>JBAIZL010000002.1:285916238-286396238 GCA_036971475.1 Prosapia bicincta | reverse complement strand
AGGCGAGATGTTTCTAATTAGGTGTCATTTCACGTCATACTAATGCTTTAAGTTAGTCACAGTTTGAGAAAATGTGATCATAAGTCCTCAGAGCAAACTTTATATACTCATTTCACAAAGTACAAAGAAATATTAAATCCACAAGGCTTCTGTAGAAGTTCGATCAACCTCCACACTCTGGTTAAGCGTTTGTCTCGTGGATATAAGACATAAGTAATATTTGAGAAATTGATTAATAAATAGCTAAACATGAACTCCCAATCATACTTTATTGTGGTACGCGTCTCGATGTTTCGGGTGATCCTCATTATCAGTGAATACACTACACAATGCATTACGTTTTAGTAACACGTGTTGTGTCACGACTGTGCATAGATCCCAATCTCAAATAGTAACTGCAAGATTTTATATTCCCACTGTGGTAATGCAGTCAGGTGCAACAATACTGCAGCATTGCATGCAAGGCGTAAACTTTGGCAGAAAGCAAGCAATTGCTTCTATACACAGTAGCTGTTTGATTTTATAGTTTACAATCCAAATTTTCTTTTATCTATAATTGTTTCGAATAAGCTAGAAATATTTATAACATAATTTTCTGTTTTAAAGCTGGAAAACAACCGTTAGATACATACAGGAACCAATAAACACACAGAACTGATGAAATATATCGGCTGTGGTCCGATGTAATAGCCCTATAGCTAGTGAGCCGTCAGCTGAGCTCTGTGTACTGATGTGCTTGCTTCGTTTATTCCTGGTGTGTGTTTTTACTGTTCGCCGAAATGGATATTGACGAAATTATTGAACAATGACTCAACATTATTTTCTTGGTGAACCAATTTTCTTTTCAGAAAAATCTCTAAGCATTAAGAGTTTTCAAGAAGGCCAGAGGAGGCCAAGGAAGGCTGCGGCAACCTTCTATGTTGAATTCATTGATCGCTTTGCAGTCACAACCTTTTCTCTGTCGGTAAAAATGTGCGAATGTTCATCATGGAAGTAATTTTGGTGAATCAACAACACACATAAATGCACAGTTAAAACCTCGCATCCAACATCTTGCGGGAGTCCACGTTACTGGCACAGATCTGAAGCATATTAACCCTATAAGAATTTCTTCATTACCGTTTAAATTTTACATTTGTAGATAAACCGTAAGAATGCTTAAACAATACTTGTTTCAAAAGAAATAAAAGTGTTTTTTGTTTATGAGACAGAAGTAATCAGATACATAGTTCATTATATTATATATTGTAAATCTTGTTTTTAAAACTCTAGATACATATATAGGATTTTATAAATTTTTAGCCTAGCATACATTATTTTAAATATATGTTTTGATATCTATTATGTTGTTAATTTTATGTTTCGGTTTTAATGTATGTTTTGTTTATAATTTACTAATGTCGTTTATTTGTCAAGTAATTAATATGTGAGTAGGGGGCTCTATGTTTGAAATACTTAATTTGGTGTGTTATAGTGCTGAAACGCTATCTGTTAGTGATTCAATAAACTAATAAAAACAAAACCAAAATTTAAAATTGTTGCTTAGGTACGGACTTTTTACAGATCATATTATTAGGTTTTTGTTAACTACCCTTGTACCCCTGTACTGGGCAGACATGTACGGAAGAGGTGCGATATGTATGTCTTTAAGCGTAGCGACTGTGTAAGGATGACTTCGTTAGGTTGAAAACGTTCCACATTTTTCCGCGCTACAAACCTCAATGTTTGTGACTGATTATTGCATTTATATTTAAAACGAAACTGTACTTTTTGCAGTTATCACCAATGGTAACCACTAAATTATAGCCTCCCTGTTTCGATTCCAGAGAATTCCAATTTTTTTTTAGGCTACTACATATTGTTTTATTTTAAAATATACTTAAACAAATAACTTGAATAGTGTCCCACAACATATGGCCCTAGACATTATTCTTATTTTAAAACTTGTTTTGAAATAATTTCATCAATTGTGTCAATTTTTTGCGTCTCTTATAATCATATAATCTTAAATTTTTCATCTCTTTTGTATTTGAAGAAAAAAACTTTCTTAGCTCCTTGTTTTTAAAAGAAGTAAAATGTTTTAAATGATTTGGATATTCTGGGAGTGTAAAGTTTAAATTTGTAATGACCATATGAAACATTCAGTAAAGAAAACGTGGGTCGCATTTACTAACCAATTTCTTATACTATTATGTATAGGATAGGAACCACGTTTCCCCATTGAATGTTCATCTGGACATTAAAAACTTACTCTTTACACTCCCACACATTCCAAATTATTTTATACATTTTAGTTCGTTTGAAAATGTGCTACTAAGAGAGTGTTTTCTTCAAATTATCATTCTGTGCATTTTAGTATCGTGTATATGGAAGTTTGCAATCGATATCCTGCAATGGAATGCGACCTTCGCTCGTCAAGGAGTTTGTTATCCCGATGAATATTATTGATTGTGATCCACTGCCGACCCACTTCAAGATATGCATGTGTTTGTACGATTTGAAATCTGTTAATAAAATGTTTTAATAATTATTGTATTATTGTAATGCACATTGAAACGTCAAGAAATGGTTGGTATAAGGATCCTATATGCTAATTTTCTAATATTTCCTGAATTTCATCTTCTTCTAGTTTTACATTTAACTAATCATAGTTGCGAAAATTTAAAAATATATGACTAATTTTGAGTGGATGTATAAAAACTATTTTAACGATTAAAAATTTGAACAAGATATATACAAGGAGAGAGCGAAATAATAGAAGGAATTGAAGAAAACAAAAGCAAAATAACCTTACATTTAAACAAACCTTTTCTTAAGTCTGATTAAGCAAATTACTAAATAATTCTAAGCTTTAAATATAACAAGGTGCGCGCTATCATGAAGGCCTAAGTTATGTTACTAAGTATATAACTTCCCTCATGCCAGAACTTGTACATTTTACAGAACCAGCCCAAGAACCCGGCAGGTAGTGGGGATGGACACTGCAACTTGGGTAAAACACCATCTTCCCTCAGGACTCCATGGGATGAGTGGACAAGAGTAGATCGGCGGTCAGTTGAGCACAACTACCCCTAACCCGGCCTGTACGTAACCTAGGACTATAGGGGTAGTTTTGGATGATGCAGGCGGTCGACGTGGCCTTGATCCTAGCCTTGGCGGTGGTTTCGACCACGTTTAGAAGGGTGGGGGTAGTTTTTCGAAGAAATTTAATTCTAACCCACTGACCTAAGCTAGCCAAAATGGATCCAACCTAACCTAACCCACGTGTGGGGGGTGACCTCAGCTACGTTCATGACCATCTCCGGGGGTAGCTCCGGGGGTGGATTGGAGGGTGGGGGGTAGTTTTCGAAAACATTTTGGAAAAACGTTTCTTGACTGAAGGGGTGAGTTTAGAGTCTATTACGGGCTGCTGAGGGGTAGTTTCACCTAGGGGTAGTTTTTACAAAAAATTGAAATTGCCAAAAATCGATCGGTTGGATCAACAGACAGTACATGATATGTCTAGAGTCCATTATGGACCGAAGCGGGGGTGGTTTCACCTAGGGGTAGTTTTTAAATAAATCACGAAATTGCCGAAAATCGATCGGTTGGATCAACAGACAGCACGGGATATGTGTAGAGTCCATTATGGTAGGCTGTGTGGGTGGGATCACCTGTAACCAGATTGCCAAAAAATGATCGGTGTCCTAGGTAAAAGTCACTCCCGAACCCGCGCTTGAGGTAACACCGCCTAGGAGCGGGTAGAGCCAATATGGAGCACGGTCTCGGTTAAAGCCAATCCAAGCTAGGCCTTAGGTAAAGCTAACACGGAGCAAGGTAAAGCCAACCTGGGTAAAGTAACCCTGGCCATACCTAGAGACACTCAGGAGCCAGGCCCGAGGTAAAGCCTCTTTGGAGTCAGCCCTAGGTCCAGGGTGGTCGCTATATCAATTACAGCCTATCGACCAAGACAAATACCTCCACCAAGTCCTAGGTAAAGCCATCCAGGTGTCAGACCATAGGTAAAGTCAACCCGGAGTCGTGCTTGAGGTAAAGCCACCCAGGCCTTAGGTAAGGCTAACATTGAGCAAGGCCTCAGGTAAAGACATCCCGAAGCCTGCCTTTAGGTAAAGTAACCCTGGAATAGCTCCGGTGGTGGGGGTAACTTGTGGAAAGATTTAATGGTTATCTGATGACGTATCAGCGCTTGAGCGACTCTATGCAGGTATTAGGCTTACCCTAACTAGAGTGTTCTACCCTAAATAAATTGGCTGATGCAGGGCAATGGGTTATGATTGTCTATGCTACAAAAACCCGCACAGCTGTGTCGTTGTGAATCAAGGTAACTGTATCGATCTACTATGTACTGCCGGCACACCAAGGCATACATACATAATAAAAAATCAGCTATGTATACACCCTACAGTCAGGATTGTGTTTAAATATAATCGTATTAGGTATACATAAATGTAGGCTGTTATAGTTTAAGTAAACAGATAGCTTTTATGGATATATTCTATAATTGTAAATAGGTTTAGATAAAAAGGTCCATGGAGAAAAACCAATAATAAGACCTATCACATAACATGAATAAATATATGCTATAAAAACGAACCTAACTATCTATTCAACAGAGTGTTTTAGCAATATAAGAGCGGTATAAACATATAATATTGGATAAGGCCAATGATATAAGGATCAGAAAAGGGCAGGTATATGAAATAATATATACAATAAGGGTATTCAGCATGACGATTTATTAAACTAACATATAACAATAATTTTACAGTGCATAGATATAAATTGTTCTCAATATTACATATATAATTTAAATGTATCGATGATCCGAGATCTGCAATGTGGGCAGCGAAAACATCTTGAGAGACAGTTTAAGCAAAAGACATGTCCGCATGGTGTGGCAACAGCGTTGCGAGGGTTCTCACAACATATATTGCATAAGCCAAACTCCGCCGATCGTGGCTAAAGGCAAAAAAAAAAGTCAATCAGTAACAACTGTATATGCATATACAAATCCTGTAAGAAACAATAGTAAATAGGTCCAGATAGCCTGAAAGAAAAGCCAATTGAAATAATATGAAAATCTACCTACATTATTGGTACGATGGACAGTGTAGTCTCCAGCCACCACAATATCCTGTAGGAACCGTCTCGTCATACCCCAAACGTTATACGCAAAGGTCCGGCTTGTCTTGTAGTAAGGTTTTGAGGCAGCCGTCCGCAGATCCCTAATCGCCAGCTGGAGCTGCATTAAAGTATAATCCAGCGTCTGTATGCATGTGCGGGGTGAAGGCGGGTTCCTCGGTGGATGAGAAACCATTAGGAAATCGTGTAGGCGAAACGAAAACGAATCATCACAACTATAGCAGGGTCTATGATCCTCGTCTTCCCTGTCCGTATCAATGCCTGGCGGTCGGGAAGGTAAATCTCCAGGAGACGAGCCCATAGGTAGTAGTAGAGGCGAATAGGATGACGAATAGGTTAGTGAAGAATCTGAAAGCGCAGTGTACGCCTAGAAAAAAGAATCTAAATAAACCAACTCCGTGATCTAGGCTTCAGATAATTTGAACATGACGCTACCTCGTGTCTAAAATATGCTACAATTTAAACAAATATAATAAACGCTATTGAAAATAGACTACCACTCATTCAATATACTGTGTGATCTAAGGCAGTACATAATTTGAAAAAGGCCTGACAATAACATATAATATCTCGTATCCAAAATATATATTAAACGCTAATGAAAATAAACTACCGTTCAATATATTCTATGATCTAGGCTTCAGATAATTTGAAAAAGAAATGACGCTACCTCATGTCCAAAACAAGCCCCAATTTAAAAATATATATTAAGCGCTATTGAAAACAGACTACCATTCATTCAATATACTGTGTGATCTAAGCTTTACAAAAATTGAAAAAGACTTGACATTAACATATAATATCTCGTGTCCAAAATATATATTAAACGCTATTGAAAATACACCACCACTCATTCAATATAGTGTATGATCTAGGCTTTACATAATTCGAAAAATGAAGTGTGAAAATATTCCCTCCTATAAATAAACACCCAATGTGTCATCTAGACTTAACATAATTTGAAAAAAGAATAGTTACTTACAATGCGAGTGTTTATAGGTTGTTGTGACGTAGACGCCATCTCTCGTGAATGTATGACCTGCAGATTAACGGATCACAATAATTGATCAAAGAATAGCTCTCTTCAGGGGTTGATTGTAGAAAGTCTTCAAAACTAAATAATTTAAATAAAGGGCTTAAACAGATATCGCACCAGTTATCAGAGTCCAAGATATGGTATAAAAAATAGCAGCCGTCCACCTTGGCTATAGAGTACGTGTAACCGGCTCTTGTGATGTCGAAACTCTCTGCCTGACGGAGCACAAAGTAACTCAAACACTCTCGACAAATATTATTAGACAGACCGGTGTAGTGAAATTTAATAAAGTTGAAAATTGTCCTCTCACCGACAAATACAGGCACCTCGTAAGGGTGGGTCATCAACATTAAAAATTCTGAAAAATTTAAATTATTGAAATCTATAGATGAAAAATCAAAATCAGAGCTATCACAAGGCTTTATCAGTACATAGTCTTTAAAAGATTTCATCAACGTCTGCTTTACAGATACAGGTAAGTCCAAACTGTCTATATCATTTCTGTTCTGAACGCATGCGCAGACCTCAATAGCGCATAGATTAAACAAAGACAAAGGCACTGTAAAAATTTTAAAAAATAATAAACATGCTGAAACGTTTTAAAGAATAATATTAATCTGTAACGGCCAAATTCACAGTTTGGCCGACATGTTTGATAACAGTTAAAAATTTGCCTATAATAGAGCTCAAATCTTCCGCTGTCAACGCCGCAGCGTATCGCTTGGGAAGAAAGACAGCGCGTCTGTCTTCATCATCTACCTGTAAGTCTACAAGTACGGCGTTACCATACTTTGCTTCGACAAAACGCGCATTTACAATTCTATATGCCTTGCCTATCTTTAGCCCACGTATAGGCATAGAATCTACAGAATTTAAAATTGAAAACTTTGCCGACACTGATGATGACATTTATACTACTTACTGGCAAACACACACACAGATCACTCTAAACACAGACTATGCAAAAACACTATATCTCCACCTGTATTATACATAGCTGTGGAAGAGTCCATTTGAGAGGTGAGTGGACGAGTCCAAGCGAGTTGGACTGATCCATAATTACGTCACAACTACGACTGTTGATTACAGCACGGCGGGCGATGCCGTTTGTAGAGGTAAACACATCGTATCCGATGAGAAGTTTAAATACAAGTTAACACATAATATAAAATGCACGGTCTGACTAGGGTTTAACAAACAGTATCCGATGAGTAGATTGACTATGGTTTATCTCGTATTATCCGAGAGGTAGAGCCTTAGGCAAGGACATGCTCGACGCCAGGTCTCAGGTAAAGCCAACCCGGCCCTTAGGTAAAGCTACCTTGGAGTCAGACCATAGGTAAAGCCACCCAGGAGCCAGCCTTTAGGTAAAGCTACCTTAAAATGTATATTTACTATGAGAGGGTACAATATGTTCACAAAAGCCACCTATATGTTAAAAGGTTCTGACGCTGGCGCAATGTAGTTTATATAAAGAGTATCTGGACTATAAAGGTAGAGGTCAACACAGGATAAGGTAAATAAGTGTCTTGAAAATAGTGACGTATATTTACATTTGAACAATAAACATTCAATCTTAAATCTAATTACAATTGCTTTATACACACTTATACAAAAGCTTAGACATATTACTAGATATCTAGGGAATTAATACATCAACTAAGCCTATAGACACTAGCTTAGACATATCTCATAAATATTCCAATCATATGGCATAATTAAGGCTAAATAAAACTTATATCCTAGGTCTTAGCTTTTGTTAGGTTGAATTACAATACAAAGCTAATCAATATGTTTATCTAACCACTTTACAGATTTAATACTTATTAATCTAGCGTTTGTCAAGTTGAATATTTACAGTGCATAGCTATTCGCTCATGCGAGGACGTTTGTAACCGTAAGGCAGTGTATTGTATCCGTCGTCCAATTTCCTCTTTGCACCTGTTAACCTGAATATTTTACTTTCAGACATCGTGATGACGTCACGATCCTCTGTGCGGCGAATCCTATCACTGGTGGTTACTATAGGATCGCTACCTTCCAAAACCATCCGTTTCATCGACTCAAAATTGACCGAGACGGAAATACTGAGATTCAGGGTCAAGCCTTTGACTTTGCACACGGTCACGTGTTCGTTTTTATTTGTAGACCAGACTTTGTAGGCGTAGACTTTAGGACCTCCAGAGACGAATTCAGTGACGTAGGAACCCTGGCCGTATTCCAACGATGTGATTCACGTCAATGGAAGGGCTCTGCAGCATTTTAAAGAACTCCTGAGGCTCCCTGATAATTGCCGTTTTCGATTGATTCTCCCTCTGTCCGAATTTTCCCCAAAACGAGTTTAACATCAGTTTGGCCAGTGAGCGGGATCCTTCGTTTTTGGCGATCTTTGATTGGTCCAAACGGACACCCTCGTTGATGAAATAAACGATTGTTTATCGGCCAGACGGTAGCCGGCTTTCGGAAGTATGGCTATGGTGTTTGGTTTTAGAATGTTTCTTCTAAACGCAAGGTTACAGGCGCTAGCGATGGTCACAGCCTCTAGAAACGGATCGACATTACACTCTTGTAGGAAACAGGCCCTGAATTTCAGGCACGCCTGTGCCAAGATCTCCACGTCCGATAGGCAGTTTTCAAATATCTCCTTTTGAAAGTCAAAGACGTACTCGTTGCGCACCTGCTCGTCGTACCATCATGAGAACTCTTCGTGATTCTTGTCAAACATGGAATCGGGGCAATAGTACTCTTTGGCAGGCATGGGGCCAACATACGATTGGTTTGCCAGCGTGTTGAAGATTTGCGGAAAATATCCCTTTTTCTTTTCCGGAGGCAGATCGAAGGCCTTGGGCAGTTTAGACAAAGCCATGGGCATGTAGTTTAGAGAGTCAATGAACTTTGTGTTTTCAATCTCCATCAGGATGACCTTGGTGCCTCGCATAATCAGGTCGGGTGTAAACTGAGTCTCTTCTATTAAGTACTTTAGGATGAATTGAAAGTCAAAGGCCTGGCCGTTGTGAGCGATTACAATCACCTTTTTGTACGCCTTTCGCACTTCCATAAGGTACGCCATGAACCCATTGACGGGATCCTCTCTGAACACTCGTGTTCTATCCGTGCACTGTAGGCAAGCGCCTCCCCCGTTCATACACATCCAACAGTATTGCTGGGATACGCACAAGTTGACTCGATGCACACGAGCGTCGTTAATGACTTCGTCTTGTCGAGTTTCAAGATCAAAGAAAACAAACAGGAAGTTGGTTGATAGCGGGCGACGTGTATCAATTCTCATGTAGCACATATGGCCTGCAGGCATGTAATCCTTACACACTTTACAATAGTTCTCGCCGCACACGTGAGGAGCTTTTCTACCCTTCTTTAGAATGTATCTATTACAGTCTGGGCACTTTCTTATGGCCCGGCATACGCTTTTCATGTGCGCCTTAAAACAGGTTCTATTTTGAAATTGTCTATTGCAGTCGCCGCACAGGATGCCGTCGTCTTCAAGCACACACGGCGGAGACCTCTTGCAAGAGCTGCATTGGGCGGAGCATCTATGGTGCGTGCGATCGTTGTATGGAACATGACACAATTCGCAATAGTAAACACACGCGAACACACCTGTCAAATTTGTAACAACGTTGAAGTGGTTGGCGTGATATAACAAATTTAGCTTGTGCTTGGGGTTCTGAACGTCGCCTTCAAAGTAGATATCACGACCTTTGCTGCCGTAATTGTAGACGGTGATTTTATAATCGGAGAGTAAATCTTGAAACTGTTGCAACTCTCGAATCCCGGCACCGACACCTCCTATCTGTACCCCGGCGTCCGTCATTAGCTGGTTTGCTCTGTTGGTTTGACGTTTGCACCTGTCCATACACACAAGCTTGTACTCTGGGTCTCTTAACGCATGCGCTATAGCTACAACCAGAGCTCGGGGTAAACAGAGGGTGCCTGTGTTTTTAATCGTAACAATTCCTCTTCTTTGGTGCGATTCTTCTATGAAGTTATTATACAGTCCGGGTCTTACACGCCCACGCCCTCGCCCTATAGGTACTTTGACCTTGGTACAGGTCACTCTGAAGGTGTCGTCGGCTTTAAATGTATTAGCGTTGCTCTGGATAATGGAACCAAAGATGTTAAACAAGGCGTCCACAGTTATCGAAGAGGTCGCTCTAAAAGCGATATATCCAGGGGCATGGTTTCGGAGATTTAAGCTCTGCATGGTGAAGCCCAATTGTATGTCTTCGGTAGCGTTGTTCTTCATAGTCTCTAAGATTTCCTCTAGTCCTCGTCTGACCCACATCAGCTCGTTTTCCGCCACGGGTACGGGGTTAAAGTTGAATGTCACTCTAGTGCCGTGCAACCGGAATTTTCGTACATATGTCTGGTCCGTTGATACAATACGAACAGCCATTTTACAGATACAAGTCACTACAATAGTTCTTAAATTAACACAGATATATTCAAATTGATTCTATGTGAAATAGTTTAATATTTTTTGAGATAATAACTAGAATAGATACTGGTTTGACAATGGTATATGTTATACAATTTAAAATTTTGAATGAATCGCTAAAATTAAATCTAGTTGTTTGATAATACTAACAATTGTATTTGCTAGATATTTATTCAAATATATGTTGTGATTAATTTGTTTTCATAAATATTCAGATCAACAATGATATTAGATTATACAAATTATTCGACACAAAATGATTACAAGTCGCTCTGATTAGCGATTGCTTTAATATAGGCTACAGATTTCTCACGAGAACAAGTAACAACAACAAGATAGCTTACCAGAATGTTTCTTCTTCCAAAGCTGTATAGCAAGTAGTGTTTGTCACGATGAGATTTATAATTCATAAACGCCTGCCCCTCCATACCTCTACAAATGGGATCGCCCGCCGAGATGTAATCGACAGAGATCGGTCCAGCTCGAATGGACTCGTCCACCCCTCTCGAATGGACTCTTCCACAGCTATTTGTTTACTATACTAGCCTACATAATAAATCGATACGGTAGTCGACCCAATTACAATAGCCCTGCTTCACAACAACAACACAGCTGTGCGGGTTATAGACCTACGGTCGCCAGGTGTCTTTGCGGTTCTATGCGTTATCTCTGTATGGCTGCACATGTAGGTTAAGCGTGTTCCCTCAGGCGATAAGGCCTTGTTGCACTGTTTCACCTTTAGAGGTGGGCCATACTAGATACCTCTGTATGTTTTTAGATAATTTATATCTGTAGCGTGGGGAGCCGGCTAGTCAGGGATCGCAGCCCTCTGTATTGTTTAGCAATCAACCTGTGGCCCTCATTACCCGGGGTATACCGTTCATTTTAGGCTAGTGATTATAGTGTGGTTTGTATATGAATCATGTGTTTTGTTTTCACTACATTGGATCTTCTTTGATGAGTTAATATTTTCATTACATTATTTCATACAATGATAGCCTTTCCAGTTTTTTTTTCACCTTTAGAGGTGGGCCATACTAGATACCTCTGTATGTTTTTAGATAATTTATATCTGTAGCGTGGGGAGCTAGCTAGTCAGGGATCGCAGCCCACTGTATTGTTTAGCAATCAACCTGTGGCCCTCATTACCCTGGGTATACCGTTCATTTTAGGGTGGGCCTATTCCTAGAGTCATTCGAGAGGGGTATACCGTTCTTTTTAGGGTGGGCCTGCTGCCTAGAGTCATTCGAGCGCAGATACATCGTCATATATATAAAATCTTTCCACAAGTTAACCCCTCGCCGGTAGCTACCTCCGGGGAGGGTCCTGAACGTGGTTGTGGTTGTCCTAGGGGTAGGTTGTTACGCCTATTTGATTAGAGTTTCCAAAAACTACCTCTAGACGTAGTCTGGGTCGCCCTACAGTCTAGGATCAAGGCCATTCAGAGCCTCCTTCATCCGTAACAACCACTATACTCTCCCTGGGAAGGTCCTGAATGAGGCTGAGGTCACCCCCCCCTCACGTAGGTCAGGTTAGGTTAGATGCAATTTGGCTAGCTTAGGTTAGTGGGTTGGGATTTATTTTTTTCGAAAAACTACCCCCTATCCCCTAAACGTGGTCGAAACCACCCCTAAGGCAGGGATCAGGGGCGCGATGACCTTCAGCATCATCCAAAACTACCCCTGTAGTCCTAGGTTACGTACAGGCCGAGTTAGGGGTAGTTGTGCTCAACTGACCGCCGATCTACTGACAAGGATTTAGGGTATGTTGCTATCTGTCTATTTACTTTTATACAACTCTACACTGCTTCCTATTTATAAACATCTTCAGCGGAAGTGATTTTTAGACTAACTTTTCTTGGGATTTGAACCAACACGTTTAACTGTTATTAAGTAGAAACTATTGAGGCTTTTAGACATTCTAATCAAAACAAAATACTGCAATAATTTCAAAACACTACAATAATTAGGAGTTATGACTACCCGGAACCCTCGAAATATACGTGTAAAGAGAAGGGTTTCCTCCCTAAGGGCTGTATCCTTGAATGTGCAAGTTTGCTGATTTTATTTGTATTATGCACAACTGTGACAAACTACTTAGCCCGTAGTTGTTGACGTTATTGTTTTTATAAATCTTGTCTTTAATAGAATTTGATAATTGTACATAGCAGCAGAAATGTTCTACAAAACGATTTCTTGTTTTGTAATTTATTATATCAAACCTTTTTTAAAAGGGCTTCATATTGTTTGTAAGTTGGAAATAAATGTTTATGTTAATAGCACTTTTAGTGGAAACCACTATTCTCCCTCTCTCTCTCTCTCATATATATTTTAAAACAACATAGGTGATTCAAATACAAGAATATTTATTAATTTATATTGAAAGCTTTTCGTTGGTAAACAGTACCAACATCATCAGGAATGAAAATTAATTGATAAATTTTCATTCCTGATGATGTTGGTACTGTTTACCAACGAACATCTTTCAATATAAATTAATAAATATTCTTGTATTGAATATTCTATGTTATTTTAAATTATTAAACAAGAAAACGTATTATATATATATATATATATATATATATATATATATATATATATATATATATATATACATATATGTACACGAAGGTAATAGGTTCAAATACGAAGTCATCTGGAATGTAAAGAATGGTTTGCTAAAACTGAATAAATACAAAAGGTATCACTAGAAAACCTTATTTTCAGCATTACAGTACCTTAAATTACTTTTCTATAAAGTAAACGTAGGCGTGTAGGCCAGTGGTTACCAACAAATTGTTTCCAAGGACCCAATGAGGGCATCAGTCGTTACATTGACAAGGGCCCCTCAATGTAGAATACACGCATAGTAATTTGAGTTATATATTAGATATTGGTAAGTAATTTATGGTTTGCCTACCCACTTACTTTAAGGCGGACACTGTTCTTACATTTGAAAAGTAAATTTGATGTTATTACATGTTTATTAAAAGTACATTTAAGAAGTTTATTGAGCATGGTAATGTTACGGTCCGAGTTGACAATAAATAATTGCACCAGACTCGCAAGTCCAGAGCATATATTTAACAATAATCTCTGCGAGTGTAAACATGATTAGTAACTAAACTTGTGTTCGAGAGGGGTCCATTTGGCTCTGGAGGTAGACAAGGCGGGTCTCTAGATCTTACAGTCAGCTCCTATCTACTGCCATCTTGAGAAAGGCTACAACCAGCTCTAGCATGCTTGTCTGCACGCTCGTTGCCGTTAAACCCTGACTGTCCAGAGACCCATTATCCAAAAACCCTTTATTAATGGTTGAAATTAGGAGTATGGGCTCTTTGCACCTGACAAAACATCACATTTTTGTCGTAATGTCGAGGAAATAGCATGCAATGCTGAGGTTAAGAGAAAGATCACCATCGCTGTAGCGGTGACTCGAAAGCCTTTCAGTGGCATGAAAAATAGTTGCCACTTTGTATTCAATGTGTTTTCCGTGTAAACCACTGGAACGACTTTCGAACTAAACTCTCTCAAGGCAAATCTGTCCGTGTAAACGTGGGACCTTCCAGTAGCAGTTTAGTTGTTAGTCAGCATTTGTAATGCAGATGACCTTCAGTTACGGCGGTTTATGTTGATGACGCTGTGATGAACCATATTCACTGGAATATAGGGATCTCCTGAGGGATTTGAGGGGAGGGTAAGGCCTATCCCTCGCCCTAATTGAAGAGCTCCTCCAGGAGAACCAGGTTTTAGTAGTTTATTTTGAATATAAAGACGACCATTGAAAATGTTCTACGTTTTTCAAAAGCTTTCGACCCTATAAAAATTCAATAATAACTAAATATGTAAATATAAAAGGAATAATTATTTATATTATAGTAGTTAATTAAATCGTACAAGAATTAAACAAACGCTTTATTTATATTAACATGGTGTCGTAAGGACATTTTGAATCATATTGTCTTAGTTTGAAAGCAAATATATGAAGCTTAAAACTTTTGGAGACTGTGTAAATTTTATTCAACTTATTTAACCTAATTTTGCCCATATCATTATATATTCGTGGCCTCTAGACGGTATATCCCGTCAATTACGAATAAACCACTGTTAGACTCGATTTGCATCTTAGATATATATATATATATATTTATTTATTTATTTATTTATTTATTTATTTATAGATGTATGACATCAACATATAACCGGGCGCAGGATAGTCGAACTAGAATATTTTGTACTTAAATAGTAAATGCGGTTAAATGTTATGAAGGTTAATATATTGAAAACCTTTGCTCTCTGTTAAATGCTAAATTTCAAGGTTTTCAGCTTATTGCCGAAAACATACATATTGATTTTTTTATCAAGACTAAGTAAATTATCGCATTGCTAAATAGCTATTAAAACTATATAAATGTCCCATCAGTGTACTCTAGAGTTAGTTTGTTTATTGGTCGTGTATTTATTTCAATTAGATAAAGTATATGAATCTATTTCACTATATTTCATTTACAAATGGATACTATATTTATGTATATTAATTGTTTATGGTAAGAGCACTGTTAGTTGAACCCATTATTCTCTCTCTCTCTCTCTTTCTCTTTTCCTCTCTCCCTCCCTCCAATATAGACACATATATGCACATTAAGGTCATAGGTCATCTGGAATGTAAAGAATGGTTTGCTATAACTGAATAAATACAAAAGATATCCCTAGAAAACCTTATTTCCAGCACTACAGTACCTTAAAATACTTTTCTATAATGTAAACTTGGGTGTGTAAGCTAGTGGTTGCGAACAAACGTTTTTCAAGGACTCCCTCGTTATAATGGCAAGGGCCCCACGAAATCATAAATATAAATTGTTAACCGCACACATAATAATTTGAATTATATTATAGACGAAGAGCTGTAGTTCATTTAGCATTACCCAGGGTTCACCGCGTGGAGGCGAACTACTTTGTACCCCTAAGGACTCGCTACATTGTACTGGGAGGCACGGCGTCGGATGGCTGAGAGGCCAAGGACGGGCGTTGGCTGAAGTAAGACGTAAGTAAGAATTATAATATTTATTAATAAGTCACTTATGGATAGCCTACCCACTTGTTTTAAGGTGGAAACTGTTCTTACATATGAATATTAAATTTGATTCTACTGCAAGTTTATTATCAGTACATTCAAGAAGTGTTTTGTTTTGATTTAAGATACAAAATATAAAACTATCACATGTTAAAATTAGTAGGTCCAGGCGAAATTTTGTAAACTTACTTATAAAAGTAAAGTAACTTACTTACTTATGAAAGTGTGTGTATACTTCACACTTTTACTCTGACGCCATACTGCATATCAAGCAGATTCCTATATTTATTTTTCATCAAGTACATATTTGAGGATGCTTCTTCACATCTGTAGGTAGTTTGAAAATATAGTTTTAACATCATTGCCTTATTGCTAAGTGTTTTGTAGTCATTTTGTACTGGCAACGAAAATTCTTCAATGTTCTTGCTATTAAAAAAATGTTTTAGGGTGCCACAGCCACTGCTGGTCAGTTGAAGTCGATCTTGTGCTTTTTCTTAAGGAGAAGCAGAACGGAAATCTAATCCAATTCTCATTAGGTCCAGAAAGTTGTTGCCTACAACGGACATTTTTAAACCATGGAAAAAACTTTGTCTTCTACTTTGAACATATTTATATTGTTACTTTGTAAGCCTAGATTCAAAACCCACAAATATTCAAACACAGCTAAGTAAGCAGTAGCGCAAAGCCAAGAAATGTCTAAGTAAATCTCAATACTTGGTATCAAGAAGGGAGATTCTGACCTCATCCTTAACACCAAAAAACCTTATCAGTTCCCCCTCGGGAGAAGGGGGAAAGCTTTTCAGTATACTCATAGAGAGCCACCTTACTTCGGTATGAATAAGAAGCTGAGCATTCTCACTGCCCTATAACAAAGAAAACAATCTAGACTGCAAAGCGTTAATGTAGTTATTATGTTAAAATACCACATTGAGAGTTTTATACAACACTTCACGCAATCTCTTGGCTACCAAAGCCTCTCGATGAATGCAACGGTCGGATACGGCCCTAGTGAATGTGTTAAATATAAATATTTTAATATCAGTGATATCTCACTGACCCCTAAGACATTTCCCTCGGACCCACAGGGGTTAGTTCCAATTGGGATCCACTGGAGTAGGCACTCGTAGCGTGCTTCCACTTTTTCGATGCCTATGTTTCACTCCTTAGCTGGCAACGAACGAAGCCACGTATTTGATTTCTTCATAATTATGAAAAGGTTTTCCGCACTTTTTGGCAAGGAGTGTGGCCAAAGTTAAAAATCGTGTATTAAACCCTTTCATCTCAAAAACTGTTGCTATCACTCTTTAAATGCCTAGAAGTGATTTTTCTATCTTGTATTTTGCATTACAGTTATAGTGATTCAAGTCTATTGATAGGTTATTTGCTTCTGTCTTTTTGTGTTCACTTACCTTTACAATATGGTCGAGAAATGTTTCTCCATAGGGGGTTTTTATTGGTGCCACCATTTTAAAATATTCACCAAACTCGTAAGCAACACCACACCGTAAAGAAACATTGCTCATACTAAGGTAGGAGCTGTGAGGCAGATTATATATATATATATATATATATATATATATATATATATATATATATATATATATACATACATACATATAGCTTGTTTTCAGTCAGTGCCTGCCGGTCAGCCTGACAAGAGTAACAATGTGTTATTCTGACATAAATATGTAGACAGCGCATTTGCGAGGTTTTGAGGAAGTGAAGAATCTATTCTAATAGAAAATAATATCCTTTAAAAATTTATAGAATTTCTAAAAATAAATAAATCCTAACGAATATGTAAATAGAATGAGTATACAAATATTAGTATTATTTATGCCAGCTAAAACCGGACAACAATCAAGAGTAAATCTCACTTATATAGCCATGGTTACGTAGAGCCATTTTCCATTATATTTTGTTGGAATAAGAACAAAAAATATGAAACTTAAAAACGTTTGGAAACTTTGTAAGTATTTGTTAACTTAATTAACGAAATGTTAACTTACAACAAAATACATTCCGATGCTACCGCCTGTGTGTACGAATACCCATGGTGGAAAAAAGGTTAGGTTATCTGGGGTTGTCGGCACTTACAATTGCTAAAGACAGCCTAACTAGAGCCTTATGTAGGCCTATGTTTCGGGTAAATCTTTGGATATCTCACCTTATTACCGGAAATGTAGCTGGAGTTTTATTCAATAAAACTAAATAACGCAGTTTTGGTATTTTGTTTCAGTTTTTAAAATAAGGTTGAAAACCGTTAACTCTAGTTTTAGTTTAGTAATTGATGGCATGTAAGTTATTTATTATCCATTAGCAAAAGCTTTTGTATCGATTCACTTGGGCTATTTCACTTTGTGTCCCTTCCCATGTAGAACCGTGTTTCTCTCCCTCACAACTGCCTCTTACCTCCCACCATTTCTTACTATTCTTATATTCCTTCCTGTATACATTCCTTTCCACTGATTTGTTCCCTTTCATTGATACTAGGCAACACAAGTTTAGCCTAAAAGTATGTAAAAGTTGAATGTAAGAATATATTTCAAACATTTAGTTAGTTTTTAATCCTAAAGTAAAAGCTTTCACAGATAATGCTCATGCAAATCTGTGTTTATTTTTTTAGTAAATTTGTGGTGAATTTAGAACACCTTTCTACCATTACAGATTTTATCAAGAAGATTAGTTTGAAGCATAAAAGGTAGTTAAATATAAAACGCCATAATTATGTGACTTTTAGTGTTGTAGTCATGTTTCAAGGCGATAGAAACTGCCTGTTTCTTATTTAGAAGACGTTTCTCCTATTTCTGTATTTACTTCATCATTCCTTTCCCATTCTGTACATTTTTTTACCTCCTTATAATTGACGTTTCATTGACTCTTTCCACTAACAATTTCTTCTGCCAGTAGTGTCATATAGAATATCGTTTTTTTTTTTTTAAATTATTCCAGTTTTCAATTATTTATATAAAGCATTTCCCTTTAACCAAGTATTCTTCTCGCTACATACTTCTAGACAAATATTTCTTTCTTGCAGGTCTCTTTATACACGTTTCTACAAATACGTATTTTCTCTCGTTTTCTGGAAATAGTGTCTCTGGAAACCAAAAACACATTTTCTTATTATGAAATAATCTTTTTTTGTCTGTGTTTCCAGTTTCTTCCTTCTCTTTTTCTTTCTTTTTCCCACCCTTTACTGTTTCTTCTTACTCCTCAATCCGTCGCTTTCTCTCCCTTTTTTACTCTGTATTTCCGTCTCTGTCTTTCCCTTCAATGGTTCTATCTTCTACCCTGTCTCCTTCTCTACCCTCCTCTCTCTCTCACACACTTTCCCCTTAATATCGGGATTCAATTTTATCTTCATCATTAGGATGAAGATGGCTCTTTTAAAAGCGAAATATTTGTTCAATATTGACTGCTGTGCGATTATTGTAGTGAAACAGCAGAATATAATTAAACAATACTAAAAATTCCATAAAAATGAAATAAATGAAGGGGAAATTTTGTTATAAATAAAGGAATGTGCACAGGAAGGCAAATATTTAGTTTGATTAGTTGGGATACGGGAAGAGCATGTGGAGATCTGCGTCAGGAAAGTGAAACAAGGACATTTTTTTGAGGACTTTATCGTTGTATTGATGGGATACAAGGGCTGGAGATGGCCAGATGACTAACCGTACCTTTATCGTATAGACAGAGAGGACAGGTGGAAGAATCTACATAGTCCAATCAATGTAAGTCGTTTTATAAGGCTTAATGAAGCTGGTTAAGGTAAAGGGAGAGTTTCTTGAAAAGGTTTATAACCAGGTTAAGCGTGCTTGTCCGCTTAATCCATTATAAAACAATCTCTTTTCTGTGTAAAAGTTGGAATATGGTCTCCTTGCATCTTGAGACGGCATCATCTTTCTGAGGTAAAAGAGAGGAAATAGCCTGCAACGCTGAAGTAGAAAGAAACACCAATTTATTTGTATCGGTGCAAGTTGAAAGCTTTTCTGAGGCAAAACAAATGGCTGAAACTTCGCCTTTAAAGTGGTAAACCTTCTGGCAAAGTGGATGAAGGCTGTATAGAATCCAAAGTTCTCTCAAAGTTTCCGACCTAGCATGACCTTTCAAAAAATTTCCGTAATAACGAAATTATTATGTAATTATAAACCTTACACAAATATTTATATCACTGTATCCAATTAAAAACGTACAACAACTAAGCATACACTACATTTACATTAAATGGCTTACTAAAGACATATTGAGTATTGATATTTGTAGTGAAACAGCGGAATATATATTGAGCTGTATTAAATGTACTTTTAATAAACATGTAATACGATCAAAGTTATTTTTCAAATGTAAGAACATTTTCCGCCTTAAAGTAAGTGGGTAGGCAAACAATAAATTACAAATATCTAATATATAACTCAAATTACTATGCGCGTATTCTACAATTTTAGTTTGTGAATTTGAGGGGCCCTTGTCAATGTAACGACTGATGCCCTCATTGGGGTGTTGGAAACAATTTGTTGGTAACCACTGGCCGACCATTTTTCATGCCACTGAAAGGCTTTCGAGTTGCACCGCTACAGCGAAGGTGGTCTTTCTCTTAACCTCAGCATTGCATGCTATTTCCTCGACATTACCACAAAAATGTGATGTTTTGTCATGTGCAAAGAGCCCATACTCCAAATTTCAACCATTAATAAAGGGTTCCTTGGATAATGGGTCTCTGGACAGTCAGGTTTTGACAAAACGAGCGTGCAGACAAGCATGCTAGAGCTGGTTGTAACCTTTCTCCAGATGGCAGTATATAGGAGCTGACGGTAAGATCTAGAGACCCGCCTTATCTACCTCCAGAGCTAAATGGACCCCCCTCGAACATAAGTTTAGTTACTAATCATGTTTACACTCGCAGAGATTGTTATAAAATAAATAATCTGAACTTGCGAGTCAGGTACAACTATTTATTTATACAGGCAACCTTGCAATAACGGGTGCGTTTTCGTACGGTGAATTTATGTATAGGTATAAAACATTTCATAAAACACTAAAATGGGTAACGTCAAAAAGAAAATGTTTTACAGTATTTGTAACTGAATTTCAGAACAAAATAAAAGTTTCGGCATAAATATAATTTCTGAAACCGTGTGCCGAATTGTGGGACACTAACTAAGGTTTAGTTCTATAGTCAAAAAATATAACATTTTTTTGTGGTTAAACACAAATATTTTATACGTGTCTAGAATCGAAACAGGAACGCTTTTATTTCGTGGATAATTGTGGCAATAATTACAAAAAGTACGGTTTTCGTTATAAATAAAACAAATTTATTATACACAATGACTGAGCTTTGTAGTGCGGGAAAATGTGGAGAATTTTTAACCTAACTGAATCATCCTTACACAGGCGTAATGCTTAGGAACAGATGAAACGCACTTCTTCCTTACATTCCCGCCAATTACAGGAAGACAACGAATGTTAGCAAAAACCTAATAATATGTTCTTCAAAAAGTACATTTCTAAGCAACAATTATAAATTTAGGTTTTGTTTTTAGTAGTTCATTGAATCACCAACAGACAGCGTTTTTGTATAATATCGAGCGAAATAAAGTATTGAAAAACCTTACATTACAATAGACATGAATATAGTTTAAGTTGTACATACGTAACCAAAGATTAAAACTGAAAGTACAACATAAAATCGGATTGAGACGTAAAAATAGGATTTGTAATGTAAGATAGATACAATGCAAATAGTAGGGCGTTAATACTTTTACAAAGCAAAGAATTTAAACCGTTACAGAGATACTCACGCACAAAGGAGTTCGTTTTGTAGATAAATACTCCAGAATGATTTTCCTCCATTCCCATACTCCAGGATATACCTCTGTTTAATACTAAATGTGTAGTCTTAATATAACACATTTGCTCTAACGGATTCCCAGTTACACCCAAGCAAACTTGTGCCTTGTCTTATTACAGATACGCCTATCTCTAGGGCTCGTATAGTCCGATGTTTGCATCTGTTTATCCCTGTTCTTGTCCCCCACTCCAGCTACATATTACCCCAAGGTCGATTGTATCGGTTTATTGTATTTTTGGAAAAGAATTTTACGTTCGTTTGTTCAATGTGACCAATTAAACTCTTTTTTCGACCGTAGCATATCGAAGTTGTGGAAGGTAAATGTGTGGGTTTGTGTATGTGACTGTGTGTTTGTGCGTGCATGCGTGTGTGTGTGTGTGTGTGTGTGTGTGTGTGTGTGTGTGTGTGTGTGTGTGTGAGTAGAGGAATGGAAGAAGAGAAATCAAATCAGTGACATATATCCACTCACCAATACAAACACAAATAAAACTATACCCCAAGGCAGTGCGATCCATAATTTCTCACGCTGATTATTTTTCTTAAACCACCACTATGGCTTATAATCTATTTAAGAATTTATCTCAATTCTAATCGAACAGTAAATGATAAAATCAACGCACTGATCGAATAGAAACAGCTGACGCCCCAATTCCCTTGCAGTACAAAGTCTAGGTCGCTATGATAACAATTTTTTAGTCTACTCTAGTAGACAATATGTAAAGCTCACAATATATATAGACAAACTATAGTAGATTTACGTGTCCAGGTTTCCCTAGGATGTTGTTAGAGCGTGAATCTGAAAGTAGGAGCTGTGATTATGGATGTGAAAGCGATGAAGATGATGAAAGCATTTGTGATAATGTAAATGCCATTTCCCTGCTCAATAATAATAAAACCCTTTCATTTCAATATTTTGGCTTCCCACAAAACATACAGGCAGTGTTTATTTCTGAATTTATTTATTTCAATTAGTACTGCCATAACAAGACTGTTATATTTAGGGTCTCTCACCCTATTTCACACTCTCTCTCTCTCTCTCTCTCACACACACACACACACACACACACACACACACACACACACACACACACACACACATATATATATATATATATATATACATATATGAGTGTATGTGTGTGTGTGTGTGTGTGTGTGTGTGTGTGTGTGTGTGTGTGTGTGTGTGTGTGTTTGTGTTTGTGTGCACATAAACATTTTGACAAAATATTATTTACATGATTCGTGGAGACGCTTTGACGAGTCCCCATTAGCAGCCCTTTGCACTAACGTACTTGCTGTGCTTCAATATATATTGGATATAGCTTACATATTCAGTGTAACTCTTATCGTGGCTACAATCTTATCGGCCTTGCCCAATCCACTAAAATGCATGACTACTACCTGCACGTTTTTTGGAGGATGCTGGGTAGCATGAAGAAAGGCCACAGACCCATTGGGCTCCAATGCAAATTTGCTGAGAATGAGAGATTTTAGACGGATAAATGGAGCGCAACTATCTTGTCAAGTTACTTTTAAGGCTTCTATTAACAAATGATTTCAGGTTAGGCGCCTTCACAAAACTTTTGGTTCAACAAAATGACCCCATTAGAATCTATAACCATATCGACACCACGCCCCAACGATGGTGTAATTAAGACTTGTATCCCCTGTCAATGTATTCAGGAACATTGGGAAATGGATAAAACATTTCTGGCAAATCTATGGTTAGGAAACAAAAGATTAAACGCCACAGCACGCTAACACCACTAATCATGAGGCAAGTGCATTATGTTTACCTAAGCAAATATGGGTTTTCCATGTTTAAATACATTTCAGTTGATTACAATCTGTAAATCTAAAATTCCTTTCTCTGTATTTTATATGCATTTTTATACAACGCGTATTTTATCATTTTAATTTTAGGCTAAATTTAAGAGTATACTTTTCAAAACTTCCCATTACGGTATGTTGTATTTTCATGGCATAGCCTATAGCCTAGAGCCATTGTGTGACAGGAGGGAAAGCGGGCGTAACAAAAAAAATATTTCAAAATAAAACTCCATCCTTGGATTAAATCTTAGTGACCTAGTTGTGTCTTTTCATTAAAAGTCTTTACATAGCAGAACACAATGAAACCAAATACCCAACAACTCATATATTACAGCAAACATAAGCAACCCACCAACTCACCTTTGCGCACTGCACGATGCAGGGGTGCTTTCTCAAGTCAACCTCTGCTTATCTCACCATCAGTTTGCACTGCAAATTTTAATAATAACATTTTATGTTCTCCTTTATAACCTTACTTTAGATTTATGTTCACTATGTTGTCTCTGTGATTAAAGCAACCTATAGGACATATAACCTTTTTACTTGATTTACCCTTCGAAAATAAAAAAATTGTATGTTACGAAAAATATTCATAGGGATTTAAGTATTGAATTGTCCATTTTCTTACATGTTTTCATATTTATTATTAATACCACATAAAATTTAAGAATATATAATAATGTTATGCAAACAAACTGTTATAAAATAAACACGCAACAAAAAGTTCAAACAAAAACAAAAGTGTTCGATATCCAACAAAACGTTTCGAATTTGTGTTATATCGTATCGAATTTTCCTTTTTTATACATTTTTTAAACACGGTTTTTTCGGATAAAATTCATCAAATTTTTATTTATGCATAATCTTATTTAAATATTCTTTGTTTTATTATGTAAATGTAAAATATTTGTGTTATTAAAATCAATAAAAACTTTATAACTAATATCAAGAAATTTGTTTGTACAATACTTCGTAACCTAATCATGAGTGAGCATTAATGTAAAAGGGAAGACCACAAAATCTCTAAACTTAATATTCGTTTACTTTATAATGATAATTTTTCAGAATTATTTATTTTAAGAGTTTTCATCACAAGAAATCAAATTTATTGAAGCAATTCTTTGGGTTACATCAATATTTTATTTTTTGTCGATAATAAATACAAATTACGTTAAGAATACGAGAAATTTACATTCAGTTTTAAAGAATCTATAGTTAAATGCAAGCAGAAATTAAAACCGATATTATCAACGGAACAGAACAGTTGTAAGTTACAATACACTAAACATATTTTGCACACATGTTAGGATATTTACACATATTTGTAATTAGGAAAAGATAACCTCAGACGACGCTTAAGCATATATTAAGTAATTGCATAGTAAAGAACAGAAATAATATCAAATAATACTTACCAAATACAGTATTGTTTCTACAACATACATATAATTTTATATACACTTACGCTACATAATTGTGATTAGAACATGATAAAATTATTTGTGTAATTTAAATCATCTTCTTTATAACGAAAGTAAAATCTTTGGATTGATAAAAACAATTAAGGAACCAATTGAACAAAACAATAAAGGAACCTCAAAGATAATTAATATTAGAAACTAATTACACTTTCTTTTAATCTGAAATCCTTCACACAAAATGACAAAATACCAAAGCATTCGCCAAAGCTTCAAACTAGTAAGAAAATATAACATGCAAGCTAATAAACGCACTAGTCGAATAAACAGCGGATTCTATTGTTGTCCAAAGTCTAGATCGCGGCGATAAGAATTCGTCACTCCAGTTGGCTGTGGCCGTCTCGACATTCTTCTTCTTGATTGATAAGTTAATACGTTGGCAATGAGTGTGACAGCATGAACGGTTTGTTTTATATTTAGACAGTTAAATTTATTGCGTTGTAAATCTTGCACATTGAAAAAAATTAAGAAGAGTAAATGTGACAAACATTTCAAAAAACGTGAACTTATCCGGAATGTTGAGACGGATTATGGATTTTATGTTATATACATAGATTGTATATAGTATTTAAAAATTTTGTCTAGCTCTTGAGTTATTTACATTTTTGTGAAAGTAAATTATTGATTTTTCTATTAATCGGGTCTGGGTGCCCAAAACCCACCCAAAGTAATTACTTGTAATAATTTACTTTGATTTAATAGTAATAAATAAAACACACAACCTCAAAATACAAATATTGTGTTTCTAGTGTTATGTACATTTCGGTCATACCGTAACTATTCTCAGAGACATGACAATACACAATACATACTGTGTCATGTCTTTGAGGATGGTTACTTTGTATCAGAAATGTAGGAGTACATAAAATGGGAAAAAATATATTTATGGTTAGCGTTTGTGTTTTTTTTATTAAAATAAATCTGTGAATATTTTTTAAATATTAAAATATATATAATTCTAAATGAGTAAATGCTTATCCTGTTGCCACTCTAGTCCTTTGGAACCGTCTGTGATGTGACATTAACACATATGGGAACAGTTATAGGTCAAATTTTGCAATCTGGAACTTGGGTATTAGATAGAAATTGTGTATTATGCCTCTATAAATGTCATTGGGGCTGTAACTGGCGGCCAATCCTTAAACAATCCTATTAACATGCTTCCATGAATGGCCTTTTTACAGTTGTTGCTATGTTTACAATATATTAAGGCCAGACCAATAGGAAAAAGATTCGAATTGAAAACATGTTCTTTGACCTATACAACATAATATTTGTGAAACTGTTAGTATATATTGTTCAAGTTGTTTGTTGGTCTATTCGTTATTAAGACAGTCGTTCCATTATAAAAGTGAAATATTCTTACATGAATACACACGTTCCAAGGAATCAAAACAGGATGACAAAACATCACATTTTTGTGGTAATGTCGAGGAAATAGCATGCAATGCTGAGGTTAAGAGAAAGACCACCTTCGCTGTAGCGGTGCAACTCGAAAGCCTTTCAGTGGCATGAAAAATGGTCGGCCAGTGGTTACCAACAAATTGTTTCCAACACCCCAATGAGGGCATCAGTCGTTACATTGACAAGGGCCCCTCAAATTCACAAACTAAAATTGTAGAATACGCGCATAGTAATTTGAGTTATATATTAGATATTTGTAATTTATTGTTTGCCTACCCACTTACTTTAAGGCGGAAACTGTTCTTACATTTGAAAAATAACTTTGATCGTATTACATGTTTATTAAAAGTACATTTAAGAAGTTTATTGAGCATGGTAATGTTACAGCTCAATATATATTCCGCTGTTTCACTACAAATATCCATACTCAATATGTCTTTAGTAAGCCATTTAATGTAAATGTAGTGTATGCTTAGTTGTTGTACGTTTTTAATTGGATACAGTGATATAAATATTTGTGTAAGGTTTATAATTACATAATAATTTCGTTATTACGGAAATTTTTTGAAAGGTCATGCTAGGTCGGAAACTTTGAGAGAACTTTGGATTCTATACAGCCTTCATCCACTTTGCCAGAAGGTTTACCACTTTAAAGGCGAAGTTTCAGCCATTTGTTTTGCCTCAGAAAAGCTTTCAACTTGCACCGATACAAATAAATTGGTGTTTCTTTCTACTTCAGCGTTGCAGGCTATTTCCTCTCTTTTACCTCAGAAAGATGATGCCGTCTCAAGATGCAAGGAGACCATATTCCAACTTTTACACAGAAAAGAGATTGTTTTATAATGGATTAAGCGGACAAGCACGCTTAACCTGGTTATAAACCTTTTCAAGAAAGTCTCCCTTTACCTTAACCAGCTTCATTAAGCCTTATAAAACGACTTACATTGATTGGACTATGTAGATTCTTCCACCTGTCCTCTCTGTCTATACGATAAAGGTACGGTTAGTCATCTGGCCATCTCCAGCCCTTGTATCCCATCAATACAACGATAAAGTCCTCAAAACAATGTCCTTGTTTCACTTTCCTGACGCAGATCTCCACATGCTCTTCCCGTATCCCAACTAATCAAACTAAATATTTGCCTTCCTGTGCACATTCCTTTATTTATAACAAAATTTCCCCTTCATTTATTTCATTTTTATGGAATTTTTAGTATTGTTTAATTATATTCTGCTGTTTCACTACAATAATCGCACAGCAGTCAATATTGAACAAATATTTCGCTTTTAAAAGAGCCATTTCATCCTAATGATGAAGATAAAATTGAACCCCGATATTAACCGATGTTAATTATGTTTGCAAAATATATTTACTTAGAAACACTTTCATAAATATTTTTACACTTGTTTCCTTGGAATGTACACAAGTACATTCTCTGGAGCAGTGAAGGAAGACTGGTAGCAGTATTTCTCTTATTGTTTAAATAATTGCGGTTAATTTGCGAGTCAGGTACAACTATTTATTTAAACAGGCTTGGTATTGCCATCAGGGCCGCAATACATAATGTATTAATGACAATAACGTAGCTAATATTAAAACGTTGCCTGTTCAAAGAAAACTAGAATTTTGTAGTCCATTACGTTCATTGATACTTAATTATTCACCTTTATATTAGTATATGCTTATCTAAACTTTAAATGTTGTAAATTTGTGAAAACGTACTGAGAGTTAAATTTTGAAAAACTTACTGAGACAATAAATTTTGTTTTTACAAATATACTACTACTACTACTACTACTACTACCTAGCGCTACAGCCCGGGGTGGGCCTTGGCTTCCTTAACAATGTTCCGCCATGTACTTCTATCCTTAGCCTTCTGTTTCCATGCTGTAATGCCGAGTACTCTTAAATCTTCCTCAAGGTCCTGTAGCCATCGTTTTCTTGGTCGGCCAACTCTTCTTTTGCCAATCATAGTGCCATGTAAAAGTTTGTTCGGCATTCTATTGGTGGGCATTCTGATGATGTGACCCCATCATTCTAGACGTCACGTTTTAATAAAATGGACCACATTTGCGTCTTTGTATAAGGAATACAACTCGGCATTAGATCGAAGATTCCGAAGCTTAGATCGATTTGTCTGTACATCGTGGACCGGACCATAAATTTTTCTTAAAAGCTAACGCTCAAACAATAACAACTGATTTTTCATCGCGGCGGTTAAAGTCCACGTCTCCACTCCTTACGTTAGGACTGGCCGAATTAAGGTTTTATAGAGTCGTACCTTAATGGTTTGAGACAATAGCCTACTTTTAAAAAGCTTTATATTTGCGAAGTATGGTCTATTAGCTGTCATTATTCTTTTCTGGACTTCGTTTATTGTTTTATTTTCATCATTTACTTCCGAGCCCAAATATGTGAAACTTTTTACTTTTTCAAATGAATATCCATCGATAGCTATAGTCGTACTGCTACGCCCTCTGCTTGTACTCATATATTTAGTTTTTCTTTCATTTATGCAGAGGCCTATCGTTTTGCTTTCATTATTGATTATAATAAAAGTTTCTTTGAGCGATGGAATATTTCTGGCAACTAAGCATATGCACATATTTGACTGCATGATATTCCCTGAAACGTTAATCCTCCTCAAAGCGCCATGTAAGGGAAAGATTGAAGAGGGTAGCAGACAGGGCATCGCCTTGTCTCACGCCAGTTAGAATAGGGAATTCGGGACAAATACCGCCACTTATGACAACTTTGCCGTCACTATCACACAATGCCATGTTGATCAGTCTGATCAACTTGTTTGGTACGTTGAACTCCTTTAGGATTTCGAGCAATTTTACTCTGTTGACACTATCAAAAGCCTGCCGATAGTCAATAAAAAGAAGATGAAGGTCAATTTTATATTCCCAACACCTCTCGAGTAACTGTCTTAAGAAAAATATCTGATCAGTAGTTCCTCTTCCCTGTCGGAATTCGCACTGATAATCTGTTATGATGTTTTCAGCAAAGACGTTGAGCTTTTTCAGTATTATGTTTGAGAATATTTTGTATGCTACCGTGAGCAGAGATATTCCACTATAATTACTGCATTCCAATTTGTCACCCTTTTTAAAAACAGGACATATGAGACTAGTTCTCCTTTTTCTAGACATGCGTTCTCTTTCCCATATGTCTAGGATCAGGCAATATAATTGTGACTGTACAATTTCTCCACAATTTTTAAAAAATTCGGCTACAAGTGAGTATTTACCAGGCGCTCTGTTGCGTTTCAGCTTTTCGATCGACTTCATGAAGTCATCCATGTCCGGTGGCTCAATGTCATCCTCATTTGTCAATTCTATTCGGTTCAAAGTATTTTTGTCCGTGTCTATCGTCTGAGCTCCCGCGTTGTACAGGTCACCAAAGTACTCTGCCCATCTGCCAATAGCTTCCGCCTTACCCTCCACTACTCTACCATCTTTATACTTGCATGAGTCGATTTTAGGCTGGAAACTTCTATTTATATATTTAACTGCACCATAGAATTTCCTGGATTCATTATTACTTCTCAATTCCTTAATTTGCTCTACTTGCTTCCTTAGAAAGACTTTTTTCTTTTCACGTATGACCTTATTTGCTCTTCTACGGCTTAGTTGGTAATCTGAGGTGTTCTGTCTTGTAGCGCGCTGTAACATTATCAATCTATATGCATTTCTTGTTCTTAGCACTTCAAGACATTCGTCATCCAACCATTCCTCACCAGATCCCCTCATTTTCTCACCATCTATTCTATCCCTGTTTCTCATTTTCAATACCATCTTTTAGTAACACTTCTAACATTTTTCTATCGCCCAGTTCTCTAAATCCTTCTAATGTGACCGGATCTTTAACTTTTTCTAGGTTCCAGTGCCTTCTTTTATATAATTTCCTTTGTCGCAAACATGCCAGTCGCTCTCTATATTTAATTTTCACCAGAAAGTGGTCTGAATCACAAATTGGGCCTCTGGCCGTTTGGACATCAGTCACTGAGGAAGAATGGCGTTTTGAAATGAGTACGTGATCAATTTGGGTTAATGTGCCATTTGGTGCTTCCCAAGTTCCATTGTATATTTTTTTGTGCGGGAAGCAAGTACTTTTTATTATCATGTTGTTTGCTTCAGCAAATTCACACAAGTGTTTACCATTGTCATTCGTTATATTATGAAGTGAGTAGGATCCAGCAACAGTTTGTGTACAATTCTCCTTACCCACTTGCGCGTTTAGATCACCAAGTATAATTTTTGTGTCATATTTGGGACTCCATAGAAGAGCATTTTCTAATTGTTGGTAGAAAAGTATTTTTTCATCTTCATCACTGTCTTCAGTTGGTGAATAGGCAGAGATCAAAGTTGTATTTCTAAATTTTTCCCTCAAGCGCATCTTGCCCATTCTATCATTAATGGGTTCGAATAAGCAATAAACTACGGCATAGTCTCTTTGTAAGCATGAATCTGTTCCTCTTTGTCCAGTTTTTGCTGCTCCACTGTACAGTGTGGTATATTCTTTCTTATCAAGTCTACCCTGCCCTCTCCATCTAATCTCCTGTAGGGTCAATGTTAAATTTAAATAGCTGTTCAGCCACTTCAGCCATTTTTCCAGGCTGTAACATTGTCCAAACATTCCATGTTGCTAAAACCAAGTTCGAGTTCCGTTTTCTTTTACCTTTTAATATATCCTTTATTATTACATTGTTTGGTTTTGTAGCAAGAGTTTTTTTTACGATTTAGAGTTGTTAGCCCTACGTTCAACCACTAACTGGTGGGCCAGGTCATTTTTTATCAGGGTTTCCATCCCCTAGCTTGATTGCTTTCTCTCCAGCTAAGAGCCTAAGCTACCCTTTTTTTTTTATTTTGGAGTTCACTCTCCTAGTCTTTGGGGTCCACTCCCAAACCGTGCAAGACAGCACAGGGCAGTGCTTATTTGATGGCGGCACTTAATCGCCATGCCACAACATCGTCAACGAGTTATGTGGTATTTAATACGTACGATCTTGCCAATGATTGAACGTCCACCCCTGTATCCAAACTTTAAATGTTGTAAATTTGTGAAAACTTACTGAGAGTTAAATTTTGTAAAAACTTACTGAGACAATAAATTTTGTTTTTACAAATATAGAAAATTTAAAATTCGGATACTTATAAACGAAAGTAAATGTGATTAATTAAATAAATAGTTGTACCTGACTTGCATATCCACCGCACTTATTTAAAAAAACAATCTCTGCGAGTGTAAAAATGATTAATAATATTACTCATAGTCGATGTTGGACCCCACAAACATTGACAACTAACAGAATTTTACAAAATAACTATCTCCTATAACATTACAATACCCTTCTTTGTTAAGAACTGAAACATCAAAAGGTAAACTTGCAAACAAAATACTGTGCATTAAAATGTTGTATCTAGAGTACAAGAAAATAGAGTGCAATTGCAGGTAAACATAGGACATGGAACATACTGTCCTGTGTCAAAGGAATGTTTAACGCTGTAACCAACTCTTTCTACAGCTAAGCAACTCTAACAGTTATTCTTTAACGAGGAGACTGAAAACATGTCGAGATCGAGGATGACTGGCAGTTCTATTTAAAGGTCTTGCTGTAGTTCACTGGGGAATATGTTATCAATTTATTTGAAAAATCTAAACAAAAATTGATATTTTGTATAATAATTAGAATATTCAGGGTGAGCGACTGCAATTTTGATGCCCCCATATCCCTCGAGAGATATTCCTGTGAAACCGGTGCTGCCTGGCAGAACACTGCACCGTCTCTTGAAACCAACTAAATTACAAATACTCGCTAATAACTACCCTTACGTTGAATGGCCTCACATGTACAAGGACGGATCTACCACCGTATAGACCAGCGGAGCTGGATTACATACAGCCTTCATCCACCTTGCCAGAAGGTTTACCACTTTAAAGGCGAGGTTTCAGCCATTTGTTATGCCTCAGAAAAACTTTCAACTTGCACCGATACAAATCATTTGGTCTTTCTATCTAATTCAGCGTTGCAGGCTATTTCCTTTCTATTACCTCAGAAAGATGATGCCGTCGCAAGATGCAAGGAGACCATATTCCAAATTTTACACAGAAAAGAGATTGTTTTATAATGGATTAAATAGACAAGCACGCTTAACCTGGTTATAAACCTTTTCAAGCAAGTCTCCCTTAACGTTAAACAGCTTCATTGAGCCTTATAAAACGAGATTTACATCGATTGGACTTCGCCGATTCCTCCACCTGTCCTCTCTGTCTATACGATAAAGTTACGGTTAACCATCAGGCTATCTCCAGCCCTTGTATCTCTTCAATACAACGATAAAGTCCTCACAACAATGTCCTTGTTTCACTTTCCTGACGTAGAACTTCACATGCTCTTCCCGTATTCCAACTAATCAAACTCGATATTTGCCTTCCTGTGCACATTTCTTTATTTACAACAAAATTTCCCCTACATTTATTTCATTATTATTGAATTGGAAGTGTTGTTTAGTTATATTCTGCTGTTTCACTACAAACTTCAAACAGCAGTCAATATTGCACAAATATTTCGCTTTTAAAAGAGCCATCTTCATCCTAATGATGAAGATAAAATTAAACCCCGATGTTAAACTGAAAGTGAGAGAGAGAGAGAGAGAGAGAGAGACAGGATAGCAGAAAGAATCATTGAAGGGAGTGAGAAGAAACAGTAAGGGGTGGGGAAAAGAAAGTAAAAGAGAAGGAAGAAACTAGAATCACAGACAGAAAAAGATTATTTCATAGTAAGAAAATGTGTTTTTGGTTTCCAGAGACACTATTTCCAGAAAATGAGAGAAAATACGTATTTGTAGAAACGTGTTTAAAGAGACCTGCAAGAAAGAAATATTTGTCGAGAAGTATGTAGCGAGAAGAATACTTGGTTAAAGGGAAATGCTTTATGGAAATAATTGAAAACTGGAATAATTTTTAAACAAAAACGATATTCTATATGACACTACTGGCAGAAGAAATTGTTAGTGGAAAGAGTCAATGAAACGTCAATTATAACGAGGTAAAAAAAAAAATACAGAATGGAAAAGGAATGATGAAGTAAATACAGAAATAGGAGAAACGTCTTCTAAATAAGGAACAGGCAGTTTCTATCGCCGTGAAACATGACTACAACACTAAAAGTCACATAATTATGGCGTTTTAAATTTAACTACCTTTTATGCTTCAAAATAATCTTCTTGATAAAATCTGTATTGGTAGAAAAGTGTTCTAAATTCACCACAAATTTACTAAAAAATAAATTTAAAGGAAATATAAAATACTATTAAATATTCTAAGAAAAGTACCAAGCCATCTAATTAGGATCTATGTTTGCATGAGCATTATCTGTGAAACGTTGTACTTTAGGGTTAAAATCTAACTAAATGTTTGAAATATTTCCTTACATTCAACTTTTACATACTTTTAGGCTAGACTTGTATTGCCTGGTATCAATGAAGGAACAAAGCAGTGAAAAGGAATGTATACAGGAAGGAATATAAGAATAGTAAGTGGGGAAAGAAATGTTGGGAGGTAAGAGGCAGTTGTGAGGGAGGGAAACACGGTTCTACATAGGAAGGGACACATAGTGAAATAGCTCAAGTGCATCGATACAAAGACTTTTCATAATGGATAATAAATAACTTACATGCCAGCAATTACTAAACTGAAACAAGAGTAAACGGTTTTCAACCTTATTTTAAAAACTGAAGCAAAATACCAAACAACGTTATTTAGTTTTATTGAATAAAACTCCAGCTACATTACCGGTAATAAGGGGGAAACATCCAAAGATTTACCCGAAACATAGGCCTACATAGGGCTCTAGTTAGGCTGTGTTTAGCAATTGTAAGTGCTGGCAACCGCAGATAACCTAACCTTACTTTCACCATGGGTATTCGTACTTGATACACACAGGCGGTAGCATCGGAATGTATTTTGTTGTAAGTTAACATTTCGTTAATTAAGTTAACAACTACCCACAAATTTTACTACCCACACCATATTTACTAAAAAAATTAACACAGATTTGCATGAGCATTATCTGTGAAAACGTTTACTTTAGGGTTAAAATCTAACTAAATGTTTGAAATATATTCTTACATTCAACTTTTACATACTTTTAGGCTAAACTTGTATTGCCTAGTATCAATGAAAGGGAACAAAACAGAGGAAAGGAATGTATACAGGAAGGAGTATAAGAATAGTAAGAAATGGTCGGAGGTAAGAGGCAGTAGTGAGGGAGAGAAGCACGGTTCTACATGGGAAGGGGCACAAAGTGAAATATCCCAAGTGAATCGATACAAAACTTTTGCTAATGGATAATAAATAACTTAGAAGTGATTTTTCTATCTTGTATTTTGCATTATAGTTACAGTGATGCTGTGTTTGCTTCTGTCTTTTTGTGTTCATTTTCCTTTACACTACGGTCAAGATATATTTCTCCACTTGAGGAAGGGTTGTTATTGGGGCCACCATTTTAAAATATTCACCACACTCGTAAGCCACACCACACCGTAAAGAAACTATGCTCATACTGAGGTAGGAGCTGTGAGGCTGAATATTTAATATATATATATATATATATATATATATATATATATATATATATATATATATATATACATACATACATACAGCTTGTTTTCAGTTAGTGCCTGCCGGTCAGCCTTACAAGAGTAACAATGTGTTATTCTGACACAAATATGTAGACAACGCATTTGCGATGTTTTGAGGAAGTGAAGAATCTATTCTAATAGAAAATATTATCCTTTAAAAATTTATAGAATTTCTAAAAATAAATATATCCTAACGAATGTGTAAATAGAATGAGTATACAAATATTAGTATTATTTATGCCAGCTAAAACCGTACAACAATCAAGGATAAATCTCACTTATATAGCCATGGTTACGTAAAGCCATTATTCATTATATTTTGTTAGAATAAGAACAAAAAATATGAAACTTAAAAACGTTTGGAAACTTTGTAAGTATTTGTTAACTTAATTAACGAAATGTTAACTTACAACAAAATACATTCCGATGCTACCGCCTGTGTGTACGAATAACCATGTTGGAAAAAAAGGTTAGGTTATCTGGGGTTGTCGGCACTTACAATTGCTAAAGACAGCCTAACTAGAGCCTTATGTAGGCCTATGTTTCGGATAAATCTTTGGATATTTCACCTTATTACCGAAAATGTAGCTGGTGTTTTATTCAATAAAACTAAATAACGCAGTTTGGTATTTTGTTTCAGTTTTTATAATAAGGTTGAAAACCGTTAACTCTAGTTTTAGTTTAGTAATTGCTGGAATGTAAGTTATTTAATATCCATTAGCAAAAGCCTTTGTATCGATGCACTTGGGCTATTTCACTTTGTTTCCCTTCCCATGTAGAACCGTGTTTCTCTCCCTCACAACTGCCTCTTACCTCCCACCATTTCTTACTATTCTTATATTCCTTCCTGTATACATTCCTTTCCACTGTTTTGTTCCCTTTCATTGATACTAGGCAATACAAGTTTAGCCTAAAAGTATGTTAAAGTTGAATGTAAGAATATATTTCAAACATTTAGTTAGATTTTAACCCTAAAGTAAAAGCTTTCACAGATAATGCTCATGCAAATCTGTGTTTATTTTTATAGTAAATTTGTGGTGAATTTAGAACACCTTTCTACCATTACAGATTTTATCAAGAAGATTAGTTTGAAGCATAAAAGGCAGTTAAATATAAAACGCCATAATTATGAGACTTTTAGTGTTGTAGTCATGTTTCACGGCGATAGAAACTGCCTGTTCCTTATTTAGAAGACGTTTCTCCTATTTCTGTATTTACTTCATCATTCCTTTTCCATTCTGTACATTTTTTTTACCTCGTTATAATTGACGTTTCATTGACTCTTTCCACTAACAATTTCTTCTGCCAGTAGTGTCATATAGAATATCGTTTTTGTTTAAAAATTATTCCAGTTTTCAATTATTTCCATAAAGCATTTCCCTTTAACCAAGTATTCTTCTCGCTTCATACTTCTCGACAAATATTTCTTTCTTGCAGGTCTCTTTAAACACGTTTCTACAAATACGTATTTTCTCTCATTTTCTGGAAATAGTGTCTCTGGAAACCAAAAACACATTTTCTTACTATGAAATATTCTTTTTTTTGTCTGTGATTCCAGTTTCTTCCTTCTCTTTTACTTTCTTTTTCCCACCCCTTACTGTTTCTTCTCACTCCCTTCAATGATTCTTTCTGCTATCCTGTCTCTCTCTCTCTCTCTCTCTCTCTCTCTCTCTCTCTCTCTCTCTCTCTCTCCCTCCTCTCTCTCTCTCTCTCTCTCTCTCTCTCTCTCTCTCTCTCTCTCTCTCTCTCACTCACTTTCAGTTTAACATCGGGGTTTAATTTTATCTTCTTCATTAGGATGAAGATGGCTCTTTTAAAAGCGAAATATTTGTGCAATATTGACTGCTGTGCGAAGTTTGTTGTGAAACCGCAGAATATAACTAAACAACACTTCCAATTCAATAATAATGAAATAAATGTAGGGGAAATTTTGTTGTAAATAAAGAAATGTGCACAGGAAAACAAATATTTAGTTTGATTAGTTGGAATACGAGAAGAGCATGTGGAGTTCTACGTCAGGAAAGTGAAACAAGGACATTGTTGTGAGTACTTTATCGTTGTATTGAAGGGAAACAAGGGCTGGAGATGGCCTGATGGTTAACCGTACCTTTATCGTATAGACAGAGAGGACAGGTGGAGGAATCGGCGAAGTCCAATCGATGTAAATCTCGTTTTATAAGGCTCAATGAAGCTGTTTAACGTAAAGGGAGACTTGCTTGAAAAGGTTTATAACCAGGTTAAGCGTGCTTGTCTATTTAATCCATTATAAAACAATCTCTTTTCTGTGTAAAATTTGGAATATGGTCTCCTTGCATCTTGCGACGGCATCATCTTTCTGAGGTAATAGAGAGGAAATAGCCTGCAACGCTGAATTAGAAAGAAAGACCTATTTATTTGTATCGGTGCAAGTTGAAAGCTTTTCTGAGGCATAACAAATGGCTGAAACTTCGCCTTTAAAGTGGTAAACCATCTGGCAAGGTGGATGAAGGCGGTATAGAATCCAGCTCCGCTGGTCTCTACGTGGTAGTTCCGTCCTTGTAAATTTGGGTCCATTCGAGGTCAGGGCAGTTGTTAGCCAGTATTTGTAGTGTAGTTGGCTTCAAGAGACGGTGCAGTGTTCTGCCAGGCAGAACCGGATTCACAGGAATATCTGGCGTCTCCCGAGGGATATGAGGGTATCAAAAGTGCTGTCGTCCCCTTGATTGGATGAGGCATCTCCTAAGGAACGAGAGCTTTCGGTTTGAACTTATTTTGAGTTTCAAGCCGGACATTGGTGGTAAGAGCGGTAACAACATCGCAATAATAAATTATTACATCTAAATAAATGTCATAGAAAATTACTTTAAAAGTAGTTGATGTCGTGTATTTTTTACCATTGGCCAAAGTATTTGATTGGGTTCACTTTATCTAGTTCACTGAGTTATATTTACAAATGGGAATTGGGGGGGGGGGTATTGATATCCGTTTAGTAGTTAGTATTTTTCTAGGTAATGTCAGCTTTAAAGCTTTTTGTGTCTGACAGTTTTGATGCTTCTATTGGGTATGAGAATAGAGGAACCTAAGTACAAATAGAAATCGTAATTTCCCTAATACGCACAATCCTTAATCTTAATCACTTTTGTTTCGCAGGTTCTCTTATCATTCACTTGAAGGGCGAACATAAAAGTGTAAATACAAAAGTAAATGCTTAAATAGGTTGGTTATTCTCTATATACGGCGAGTTTAAAACTGGTAAACGTTGGATATAAGAATGAAATTGTTATTAATTTGGTTTATTATATAGTCCTAAAATACATGATTTCAGAGATAGTAACCTGCCCTTCATTCTATGGTTCATCCATTGCTTTATATTTTATATTCAAAAACTCTACTTTTCGATTTAAAAACTATCCGAAATTCGGAGGATTAAAGATGGATTTACTGTATGATAGAAGTTATTCTTTTAAAAATACCTCATGTTAATTATATTTAATATTTATATTTATATTTCAGTATAATTTCGTTTGATATCTTGATACCTCGTAATGTCTAGTTGAACAAAATAATAATAATCTGTGTCTACGTAAGTGTTTAGAATGGCACAACTGATGTTGTATGACTGGTAATACTCTAACTTTAATAAAAGAATTTCTTATCTTGTTCCAGCCACGTGCTGCTTTGGTGCAAAGAAGATGAAGGAAAGGGGAGGTAATTACTTTTAGGTTATTTTAACTTCACCTAGAAAAAAAGTAATTTAGTAGTTTTATTAAAATCCACTAATATAATTGAATAGTTTTAGGGCTTGTTCCAAACTCGTATATTTTTTCAGATTCCAATATTTGCTGGGTTTAAGCTAAATATTGGGATCCTTATCTCATGCATGTTCTTTTGATAATATTCAAATATTATAGCATCAAATTAAAGCTGCCAGTATCAGACTTTTGTCATTTTGTGGTTCATGTAAGTATCCGCCTCTAATTCTACTACTACCGTATTATATTTCAAGGAGAAAATACATGAAGTTTAATGAAACTATAGATCCAAAGTATTAAAGTTACTGTATAAATAATATGTTAATTAAAACATTAGATTTAAACCATTAGCAGACTCATGCCTTAAATACGAAGCCTTCCCCAAGGTTTAAACTTGCGCCTCTTGTCGCAGTGCTAATACTACAGCAAACCGACACTGTGGCCGTTTGTTGTATTCAGTAATGTCCAGCATTTCTCTATCATAAATGTAAATAACTGAACATTTAAAATGAGTAGAAACGAACTATCAAAACGTTCCTTCAAGTTCTCTATGTTTTTCAGTAATTTTAATTTTATTAATCACGTAAACAATAGTTTATGACCATCCGAACTTTAAATTTAGTAAATTTGTTAAAACTTACTGAGACAGAACGTTTTATCTCTATGTGACGATTTTCATCAGTGTCTTCTGCTTGGAGATGTTGGATCAAGCGGTGACGGTTTTAAAGGTGTGTTTTCGATAGTATCAAAGAGTGTGTTTGATTTTATATATATATATATATATATATATATATATATATATATATATATATATCACGATATGTATGTCTGCAATCTTTAGCTTTACCTGACAGTTTAATACGGTATTTATATTGTTTATAAATATTGTATTATGTGACAATTTTTATTCAAATTTCCAACTTTACAGCAGTTTTTGATGAAGACATGCTCAGCTATTTGTCAAGCCCATACCCGAGAATAAAGTTCGTTCCTATTCTCGAGGTGATTCCTGAGGACGATGAAGGAGAAGAGGAAGCGGAAATAGTTTATAAAAAATCTGCAATATTTTCTACAAGTGATTCTGCACTATTTCCGCTTAAGATTGAAGTGCCTGCGTTCTACAGGACTCAGTCGTTTTGTAAGTGACTTTTTATTTATTCTTTACTTTTCATAACAAATGTAAATGCTATTCTTATTTACTTTATTTAAAGCCTATATCTGCTCGCGCGCAAATGTAAGTGTTTAATTCAGCAACAATTTCTAAATTATACCCCCTTTCTCTCTCTCTCTCTCTCTCTCTCTCTCTCCCTCCCTCTCTCTCTCTTTCTCTCTCTCCCTCTCAAATCTCTGGGGGAAATGGGGAAATTTTACACGAAATTCTATAGGTTAGGAAAAATGTTTGTAAAATATTTGAACTGTAAGAGATTGTAGCAAACTGTCGCTGTCTATCAAAGGCCAGTCAGCTGTAGAACTTTCGGCAAAAAAGGGATACTGCGCGTACCTGGTATACCATAAATAAAAATATACTTCGAAAGCCTACATAGTAGGGGAAGTGAACTCGATCACTGGAGACGAGAGTTAAGTTCGGAGTCGAGAGACCTTGGGATTTATGGAGAAAAAGTTCTACAAATACATATAAAACGTCCAACTAACACCTACGGCTTGATAAATTATCAGAATTTCCCACCAAAGCCAAAGATAAAGCGAAGCAGGATTCGTTTGAATAAGAAAGAAGAAAAATTAGCGCCATAAGGTAGCCAATAAAATTTGAAGAGGTTGGAACCCGTATGGAAGCTACCCAAAGGAAACACGAGTTAGTCAAATTCCAGGTCTCGAGGGTGTGACAGGGTAATTTTGGAACAAGTTCTAAATTAAAATGAAAAGAAGTAAACTCGCTAAATAAAAGTACTAAGTAATATTAGTGAGGGGAAATAAGGCTTACGTACTGTATAGAAGCATTTCGAGAATAGGAGATTGAAGTAAAATAAGAAAAATATTAGTAAGTGGCTGTTCGATCAAGTGAAGTGAAACAAGAAACCATGCTAGATATAATTCGTTACAAACTAAAACTATTAATTATCTTAGATTCAAAGCCAACACTTTAATGTAAAAAATATTAAGTTTTATAAGCTTTTCAATAATTATTTTAAGAAATACTGAATTTCAAATATAAACTTTATCAAACCAAGTGCAGTAACCTATACACGCCTCAAGATAATTTAGCCCAATTTTATAAGATTTTATTAGTAGAAAGAATAATTATAAGAGTTTTGAAGCATGTCGACAAATTAGAGCTGGACAACTTAATTTAAGTATAGCTACCAGTTAATTTTACAACTTTGAACTCAAACTTGAAGTAAATCTGTCATATTAAAAAACAATTAGCTGTGTATTAATTTGATTCCCTTAGAGTCAAATAACCTGTAGTAGCCTACATCTTAAGTAAACTATACAAAACTCATATAAGCATTTCTATACAACTTCCAATAGACGTTGCATAGGAAAGGTTAATGTAAATCATTTTATATTTATTTACAGACCTAAATATCCATTTATCTATTTCATTACCATCTATGTTTCTGAATATCTACCTAATCTTATCTATTTATCATTTTCACTACACTAAATATTTACAAATTATATTGTATTTTTTCAGAAGCGACATTTCAGCTTCATGGTTTGGAACGACATCTGGCGGAGGTGAGGAAACATTTTACTTTAAACTAAATAAGTTTAGGAACCCAGCAAGCTCTCTCAGCTTGTATGGGAGCACATCAAGCCGGAGACTCTATATCTTGCCGTATACGTTTATCGACTATCCTTGAGTCTTATTGCCTTGAGTAGCTCCTAGTTGTTTAGTATGTACTCTTGCGACTCATCTGTGACGCAATAAGTAATGATTTAATTATAATTATTATTTAATTAATAAGTCATAACTAGTTATTAATTAATTATTAATTTTTAATTAGTTATGGGCCCCAAAACCCGCCCATCCCTCGTGGCAGCCAACCTCTAACGAGCTGCCTTCGTCTCTTTCCATGGAGAATCCGGGGATAGTGAAATGAAACAGTACAATAAGTGTCGATTAGCAATGATTTTTTTTTTACCCGGGTTCTGGGCCCCCAAAACCCGCCCAGCCCTCGTGGCAGCCAACCTCTAGCGAGCTGCCTCTGTCTCTTTCCATGGAGAATCCGGGGATAGTGAAATGAAACAGTACAATAAGTGTCGACTAGAAGTGATTTTTTATTACCGGTTGTGGGCACCCAAAACCCGCCCAACCTTCGTGGCAGCCAACCTATAACGAGCTGCCTTCGTCTCTTTCCAAGGAGAATCCGGGAATAGTGAAATGAAACAGTACGATAAGTGTCGATTAGAAATGATTTTTATTTTACCCGGGTTCTGGGCCCCAAAAACCCACCCAGCCCTCGTGGCAGCCAACCTCTAACGAGCTGCCTTCGTCTCTTTCCATGGAGAATCCGGGGATAGTGAAATGAAACAGTACAATAAGTATCGATTAGAAATGATTTTTTCTTTGCCCGGGTTCTGGGCCCCAAACACCCGCCCAGCCCTCGTGGCAACCAACCTCTAGCGAGCTACCTCCGTCTTTTTTCATAGAGAATCTGGAGATAGGGAAATGAAACAGTACTAATCCATATATTCTTATATATGTTTATAATCTTATGCTATCACTTGTTTTTAATTAAAAACTAACACAACACAATTCACAGTAACACTTAAATTTAGCTCTGTTAAAAAGTTCACTAAACTTAAATGCCTATATTCTAAACAATGGAACACACGTGCACTGAACACAAAGGAACTATGCCGCGCCTTTTTCGACCACCTAGAAATGATTTTTCAACGCAACTGTTCTGCCATCTATGAGCCAAATGTAGTAACTATGTTAACGCTAGAACTGCTGTACCAATTGACCCAAATTTCAGATTCAATTTTCGAGAAATACAACACTTGTGTAATTATATAATGTTTCGAAATGAAATAGTGTAAAAATAAATGATTAATATTACCTTCCAGATACAAATAGACTAATATTCCCCCTCCTAAATAACGTTAACTTAATAAAATAACAATATAAAAAACATCCTCTCGGCCCTCTCTGCTCAAATATAGTGTTTGATTGGGAGTGTTTTGTCATTTAGAATGTGTTGTGGATAGTATTTATGGTGTTTATATATCTCATAGTTTTCTACTGTGTTAAGTGTTTTGCTTTTATTGATGTAATGTAGGATTTTTAGATTGGTTTCTATGTCAATGAGTCTAGTGTGTTTTGTATGTGTCTGGCAACATTTGATGTGGGTTGTGTCTTTCTTATCTGTTTTACGAGTTCTTTGTATCTTGTGGTAAATGTTCTTCCTGTTTATCCTACCTAAAAGCTGGGACAGTTGTTCCATGTAATCTTGTATACGCCTGCCCTGTCAAGCAGATGAATGGTGTAATAATAAATAAAGAAAAACATACATACAGATGTGTGTATGTATATATATATATATATATGTGTGTGTGTGTGAGTGTGTGTGTGTGTGTGTGTGTGTGTGTGTGTGTGTGTGTGTGTGTGTGTGTGTGTGTGTGTGTGTGTGTGTGTGTGTGTGTGTGTGTGTGTGTGTGTGTGTGTGTGTGTGTGTGTGTGTGTGTGTGTGTGTGTGTGTGTGTGTGTGTGTGTGTGTGTGTGTGCCAACCACACAACGGCCCATTGAAACGGGAAAGAAATGGGAGCGGGCCCAATAACCTTTCAAATTCATAATCCTGAATTAAGGAACGTACTTCTGTAAAATCTGAGGGGTCTCGGTCTCATTTATTTTGAATTATCAAGACTCTACTGTATTGTAATTAAATGTCAGTTTAATTTATTATTCAACCAACTTGTTCCGATAAAATGTCACCTTAATTACAATTTTGAGATTTTAAAACTGGTTGCAAAGTTTTTAACCAACCAAACCTAGCTGGTTACATTTACTGCAGTGGTAGCCAACATAGGTTTCATTATTACTAAGGGAACTAAAACTATGCTGCAAATAAAGTCCTCTGTCACAATATTCTTTGCCTTTCTCTTTGTAGATTTTTAGTCTTTAGAACAATATTTGAAGCACAATTTTAAGTGTTTTTTTTTAGTATCAGTTTTTTTATCTTATTGGCAGCAAAATGATAATCCTTTAAGAAAGACAGTCCACGTTTTCTTTTTAAAGCTAATCTGTGACACCATCATAGCATCAAACACTTCAATAAGTAGGTCATTGAGGTGGGGTAACTCTTAAGGTTAGGAAGGAAAAGTGTTTACAAATATACCACTTACTAGACACCTCACCATTCTCCATCACATGGCCTGCTGATACATTTTACAAATGACAATTTACATTATATATTCATACCAAAAATGGTTTTGATTATTTGTAACATTACTTATATTTTAAACTGTGGTTGAAAGCTTGCTGATATTAAACCATGAGTGGAGTTAAGGGGGGCAAGGAGGGACATTTACCCCCAACTTTCTGGACCAGTGTATTATTTTTTTATAATCAAAAGCTTACAACGAATCCATTAAAATACCACAAAAATAATAACAGTGCTGACAAGTAATATACTCGGCAGTATCAGTTGTTATTTTGGTCGAATGCAAATTATTTTATAAATATGACTAATTTCAAAGAAAAATATGAACTTTATTTTAATCTTACAAGTCATGATGTTCAAAATAAAATTTTAGCAATTGTTTCTGATGAAGTTTGGTATTCAATGTTAGGTTTCTAACAGAAACAAAATTAGGCTTATTTTTAGACTTATTACTTTGCAAAATTCGAAAAACAAATTTAAAATTTTACAAAGGTATAGGTCTAAAAGACCCCAATTTTTGCTCTATAAGAAACATATTTAAAAAACATATCGTTGAACACCTTACTTTATCTTACCAATCAAAAAATAGTTTAAAACAGGTACCTTATATTGTATGTTTTTGGATGCTGACTCGATGTCAACAAGCCTTAAATGTTCTCTATTTTTTTAGGGAGTATTTGGACCCCATTTGATACCCCCCGGGGAAATCTGTACCCCCCAAAACAAAACATATATCTCAGCCCATGTATTGAATTGCCCACAACTGTTTCCAAATGCCCTCCTAAAACAGTTAATTTCATTATACTTCTTTAACAATAAAAATGAATAAGACATGCATTTAACATATACTGCTAATTAACCAACACAAATAGTGGAATGTGAAGAAGTAGACGAAGTATAAAAACTTACAGTAGTTAGATGAAGTAGGGAGCTGTCCACTGTCCAGTGATGGAAACGTCTTCTCTAACTGGCTAGAAAATGAATCTATCTGGCAGATCATTGTAAAAATGATGACATGATAAATTTCTGGAGCCCGAAGGGTTCCACATTAATTTATTAAAATGTGGAATTATGGAGATTTGAGCATTTACTTCCGTTTTCAAAATTTTTATTATACTGCATTTTAAATACACGATCCACAATAACTAAAAACAAGACAGTTTTACAATTTATTATACTAATCTCATATTTAAATTGCACTTAATAACGTACATGGTAGAACTAACTAATGACAATATAATAAATGAAGTAAAAATTATACATATACAGATATGGCTGCTCTAAAAACATTCAATAAACAAGTAATAACATAAGATGTATCTTTAATTATATATTCATATATTAGCGAATTAATTTAGTAAAAATCAAAGTATAAAGAGTATTGTTAATAATTTATTAAGAAAAAATTCTCAATTTTTTATACAATGTTATTTAATCCATTATTACTTTCATTATATTTATTGTGGGTACACAAAAGTACAGGCTCAAGTAGAATAAACTTTTCTATTATGTTAAGTTCTCATGATACTTTCCTAGAGATTTTGAAATGAAAATAATCTTAAGTGTCTTTGATATTAGACCTTGATAATTAGGGGTAAACAGGCCAATCAGGCTTTTGCAGCTAACGTGTTAATTGATGTCCATTTTAAAACTGTATTACATTTTTTAACATCTAATGGTCACTACGGTCAAAATTTATGTCTTATAACCAAACAGTTTTTTTTTACTATTCGACTTTTAAACACAGAGAGGAAAGATTTATCATAACTCTATAAGCCAATTAGAGTTTCAAGTTTAGGTTCAAACTACGTGAAAACGCTTCATTTAATAGTAAAGCTACACACACTCAAGTCTTTCTACATTGAAATCATAGAGTTAATGCAGATCCCTGTTAATAAAGATAATGAGTTAAACTAAACATTTGTAAATATTTACAAACTTGCTATTTACAAGTGTCTAGTGAAAACTAGTAGCTCACGTGAAGATGGAATCAACTAATATGAATTAGTTATAATGTTTCAGAATTGATAGACAATAAAAAGTTTTTTGTTTGTAAATAGCTTTACAATATTAACGTGAACATATTAAATATAACATTATATATGAACATTGCAATAAATAAATATCCTTCTTGTTGAGCCTTCTTCATACCCGTCTAAAAGTTAATATAGAAATGTATATCTGTTACTACTCTTGTTAGAGAAGTCCTACAAACTGTTCTCAATAACTACAGGTATATCTAATATAAATCTAGCAATAGGTCTTGTCAACCTAACCGGCCCAAGATACCTGACTCTGGAGGGTTTTCCAAAAAGGTCACTTTTATCACTGATCAATGAGGTACTTTATTGTTCATGGCTTCCACCTCTCAGTGAGCCTGTTACGTTATCTAAAGCCCTTTAGGAGTTTAATACGTATGAAGAAATAAGTTTATGTAAAGCCATTTGGAGAATTACAAATGATTTGGAGCCATTTGGAGAATTACACTCTTTTATTAACAGAGTGTAAAAATGATGTACCATTTATAGCATTATGGATTGACCTGTGGTTCTATCCATTAGCGTTGTGGCCTCAAGGTTACACATTCATGTTTATATTATTTGAGAATTTTCATTAGCATCTGATCACTTCTGTTTGTATCAGATATCTATAATTCTTGCATTACATAATGGAATGATCTCTTTAAAAACTATTGTCCCTGATGATATATAAAATTTAAGGTGTATCAGTTATCTCTGAAGATACAGTTTATGTTAAAACGTGTTTGCTCAACATTCAAACATCTCACATTTATTCATTTTATTAAAGAAAATCTAACTATTATCTAACAACTTTACAGAGGTAATAAGTTCTTCCCAACAGCTAAGATTACCTACTATCACAGCAAAACTATATACTTATTTGGTTCTCTGTATCACTATGAATACAACACACAACTAATTTATATATTCTTATTAATAATGACGCAAACATAAATTAAGAGCCTTGATACTAGTTAATTAAAGATTATTAATCTTAAAATGCCAATTATATCATTGGTAATAACATTCTCCAAGATATATTTTCCCTATAAACACTTGTAAATATTTTACAACTTGCCAATAGTAGCACTTATATTTGTTGAGGACCGCCGTTTCGGGAGTTACGGTCTGAGCTGACAATGTGACACATCTCCCAAAACAGCCGTCCTCAACAAATATAATTAAGTACTACTATAGACAAATTGTAACATATGTGCAGGTGTTTTTAGTGAAAACTAGTAGCTCACGTTAAGATGTAATCAACTAATTTATATTTTTCATTTAAAAATCTGATGGCCGTTAAATTTAGTTTTACTTTTATTTAGACATTTCTTAAAATTTATTTTTGTAGTATTTTTACTTCTAAAAGTTTATTTAAATTTATCTCAACACTCACATAGAAAGCGTCTGTATTATCACATAAATAGTTTTATGGATCCAAGCCTGGATTAAAGGCTAATTTTAGGTTACACAAGGTAAATTTGTTTCATCTAGAGAAAATCTTTAAAAGGAGTAGTGGCTAAACACTGTTGAAGGGTCTTTGTACGACTATATCCTTTATCTCAAAATGGCCATTTTGCTGTTATATTTTCTTGCCTTAAAGTTCACTTATGGAGCTTTAAATAGTTCTTATTGATACACTTGCCAAAAAATCAGTACTGACTTAAAAATAACAGTAAGTAATGTTTTTTTTACCAAGTAATATCAATAAGAACATTTGAAAAAGCCTCAAGATGTACAAAAATCTGCAAGTTTTAAACACTATTTGATGAATGTCGGTTGTGGTAATCATTGTGATAGCATTACTAAAAACGGTTTTATAACTAAGTGAAAAAACTCAAGTAATTTACTGCTTACGAATTTGAAAGAAGTTTTTTGCTACTGATGGTTTTCACTACAGCTTTGTAGATTGAGATTGATGTATGAGTTGGAGTTGTGTTGGGTGACTGGATTATGTACCCTATATTAGAACATGTTTAATTCAAAATGTATGTGGTCATTTAAAATATGTTATTTTTCTGTTGCAAGATGTTTGTATACTATATTTTGTATTGTATTACAAATATCATTACGACATAACAAAATATTTAACCCATTAACAAAGCAACATTTAACCCAATATTGATCTAATTACAAGCGAGTCGGAGACACTAACAGGTACGAATTAATTCCTAGCATCAACTGAGTTTTATTTCCTTACAAAAATATTCTCACTTATAAATCACTAAATACTATATTTTTTTATACAGGTACAATTTTTTTATTCGTTATTTTGTACCTTTGTTAGTTTATTATTATTTGTAATTGATAATAATGTGTAATCATAATTAGTAAAAACAAATTAAAAGTTACTTACTGTTTAAAGTTTGCTTTATATTCTAGGCTCCCACTATTATTGTTTATTTCGTACGTACACAAGAATACACTAATTACAGCTACTGACCGATACAGAGAAAAACCTATACTGAGATTCTCTAGTTGACATAGAAACTGCTGAATCATTCTATTATGTTTAGATGTCTGACAGAAGGATAATGGGCCATAAATATCTCTTTTATTTATCACTTTTACATTAGTTTATGACTATCCAAACCTTATTTATTTGGTAAAAACTTACTGAGACTATTTCAATCGCTCCGTGGCGATCTTCATCAGACACTGATGAGGTTTTTACAAATTTACAAAATAACGTTCGGGTAGTCATAAACTAATGTAAAAGTGACTCATTAAGTTTCGCCAAACGTAATGGACTACAAAATTCAAGAAGTAACTCTTTTTATTTATGCTGTAAATTTCGAGAGTTGATAAATGTCCCTTAGAAAGCACAGACGTCTAGTCTTGTGCATGACCGACCAGAAAATAAACTGTCTTGAGGTAAACAAATCAATCAAACAATAATGACATTCATGACTAACTGGGCCAGTTTTTATACCCACTTATAAATAGTTGTGACCAATTGACCTAGTCCGTAAACCGCAATGGGTTAAGGAGAATTTAAACCGCAATGGGTAAGGCAAACACACGTTTCAGTAACAGTGTTGTCAATCAATCAACTGTTTTGAGAAGTGTCAAAGTAGTTACTCAAGTTTTTTCACTATTCTAAAATAAGTTTTAGTAATACTTTTTAATATATACTTTAAATACTCTAAAATGCAATGTAAAACTTCTGAAGGAAATCCTTGGCAACAGGATTATAAGCAGTCTTCTTTTGGTACTAAACTTTTTTTAAAAAATATTGTTTTAATAATCAACAATTAACAAGATCTGATTTTCTACAAGTGCGTCAAAGGGTATTTTTTTTATTATTGAGCTTTAAAGTTGCAGAGCCTGGCATGAAAATGTAAATAATCTATTGTGAATGGGCCTTATATAAAAGAATGATATGAAGAAAAACAAATTATAGTAACACGTTAGCTTCAATTGAATAAGTGAGACAAAGGTTTGACGCTTAATTTAGCCTGCTTATCAGTTAAGATAAAAAACTATTATCCTATAAAGCTTTTTTGAGCTGATCATCTTGACAAGGCGTTAATCAGCCGGATATGATAATACATTCAAATACATTTTGGAGTGTTTTTTGTACCAGTCTCCCATTTAAAAGCTTCTTTTACATTTTGACTTTACAATAAATAAACAAACACGCTCTTTAATTACAAAACTAGAGATTAAAAGACAAACAGTGTATTTTAACTATAAAAAAACTTTCAAAATAAATTTTTTGGATTCATTATCCAGTAAAAAAAATTTTTCTAAATAAAATTGTTGGATTCAACATTCAGTATAATAAAACTTTCAAAATAAAATTTTTGGATTCAATTTTCAGTATAGTTAAAGTTTTAAAATAAATTTTTTGGATTTCATTATCCAGTATAATTAAACTTACAAAATAAAATTTTTGCATTCATTATCCAGTATAATAAAAATTTCACAATAACATTTTCGGATTCATTATCCAGTATAATAAAACTTTCAAAATAAAATTGTTGGTTTAATTATTCAGTATAATAAAACTTTCGAAATAGAATGTTTGGATTCATTATTCAGTATAATAAAAGTTCCAAAATAAAATTTTTGGATTCATTATCCAGTATAATAAATCTTTCAAAATAAAATTTTTGGATTCATTATCCAGTATAAAAATACTTTCAAAATAAAATTTTTGGATTCATTATCCAGAATAATAAAACTTCAAAAATAAAATTTTTGGATTCATTATCGAGTATAATAAAACTTTCAAAATAAAATTTTTGGATTCATTATTCAGTATAAAAAACTTTCAAAATAAAATTTTTGGATTCATTATCCAGTATAAAAAAAACTCTCAAAATAAAATTTTTGGATTCATTATCCAGTATAAAAAAACTCTCAAAATAAAATTTTTGGATTCATTATCCAGTATAATAAAACGTTCAAAATAAAATTTTTGGATTCATTATCCAGTATAAAAAAACTTTCAAAATAAATTTTTTGGATTCATTATCCAGTAAAAAAAATCTTTCAAAATAAAATTTTTGGATTCATTATCCAGTATAATAAAACTTTCAAAATAAAATTTTTGGATTCATTATCCAGTACAATTAATTTTTCTAAATAAAATTGTTGGATTCATCATTCAGTATAATAAAACTTTCAAAATAAATTTTTTGGATACATTATCCAGTATAATAAATCTTTCAAACTAAATATTTTGGATTCATTATTCAGTATAATAAAACTTTCAAAATAAAATTTTTGGATTCATTATTCAGTATAATAAAAGTTCCAAAATAAAATTTTTGGATTCATTATCCAGTATAATAAATCTTTCAAAATAAAATTTTTGGATTCATTATCCAGTATAAAAATACTTTCAAAATAAAATTTTTGGATTCATTATCCAGAATAATAAAACTTCAAAAATAAAATTTTTGGATTCATTATCGAGTATAATAAAACTTTCAAAATAAAATTTTTGGATTCATTATTCAGTATAAAAAACTTTCAAAATAAAATTTTTGATTCATTATCCAGTATAAAAAAAACTCTCAAAATAAAATTTTTGGATTCATTATCCAGTATAAAAAAACTTTCAAAATAAATTTTTTGGATTCATTATCCAGTAAAAAAAATCATTCAAAATAAATTTTTGGATTCATTATCCAGTATAATAAAACTTTCAAAATAAAATTTTTGGATTCATTATCCAGTACAATTAATTTTTCTAAATAAAATTGTTGGATTCATCATTCAGTATAATAAAACTTTCAAAATAAATTTTTTGGATACATTATCCAGTATAATAAATCTTTCAAACTAAATATTTTGGATTCATTATTCAGTATAATAAAACTTTCAAAATAAAATTTTTGGATTCATTATTCAGTATAATAAAAGTTCCAAAATAAAATTTTTGGATTCATTATCCAGTATAATAAATCTTTCAAAATAAAATTTTTGGATTCATTATCCAGTATAAAAATACTTTCAAAATAAAATTTTTGGATTCATTATCCAGAATAATAAAACTTCAAAAATAAAATTTTTGGATTCATTATCGAGTATAATAACACTTTCAAAATAAAATTTTTGGATTCATTATTCAGTATAAAAAACTTTCAAAATAAAATTTTTGATTCATTATCCAGTATAAAAAAAACTCTCAAAATAAAATTTTTGGATTCATTATCCAGTATAAAAAAACTTTCAAAATAAATTTTTTGGATTCATTATCCAGTAAAAAAAATCTTTCAAAATAAATTTTTGGATTCATTATCCAGTATAATAAAACTTTCAAAATAAAATTTTTGGATTCATTATCCAGTACAATTAATTTTTCTAAATAAAATTTTTGGATTCATTATCCAGTATAACAATACTTTCAAAATAAAATTTTTGGATTCATTATCCAGAATAATAAAACTTTAAAAATAAACTTTTTGGATTCATTATCCAGTATAATAAAACTTTCAAAATAAAATTTTTGGATTCATTATTCAGTATAAATGACTTTCAAAATAAAATTTTTGGATTCATTATCCAGTATAAAAAAAACTCTCAAAATAATATTTTTGGATTCATTATCCAGTATAATAAAAGTTTAAAAATAAAAGTTTTGGATTCATTATCCAGAATAATAAAACTTTCAAAATAAAATTTTTGGATTCATTATCCAGTATAAAAAAACTTTAAAAATAAAATTTTTGGATTCATTATCCAGTATAATAAAACTTTCAAAATAAAATTTTTGGATTCATTATTCAGTATAAAAAAACTTTTAAAATAATATTTTTGGATTCATTATCCAGAATAATAAAACTTTCAAAATAAAATTTTTGGATTCATTATCCAGAATAATAAAACTCAAAATAAAATTTTTGGATTCGTTATTCAGTACAATAAAAGTTTCAAAATAAAATTTTTGGATTCATTATCCAGTATAAAAAAACTTTCAAAATAAATTTTTTGGATTCATTATCCAGTAAAAAAAATCTGTCAAAATAAAATTTTTGGATTCATTATCCAGTATAATAAAACTTTCAAAATAAAATTTTTGGATTCATTATCCAGTATAATAAATTTTTCTAAATAAAATTGTTGGATTCATCATTCAGTATAATAAAACTTTCAAAATAAAATTTTTGGATACATTATCCAGTATAATAAATCTTTCAAACTAAATATTTTGGATTCATTATTCAGTATAATAAAACTTTCAAAATAAAATTTTTGGATTCATTATCCAGAATAATAAAACTTTCAAAATAAAATTTTTGGATTTATTATTCAGTACAATAAAAGTTTCAAAACAATATTTTTGGATTCATTATCCTGTATAAAAAAACTTTCAAAATAAATTTTTTGGATTTATTATCCAGTTTAATAAATCTTTCAAAATAAAATTTATGGATTCATTATCCAGTATATACTACTTTCAAAATAAAATATTTGGATTCATTATCCAGTATAATAAATCTTTGAAAATAAATTTTTGAATTCATTATCCAGTATAAAAAAACTTTCAAAATAAAATTTTTGGATTCATTATCCAGAATAGTAAAACTTTAAAAATAAAATTTTTGGATTCATTATCCAGTATAATAAAACTTTCAAAATAAAATTTTTGGATTCATTATCCAGCATAAAAAAACTTTCAAAATAATATTTTTGGATTCATTATCCAGTATAAAAAATCTTTCAAAATAAAATTTTTGGATTCATTATACAGAATAATAAAAATTTCAAAATAAAATTTTTGGATTCATTATCCAATATAAAAAAACATTCAAAATAAAATTTTTGGATTCATTATCCAGTATAAAAAAACTTTCAAAATAAAATTTTTGGATTCATTATCCAGTATAATAAAACTTTCAAAATAACATTTTTGGATACATTATACAGTATAAAATACTTTCAAAATAATATTTTGGGATTCAATATCCAGTATAGTAAAACTTTCAAAATAATATTTTTATGTTTCATTATCCAGTATAAAAAAACTTTCAAAATAACCTTTTTGGATTCATTATCCAGTATAAAAAATCTTTCAAACTAAATATTTTGGATTCATTATCCAGATTAATAAAACTTTAAAAATAAAATTTTTGGATTCATTATCCAGTATAATAAAACTTTCAAAATAATATTTTTGGATTCATTATCCAGTATAATAAATCTTTCAAAATAAAATTTTTGGATTCATTATACAGAATAATAAAAATTTCAAAATAAAATTTTTGGATTCATTATCCAGTATAAAAAAACATTCAAAATAAAATTTTTGGATTCATTATCCAGTATAAAAAAACTTTCAAAATAAAATTTTTGGATTCATTATCCAGTATAATAAAACTTTCAAAATAACATTTTTGGATTCCATATCCAGTATAATAAATCTTTCTAAATAAAATGTTTGGCTACATCATTCAGTATAATGAAACTTTAAAAATAAAATTTTTGGATTCATTATCCAGAATAATAAAACTTTCAAAATAAAATTTTTGGATTCATTATCCAGTATGAAAAAACTTTCAAAATGAAATTTTTGGATTCATTATCCAGTATAATAAATTTTTCTAAATAAAATTGTTGGATTCATCATTCAGTATAATAAAACTTTCAAAATAAAATTTTTGGATACATTATCCAGTATAATAAATCTTTCAAACTAAATATTTTGGATTCATTATTCAGTATAATAAAACTTTCAAAATAATATTTTTGGATTCATTATTCAGTATAATAAAACTTTCAAAATAAAATGTTTGGATTCATTATCCAGTATAATAAAACTTACAAAATAAAATTTTTGGATTCATTATCCAGAATAATAAAACTTTCAAAATAAAATTTTTGGATTCATTATTCAGTACAATAAAAGTTTCAAAACAATATTTTTGGATTCATTATCCTGTATAAAAAAACTTTGAAAATAAATTTTTTGGATTTATTATCCAGTTTAATAAATCTTTCAAAATAAAATTTATGGATTCATTATCCAGTATATACTACTTTCAAAATAAAATTTTTGGATTCATTATCCAGTATAATAAATCTTTGAAAATAAATTTTTGGATTCATTATCCAGTATAAAAAAACTTTCAAAATAAAATTTTTGGATTCATTATCCAGAATAGTAAAACTTTAAAAACTAAATTTTTGTATTCATTATCCAGTATAATAAAACTTTCAAAATAAAATTTTTGTATTCATTATCCAGTATAATAAAACTTTCAAAATAAAATTTTTGGATCACTATTCGGTATAATAAAACTTTCAAAATAAAATTTTTTGATTCAATATCCAGTATAAAAAAATTTCAAAATAAATTTTTTGGACTCATTTTCCAGTATAATAAATTTTTCAAAATAAAATTTTTGGATTCATTATACAGAATAATAAAAATTTCAAAATAAAATTTTTGGATTCATTATCCAGTATAAAAAAACTTTCAAAATAACATTTTTGGATACATTATACAGTATAAAATACTTTCAAAATAATATTTTGGGATTCAATATCCAGTATAGTAAAACTTTCAAAATAAAATTTTTATGTTTCATTATCCAGTATAAAAAACTTTCAAAATAACCTTTTTGGATTCATTATCCAGTATAAAAAATCTTTCAAACTAAATATTTTGGATTCATTATCCAGAATAATAAAACTTTAAAAATAAAATTTTTGGATTCATTATCCAGTATAATAAATCTTTCAAAATAAAATTTTTGGATTCATTATACAGAATAATAAAAATTTCAAAATAAAATTTTTGGATTCATTATCCAGTATAAAAAAACATTCAAAATAAAATTTTTGGGTTCATTATCCAGTATAAAAAAACTTTCAAAATAAAATTTTTGGATTCATTATCCAGTATAATAAAACTTTCAAAATAACATTTTTGGATTCCATATCCAGTATAATAAATCTTTCTAAATAAAATGTTTGGCTACATCATTCAGTATAATGAAACTTTAAAAATAAAATTTTTGGATTCATTATCCAGAATAATAAAACTTTCAAAATAAAATTTTTGGATTCATTATCCAGTATGAAAAAACTTTCAAAATGAAATTTTTGGATTCATTATCCAGTATAATAAATTTTTCTAAATAAAATTGTTGGATTCATCATTCAGTATAATAAAACTTTCAAAATAAAATTTTTGGATACATTATCCAGTATAATAAATCTTTCAAACTAAATATTTTGGATTCATTATTCAGTATAATAAAACTTTCAAAATAATATTTTTGGATTCATTATCCAGTATATACTACTTTCAAAATAAAATTTTTGGATTCATTATCCAGTATAATAAATCTTTGAAAATAAATTTTTGGATTCATTATCCAGTATAAAAAAACTTTCAAAATAAAATTTTTGGATTCATTATCCAGAATAGTAAAACTTTAAAAACTAAATTTTTGTATTCATTATCCAGTATAATAAAACTTTCAAAATAAAATTTTTGTATTCATTATCCAGTATAATAAAACTTTCAAAATAAAATTTTTGGATCACTATTCGGTATAATAAAACTTTCAAAATAAAATTTTTTGATTCAATATCCAGTATAAAAAAATTTCAAAATAAATTTTTTGGACTCATTTTCCAGTATAATAAATTTTTCAAAATAAAATTTTTGGATTCATTATACAGAATAATAAAAATTTCAAAATAAAATTTTTGGATTCATTATCCAGTATAAAAAAACTTTCAAAATAACATTTTTGGATACATTATACAGTATAAAATACTTTCAAAATAATATTTTGGGATTCAATATCCAGTATAGTAAAACTTTCAAAATAAAATTTTTATGTTTCATTATCCAGTATAAAAAACTTTCAAAATAACCTTTTTGGATTCATTATCCAGTATAAAAAATCTTTCAAACTAAATATTTTGGATTCATTATCCAGAATAATAAAACTTTAAAAATAAAATTTTTGGATTCATTATCCAGTATAATAAAACTTTCAAAATAAAATTTTTGGATTCATTATTCAGTATAAAAAACTTTCAAAATAAAATTTTTGGATTCATTATTCAGTATAATAAAAGTTTCAAAATAAAAGTTTTGGATTCATTATTCAGTAAATTAAAACTTACAAAATAAAATTTTTGGATTCATTATTCAGTATAATAAAACGTTCAAAATAAAATTTTTGGATTCATTATCCAGTATAAAAACACTTTCAAAGTAAAATTTTTGGATTCATTATCCAGAATAATAAAACAGAAAATAAAATTTTTGGATTCGTTATTCAGTACAATAAAAGTTTCAAAATAACCTTTTTGGATTCATTATCCGGTATAAAAAAACTTTCAAAATAATTTTTTTGGATTCGTTATCCAGTAAAAAAAATCTTTCAAAATAAAATTTTTGGATTCATTATCCAGTATAATAAAACTATCAAAATGAAATTTTTGGTTTCATTATCCAGTATAATAAAAGTTTCAAAATAAAATTTTTGGATTCTTTATCCAGAATAATAAAACTTTATAATAAAATTTTTGGATTCATTATCCAGTATAAAAAAACTCTCAAAATAAAATTTTTAGATTCATTATCCAGTATAAAAAAACTTTCAAAATAAACTTTTTGTATTCATTATCCAGTATAAAAAATCTTTCAAACTAAATATTTTGAATTCATTATTCAGTATAATAAAACTTTCAAAATAAAATTTTTGGATTCAATTTTCAGTATAATAAAAGTTTTAAAATAAAATTGTTGGATTCAATTTACAGTATAATAAAAGTTTTAAAATAAAATTTTTGGATTCATTATCCAGTATAAAAAGACTTTAAAAATAAAATTTTTGGATTCATTATCCAGTATAATAAAACGTTCAAAATAAAATTTTTGGATTCATTATCCAGTATAAAAAAATTTTCAAAATAAACTTTTTGGATTCATTATGCAGTATAAAAAATCTTTCAAACTAAATATTTTGAATTCATTATTCAGTATAATAAAACTTTCAAAATAAAATTTTTGGATTCATTATTCAGTATAATAAAACTTTCAAAATAAAATTGTTGGATTCAATTTACAGTATAATAAAAGTTTTAAAATAAAATTTTTGGATTTCATTATCCAGTATAATAAAACTTTCAAAATAAAATTTTTGGATTCATTATCCAGTATAAAAACACTTTCAAAGTAAAATTTTTGGATTCATTATCCAGAATAATAAAACTTTCAAAATAAAATTTTTGGATTCATTATCCAGTATAAAAAAACTTTCAAAATAAAATTTTTGGATTCATTATCCAGTACAATAAAAGTTTCGAAATAAAAGTTTTGGATTCATTATTCAGTAAATTAAACCTTTCAAAATAAAATTTTTGGATTCATTATCCAGTATAATAAAACGTTCAAAAATAAAATTTTTGGATTCATTATCCAGTATAAAAAAATTTTCAAAGTAAAATTTTTGGATTCATTATCCAGAATAATAAAACTTTCAAAATAAAATTTTTGGATTCATTATCCAGTATAAAAAGACATTAAAAATATAATTTTTGGATTCATTATCCAGTATAAAAAAACTTTCAAAGTAAAATTTTTGGATTCATTATCCAGAATAATAAAACTCAAAATAAAATTTTTGGATTCGTTATTCAGTACAATAAAAGTTTCAAAATTAAATTTTTGGATTCATTATCCAGTATAAAAAAACTTTCAAAATAAATTTTTTGAATTCATTATCCAGTAAAAAAAATTTTTCTAAATAAAATTGTTGGATTCATTATTCAGTATAATAAAACTTTCAAAATAAAATTTTTGGATTCAATTTTCAGTATAGTAAAAGTTTTAAAATAAATTTTTTGGATTTCATTATCCAGTATAATTAAACTTTCAAAATAAAATTTTTGCATTCATTATCCAGTATAATAAAAATTTCACAATAACATTTTCGGATTCATTATCCAGTATAATAAAACTTTCAAAATAAAATTGTTGGTTTAATTATTCAGTATAATAAAACTTTCAAAATAGAATGTTTGGATTCATTATTCAGTATAATAAAAGTTCCAAAATAAAATTTTTGGATTCATTATCCATTATAATAAATCTTTCAAAATAAAATTTTTGGATTCATTATCCAGTATAAAAATACTTTCAAAATAAAATTTTTGGATTCATTATTCAGTATAATAAAACTTTCAAAGTAAATTTTTGGATTCATTATCCAGTATATAAAAACTATCAAAATAAAATTTTAGGATTCATTATCCAGAATAGTAAAACTTTAAGAATAAAATTTTTGGATTCATTATCCAGTATAATAAAACTTTCAAAATAAAATTTTTGGATTCATTATCCAGTATAAAAAAACTTTCAAAATAATATTTTTGGATTCATTATCCAGTATAATAAATCTTTCAAAATAAAATTTTTGGATTCATTATCCAGTATAATAAAACTTTCAAAATAAAATTTTTGGATCACTATTCGGTATAATAAAACTTTCAAAATAAAATTTTTGGATTCAATATCCAGTATAAAAAAATTTCAAAATAAATTTTTTGGACTCATTTTCCAGTATAATAAATCATTCAAAATAAAATTTTTGGATTCATTATACAGAATAATAAAAATTTCAAAATAAAATTTTTGGATTCATTATCCAGTATAAAAAAACATTCAAAATAAAATTTTTGGATTCATTATCCAGTATAATAAAACTTTCAAAATAAAATTTTTGGATCACTATTCGGTATAATAAAACTTTCAAAGTAAAATTTTTGGATTCATTATCCAGAATAATAAAACTATCAAAATAAAATTTTTGGATACATTATCCAGTATAAAAAAATTTTCAAAGTAAAATTTTTGGATTCATTATCCAGAATAATAGAACTTTCAAAATAAAATTTTTGGATTCATTATCCAGTATAAAAAAACTTTCAAAATAAAATTTTTCTATTCATTATAGAGTATAATAAAACTTTCAAAATAAAATTTTTGGATTCATTATCCAGTATAAAAAAACTTTCAAAATAATATTTTTGGATTCATTAGCCAGAATAATAAAACTTTCAAAATAAAATTTTTGGATTCATTATCCAATATAAAAAAACTTTCAAAGAAAAATTTTTAGATTCTTTATCCAGAATAATAAAACTTTCAAAATAAAATTTTTGGATTCATTATCCAGTATAAAAAACTTTCAAAATAAAATTTTTGGATTCGTTATCCAGTATAAAAAAACTTTCAAAATAAAATTTTTGGATTCATTATCCAGTACAATAAAAGTTTCGAAATAAAAGTTTTGGATTCATTATTCAGTAAATTAAACCTTTCAAAATAAAATTTTTGGATTCATTATCCAGTATAATAAAACGTTCAAAAATAAAATTTTTGGATTCATTATCCAGTATTAAAAAATTTTCAAAGTAAAATTTTTGGATTCATTATCCAGTAAAAAAAATTTTTCTAAATAAAATTGTTGGATTCATCATTCAGTATAATAAAACATTCAAAATAAAATTTTTGGATTCAATTTTCAGTATAGTAAAAGTTTTAAAATAAATTTTTTGGATTTCATTATCCAGTATAATTAAACATTCAAAATAAAATTTTTGCATTCATTATCCAGTATAATAAAAATTTCACAATAACATTTTCGGATTCATTATTCAGTATAATAAAACTTTCAAAATAAAATTGTTGGTTTAATTATTCAGTATAATAAAACTTTCAAAATAGAATGTTTGGATTCATTATTCAGTATAATAAAAGTTCCAAAATAAAATTTTTGGATTCATTATCCAGTATAATAAATCTTTCAAAATAAAATTTTTGGATTCATTATTCAGTATAAAAAACTTTCAAAATAAAATTTTTGGATTCATTATCCAGTATAAAAAAACTCTCAAAATAAAATTTTTGGATTCATTATCCAGTATAAAAAAACTCTCAAAATAAAATTTTTGGATTCAATATCCAGTATAATAAAACGTTCAAAATAAAATTTTTGGATTCATTATCCAGTATAAAAAAACTTTCAAAATAAATTTTTTGGATGCATTATCCAGTAAAAAAAATCTTTCAAAATAAAATTTTTGGATTCATTATCCAGTATAATAAAATTTTAAAAATAAAATTTTTGGATTCATTATCCAGTACAATTAATTTTTCTAAATAAAATTGTTGGATTCATCATTCAGTATAATAAAACTTTCAAAATAAATTTTTTGGATACAATATCCAGTATAATAAATCTTTCAAACTAAATATTTTGGATTCATTATTCAGTATAATAAAACTTTCAAAATAAAATTTTTGGATTCATTATTCAGTATAATAAAAGTTCCAAAATAAAATTTTTGGATTCATTATACAGTATAATAAATCTTTCAAAATAAAATTTTTGGATTCATTATCCAGTATAACAATACTTTCAAAATAAAATTTTTGGATTCATTATCCAGAATAATAAAACTTTAAAAATAAACTTCTTGGATTCATTATCCAGTATAATAAAACTTTCAAAATAAAATTTTTGGATTCATTATTCAGTATAAATAACTTTCAAAATAAAATTTTTGGATTCATTATCCAGTATAAAAAAAACTCTCAACATAATATTTTTGGATTCATTATCCAGTATAATAAAAGTTTCAAAATAAAAGTTTTGGATTCATTATCCAGAATAATAAAACTTTCAAAATAAAATTTTTGGATTCATTATCCAGTATAAAAATCTTTAAAAATAAAATTTTTGGATTCATTATCCAGTATAATAAAACTTTCAAAATAAAATTTTTGGATTCATTATCCAGTATAAAAAAACTTTCAAAATAATATTTTTGGATTCATTATCCAGAATAATAAAACTTTCAAAATAAAATTTTTGGATTCATTATCCAGAATAATAAAACTATCAAAATAAAATTTTTGGATACATTATCCAGTATAAAAAAATTTTCAAAGTAAAATTTTTGGATTCATTATCCAGAATAATAAAACTTTCAAAATAAAATTTTTGGATTCATTATCCAGTATAAAAAAACTTTCAAAATAAAATTTTTCTATTCATTATAGAGTATAATAAAACTTTCAAAATAAAATTGTTGGATTCATTATCCAGTATAAAAAAACTTTCAAAATAATATTTTTGGATTCATTAGCCAGAATAATAAAACTTTCAAAATAAAATTTTTGGATTCATTATCCAATATAAAAAAACTTTCAAAGAAAAATTTTTAGATTCATTATCCAGAATAATAAAACTTTCAAAATAAAATTTTTGGATTCATTATCCAGTATAAAAAACTTTCAAAATAAAATTTTTGGATTCGTTATCCAGTATAAAAAAACTTTCAAAATAAAATTTTTGGATTCATTATCCAGTACAATAAAAGTTTCGAAATAAAAGTTTTGGATTCATTATTCAGTAAACTAAACCTTTCAAAATAAAATTTTTGGATTCATTATCCAGTATAATAAAACGTTCAAAAATAAAATTTTTGGATTCATTATCCAGTATTAAAAAATTTTCAAAGTAAAATTTTTGGATTCATTATCCAGTAAAAAAAATTTTTCTAAATAAAATTGTTGGATTCATCATTCAGTATAATAAAACATTCAAAATAAAATTTTTGGATTCAATTTTCAGTATAGTAAAAGTTTTAAAATAAATTTTTTGGATTTCATTATCCAGTATAATTAAACATTCAAAATAAAATTTTTGCATTCATTATCCAGTATAATAAAAATTTCACAATAACATTTTCGGATTCATTATTCAGTATAATAAAACTTTCAAAATAAAATTGTTGGTTTAATTATTCAGTATAATAAAACTTTCAAAATAGAATGTTTGGATTCATTATTCAGTATAATAAAAGTTCCAAAATAAAATTTTTGGATTCATTATCCAGTATAATAAATCTTTCAAAATAAAATTTTTGGATTCATTATCCAGTATAAAAATACTTTCAAAATAAAATTTTTGGATTCATTATTCAGTATAAAAAACTTTCAAAATAAAATTTTTCGATTCATTATCCAGTATAAAAAAACTCTCAAAATAAAATTTTTGGATTCATTATCCAGTATAAAAAAACTCTCAAAATAAAATTTTTGGATTCAATATCCAGTATAATAAAACGTTCAAAATAAAATTTTTGGATTCATTATCCAGTATAAAAAAACTTTCAAAATAAATTTTTTGGATTCATTATCCAGTAAAAAAAATCTTTCAAAATAAAATTTTTGGATTCATTATCCAGTATAATAAAATTTTCAAAATAAAATTTTTGGATTCATTATCCAGTACAATTAATTTTTCTAAATAAAATTGTTGGATTCATCATTCAGTATAATAAAACTTTCAAAATAAATTTTTTGGATACAATATCCAGTATAATAAATCTTTCAAACTAAATATTTTGGATTCATTATTCAGTATAATAAAACTTTCAAAATAAAATTTTTGGATTCATTATTCAGTATAAAAAACTTTCAAAATAAAATTTTTCGATTCATTATCCAGTATAAAAAAACTCTCAAAATAAAATTTTTGGATTCATTATCCAGTATAAAAAAACTCTCAAAATAAAATTTTTGGATTCAATATCCAGTATAATAAAAGGTTCAAAATAAAATTTTTGGATTCATTATCCAGTAAAAAAAATCTTTCAAAATAAAATTTTTGGATTCATTATCCAGTATAATAAAATTTTCAAAATAAAATTTTTGGATTCATTATCCAGTACAATTAATTTTTCTAAATAAAATTGTTGGATTCATCATTCAGTATAATAAAACTTTCAAAATAAATTTTTTGGATACAATATCCAGTATAATAAATCTTTCAAACTAAATATTTTGGATTCATTATTCAGTATAATAAAACTTTCAAAATAAAATTTTTGGATTCATTATTCAGTATAATAAAAGTTCCAAAATAAAATTTTTGGATTCATTATACAGTATAATAAATCTTTCAAAATAAAATTTTTGGATTCATTATCCAGTATAACAATACTTTCAAAATAAAATTTTTGGATTCATTATCCAGAATAATAAAACTTTAAAAATAAACTTCTTGGATTCATTATCCAGTATAATAAAACTTTCAAAATAAAATTTTTGGATTCATTATTCAGTATAAATAACTTTCAAAATAAAATTTTTGGATTCATTATCCAGTATAAAAAAAAACTCTCAAAATAATATTTTTGGATTCATTATCCAGTATAATAAAAGTTTCAAAATAAAAGTTTTGGATTCATTATCCAGAATAATAAAACTTTCAAAATAAAATTTTTGGATTCATTATCCAGTATAAAAATCTTTAAAAATAAAATTTTTGGATTCATTATCCAGTATAATAAAACTTTCAAAATAAAATTTTTGGATTCATTATCCAGTATAAAAAAACTTTCAAAATAATATTTTTGGATTCATTATCCAGAATAATAAAACTTTCAAAATAAAATTTTTGGATTCATTATCCAGAATAATAAAACTCAAAATAAATTTTTGGATTCGTTATTCAGTACAATAAAAGTTTCAAAATAAAATTTTTGGATTCATTATCCAGTATAAAAAAACTTTCAAAATAAATTTTTTGGATTCATTATCCAGTAAAAAAAATCTTTCAAAATAAAATTTTTGGATTCATTATCCAGTATAATAAAACTTTCAAAATAAAATTTTGGATTCATTATCCAGTATAATAAATTTTTCTAAATAAATTTTTTGGATACATTATCCAGTAAAAAAAATCTTTCAAAATAAAATTTTTGGTTTCATTATCCAGTATAATAAAAGTTTCAAAATAAAATTTTTGGATTCATTATCAAGAATAATAAAACTTTCAAATTAAAAATTATGGATTTATTTTCCAGTATAATAAATCTTTCAAACTAAATATTTTGGATTCATTATTCAGTATAATAAAACTTTCAAAATAAAATTTTTGGATTCATTATCCAGTATAATAAAAATTTCACAATAACATTTTCGGATTCATTACCCAGCATAATAAAACTTTCAAAATAAATATTTTGGATTCATTATCCAGAATAATAAAACTTTCAAATTAAAAATTTTGGATTTTTTTCCAGTATAATAAATCTTTCAAACTAAATATTTTTGATTCAATATTCAGTATAATAAAACTTTCAAAATAAAATTTTTGAATTCATTATTCAGTATAATAAAACTTTCAAAGTAAATTTTTGGATTCATTATCCAGTATATAAAAACTATCAAAATAAAATTTTAGGATTCATTATCCAGAATAGTAAAACTTTAAAAATAAAATTTTTGGATTCATTATCCAGTATAATAAAACTTTCAAAATAAAATTTTTGGATTCATTATCCAGTATAAAAAAACTTTCAAAATAATATTTTTGGATTCATTATCCAGTATAATAAATCTTTCAAAATAAAATTTTTGTATTCATTATCCAGTATAATAAAACTTTCAAAATAAAATTTTTGGATCACTATTCGGTATAATAGAACTTTCAAAATAAAATTTTTGGATTCAATATCCAGTATAAAAAAATTTCAAAATAAATTTTTTGGACTCATTTTCCAGTATAATAAATCTTTCAAAATAAAATTTTTGGATTCATTATACAGAATAATAAAAATTTCAAAATAAAATTTTTGGATTCATTATCCAGTATAAAAAAACATTCAAAATAAAATTTTTGGATTCAATATCCAGTATAAAAAAACTTTCAAAGTAAAATTTTTGGATTCATTATCCAGAATAATAAAACCATCAAAATAAAATTTTTGGATACATTATCCAGTATAAAAAATTTTTCAAAGTAAAATTTTTGGATTCATTATCCAGAATAATAAAACTTTCAAAATAAAATTTTTGGTTTCATTATCCAGTATAAAAAAACTTTCAAAATAAAATTTTTCTATTCATTATAGAGTATAATAAAACTTTCAAAATAAAATTTTTGGATTCATTATCCAGTATAAAAAAACTTTCAAAATAATATTTTTGGATTCATTAGCCAGAATAATAAAACTTTCAAAATAAAATTTTTGGATTCATTATCCAATATAAAAAAACTTTCAAAGAAAAATTTTTAGATTCATTATCCAGAATAATAAAACTTTCAAAATAAAATTTTTGGATTCATTATCCAGTATAAAACACTTTCAAAATAAAATTTTTGGATTCATTATCCAGTACAATAAAAGTTTCGAAATAAAAGTTTTGGATTCATTATTCAGTAAATTAAACCTTTCAAAATAAAATTTTTGGATTCATTATCCAGTATAATAAAACGTTCAAAAATAAAATTTTTGGATTCATTATCCAGTATAAAAAAATTTTCAAAGTAAAATTTTTGGATTCATTATCCAGAATAAAAAAACTCAAAATAAAATTTTTGGATTCGTTATTCAGTACAATAAAAGTTTCAAAATTAAATTTTTGGATTTATTATCCAGTATAAAAAAACTTTCAAAATAAATTTTTTGGATTCATTATCCAGTAAAAAAAAATTTTCTAAATAAAATTGTTGGATTCATCATTCAGTATAATAAAACTTTCAAAATAAAATTTTTGGATTCAATTTTCAGTATAGTAAAAGTTTTAAAATAAATTTTTTGGATTTCATTATCCAGTATAATTAAACTTTCAAAATAAAATTTTTGGATTCATTATCCAGTATAATAAAAATTTCACAATAACATTTTCGGATTCATTATCCAGTATAATAAAACTTTCAAAATAAAATTGTTGGTTTAATTATTCAGTATAATAAAACTTTCAAAATAGAATGTTTGGATTCATTATTCAGTATAATAAAAGTTCCAAAATAAAATTTTTGGATTCATTATCCAGTATAATAAATCTTTCAAAATAAAATTTTTGGATTCATTATCCAGTATAAAAATACTTTCAAAATAAAATTTTTGGATTCATTATTCAGTATAAAAAACTTTCAAAATAAAATATTTGGTTTCATTATCCAGTATAAAAAAACTCTCAAAATAAAATTTTTGGATTCATTATCCAGTATAAAAAAACTCAAAATAAAATTTTTGGATTCATTATCCAGTATAATAAAATTTTCAAAATAAAATTTTTGGATTCATTATCCAGTACAATTATTTTTTCTAAATAAAATTGTTGGATTCATCATTCAGTATAATAAAACTTTCAAAATAAATTTTTTGGATACAATATCCAGTATAATAAATCTTTGAAACTAAATATTTTGGATTCATTATTCAGTATAATAAAACTTTCAAAATAAAATTTTTGGATTCATTATTCAGTATAATAAAAGTTCCAAAATAAAATTTTTGGATTCAATATACAGTATAATAAAACTTTCAAAATAAAATTTTTGGATTCATTATTCAGTATAAATAACTTTTAAAATAAAATTTTTGGATTCATTATCCAGTATAAAAAAAACTCAAAATAATATTTTTGGATTCATTATCCAGTATAATACAAGTTTACAAATAAAAGTTTTGGATTCATTATCCAGAATAATAAAACTTTCAAAATAAAATTTTTGGATTAATTATCCAGTATAAAAATCTTTAAAAATAAAATTTTTGGATTCATTATCCAGTATAATAAAACTTTCAAAATAAAATTTTTGGATTCATTATCCAGTATAAAAAAACTTTCAAAATAATATTTTTGGATTCATTATCCAGAATAATAAAACTTTCAAAATAAAATTTTTGGATTCATTATCCAGAATAATAAAACTCAAAATAAAATTTTTGGATTCGTTATTCAGTACAATAAAAGTTTCAAAATAAAATTTTTGGATTCATTATCCAGTATAAAAAAACTTTCAAAATAAAATTTTTGGATTCATTATTCAGTATAAAAAACTTTCAAAATAAAATATTTGGTTTCATTATCCAGTATAAAAAAACTCTCAAAATAAAATTTTTGGATTCATTATCCAGTATAAAAAAACTCAAAATAAAATTTTTGGATTCATTATCCAGTATAATAAAATTTTCAAAATAAAATTTTTGGATTCATTATCCAGTACAATTATTTTTTCTAAATAAAATTGTTGGATTCATCATTCAGTATAATAAAACTTTCAAAATAAATTTTTTGGATACAATATCCAGTATAATAAATCTTTGAAACTAAATATTTTGGATTCATTATTCAGTATAATAAAACTTTCAAAATAAAATTTTTGGATTCATTATTCAGTATAATAAAAGTTCCAAAATAAAATTTTTGGATTCATTATACAGTATAATAAAACTTTCAAAATAAAATTTTTGGATTCATTATTCAGTATAAATAACTTTTAAAATAAAATTTTTGGATTCATTATCCAGTATAAAAAAAACTCAAAATAATATTTTTGGATTCATTATCCAGTATAATACAAGTTTACAAATAAAAGTTTTGGATTCATTATCCAGAATAATAAAACTTTCAAAATAAAATTTTTGGATTCATTATCCAGTATAAAAATCTTTAAAAATAAAATTTTTGGATTCATTATCCAGTATAATAAAACTTTCAAAATAAAATTTTTGGATTCATTATCCAGTATAAAAAAACTTTCAAAATAATATTTTTGGATTCATTATCCAGAATAATAAAACTTTCAAAATAAAATTTTTGGATTCATTATCCAGATTAATAAAACTCAAAATAAAATTTTTGGATTCGTTATTCAGTACAATAAAAGTTTCAAAATAAAATTTTTGGATTCATTATCCAGTATAAAAAAACTTTCAAAATAAATTTTTTGGATTCAATATCCAGTAATAAAAATCTTTCAAAATAAAATTTTTGGATTCATTATCCAGTATAATAAAACTTTCAAAATAAAATTTTGGATTCATTATCCAGTATAATAAATTTTTCTAAATAAAATTGTTGGATTCATCATTCAGTATAATAAAACTTTCAAAATAAAATGTTTGGATACATTATCCAGTATAATAAATCTTTCAAACTAAATATTTTGGATTCGTTATTCAGTATAATAAAACTTTCAAAATAAAATTTTTGGATTCATTATTCAGTATAATAAAACTTTCAAAATAAAATGTTTGGATTCATTATCCAGTATAATAAAACTTTCAAAATAAAATTTTTGGATTCATTATCCAGAATAATAAAACTTTCAAATTAAAAATTTTGGATTTATTTTCCAGTATAATAAATCTTTCAAACTAAATATTTTGGATTCATTATTCAGTATAAGAAAACTTTCAAAATAAAATTTTTGGATTCATTATTCAGTATAATAAAACTTTCAAAATAAAATTGTTGGATTCAATTTTCAGTATAGTAAAAGTTTTAAAATAAAATTTTTGGATTTCATTATCCAGTATAATTAAACTTTCAAAATAAAATTTTTGGATTCATTATCCAGTATAATAAAAATTTCACAATAACATTTTCGGATTCATTATCCAGCATAATAAAACTTTCAAAATAAAATTTTTGGATTCATAATCCAGAATAATAAAACTTTCAAATTAAAAATTTTGGATTTATTTTCCAGTTTAATAAATCTTTCAAACTTAATATTTTGGATTCATTATCCAGTATAAAAAAACTTTCAAAATAATATTTTTGGATTCATTAGCCAGAATAATAAAACTTTCAAAATAAAATTTTTGGATTCATTATTCAGTATAATAAAACTTTCAAAATAAAATTTTTGGATTCATTATCCAGAATAATAAAACTTTCAAAATAAAATTTTTGGATTCATTATTCAGTATAATAAAACTTTCAAAGTAAATTTTTGGATTCATTATCGAGTATATAAAAACTATCAAAATAACATTTTTGGATTCATTATCCAGAATAGTAAAACTTTAAAAATAAAATTTTTGGATTCATTATCCAGTATAATAAAACTTTCAAAATAAAATTTTTGGATTCATTATCCAGTATAAAAAAACTTTCAAAATAATATTTTTGGATTCATTATCCAGTATAATAAATCTTTCAAAATAAAATTTTTGGATTCATTATCCAGTATAAAAAAACTTTCAAAATAAAATTTTTGGATTCATTATTCAGTATAATAAAACTTTCAAAATAAAATTGTTGGATTCAATTTTCAGTATAGTAAAAGTTTTAAAATAAAATTTTTGGATTTCATTATCCAGTATAATTAAACTTTCAAAATAAAATTTTTGGATTCATTATCCAGTATAATAAAAATTTCACAATAACATTTTCGGATTCATTATCCAGCATAATAAAACTTTCAAAATAAAATTTTTGGATTCATTATCCAGAATAATAAAACTTTCAAATTAAAAATTTTGGATTTATTTTCCAGTATAATAAATCTTTCAAACTAAATATTTTGGATTCAATATTCAGTATAATAAAACTTTCAAAATAAAATTTTTGGATTCATTATTCAGTATAATAAAACTTTCAAAGTAAATTTTTGGATTCATTATCCAGTATATAAAAACTATCAAAATAAAATTTTTGGATTCATTATCCAGAATAGTAAAACTTTAAAAATAAAATTTTTGGATTTATTATCCAGTATATTAAAACTTTCAAAATAAAATTTTTGGATTCATTATCCAGTATAAAAAAACTTTCAAAATAATATTTTTGGATTCATTATCCAGTATAATAAATCTTTCAAAATAAAATTTTTGGATTCATTATCCAGTATAATAAAACTTTCAAAATAAAATTTTTGGATCACTATTCGGTATAATAAAACTTTCAAAATAAAATTTTTGGATTCATTATCCAGTATAAAAATTTTTAAAAATAAAATTTTTGGATTCATTATCCAGTATAATAAAACTTTCAAAATAAAATTTTTGGATTCATTATCCAGTATAAAAAAACTTTCAAAATAATATTTTTGGATTCATTATCCAGAATAATAAAACTTTCAAAATAAAATTTTTGGATTCATTATCCAGAATAATAAAACTAAAAATAAAATTTTTGGATTCGTTATTCAGTACAATAAAAGTTTCAAAATAAAATTTTTGGATTCATTATCCAGTATAAAAAAACTTTCAAAATAAATTTTTTGGATTCATTATCCAGTAAAAAAAATCTTTCAAAATAAAATTTTTGGATTCATTATCCAGTATAATAAAACTTTCAAAATAAAATTTTGGATTCATTATCCAGTATAATAAATTTTTCAAAATAAAATTGTTGGATTCATCATTCAGTATAATAAAACTTTCAAAATAAAATTTTTGGATACATTATCCAGTATAATAAATCTTTCAAACTAAATATTTTGGATTCATTATTCAGTATAATAAAACTTTCAAAATAAAATTTTTGGATTCATTATTCAGTATAATAAAACTTTCAAAATAAAATGTTTGGATTCATTATCCAGTATAATAAAACTTTCAAAATAAAATTTTTGGATTCATTATCCAGAATAATAAAACTTTCAAATTAAAAATTTTGGATTTATTTTCCAGTATAATAAATCTTTCAAACTAAATATTTTGGATTCATTATTCAGTATAAGAAAACTTTCAAAATAAAATTTTTGCATTCGTTATTCAGTATAATAAAACTTTCAAAATAAAATTGTTGGATTCAATTTTCAGTATAGTAAAAGTTTTAAAATAAAATTTTTGGATTACATTATCCAGTATAATTAAACTTTCAAAATAAAATTTTTGGATTCATTATCCAGTATAATAAAAATTTCACAATAACATTTTCGGATTCATTATCCAGCATAATAAAACTTTCAAAATAAAATTTTTGGATTCATTATCCAGAATAATAAAACTTTCAAATTAAAAATTTTGGATTTATTTTCCAGTATAATAAATCTTTCAAACTAAATATTTTGGATTCAATATTCAGTATAATAAAACTTTCAAAATAAAATTTTTGAATTCATTATTCAGTATAATAAAACTTTCAAAGTAAATTTTTGGATTCATTATCCAGTATATAAAAACTATCAAAATAAAATTTTTGGATTCATTATCCAGAATAGTAAAACTTTAAAAATAAAATTTTTGGATTCATTATCCAGTATAATAAATCTTTCAAAATAAAATTTTTGGATTCATTATCCAGTATAATAACACTTTCAAAATAAAATTTTTGGATCACTATTCGGTATAATAAAACTTTCAAAATAAAATTTTTGGATTCAATATCCAGTATAAAAAAATTTCAAAATAAGTTTTTTGGACTCATTTTCCAGTATAATAAATCTTTCAAAATAAAATTTTTGGATTCATTATACAGAATAATAAAAATTTCAAAATATAATTTTTGGATTCATTATCCAGTATAAAAAAACATTCAAAATAAAATTTTTGGATTCAATATCCAGTATAAAAAAACTTTCAAATTAAAATTTTTGGATTCATTATCCAGTATAATGAAACTTTCAAAATTAAATTTTTGGATACATTATCCAGTATAAAATACTTTCAAAATAATATTTTGGGATTCAATATCCAGTATAGTAAAACTTTCAAAATAAAATTTTTATGTTTCATTATCCAGTATAAAAAAACTTTCAAAATAACCTTTTTGGATTCATTATCCAGTATAAAAAATCTTTCAAACTAAATATTTTGGATTCATTATCCAGAATAATAAAACTTTAAAAATAAAATTTTTGGATTCATTATCCAGTATAATAAAACTTTCAAAATAAAATTTTTGGATTCATTATTCAGTATAAAAAACTTTCAAAATAAAATTTTTGGATTCATTATTCAGTATAATAAAAGTTTCAAAATAAAAGTTTTGGATTCATTATTCAGTAAATTAAAACTTTCAAAATAAAATTTTTTGATTCATTATCCAGTATAATAAAACGTTCAAAATAAAATTTTTGGATTCATTATCCAGTATAAAAACACTTTCAAAGTAAAATTTTTGGATTCATTATCCAGAATAATAAAACTTTCAAAATAAAATTTTTGGATTCATTATCCAGTATAAAAAAACGTTCAAAAGAAAATTTTTGGATTCATTATCCAGTATAAAAAAACTTTCAAAATAATATTTTTGGATTCATTATCCAGAATAATAAAACAGAAAATAAAATTTTTGGATTCGTTATCCAGAATAATAAAACTTTCAAAATAAAATTTTTGGATTCATTATCCAGTATAAAAAAACGTTCAAAATAAAAGTTTTGGATTCATTATTCAGTAAATTAAAACTTTCAAAATAAAATTTTTGGATTCATTATCCAGTATAAAAAAACTCTCAAAATAAAATTTTTGGATTCATTATCCAGTATAATAAAAGTTTCAAAATAAAAGTTTTGGATTCATTATTCAGTAAATTAAAACTTTCAAAATAAAATTTTTGGGTTCATTATAAAGTATAAAAAAATTTTCAAAGTAAAATTTTTGGATTCATTATCCAGAATAATAAAACTTTCAAAATAAAATTTTTGGATTCATTATCCAGTATAAAAAACTTTAAAAATAAAATTTTTGGATTCATTATCCAGTATAATAAAACTTTCAAAATAAAATTTTTGGATTCATTATTCAGTAAATTAAAACTTTCAAAATAAATTTTTGGATTCATTATCCAGTATAAAAAAACTCTCAAAATAAAATTTTTGGATTCATTATCCAGTATAATAAAAGTTTCAAAATAAAAGTTTTGGATTCATTATTCAGTAAATTAAAACTTTCAAAATAAAATTTTTGGGTTCATTATAAAGTATAAAAAAATTTTCAAAGTAAAATTTTTGGATTCATTATCCAGAATAATAAAACTTTCAAAATAAAATTTTTGGATTCATTATCCAGTATAAAAAAACTTTAAAAATAAAATTTTTGGATTCATTATCCAGTATAATAAAACTTTCAAAATAAAATTTTTGGATTCATTATCCAGTATAAAAAAACTTTCAAAATAAACTTTTTGTATTCATTATCCAGTATAAAAAATCTTTCAAACTAAATATTTTGAATTCATTATTCAGTATAATAAAACTTTCAAAATAAAATTTTTGGATCCAATTTTCAGTATAATAAAAGTTTTAAAATAAAATTTTTGGATTCATTAGCCAGAATAATAAAACTTTCAAAATAAAATTTTTGGATTCATTATCCAGTATAAAAAAACTTTCAAAGAAAAATTTTTAGATTCATTATCCAGAATATAAAAACTTTCAAAATAAAATTTTTGGATTCATTATCCAGTATAAAAACTTTCAAAATAAAATTTTTGGATTCATTATCCAGTAAAAAAAATCTTTGAAAATAATATTTTTGGATTCATTATCCAGAATAATAAAACAGAAAATAAAATTTTTGGATTCGTTATTCAGTACAATAAAAGTTTCAAAATAACATTTTTGGATTCATTATCCAGTATAAAAAAACTTTCAAAATAAATTTTTTGGATTCGTTATCCAGTAAAAAAAATCTTTCAAAATAAAATTTTTGGATTCATTATCCAGTATAATAAAAGTTTCAAAATAAAATTTTTGGATTCATTATCCAGAATAATAAAACTTTAAAAATAAAATTTTTGGATTTATTATCCAGTATAATAAAACTTTCAAAATAAAATTTTTGGGTTCATTATTCAGTATATAAAACTTTCAAAATAAAATTTTTGGATTCATTATCCAGTATAAAAAAACTCTCAAAATAAAATTTTTGGATTCATTATCCAGTATAATAAAAGTTTCAAAATAAAAGTTTTGGATTCATTATTCAGTAAATTAAAACTTTCAAAATAAAATTTTTCGATTCTTTATCCAGTATAATAAAACGTTCAAAATAAAATTTTTGGATTCATTATCCAGTATAAAAAAACTTTCAAAGAAAAATTTTTGGATTCATTATCCAGTATAAAAACTTTCAAAATAAAATTTTTGGATTCATTATCCAGTACAATAAAAGTTCCGAAATAAAAGTTTTGGATTCATTATTCAGTAAAATAAAACTTTCAAAATATAATTTTTGGATTCATTATCCAGTATAATAAAACGTTCAAAATAAAATTTTTGGATTCATTATCCAGTATAAAAAGACTTTACAAATAAAATTTTTGGATTCATTATCCAGTATAATAAATTTTCAAAGTAAACTTTTTGGATTCATTATCCAGTATAAAAAATCTTTCAAAATAATATTTTTGGATTCATTATCCAGAATAATAAAACTTTAAAAATAAAATTTTTGGATTCATTATCCAGTATAATAAACCTTTCAAAATAAAATTTTTGTATTCATTATTCAGTATAAAAAACTTTCAAAATAAAATTTTTGGATTCATTATTCAGTATAATAAAAGTTTCAAAATAAAAGTTTTGGATTCATTATTCAGTAAATTAAAACTTTCAAAATAAAATTTTTGGATTCATTATCCAGTATAATAAAACGTTCAAAATAAAATTTTTGGATTCATTATCCAGTATAAAATCACTTTCAAAGTAAAATTTTTGGATTCATTATCCAGAATAATAAAACTTTCAAAATAAAATTTTTGGATTCACTATCCAGTATAAAAAAACGTCCAAAATAAAATTTTTGGATTCAATATCCAGTATAAAAAAACTTTCAAAATAATATTTTTGGATTCATTATCCAGAATAATAAAGCAGAAAATAAAATTTTTGGATTCGTTATTCAGTACAAAAAAAGTTTCAAAATAACATTTTTGGATTCATTATCCAGTATAAAAAAACTTTCAAAATAAATTTTTTGGATTCGTTATCCAGTAAAAGAAATCTTTCAAAATAAAATTTTTGGATTCATTATCCAGTATAATAAAAGTTTCAAAATAAAATTTTTGGATTCATTATCCAGAATAATATAACTTTAAAAATAAAATTTTTGGATTCATTATCCAGTATAATAAAACTTTCAAAATAAAATTTTTGGGTTCATTATCCAGTATACAAAAACTTTAAAAATAAAATTTTTGGATTCATTATCCAGGATAATAAAACTTTCAAAATAAAATTTTTGGATTCATTATCCAGTATAAAAAAACTTACAAAATAAACTTTTTGTATTCATTATTCATTATAAAAAACCTTTCAAACTAAATATTTTGAATTCATTATTCAGTATAATAAAACTTTTAAAATAAAATTTTTGGATTTAATTTTCAGTATAATAAAAGTTTTAAAATAAAATTTTTGGATTTCATTATCGAGTATAATAAAACTTTCAAAATAAAATTTTTGGATTCATTATCCAGTATAAAAAAACTTTCAAAATAATATTTTTGGATTCATTAGCCAGAATAATAAAACTTTCAAAATAAAATTTTTGGATTCATTATCCAGTATAAAAAAACTTTCAAAATAAACTTTTTGGATTCATTATCCAGTATAAAAAATCATTCAAACTAAATATTTTGAATTCATTATTCAGTATAATAAAACTTTCAAAATAAAATTTTTGGATTCATTATTCAGTATAATAAAACTTTCAAAATAAATTTTTTGGATTCATTATCCAGTAAAAAAAATCTTTCAAAATAAAATTTTTGGATTCATTATCCAGTATAATAAAACTTTCAAAATAAAATTTTTGGATTCATTATCCAGTACAATTAAATTTTCTAAATAAAATTGTTGGATTCATCATTCAGTATAATAAAACTTTCAAAATAAAATTTTTGGATTCATTATTCAGTATAATAAAAGTTCCGAAATAAAATTTTTGGATTCATTATACAGTATAATAAATCTTTCATAATAAAATTTTTGGATTCATTATCCAGTATAACAATACTTTCAAAATAAAATTTTTGGATTCTTTATCCAGAATAATAAAACTTTAAAAATAAAATTTTTGGATTCATTATCCAGTATAAAAAAACTCTCAAAATAAAATTTTTGGATTCATTATCCAGTATAATAAAAGTTTCAAAATAAAAGTTTTGGGTTCATTATTCAGTAAATTAAAACTTTCAAAATAAAATTTTTGGATTCATTATCCAGTATAAAAAAACTCTCAAAATAAAATTTTTGGATTCATTATCCAGTATAATAAAACTTTCAAAATAAAATTTTTGGATTCATTATCCAGTATAAAAAAACTTTAAAAATAAAATTTTTGGATTCATTATCCAGTATAATAAAACTTTCAAAATAAAATTTTTGGATTCATTATCCAGTATAAAAAAACTTTCAAAATAAACTTTTTGTATTCATTATCCAGTATAAAAAATCTTTCAAACTAAATATTTTGAATTCATTATTCAGTATAATAAAACTTTCAAAATAAAATTTTTGGATTCAATTTTCAGTATAATAAAAGTTTTAAAATAAAATTTTTGGATTTCATTATCGAGTATAATAAAACTTTCAAAATAAAATTTTTGGATTCCTTATCCAGTATAAAAAAACTTTCAAAATAATATTTTTGGATTCATTAGCCAGAATAATAAAACTTTCAAAATAAATTTTTTGGATTCGTTATCCAGTAAAAGAAATCTTTCAAAACAAAATTTTGGATTCATTATCCAGTATAAAAAAACTTTCAAAATAAAATTTTTGGATTCATTATCCAGTACAATAAAAGTTTCGAAATAAAAGTTTTGGATTCATTATTCAGTAAATTAAAACTTTCAAAATAAAATTTTTGGATTCATTATCCAGTATAATCAAAAGTTCAAAATAAAATTTTTGGATTCATTATCCAGTATAGAAAGACTTTAAAAATAGAATTTTTGGATTCATTATTCAGTATAATAAAACTTTCAAAATAAAATTGTTGGATTCAATTTACAGTATAATAAAAGTTTTAAAATAAAATTTTTGGATTTCATTATCCAGTATAATAAAACTTTCAAAATAAAATTTTTGGATTCATTATCCAGTATAAAAACACTTTCAAAGTAAAATTTTTGGATTCATTATCCAGAATAATAAAACTTTCAAAATAAAATTTTTGGATTCATTATCCAGTATAAAAAAACTTTCAAAATAAATTTTTTGGATTCGTTATCCAGTAAAAAAAATCTTTCAAAATAAAATTTTTGGATTCATTATCCAGTATAATAAAAAATTCAATATAAAATTTTTGGATTCATTATCCAGAATAATAGAACTTTAAAAATAAAATTTTTGGATTCATTATCCAGTTTAATAAAACTTTCAAAATAAAATTTTTGGATTCATTATTCAGTATAAAAAACTTTCAAAATAAAATTTTTGGATTCATTTTCCAGTATAAAAAACTCTCAAAATAAAATTTTTGGATTCATTATCCAGTATAATTAAACGTTCAAAATAAAATTTTTGGATTCATTATCCAGTATAAAAAAATTTTCAAAGTAAAATTTTTGGATTCATTATCCAGAATAATAAAACTTTCAAAATAAAATTTTTGGATTCATTATCCAGTATAAAAAAACTTTCAAAATAAAATTTTTCTATTCATTATCCAGTATAATAAAACTTTCAAAATAAAATTTTTGGATTCATTATCCAGTATAAAAAAACTTTCAAAATAATATTTTTGGGTTCATTAGCCAGAATAATAAAACTTTCAAAATAAAATTTTTGGATTCATTATCCAATATAAAAAAACTTTCAAAGAAAAATTTTTAGATTCATTATCCAGAATAATAAAACTTTCAAAATAAAATTTTTGGATTCATTATCCAGTATAAAAAACTTTCAAAATAAAATTTTTGGATTCATTATCCAGTATAAAAAAACTTTCAAAATAAAATTTTTGGATTCATTATCCAGTACAATAAAAGTTTCGAAATAAAAGTTTTGGATTTATTATTCAGTAAATTAAACCTTTCAAAATAAAATTTTTGGATTCATTATCCAGTATAATAAAACGTTCAAAAATAAAATTTTTGGATTCATTATCCAGTATAAAAACACTTTCAAAATAAAATTTTTGGATTCATTATCCAGAATAATAAAACTTTCAAAATAAAATTTTTGGATTCACTATCCAGTATAAAAAAACGTCCAAAATAAAATTTTTGGATTCAATATCCAGTATAAAAAAACTTTCAAAATAATATTTTTGGATTCATTATCCAGAATAATAAAGCAGAAAATAAAATTTTTGGATTCGTTATTCAGTACAAAAAAAGTTTCAAAATAACATTTTTGGATTCATTATCCAGTATAAAAAAACATTCAAAATAAATTTTTTGGATTCGTTATCCAGTAAAAGAAATCTTTCAAAATAAAATTTTTGGATTCATTATCCAGTATAATAAAAGTTTCAAAATAAAATTTTTGGATTCATTATCCAGAATAATATAACTTTAAAAATAAAATTTTTGGATTCATTATCCAGTATAATAAAACTTTCAAAATAAAATTTTTGGGTTCATTATCCAGTATACAAAAACTTTAAAAATAAAATTTTTGGATTCATTATCCAGGATAATAAAACTTTCAAAATAAAATTTTTGGATTCATTATCCAGTATAAAAAAACTTACAAAATAAACTTTTTGTATTCATTATTCATTATAAAAAACCTTTCAAACTAAATATTTTGAATTCATTATTCAGTATAATAAAACTTTTAAAATAAAATTTTTGGATTTAATTTTCAGTATAATAAAAGTTTTAAAATAAAATTTTTGGATTTCATTATCGAGTATAATAAAACTTTCAAAATAAAATTTTTGGATTCATTATCCAGTATAAAAAAACTTTCAAAATAATATTTTTGGATTCATTAGCCAGAATAATAAAACTTTCAAAATAAAATTTTTGGATTCATTATCCAGTATAAAAAAACTTTCAAAATAAACTTTTTGGATTCATTATCCAGTATAAAAAATCATTCAAACTAAATATTTTGAATTCATTATTCAGTATAATAAAACTTTCAAAATAAAATTTTTGGATTCATTATTCAGTATAATAAAACTTTCAAAATAAATTTTTTGGATTCATTATCCAGTAAAAAAAATCTTTCAAAATAAAATTTTTGGATTCATTATCCAGTATAATAAAACTTTCAAAATAAAATTTTTGGATTCATTATCCAGTACAATTAAATTTTCTAAATAAAATTGTTGGATTCATCATTCAGTATAATAAAACTTTCAAAATAAAATTTTTGGATTCATTATTCAGTATAATAAAAGTTCCGAAATAAAATTTTTGGATTCATTATACAGTATAATAAATCTTTCATAATAAAATTTTTGGATTCATTATCCAGTATAACAATACTTTCAAAATAAAATTTTTGGATTCTTTATCCAGAATAATAAAACTTTAAAAATAAAATTTTTGGATTCATTATCCAGTATAAAAAAACTCTCAAAATAAAATTTTTGGATTCATTATCCAGTATAATAAAAGTTTCAAAATAAAAGTTTTGGGTTCATTATTCAGTAAATTAAAACTTTCAAAATAAAATTTTTGGATTCATTATCCAGTATAAAAAAACTCTCAAAATAAAATTTTTGGATTCATTATCCAGTATAATAAAACTTTCAAAATAAAATTTTTGGATTCATTATCCAGTATAAAAAAACTTTAAAAATAAAATTTTTGGATTCATTATCCAGTATAATAAAACTTTCAAAATAAAATTTTTGGATTCATTATCCAGTATAAAAAAACTTTCAAAATAAACTTTTTGTATTCATTATCCAGTATAAAAAATCTTTCAAACTAAATATTTTGAATTCATTATTCAGTATAATAAAACTTTCAAAATAAAATTTTTGGATTCAATTTTCAGTATAATAAAAGTTTTAAAATAAAATTTTTGGATTTCATTATCGAGTATAATAAAACTTTCAAAATAAAATTTTTGGATTCCTTATCCAGTATAAAAAAACTTTCAAAATAATATTTTTGGATTCATTAGCCAGAATAATAAAACTTTCAAAATAAAATTTTTGGATTCATTATCCAGTATAAAAACTTTCAAAATAAAATTTTGGATTCATTATCCAGTATAAAAAAACTTTCAAAATAAAATTTTTGGATTCATTATCCAGTACAATAAAAGTTTCGAAATAAAAGTTTTGGATTCATTATTCAGTAAATTAAAACTTTCAAAATAAAATTTTTGGATTCATTATCCAGTATAATCAAAAGTTCAAAATAAAATTTTTGGATTCATTATCCAGTATAGAAAGACTTTAAAAATAGAATTTTTGGATTCATTATTCAGTATAATAAAACTTTCAAAATAAAATTGTTGGATTCAATTTACAGTATAATAAAAGTTTTAAAATAAAATTTTTGGATTTCATTATCCAGTATAATAAAACTTTCAAAATAAAATTTTTGGATTCATTATCCAGTATAAAAACACTTTCAAAGTAAAATTTTTGGATTCATTATCCAGAATAATAAAACTTTCAAAATAAAATTTTTGGATTCATTATCCAGTATAAAAAAACTTTCAAAATAAATTTTTTGGATTCGTTATCCAGTAAAAAAAATCTTTCAAAATAAAATTTTTGGATTCATTATCCAGTATAATAAAAAATTCAATATAAAATTTTTGGATTCATTATCCAGAATAATAGAACTTTAAAAATAAAATTTTTGGATTCATTATCCAGTTTAATAAAACTTTCAAAATAAAATTTTTGGATTCATTATTCAGTATAAAAAACTTTCAAAATAAAATTTTTGGATTCATTTTCCAGTATAAAAAACTCTCAAAATAAAATTTTTGGATTCATTATCCAGTATAATTAAACGTTCAAAATAAAATTTTTGGATTCATTATCCAGTATAAAAAAATTTTCAAAGTAAAATTTTTGGATTCATTATCCAGAATAATAAAACTTTCAAAATAAAATTTTTGGATTCATTATCCAGTATAAAAAAACTTTCAAAATAAAATTTTTCTATTCATTATCCAGTATAATAAAACTTTCAAAATAAAATTTTTGGATTCATTATCCAGTATAAAAAAACTTTCAAAATAATATTTTTGGGTTCATTAGCCAGAATAATAAAACTTTCAAAATAAAATTTTTGGATTCATTATCCAATATAAAAAAACTTTCAAAGAAAAATTTTTAGATTCATTATCCAGAATAATAAAACTTTCAAAATAAAATTTTTGGATTCATTATCCAGTATAAAAAACTTTCAAAATAAAATTTTTGGATTCATTATCCAGTATAAAAAAACTTTCAAAATAAAATTTTTGGATTCATTATCCAGTACAATAAAAGTTTCGAAATAAAAGTTTTGGATTTATTATTCAGTAAATTAAACCTTTCAAAATAAAATTTTTGGATTCATTATCCAGTATAATAAAACGTTCAAAAATAAAATTTTTGGATTCATTATCCAGTATAAAAAAATTTTCAAAGTAAAATTTTTGGATTCATTATCCAGAATAATAAAACTTTCAAAATAAAATTTTTGGATTCATTATCCAGTATAAAAAGACATTAAAAATATAATTTTTGGATTCATTATCCAGTATAATAAAACTTTCGAAATAAAATTTTTGGATTCATTATCCAGTATAAAAAAATTTTTAAAGTAAAATTTTTGGATTCATTATCCAGAATAATAAAACTTTCAAAATAAAATTTTTGGATTCATTATCCAGTATAAAAAAATTTTCAAAATAATATTTTTGGATTCATTAGCCAGAATAATAAAACTTTCAAAATAAAATTTTTGGATTCATTATCCAGTATAATAAAACTTTCAAAGTAAAATTTTTGGATTCATTATACAGAATAATAAAACTCAAAATAAAATTTTTGGATTCGTTATTCAGTACAATAAAAGATTCAAAATTAAATTTTTGGATTCATTATCCAGTATAAAAAGACATTAAAAATATAATTTTTGGATTCATTATCCATTATAATAAAACTTTCAAAATAAAATTTTTGGATTCATTATCCAGTATAAAAAAACTTTCAAAGTAAAATTTTTGGATTCATTATCCAGAATAATAAAACTCAAAATAAAATTTTTGGATTCGTTATTCAGTACAATAAAAGTTTCAAAATTAAATTTTTGGATTCATTATCCAGTATAAAAAAACTTTAAAATAAATTTTTTGGATTCATTATTCAGTAAAAAAAATTTTTCTAAATAAAATTGTTGGATTCATCATTCAGTATAGTAAAACTTTCAAAATAAAATTTTTGGATTCAATTTTCAGTATAGTAAAAGTTTTAAAATAAATTTTTTGGATTTCATTATCCAGTATAATTAAACTTTCAAAATAAAATTTTTGCATTCATTATCCAGTATAATAAAAATTTCACAATAACATTTTCGGATTCATTATCCAGTATAATAAAACTTTCAAAATAAAATTGTTGGTTTAATTATTCAGTATAATAAAACTTTCAAAATAGAATATTTGGATTCATTATTCAGTATAATAAAAGTTCCAAAATAAAATTTTTGGATTCATTATCCAGTATAATAAATCTTTCAAAATAAAATTTTTTAGTTCATTATCCAGTATAAAAATACTTTCAAAATAAAATTTTTGGATTCATTATTCAGTATAAGAAACTTTCAAAATAAAATTTTTGGATTCATTATCCAGTATAAAAAAACTCTCAAAATAAAATTTTTGGATTCATTATCCAGTATAAAAAAACTCTCAAAATAAAATTTTTGGATTCAATATGCAGTATAATAAAACGTTCAAAATAAAATTTTTGGATTCATTATCCAGTATAAAAAAACTTTCAAAATAAATTTTTTGGATTCATTGTCCAGTAAAAAAAATCTTTCAAAATAAAATTTTTGGATTCATTATCCAGTATAATAAAACTTTCAAAATAAAATTTTTGGATTCATTATCCAGTACAATTAGTTTTTCTAAATAAAATTGTTGGATTCATCATTCAGTATAATAAAACTTTCAAAATAAATTTTTTGGATACAATATCCAGTATAATAAATCTTTCAAACTAAATATTTTGGATTCATTATTCAGTATAATAAAACTTTCAAAATAAAATTTTTGGATTCATTATTCAGTATAATAAAAGTTCCAAAATAAAATTTTTGGATTCATTATACAGTATAATAAATCTTTCAAAATAAAATTTTTGGATTCATTATCCAGTATAACAATACTTTCAAAATAAAATTTTTGGATTCATTATCCAGAATAATAAATCTTTAAAAATAAACTTTTTGGATTCATTATCCAGTATAATAAAACTTTCAAAATAAAATTTTTGGATTCATTATTCAGTATAAATAACTTTCAAAATAAAATTTTTGGATTCATTATCCAGTATAAAAAAAACTCTCAAAATAATATTTTTGGATTCATTATCCAGTATAATAAAAGTTTCAAAATAAAAGTTTTGGATTCATTTTCCAGAATAATAAAACTTTCAAAATAAAATTTTTGGATTCATTATCCAGTATAAAAATCTTTAAAAATAAAATTTTTGGATTCATTATCCAGTATAAAAACTTTCAAAATAAAATTTTTGGATTCATTATCCAGTATAAAAAACCTTTCAAAATAAAATTTTTGGATTCATTATCCAGTACAATAAAAGTTTCGAAATAAAAGTTTTGGATTCATTATTCAGTAAATTAAAACTTTCAAAATAAAATTTTTGGATTCATTATCCAGTATAAAAAAACTTTAAAAATAAAATTTTTGAATTCATTATCCAGTATAATGAAACTTTCAAAATAAAATTTTTGGATTCATTATCCAGTATAAAAAAACTTTCAAAATAAACTTTTTGTATTCATTATCCAGTATAAAAAATCTTTCAAACTAAATATTTTGAATTCATTATCCAGTATAATAAAACGTTCAAAATAAAATTTTTGGATTCATTATCCAGTATAAAAAGACTTTAAAAATAAAATTTTTGGATTCATTATCCAGTATAAAAAAACTCTCAAAAAAAAATTTTTGGATTCATTATCCAGTATAATAAAACTTTCAAAATAAAATATTTGGATTCATTATCCAGTATAAAAAAACTTTAAAAATAAAATTTTTGAATTCATTATCCAGTATAATAAAACTTTCAAAATAAAATTTTTGGATTCATTATCCAGTATAAAAAAACTTTCAAAATAAACTTTTTGTATTCATTATCCAGTATAAAAAATCTTTCAAACTAAATATTTTGAATTCATTATTCAGTATAATAAAACTTTCAAAATAAAATTTTTGGATTCAATTTTCAGTATAATAAAAGTTTTAAAATAAAATTTTTGGATTTCATTATCGAGTATAATAAAACTTTCAAAATAAAATTTTTGGATTCATTATCCAGTATAAAAAAACTTTCAAAATAATATTTTTGGATTCATTAGCCAGAATAATAAAACTTTCAAAATAAAATTTTTGGATTCATTATCCAGTATAAAAAAACTTTCAAAGAAAAATTTTTAGATTCATTATCCAGAATAATAAAACTTTCAAAAAAAAATTTTTGGATTCATTATCCAGTATAAAAACTTTCAAAATAAAATTTTGGATTCATTATCCAGTATAAAAAAACTTTCAAAATAAAATTTTTGGATTCATTATCCAGTACAATAAAAGTTTCGAAATAAAAGTTTTGGATTCATTATTCAGTAAATTAAAACTTTCAAAATAAAATTTTTGGATTCATTATCCAGTATAATAAAACGTTCAAAATAAAATTTTTGGATTCATTATCCAGTATAGAAAGACTTTAAAAATAAAATTTTTGGATTCATTATCCAGTATAATAAAACGTTCAATATAAAATTTTTGGATTCATTATCCAGCATAAAAAAATTTTCAAAATAAACTTTTTGGATTCATTATGCAGTATAAAAAATCTTTCAAACTAAATATTTTGAATTCATTATTCAGTATAATAAAACTTTCAAAATAAAATTTTTGGATTCATTATCCAGTATAAAAACACTTTCAAAGTAAAATTTTTGGATTCATTATCCAGAATAATAAAACTTTCAAAATAAAATTTTTGGATTCATTATCCAGTATAAAAAAACGTCCAAAATAAAATTTTTGGATTCAATATCCAGTATAAAAAACTTTCAAAATAATATTTTTGGATTCATTATCCAGAATAACAATACAGAAAATAAAATTTTTGGATTCGTTATTCAGTACAATAAAAGTTTCAAAATGACATTTTTGGATTCATTATCCAGTATAAAAAAACTTTCAAAATAAATTTTTTGGATTCGTTATCCAGTAAAAAAAATCTTTCAAAATAAAATTTTTGGATTCATTATCCAGTATAATAAAAAATTCAAAATAAAATTTTTGGATTCATTATCCAGAATAATAGAACTTTAAAAATAAAATTTTTGGATTCATTATCCAGTTTAATAAAACTTTCAAAATAAAATTTTTGGATTCATTATTCAGTATAAAAAACTTTCAAAATAAAATTTTTGGATTCATTTTCCAGTATAAAAAAACTCTCAAAATAAAATTTTTGGATGCATTATCCAGTATAATAAAACGTTCAAAATAAAATTTTTGGATTCATTATCCAGTATAAAAAAATTTTCAAAGTAAAATTTTTGGATTCATTATCCAGAATAATAAAACTTTCAAAATAAAATTTTTGGATTCATTATCCAGTATAAAAAAACTTTCAAAATAAAATTTTTCTATTCATTATCCAGTATAATAAAACTTTCAAAATATAAGTTTTGGATTCATTATCCAGTATAAAAAAACTTTCAAAATAATATTTTTGGATTCATTAGCCAGTATAAAAAACTTTCAAAATAAAATTTTTGGATTCATTATCCAGTATAAAAAAACTTTCAAAATAAAATTTTTGGATTCATTATCCAGCACAATAAAAGTTTCGAAATAAAAGTTTTGGATTCATTATTCAGTAAATTAAACCTTTCAAAATAAAATTTTTGGATTCATTATCCAGTATAATAAAACGTTCAAAAATAAGATTTTTGGATTCATTATCCAGTATAAAAAAATTTTCAAAGTAAAATTTTTGGATTCATTATCCAGAATAATAAAACTTTAAAAATAAAATTTTTGGATTCATTATCCAGTATAAAAAGACTCTAAAAATATAATTTTTGGATTCATTATCCAGTATAATAAAACTTTCAAAATAAAATTTTTGGATTCATTATCCAGTATAAAAAAATTTTCAAAGTAAAATTTTTGGATTCATTATCCAGAATAATAAAACTTTCAAAATAAAATTTTTGGATTCATTATCCAGTATAAAAAAATTTTCAAAGTAAAATTTTTGGATTCATTATCCAGAATAATAAAACTTTCAAAATAAAATTTTTGGATTCAATATCCAGTATATAAAAAACTTTCAAAATAAAATTTTTCTATTCATTATCCAGTATAATAAAACTTTCAAAATAAAATTTTTGGATTCATTATCCAGTATAATAAAACTTTCAAAGTAAAATTTTTGGATTCATTATTAAGAATAATAAAACTCAAAATAAAATTTTTGGATTCGTTATTCAGTACAATAAAAGTTTCAAATTTAAATTTTTGGATTCATTATCCAGTATAAAAAGACATTAAAAATATAATTTTTGGATTCATTATCCATTATAATAAAAGTTTCAAAATAAAATTTTTGGATTCATTATCCAGTATAAAAAAACTTTCAAAGTAAAATTTTTGGATTCATTATCCAGAATAATAAAACTCAAAATAAAATTTTTGGATTCGTTATTCAGTACAATAAAAGTTTCAAAATTAAATTTTTGGATTCATTATCCAGTATAAAAAAACTTTCAAAATAAATTTTTTGGATTCATTATTCAGTAAAAAAAATTTTTCTAAATAAAATTGTTGGATTCATCATTCAGTATAATAAAACTTTCAAAATAAAATTTTTGGATTCAATTTTCAGTATAGTAAAAGTTTTAAAATAAATTTTTTGGATTTCATTATCGAGTATAATTAAACTTTCAAAATAAAATTTTTGCATTCATTATCCAGTATAATAAAAATTTCACAATAACATTTTCGGATTCATTATCCAGTATAATAAAACTTTCAAAATAAAATTGTTGGTTTAATTATTCAGTATAATAAAACTTTCAAAATAAAATTTTTGGATTCATTATTCAGTATAAAAAACTTTCAAAATAAAATTTTTGGATTCATTTTCCAGTATAAAAAAACTCTCAAAATAAAATTTTTGGATTCATTATCCAGTATAATAAAACGTTCATAATAAAATTTTTGGATTCATTATCCAGTATAAAAACACTTTCAAAGTAAAATTTTTGGATTCATTATCCAGAATAATAAAACTTTCAAAATAAAATTTTTGGATTCATTATCCAGTATAAAAAAACTTTCAAAATAAAATTTTTCTATTCATTATCCAGTATAATAAAACTTTCAAAATAAAATTTTTGGATTCATTATCCAGTATAAAAAAACTTTCAAAATAATATTTTTGGGTTCATTAGCCAGAATAATAAAACTTTCAAAATAAAATTTTTGGATTCATTATCCAATATAAAAAACTTTCAAAATAAAATTTTTGGATTCATTATCCAGTATAAAAAAACTTTCAAAATAAAATTTTTGGATTCATTATCCAGTACAATAAAAGTTTCGAAATAAAAGTTTTGGATTTATTATTCAGTAAATTAAACCTTTCAAAATAAAATTTTTGGATTCATTATCCAGTATAATAAAACGTTCAAAAATAAAATTTTTGGATTCATTATCCAGTATAAAAAAATTTTCAAAGTAAAATTTTTGGATTCATTATCCAGAATAATAAAACTTTCAAAATAAAATTTTTGGATTCATTATCCAGTATAAAAAGACATTAAAAATATAATTTTTGGATTCATTATCCAGTATAATAAAACTTTCAAAATAAAATTTTTTAATTCATTATCCAGTATAAAAAAATTTTCAAAGTAAAATTTTTGGAGTCATTATCCAGAATAATAAAACTTTCAAAATAAAATTTTTGGATTCATTATCCAGTATAAAAAAAATTTCAAAATAATATTTTTGGATTCATTAGCCAGAATAATAAAACTTTCAAAATAAAATTTTTGGATTCATTATCCAGTATAATAAAACTTTCAAAGTAAAATTTTTGGATTCATTATCCAGAATAATAAAACTCAAAATAAAATTTTTGGATTCGTTATTCAGTACAATAAAAGTTTCAAAATTAAATTTTTGGATTCATTATCCAGTATAAAAAAATTTCAAAATAAATTTTTTGGATTCATTATTCAGTAAAAAAAATTTTTCTAAATAAAATTGTTGGATTCATCATTCAGTATAATAAAACTTTCAAAATAAAATTTTTCTATTCATTATCCAGTATATTAAAACTTTCAAAATAAAATTTTTGGATTCATTATCCAGTATAAAAAAACTTTCAAAATAATATTTTTGGATTCATTAGCCAGAATAATAAAACTTTCAAAATAAAATTTTTGGATTCATTATCCAGTATAATAAAACTTTCAAAGCAAAATTTTTGGATTCATTATCCAGAATAATAAAACTCAAAATAAAATTTTTGGATTCGTTATTCAGTACAATAAAAGTTTCAAAATTAAATTTTTGGATTCATTATCCAGTATAAAAAGACATTAAAAATATAATTTTTGGATTCATTATCCATTATAATAAAACTTTCAAAATAAAATTTTTGGATTCATTATCCAGTATAAAAAAACTTTCAAAGTAAAATTTTTGGATTCATTATCCAGAATAATAAAACTCAAAATAAAATTTTTGGATTCGTTATTCAGTACAATAAAAGTTTCAAAATTAAATTTTTGGATTCATTATCCAGTATAAAAAAACTTTCAAAATAAAATTTTTGGATTCATTATTCAGTAAAAAAAATTTTTCTAAATAAAATTGTTGGATTCATCATTCAGTATAATAAAACTTTCAAAATAAAATTTTTCTATTCATTACCCAGTATATTAAAACTTTCAAAATAAAATTTTTGGATTCATTATCCAGTATAAAAAAACTTTCAAAATAATATTTTTGGATTCATTAGCCAGAATAATAAAACTTTCAAAATAAAATTTTTGGATTCATTATCCAGTATAATAAAACTTTCAAAGTAAAATTTTTGGATTCATTATCCAGAATAATAAAACTCAAAATAAAATTTTTGGATTCGTTATTCAGTACAATAAAAGTTTCAAAATTAAATTTTTGGATTCATTATCCAGTATAAAAAGACATTAAAAATATAATTTTTGGATTCATTATCCATTATAATAAAACTTTCAAAATAAAATTTTTGGATTCATTATCCAGTATAAAAAAACTTTCAAAGTAAAATTTTTGGATTCATTATCCAGAATAATAAAACTCAAAATAAAATTTTTGGATTCGTTATTCAGTACAATAAAAGTTTCAAAATTAAATTTTTGGATTCATTATCCAGTATAAAAAAACTTTCAAAATAAATTCTTTGGATTTCATTATCCAGTATAATTAAACTTTCAAAATAAAATTTTTGCATTCATTATCCAGTATAATAAAAATTTCACAATAACATTTTCGGATTCATTATCCAGTATAATAAAACTTTCAAAATATAATTTGTTGGTTTAATTATTCAGTATAATAAAACTTTCAAAATAGAATATTTGGATTCATTATTCAGTATAATAAAAGTTCCAAAATAAAATTTTTGGATTCATTATCCAGTATAATAAATCTTTCAAAATAAAATTTTTGGATTCATTATCCAGTATAAAAATACTTTCAAAATAAAATTTTTGGATTCATTATTCAGTATAAGAAACTTTCAAAATAAAATTTTTGGATTCATTATCCAGTATAAAAAAACTCTCAAAATAAAATTTTTGGATTCATTATCCAGTATAAAAAAACTCTCAAAATAAAATTTTTGGATTCAATATGCAGTATAATAAAACGTTCAAAATAAAATTTTTGGATTCATTATCCAGTATAAAAAAACTTTCAAAATAAATTTTTTGGATTCATTGTCCAGTAAAAAAAATCTTTCAAAATAAAATTTTTGGATTCATTATCCAGTATAATAAAACTTTCAAAATAAAATTTTTGGATTCATTATTCAGTATAAAAAACTTTCAAAATAAAATTTTTGGATTCATTTTCCAGTATAAAAAAACTCTCAAAATAAAATTTTTGGATTCATTATCCAGTATAATAAAACGTTCAAAATAAAATTTTTGGATTCATTATCCAGTATAAAAACACTTTCAAAGTAAAATTTTTGGATTCATTATCCAGAATAATAAAACTTTCAAAATAAAATTTTTGGATTCATTATCCAGTATAAAAAAACTTTCAAAATAAAATTTTTCTATTCATTATCCAGTATAATAAAACTTTCAAAATAAAATTTTTGGATTCATTATCCAGTATAAAAAAACTTTCAAAATAATATTTTTGGGTTCATTAGCCAGAATAATAAAACTTTCAAAATAAAATTATTGGATTCATTATCCAATATAAAAAAACTTTCAAAGAAAAATTTTTAGATTCATTATCCAGAATAATAAAACTTTCAAAATAAAATTTTTGGATTCAATATCCAGTATAAAAAACTTTCAAAATAAAATTTTTGGATTCATTATCCAGTATAAAAAAACTTTCAAAATAAAATTTTTGGATTCATTATCCAGTACAATAAAAGTTTCGAAATAAAAGTTTTGGATTTATTATTCAGTAAATTAAACCTTTCAAAATAAAATTTTTGGATTCATTATCCAGTATAATAAAACGTTCAAAAATAAAATTTTTGGATTCATTATCCAGTATAAAAAAATTTTCAAAGTAAAATTTTTGGATTCATTATCCAGAATAATAAAACTTTCAAAATAAAATTTTTGGATTCATTATCCAGTATAAAAAGACATTAAAAATATAATTTTTGGATTCATTATCCAGTATAATAAAACTTTCAAAATAAAATTTTTTAATTCATTATCCAGTATAAAAAAATTTTCAAAGTAAAATTTTTGGAGTCATTATCCAGAATAATAAAACTTTCAAAATAAAATTTTTGGATTCATTATCCAGTATAAAAAAAATTTCAAAATAATATTTTTGGATTCATTAGCCAGAATAATAAAACTTTCAAAATAAAATTTTTGGATTCATTATCCAGTATAATAAAACTTTCAAAGTAAAATTTTTGGATTCATTATCCAGAATAATAAAACTCAAAATAAAATTTTTGGATTCGTTATTCAGTACAATAAAAGTTTCAAAATTAAATTTTTGGATTCATTATCCAGTATAAAAAGACATTAAAAATATAATTTTTGGATTCATTATCCATTATAATAAAACTTTCAAAATAAAATTTTTGGATTCATTATCCAGTATAAAAAAACTTTCAAAGTAAAATTTTTGGATTCATTATCCAGAATAATAAAACTCAAAATAAAATTTTTGGATTCGTTATTCAGTACAATAAAAGTTTCAAAATTAAATTTTTGGATTCATTATCCAGTATAAAAAAATTTCAAAATAAATTTTTTGGATTCATTATTCAGTAAAAAAAATTTTTCTAAATAAAATTGTTGGATTCATCATTCAGTATAATAAAACTTTCAAAATAAAATTTTTCTATTCATTATCCAGTATATTAAAACTTTCAAAATAAAATTTTTGGATTCATTATCCAGTATAAAAAAACTTTCAAAATAATATTTTTGGATTCATTAGCCAGAATAATAAAACTTTCAAAATAAAATTTTTGGATTCATTATCCAGTATAATAAAACTTTCAAAGCAAAATTTTTGGATTCATTATCCAGAATAATAAAACTCAAAATAAAATTTTTGGATTCGTTATTCAGTACAATAAAAGTTTCAAAATTAAATTTTTGGATTCATTATCCAGTATAAAAAGACATTAAAAATATAATTTTTGGATTCATTATCCATTATAATAAAACTTTCAAAATAAAATTTTTGGATTCATTATCCAGTATAAAAAAACTTTCAAAGTAAAATTTTTGGATTCATTATCCAGAATAATAAAACTCAAAATAAAATTTTTGGATTCGTTATTCAGTACAATAAAAGTTTCAAAATTAAATTTTTGGATTCATTATCCAGTATAAAAAAACTTTCAAAATAAATTTTTTGGATTCATTATTCAGTAAAAAAAATTTTTCTAAATAAAATTGTTGGATTCATCATTCAGTATAATAAAACTTTCAAAATAAAATTTTTCTATTCATTACCCAGTATATTAAAACTTTCAAAATAAAATTTTTGGATTCATTATCCAGTATAAAAAAACTTTCAAAATAATATTTTTGGATTCATTAGCCAGAATAATAAAACTTTCAAAATAAAATTTTTGGATTCATTATCCAGTATAATAAAACTTTCAAAGTAAAATTTTTGGATTCATTATCCAGAATAATAAAACTCAAAATAAAATTTTTGGATTCGTTATTCAGTACAATAAAAGTTTCAAAATTAAATTTTTGGATTCATTATCCAGTATAAAAAGACATTAAAAATATAATTTTTGGATTCATTATCCATTATAATAAAACTTTCAAAATAAAATTTTTGGATTCATTATCCAGTATAAAAAAACTTTCAAAGTAAAATTTTTGGATTCATTATCCAGAATAATAAAACTCAAAATAAAATTTTTGGATTCGTTATTCAGTACAATAAAAGTTTCAAAATTAAATTTTTGGATTCATTATCCAGTATAAAAAAACTTTCAAAATAAATTCTTTGGATTTCATTATCCAGTATAATTAAACTTTCAAAATAAAATTTTTGCATTCATTATCCAGTATAATAAAAATTTCACAATAACATTTTCGGATTCATTATCCAGTATAATAAAACTTTCAAAATATAATTTGTTGGTTTAATTATTCAGTATAATAAAACTTTCAAAATAGAATATTTGGATTCATTATTCAGTATAATAAAAGTTCCAAAATAAAATTTTTGGATTCATTATCCAGTATAATAAATCTTTCAAAATAAAATTTTTGGATTCATTATCCAGTATAAAAATACTTTCAAAATAAAATTTTTGGATTCATTATTCAGTATAAGAAACTTTCAAAATAAAATTTTTGGATTCATTATCCAGTATAAAAAAACTCTCAAAATAAAATTTTTGGATTCATTATCCAGTATAAAAAAACTCTCAAAATAAAATTTTTGGATTCAATATGCAGTATAATAAAACGTTCAAAATAAAATTTTTGGATTCATTATCCAGTATAAAAAAACTTTCAAAATAAATTTTTTGGATTCATTGTCCAGTAAAAAAAATCTTTCAAAATAAAATTTTTGGATTCATTATCCAGTATAATAAAACTTTCAAAATAAAATTTTTGGATTCATTATCCAGTACAATTAATTTTTCTAAATAAAATTGTTGGATTCATCATTCAGTATAATAAAACTTTCAAAATAAATTTTTTGGATACAATATCCAGTATAATAAATCTTTCAAACTAAATATTTTGGATTCATTATTCAGTATAATAAAACTTTCAAAATAAAATTTTTGGATTCATTATTCAGTATAATAAAAGTTCCAAAATAAAATTTTTGGATTCATTATACAGTATAATAAATCTTTCAAAATAAATTTTTTGGATTCATTATCCAGTATAACAATACTTTCAAAATAAAATTTTTGGATTCATTATCCAGAATAATAAATCTTTAAAAATAAACTTTTTGGATTCATTATCCAGTATAATAAAACTTTCAAAATAAAATTTTTGGATTCATTATTCAGTATAAATAACTTTCAAAATAAAATTTTTGGATTCATTATCCAGTATAAAAAAAACTCTCAAAATAATATTTTTGGATTCATTATCCAGTATAATAAAAGTTTCAAAATAAAAGTTTTGGATTCATTTTCCAGAATAATAAAACTTTCAAAATAAAATTTTTGGATTCATTATCCAGTATAAAAATCTTTAAAAATAAAATTTTTGGATTCATTATCCAGTATAAAAACTTTCAAAATAAAATTTTTGGATTCATTATCCAGTATAAAAAAACTTTCAAAATAAAATTTTTGGATTCATTATCCAGTACAATAAAAGTTTCGAAATAAAAGTTTTGGATTCATTATTCAGTAAATTAAAACTTTCAAAATAAAATTTTTGGATTCATTATCCAGTATAATAAAACGTTCAAAATAAAATTTTTGGATTCATTATCCAGTATAAAAAGACTTTAAAAATAAAATTTTTGGATTCATTATCCAGTATAAAAAAACTCTCAAAAAAAAATTTTTGGATTCATTATCCAGTATAATAAAACTTTCAAAATAAAATTTTTGGATTCATTATCCAGTATAAAAAAACTTTAAAAATAAAATTTTTGAATTCATTATCCAGTATAATAAAACTTTCAAAATAAAATTTTTGGATTCATTATCCAGTATAAAAAAACTTTCAAAATAAACTTTTTGTATTCATTATCCAGTATAAAAAATCTTTCAAACTAAATATTTTGAATTCATTATTCAGTATAATAAAACTTTCAAAATAAAATTTTTGGATTCAATTTTCAGTATAATAAAAGTTTTAAAATAAAATTTTTGGATTTCATTATCGAGTATAATAAAACTTTCAAAATAAAATTTTTGGATTCATTATCCAGTATAAAAAAACTTTCAAAATAATATTTTTGGATTCATTAGCCAGAATAATAAAACTTTCAAAATAAAATTTTTGGATTCATTATCCAGTATAAAAAAACTTTCAAAGAAAAATTTTTAGATTCATTATCCAGAATAATAAAACTTTCAAAATAAAATTTTTGGATTCATTATCCAGTATAAAAACTTTCAAAATAAAATTTTGGATTCATTATCCAGTATAAAAAAACTTTCAAAATAAAATTTTTGGATTCATTATCCAGTACAATAAAAGTTTCGAAATAAAAGTTTTGGATTCATTATTCAGTAAATTAAAACTTTCAAAATAAAATTTTTGGATTCATTATCCAGTATAATAAAACGTTCAAAATAAAATTTTTGGATTCATTATCCAGTATAGAAAGACTTTAAAAATAAAATTTTTGGATTCATTATCCAGTATAATAAAACGTTCAAAATAAAATTTTTGGATTCATTATCCAGCATAAAAAAATTTTCAAAATAAACTGTTTGGAGTCATTATGCAGTATAAAAAATCTTTCAAACTAAATATTTTGAATTCATTATTCAGTATAATAAAACTTTCAAAATAAAATTTTTGGATTCATTATCCAGTATAAAAACACTTTCAAAGTAAAATTTTTGGATTCATTATCCAGAATAATAAAACTTTCAAAATAAAATTTTTGGATTCATTATCCAGTATAAAAAAACGTCCAAAATAAAATTTTTGGATTCAATATCCAGTATAAAAAACTTTCAAAATAATATTTTTGGATTCATTATCCAGAATAACAATACAGAAAATAAAATTTTTGGATTCGTTATTCAGTACAATAAAAGTTTCAAAATGACATTTTTGGATTCGTTATCCAGTAAAAAAAATCTTTCAAAATAAAATTTTTGGATTCATTATCCAGTATAATAAAAAATTCAAAATAAAATTTTTGGATTCATTATCCAGAATAATAGAACTTTAAAAATAAAATTTTTGGATTCATTATCCAGTTTAATAAAACTTTCAAAATAAAATTTTTGGATTCATTATTCAGTATAAAAAACTTTCAAAATAAAATTTTTGGATTCATTTTCCAGTATAAAAAAACTCTCAAAATAAAATTTTTGGATGCATTATCCAGTATAATAAAACGTTCAAAATAAAATTTTTGGATTCATTATCCAGTATAAAAAAATTTTCAAAGTAAAATTTTTGGATTCATTATCCAGAATAATAAAACTTTCAAAATAAAATTTTTGGATTCATTATCCAGTATAAAAAAACTTTCAAAATAAAATTTTTCTATTCATTATCCAGTATAATAAAACTTTCAAAATAAAAGTTTTGGATTCATTATCCAGTATAAAAAAACTTTCAAAATAATATTTTTGGATTCATTAGCCAGAATAATAAAACTTTCAAAATAAAATTTTTGGATTCATTATCCAATATAAAAAAACTTTCAAAGAAAAATTTTTAGATTCATTATCCAGAATAATAAAACTTTCAAAATAAAATTTTTGGATTCATTATCCAATATAAAAAACTTTCAAAATAAAATTTTTGGATTCATTATCCAGTATAAAAAAACTTTCAAAATAAAATTTTTGGATTCATTATCCAGCACAATAAAAGTTTCGAAATAAAAGTTTTGGATTCATTATTCAGTAAATTAAACCTTTCAAAATAAAATTTTTGGATTCATTATCCAGTATAATAAAACGTTCAAAAATAATATTTTTGGATTCATTATCCAGTATAAAAATATTTTCAAAGTAAAATTTTTGGATTCATTATCCAGAATAATAAAACTTTCAAAATAAAATTTTTGGATTCATTATCCAGTATAAAAAGACATTAAAAATATAATTTTTGGATTCATTATCCAGTATAATAAAACTTTCAAAATAAAATTTTTGGATTCATTATCCAGTATAAAAAAATTTTCAAAGTAAAATTTTTGGATTCATTATCCAGAATAATAAAACTTTCAAAATAAAATTTTTGGATTCATTATCCAGTATAAAAAAATTTTCAAAGTAAAATTTTTGGATTCATTATCCAGAATAATAAAACTCAAAATAAAATTTTTGGATTCGTTATTCAGTACAATAAAAGTTTCAAAATTAAATTTTTGGATTCATTATCCAGTATAAAAAGACATTAAAAATATAATTTTTGGATTCATTATCCATTATAATAAAACTTTCAAAATAAAATTTTTGGATTCATTATCCAGTATAAAAAAACTTTCAAAGTAAAATTTTTGGATTCATTATCCAGAATAATAAAACTCAAAATAAAATTTTTGGATTCGTTATTCAGTACAATAAAAGTTTCAAAATTAAATTTTTGGATTCATTATCCAGTATAAAAAAACTTTCAAAATAAATTTTTTGGATTCATTATTCAGTAAAAAAAATTTTTCTAAATAAAATTGTTGGATTCATCATTCAGTATAATAAAACTTTCAAAATAAAATTTTTGGATTCATTTTTCAGTATAGTAAAAGTTTTAAAATAAATTTTTTGGATTTCATTATCCAGTATAATTAAACTTTCAAAATAAAATTTTTGCATTCATTATCCAGTATAATAAAAATTTCACAATAACATTTTCGGATTCATTATCCAGTATAATAAAACTTTCAAAATAAAATTGTTGGTTTAATTATTCAGTATAATAAAACTTTCAAAATAGAATATTTTAATTCATTATTCAGTATAATAAAAGTTCCAAAATAAAATTCTTGGATTCATTATCCAGTATAATAAATCTTTCAAAATAAAATTTTTGGATTCATTATCCAGTATAAAAAAACTTTCAAAATAAAATTTTTGGATTCATTATTCAGTATAAAAAACTTTCAAAATAAAATTTTTGGATTCATTATCCAGTATAAAAAAACTCTCAAAATAAAATTTTGGATTCATTATCCAGTATAAAAAAACTATCAAAATAAAATTTTTGGATTCAATATCCAGTATAATAAAACGTTCAAAATAAATTTTTTGGATTCATTATCCAGTATAAAAAAACTTTCAAAATAAATTTTTTGGATTCATTGTCCAGTAAAAAAAATCTTTCAAAATAAAATTTTTGGATTCATTATCCAGTATAATAAAATTTTCAAAATAAAATTTTTGGATTCATTATCCAGTACAATTAATTTTTCTAAATAAAATTGTTGGATTCATCATTCAGTATAATAAAACTTTCAAAATAAATTTTTTGGATACAATATCCAGTATAATAAATCTTTCAAACTAAATATTTTGGATTCATTATTCAGTATAATAAAACTTTCAAAATAAAATTTTTGGATTCATTATTCAGTATAATAAAAGATCCAAAATAAAATTTTTGGATTCATTATACAGTATAATAAATCTTTCAAAATAAAATTTTTGGATTCATTATCCAGTATAACAATACTTTCAAAATAAAATTTTTGGATTCATTATCCAGAATAATAAATCTTTAAAAATAAACTTTTTGGATTCATTATCCAGTATAATAAAACTTTCAAAATAAAATTTTTGGATTCATTATTCAGTATAAATAACTTTCAAAATAAAATTTTTGGATTCATTATCCAGTATAAAAAAAACTCTCAAAATAGTATTTTTGGATTCATTATCCAGTATAATAAAAGTTTCAAAATAAAAGTTTTGGATTCATTATCCAGAATAATAAAACTTTCAAAATAAAATTTTTGGATTCATTATCCAGTATAAAAATCTTTAAAAATAAAATTTTTGGATTCATTATCCAGTATAAAAATTTTCAAAATAAAATTTTTGGATTCATTATCCAGTATAAAAAAATTTTCAAAGTAAAATTTTTGGATTCATTATCCAGAATAATAAAACTTTCAAAATAAAATTTTTGGATTCATTATCCAGTATAAAAAGACAATAAAAATATAATTTTTGGATTCATTATCCATTATAATAAAACTTTCAAAATAAAATTTTTGGATTCATTATCCAGTATAAAAAAACTTTCAAAGTAAAATTTTTGGATTCATTATCCAGAGTAATAAAACTCAAAATAAAATTTTTGGATTCGTTATTCAGTACAATAAAAGTTTCAAAATTAAATTTTTGGATTCATTATCCAGTATAAAAAAACTTTCAAAATAAATTTTTTGGATTCATTATTCAGTAAAAAAAATTTTTCTAAATAAAATTGTTGGATTCATCATTCAGTATAATAAAACTTTCAAAATAAAATTTTTGGATTCAATTTTCAGTATAGTAAAAGTTTTAAAATAAATTTTTTGGATTTCATTATCCAGTATAATTAAACTTTAAAAATAAAATTTTTGCATTCATTATCCAGTATAATAAAAATTTCACAATAACATTTTCGGATTCATTATCCAGTATAATAAAACTTTCAAAATAAAATTGTTGGTTTAATTATTCAGTATAATAAAACTTTCAAAATAGAATATTTGGATTCATTATTCAGTATAATAAAAGTTCCAAAATAAAATTTTTGGATTCATTATCCAGTATAATAAATCTTTCAAAATAAAATTTTTGGATTCATTATCCAGTATAAAAATACTTTCAAAATAAAATTTTTGGATTCATTATTCAGTATAAAAAACTTTCAAAATAAAATTTTTGGATTCATTATCCAGTATAAAAAAACTCTCAAAATAAAATTTTTGGATTCATTATCCAGTATAAAAAAACTCTCAAAATAAAATTTTTGGATTCAATATCCAGTATAATAAAACGTTCAAAATAAAATTTTTGGATTCATTATCCAGTATAAAAAAACTTTCAAAATAAATTTTTTGGATTCATTGTCCAGTAAAAAAAATCTTTCAAAATAAAATTTTTGGATTCATTATCCAGTATAATAAAATTTTCAAAATAAAATTTTTGGATTCATTATCCAGTACAATTAATTTTTCTAAATAAAATTGTTGGATTCATCATTCAGTATAATAAAACTTTCAAAATAAATTTTTTGGATACAATATCCAGTATAATAAATCTTTCAAACTAAATATTTTGGATTCATTATTCAGTATAATAAAACTTTCAAAATAAAATTTTTGGATTCATTATTCAGTATAATAAAAGATCCAAAATAAAATTTTTGGATTCATTAAACAGTATAATAAATCTTTCAAAATAAAATTTTTGGATTCATTATCCAGTATAACAATACTTTCAAAATAAAATTTTTGGATTCATTATCCAGAATAATAAATCTTTAAAAATAAACTTTTTGGATTCATTATCCAGTATAATAAAACTTTCAAAATAAAATTTTTGGATTCATTATTCAGTATAAATAACTTTCAAAATAAAATTTTTGGATTCATTATCCAGTATAAAAAAAACTCTCAAAATAATATTTTTGGATTCATTATCCAGTATAATAAAAGTTTCAAAATAAAAGTTTTGGATTCATTATCCAGAATAATAAAACTTTCAAAATAAAATTTTTGGATTCATTATCCAGTATAAAAATCTTTAAAAATAAAATTTTTGGATTCATTATCCAGTATAAAAACTTTCAAAATAAAATTTTTGGATTCATTATCCAGTATAAAAAAACTTTCAAAATAAAATTTTTGGATTCATTATCCAGTACAATAAAAGTTTCGAAATAAAAGTTTTGGATTCATTATTCAGTAAATTAAAACTTTCAAAATAAAATTTTTGGATTCATTATCCAGTATAATAAAACGTTCAAAATAAAATTTTTGGATTCATTATCCAGTATAAAAAGACTTTAAAAATAAAATTTTTGGATTCATTATCCAGTATAATAAAACGTTCAAAATAAAATTTTTGGATTCATTATCCAGCATAAAAAAATTTTCAAAATAAACTTTTTGGATTCATTATGCAGTATAAAAAATCTTTCAAACTAAATATTTTGAATTAATTATTCAGTATAATAAAACTTTCAAAATAAAATTTTTGGATTCATTATTCAGTATAATAAAACTTTCAAAATAAAATTGTTGGATTCAATTTACAGTATAATAAAAGTTTTAAAATAAAATTTTTGGATTTCATTATCCAGTATAATAAAACTTTCAAAATAAAATTTTTGGATTCATTATCCAGTATAAAAACACTTTCAAAGTAAAATTTTTGGATTCATTATCCAGAATAATAAAACTTTCAAAATAAAATTTTTGGATTCATTATCCAGTATAAACAAACGTCCAAAATAAAATTTTTGGATTCAATATCCAGTATAAAAAAGTTTCAAAATAATATTTTTGGATTCATTATCCAGAATAACAATACAGAAAATAAAATTTTTGGATTCGTTATTCAGTACAATAAAAGTTTCAAAATGACATTTTTGGATTCATTATCCAGTATAAAAAAACTTTCAATATAAATTTCTTGGATTCGTTATCCAGTAAAAAAAATCTTTCAAAATAAAATTTTTGGATTCATTATCCAGTATAATAAAAAATTCAAAATAAAATTTTTGGATTCATTATCCAGAATAATAGAACTTTAAAAATAAAATTTTTGGATTCATTATCCAGTTTAATAAATCTTTCAAAATAAAATTTTTGGATTCATTATTCAGTATAAAAAACTTTCAAAATAAAATTTTTGGATTCATTTTCCAGTATAAAAAAACTCTCAAAATAAAATTTTTGGATTCATTATCCAGTATAATAAAACGTTCAAAATAAAATTTTTGGATTCATTATCCAGTATAAAAAAATTTTCAAAGTAAACTTTTTGGATTCATTATCCAGAATAATAAAACTTTCAAAATAAAATTTTTGGATTCATTATCCAGTATAAAAAAACTTACAAAATAAAATTTTTCTATTCATTATCCAGTATAATAAAACTTTCAAAATAAAATTTTTGGATTCAATATCCAGTATAAAAAATTTCAAAATAAATTTTTTGGACTCATTTTCCAGTATAATAAATCTTTCAAAATAAAATTTTTGGATTCATTATACAGAATAATAAAAATTTCAAAATAAAATTTTTGATTCATTATCCAATATAAAAAAACTTTCAAAGAAAAATTTTTAGATTCATTATCCAGAATAATAAAACTTTCAAAATAAAATTTTTGGATTCATTATCCAGTATAAAAAACTTTCAAAATAAAATTTTTGGATTCATTATCCAGTATAAAAAAACTTTCAAAATAAAATTTTTGGATTCATTATCCAGTACAATAAAAGTTTCGAAATAAAAGTTTTGGATTCATTATTCAGTAAATTAAACCTTTCAAAATAAAATTTTTGGATTCATTATCCAGTATAATAAAACGTTCAAAAATAAAATTTTTGGATTCATTATCCAGTATAAAAAAATTTTCAAAGTAAAATTTTTGGATTCATTATCCAGAATAATAAAACTTTCAAAATAAAATTTTTGGATTCATTACCCAGTATAAAAAGACATTAAAAATATAATTTTTCTATTCATTATCCAGTATAATAAAACTTTCAAAATAAAATTTTTGGATTCATTATCCAGTATAAAAAAACTTTCAAAATAATATTTTTGGATTCATTAGCCAAAATAATAAAACTTTCAAAATAAAATTTTTGGATTCATTATCCAATATAAAAAAACGTTCAAAGAAATATTTTTAGATTCATTATCCAGAATAATAAAACTTTCAAAATAAAATTTTTGGATATATTATCCAATATAAAAAACTTTCAAAATAAAATTTTTGGATTCATTATCCAGTATAAAAAAACTTTCAAAATAAAATTTTTGGATTCATTATCCAGTACAATAAAAGTTTCGAAATAAAAGTTTTGGATTCATTATTCAGTAAATTAAACCTTTCAAAATAAAATTTTTGGATTCATTATCCAGTATAATAAAACTTTCAAAGTAAAATTTTTGGATTCATTATCCAGAATAATAAAACTCAAAATAAAATTTTTGGATTCGTTATTCAGTACAATAAAAGTTTCAAAATTAAATTTTTGGATTCATTATCCAGTATAAAAAGACATTAAAAATATAATTTTTGGATTCATTATCCATTATAATAAAACTTTCAAAATAAAATTTTTGGATTCATTATCCAGTATAAAAAAACTTTCAAAGTAAAATTTTTGGATTCATTATCCAGAATAATAAAACTCAAAATAAAATTTTTGGATTCGTTATTCAGTACAATAAAAGTTTCAAAATTAAATTTTTGGATTCATTATCCAGTATAAAAAAACTTTCAAAATAAATTTTTTGGATTCATTATCCAGTAAAAAAAATTTTTCTAAATAAAATTGTTGGATTCATCATTCAGTATAATAAAACTTTCAAAATAAAATTTTTGGATTCAATTTTCAGTATAGTAAAAGTTTTAAAATAAATTTTTTGGATTTCATTATCCAGTATAATTAAACTTTCAAAATAAAATTTTTGCATTCATTATCCAGTATAATAAAAATTTCACAATAACATTTTCGGATTCATTATCCAGTATAATAAAACTTTCAAAATAAAATTGTTGGTTTAATTATTCAGTATAATAAAACTTTCAAAATAGAATGTTTGGATTCATTATTCAGTATAATAAAAGTTCCAAAATAAAATTTTTGGATTCATTATCCAGTATAATAAATCTTTCAAAATAAAATTTTTGGATTCATTATCCAGTATAAAAATACTTTCAAAATAAAATTTTTGGATTCATTATTCAGTATAAAAAACTTTCAAAATAAAATTTTTGGATTCATTATCCAGTATAAAAAAACTCTCAAAATAAAATTTTTGGATTCATTATCCAGTATAAAAAAACTCTCAAAATAAAATTTTTGGATTCAATATCCAGTATAATAAAACGTTCAAAGTAAAATTTTTGGATTCATTATCCAGTATAAAAAAACTTTCAAAATAAATTTTTTGGATTCATTATCCAGTAACAAAAATCTTTAAAAATAAAATTTTTGGATTCATTATCCAGTATAATAAAATTTTCAAAATAAAATTTTTGGATTCATTATCCAGTACAATTAATTTTTCTAAATAAAATTGTTGGATTCATCATTCAGTATAATAAAACTTTCAAAATAAATTTTTTGGATACAATATCCAGTATAATAAATCTTTCAAACTAAATATTTTGGATTCATTATTCAGTATAATAAAACTTTCAAAATAAAATTTTTGGATTCATTATTCAGTATAATAAAAGTTCCAAAATAAAATTTTTGGATTCATTATACAGTATAATAAATCTTTCAAAATAAAATTTTTGGATTCATTATCCAGTATAACAATACTTTCGAAATAAAATTTTTGGATTCATTATCCAGAATAATAAATCTTTAAAAATAAACTTTTTGGATTCATTATCCAGTATAATAAAACTTTCAAAATAAAATTTTTGGATTCATTATTCAGTATAAATAACTTTCAAAATAAAATTTTTGGATTCATTATCCAGTATAAAAAAAACTCTCAAAATAATATTTTTGGATTCATTATCCAGTATAATAAAAGTTTCAAAATAAAAGTTTTGGATTCATTATCCAGTATAAAAAATCTTTAAAAATAAAATTTTTGGATTCATTATCCAGTATAATAAAACTTTCAAAATAAAATTTTTGGATTCATTATCCAGTATAAAAAAACTTTCAAAATAATATTTTTGGATTCATTATCCAGAATAATAAAACTTTCAAAATAAAATTTTTGGATTCATTATCCAGAATAATAAAACTCAAAATAAAATTTTTGGATTCGTTATTCAGTACAATAAAAGTTTCAAAATAAAATTTTTGGATTCATTATCCAGTATAAAAAAACTTTCAAAATAAATTTTTTGGATTCATTATCCAGTAAAAAAAATCTTTCAAAATAAAATTTTTGGATTCATTATCCAGTATAATAAAACTTTCAAAATAAAATTTTGGATTCATTATCCAGTATAATAAATTTTTCTAAATAAATTTTTTGGATTCATTATCCAGTAAAAGAAATCTTTCAAAATAAAATTTTTGGATTCATTATCCAGTATAATAAAAGTTTCAAAATAAAATTTTTGGATTCATTATCCAGAATAATAAAACTTTCAAATTAAAAATTTTGGATTTATTTTCCAGTATAATAAATCTTTCAAACTAAATATTTTGGATTCATTATTCAGTATAAGAAAACTTTCAAAATAAAATTTTTGGATTCATTATTCAGTATAATAAAACTTTCAAAATAAAATTGTTGGATTCAATTTTCAGTATAGTAAAAGTTTTAAAATAAAATTTTTGGATTTCATTATCCAGTATAATTAAACTTTCAAAATAAAATTTTTGGATTCATTATCCAGTATAATAAAAATTTCACAATAACATTTTCGGATTCATTATCCAGCATAATAAAACTTTCAAAATAAAATTTTTGGATTCATTATTCAGTATAAAAAACTTTCAAAATAAATTTTTTGGATTCATTATCCAGTAAAAAAAATCTTTCAAAATAAAATTTTTGGATTCATTATCCAGTATAATAAAATTTTCAAAATAAAATTGTTGGATTCATCATTCAGTATAATAAAACTTTCAAAATAAATTTTTTGGATACAATATCCAGTATAATAAATCTTTCAAACTAAATATTTTGGATTCATTATTCAGTATAATAAAACTTTCAAAATAAAATTTTTGGATTCATTATTCAGTATAATAAAAGTTCCAAAATAAAATTTTTGGATTCATTATACAGTATAATAAATCTTTCAAAATAAAATTTTTGGATTCATTATCCAGTATAACAATACTTTCAAAATAAAATTTTTGGATTCATTATCCAGAATAATAAATCTTTAAAAATAAACTTTTTGGATTCATTATCCAGTATAATAAAACTTTCAAAATAAAATTTTTGGATTCATTATTCAGTATAAATAACTTTCAAAATAAAATTTTTGGATTCATTATCCAGTATAAAAAAAACTCTCAAAATAATATTTTTGGATTCATTATCCAGTATAATAAAAGTTTCAAAATAAAAGTTTTGGATTCATTATCCAGAATAATAAAACTTTCAAAATAAAATTTTTGGATTCATTATCCAGTATAAAAATCTTTAAAAATAAAATTTTTGGATTCATTATAAAGTATAATAAAACTTTCAAAATAAAATTTTTGGATTCATTATCCAGTATAAAAAAACTTTCAAAATAATATTTTTGGATTCATTATCCAGAATAATAAAACTTTCAAAATATAATTTTTGGATTCATTATCCAGAATAATAAAACTCAAAATAAAATTTTTGGATTCGTTATTCAGTACAATAAAAGTTTCAAAATAAAATTTTTGGATTCATTATCCAGTATAAAAAAACTTTCAAAATAAATTTTTTGGATTCATTATCCAGTAAAAAAAATCTTTCAAAATAAAATTTTTGGATTCATTATCCAGTATAATAAAACTTTCAAAATAAAATTTTGGATTCATTATCCAGTATAATAAATTTTTTTAAATAAATTTTTTGGATTCATTATCCAGTAAAAGAAATCTTTCAAAATAAAATTTTTGGATTCATTATCCAGTATAATAAAAGTTTCAAAATAAAATTTTTGCATTCATTATTCAGTATAATAAAACTTTCAAAATAAAATTTTTGGATTCATTATCCAGTATAATAAAAATTTCACAATAACATTTTCGGATTCATTATCCAGCATAATAAAACTTTCAAAATAAAATTTTTGGATTCATTATCCAGAATAATAAAACTTTCAAATTAAAAATTTTGGATTTTTATCCAGTATAATAAATCTTTCAAACTAAATATTTTTGATTCAATATTCAGTATAATAAAACTTTCAAAATAAAATTTTTGTATTCATTATTCAGTATAATAAAACATTCAAAGTAAATTTTTGGATTCATTATCCAGTATATAAAAACTATCAAAATAAAATTTTTGGATTCATTATCCAGAATAGTAAAACTTTAAAAATAAAATTTTTGGATTCATTATCCAGTATAAAAAAACTTTCAAAATAATATTTTTGGATTCATTATCCAGTATAATAAATCTTTCAAAATAAAATTTTTGGATTAATTATCCAGTATAATAAAACTTTCAAAATAAAATTTTTGGAACACTATTCGGTATAATAAAACTTTCAAAATAAAATTTTGGGATTCAATATCCAGTATAAAAAAATTTCAAAATAAATTTTTTGGATTCATTTTCCAGTATAATAAATCTTTCAAAATAAAATTTTTGGATTCATTATACAGAATAATAAAAATTTCAAAATAAAATTTTTGGATTCATTATCCAGTATAAAAAAACATTCAAAATAAAATTTTTGGATTCAATATCCAGTATAAAAAAACTTTCAAAGTAAAATTTTTGGATTCATTATCCAGAATAATAAAACTATCAAAATAAAATTTTTGGATACATTATCCAGTATAAAAAAATTTTCAAAGTAAAATTTTTGGATTCATTATCCAGAATAATAAAACTTTCAAAATAAAATTTTTGGATTCATTATCCAGTATAAAAAAACTTTCAAAATAAAATTTTTCTATTCATTATAGAGTATAATAAAACTTTCAAAATAAAATTTTTGGATTCATTATCCAGTATAAAAAAACTTTCAAAATAAAATTTTTCTATTCATTATAGAGTATAATAAAACTTTCAAAATAAAATTTTTGGATTCATTATCCAGTATAAAAAAACTTTCAAAATAAAATTTTTGGATTCATTATCCAGTATAAAAAGACATTAAAAATATAATTTTTGGATTCATTATCCAGTATAAAAAAACTTTCAAAGTAAAATTTTTGGATTCATTATCCAGAATAATAAAACTCAAAATAAAATTTTTGGATTCGTTATTCAGTACAATAAAAGTTTCAAAATTAAATTTTTGGATTCATTATCCAGTATAAAAAAACTTTCAAAATAAATTTTTTGGATTCATTATCCAGTAAAAAAAATTTTTCTAAATAAAATTGTTGGATTCATCATTCAGTATAATAAAACTTTCAAAATAAAATTTTTGGATTCAATTTTCAGTATAGTAAAAGTTTTAAAATAAATTTTTTGGATTTCATTATCCAGTATAATTAAACTTTCAAAATAAAATTTTTGGATTCATTATCCAGTATAATCAAAATTTCACAATAACATTTTCGGATTCATTGTCCAGTATAATAAATCTTTCAAAATAAAATTGTTGGTTTAATTATTCAGTATAATAAAACTTTCAAAATAGAATGTTTGGATTCATTATTCAGTATAATAAAAGTTCCAAAATAAAATTTTTGGATTCATTATCCAGTATAATAAATCTTTCAAAATAAAATTTTTGGATTCATTATCCAGTATAAAAATACTTTCAAAATAAAATTTTTGGATTCATTATTCAGTATAAAAAACTTTCAAAATAAAATTTTTGGATTCATTATCCAGTATAAAAAAACTCTCAAAATAAAATTTTTGGATTCATTATCCAGTATAAAAAAACTCAAAATAAAATTTTTGGATTCATTATCCTGTATAAAAAAACTTTCAAAATAAATTTTTTGGATTCATTATCCAGTAAAAAAAATCTTTCAAAATAAATTTTTTGGATACAATATCCAGTATAATAAATCTTTCAAACTAAATATTTTGGATTCATTATTCAGTATATTAAAACTTTCAAAATAAAATTTTTGGATTCATTATTCAGTATAATCAAAGTTCCAAAATAAAATTTTTGGATTCATTATACAGTATAATAAAACTTTCAAAATAAAATTTTTGGATTCATTATTCAGTATAAATAACTTTCAAAATAAAATTTTTGGATTCATTATCCAGTATAAAAAAAACTCTCAAAATAATATTTTTGGATTCATTATCCAGTATAATAAAAGTTTCAAAATAAAAGTTTTGGATTCATTATCCAGAATAATAAAACTCAAAATAAAATTTTTGGATTCGTTATTCAGTACAATAAAAGTTTCAAAATAAAATTTTTGGATTCATTATCCAGTATAAAAAAACTTTCAAAATAAATTTTTTGGATTCATTATCCAGTAAAAAAAATCTTTCAAAATAAAATTTTTGGATTCATTATCCAGTATAATAAAACTTTCAAAATAAAATTTTGGATTCATTATCCAGTATAATAAATTTTTCTAAATAAAATTGTTGGATTCATCATTCAGTATAATAAAACTTTCAAAATAAAATGTTTGGATACATTATCCAGTATAATAAATCTTTCAAACTAAATATTTTGGATTCATTATTCAGTATAATAAAACTTTCAAAATAAAATTTTTGGATTCATTATTCAGTATAATAAAACTTTCAAAATAAAATGTTTGGATTCATTATCCAGTATAATAAAACTTTCAAAATAAAATTTTTGGATTCATTATCCAGAATAATAAAACTTTCAAATTAAAAATTTTGGATTTATTTTCCAGTATAATAAATCTTTCAAACTAAATATTTTGGATTCATTATTCAGTATAAGAAAACTTTCAAAATAAAATTTTTGGATTCATTATTCAGTATAATAAAACTTTCAAAATAAAATTGTTGGATTCAATTTTCAGTATAGTAAAAGTTTTAAAATAAAATTTTTGGATTTCATTATCCAGTATAATTAAACTTTCAAAATAAAATTTTTGGATTCATTATCCAGTATAATAAAAATTTCACAATAACATTTTCGGATTCATTATCCAGCATAATAAAACTTTCAAAATAAAATTTTTGGATTCATTATCCAGAATAATAAAACTTTCAAATTAAAAATTTTGGATTTATTTTCCAGTATAATAAATCTTTCAATCTAAATATTTTGAATTCAATATTCAGTATAATAAAATTTTCAAAATAAAATTTTTGGATTCATTATTCAGTATAATAAAACTTTCAAAGTAAATTTTTGGATTCATTATCCAGTATATAAAAACTATCAAAATAAAATTTTTGGATTCATTATCCAGAATAGTAAAACTTTAAAAATAAAATTTTTGGATTCATTATCCAGTATAATAAAACTTTCAAAATAAAATTTTTGGATTCATTATCCAGTATAAAAAAACTTTCAAAATAATATTTTTGGATTCATTATCCAGTATAATAAATCTTTCAAAATAAAATTTTTGGATTCATTATCCAGTATAATAAAACTTTCAAAATAAAATTTTTGGATTCATTATTCAGTATAATAAAACTTTCAAAATAAAATTGTTGGATTCAATTTTCAGTATAGTAAAAGTTTTAAAATAAAATTTTTGGATTTCATTATCCAGTATAATTAAAATTTCAAAATAAAATTTTTGGATTCATTATCCAGTATAATAAAAATTTCACAATAACATTTTCGGATTCATTATCCAGCATAATAAAACTTTCAAAATAAAATTTTTGGATTCATTATCCAGAATAATAAAACTTTCAAATTAAAAATTTTGGATTTATTTTCCAGTATAATAAATCTTTCAAACTAAATATTTTGGATTCAATATTCAGTATAATAAAACTTTCAAAATAAAATTTTTGGATTCATTATTCAGTATAATAAAACTTTCAAAGTAAATTTTTGGATTCATTATCCAGTATATAAAAACTATTAAAATAAAATTTTTGGATTCATTATCCAGAATAGTAAAACTTTAAAAATAAAATTTTTGGATTTATTATCCAGTATATTATAACTTTCAAAATAAAATTTTTGGATTCATTATCCAGTATAAAAAAACTTTCAAAATAATATTTTTGGATTCATTATCCAGTATAATAAATCTTTCAAAATAAAATTTTTGGATTCATTATCCAGTATAATAAAACTTTCAAAATAAAATTTTTGGATCACTATTCGGTATAATAAAACTTTCAAAATAAAATTTTTGGATTCATTATCCAGTATAAAAATTTTTAAAAATAAAATTTTTGGATTCATTATCCAGTATAATAAAACTTTCAAAATAAAATTTTTGGATTCATTATCCAGAATAAAAAAACTTTCAAAATAATATTTTTGGATTCATTATCCAGAATAATAAAACTTTCAAAATAAAATTTTTGGATTCATTATCCAGAATAATAAAACTCAAAATAAAATTTTTGGATTCGTTATTCAGTACAATAAAAGTTTCAAAATAAAATTTTTGGATTCATTATCCAGTATAAAAAAACTTTCAAAATAAATTTTTTGGATTCATTATCCAGTAAAAAAAATCTTTCAAAATAAAATTTTTGGATTCATTATCCAGTATAATAAAACTTTCAAAATAAAATTTTGGATTCATTATCCAGTATAATAAATTTTTCTAAATAAAATTGTTGGATTCATCATTCAGTATAATAAAACTTTCAAAATAAAATTTTTGGATACATTATCCAGTATAATAAATCTTTCAAACTAAATATTTTGGATTCATTATTCAGTATAATAAAACTTTCAAAATAAAATTTTTGGATTCATTATTCAGTATAATAAAACTTTCAAAATAAAATTTTTGGATTCGTTATTCAGTACAATAAAAGTTTCAAAATAAAATTTTTGGATTCATTATCCAGTATAAAAAAACTTTCAAAATAAATTTTTTGGATTCATTATCCAGTAAAAAAAATCTTTCAAAATAAAATTTTTGGATTCATTATCCAGTATAATAAAACTTTCAAAATAAAATTTTGGATTCATTATCCAGTATAATAAATTTTTCTAAATAAAATTGTTGGATTCATCATTCAGTATAATAAAACTTTCAAAATAAAATGTTTGGATACATTATCCAGTATAATAAATCTTTCAAACTAAATATTATGGATTCATTATTCAGTATAATAAAACTTTCAAAATAAAATTTTTGGATTCATTATTCAGTATAATAAAACTTTCAAAATAAAATGTTTGGATTCATTATCCAGTATAATAAAACTTTCAAAATAAAATTTTTGGATTCATTATCCAGAATAATAAAACTTTCAAATTAAAAATTTTGGATTTATTTTCCAGTATAATAAATCTTTCAAACTAAATATTTTGGATTCATTATTCAGTATAAGAAAACTTTCAAAATAAAATTTTTGGATTCATTATTCAGTATAATAAAACTTTCAAAATAAAATTGTTGGATTCAATTTTCAGTATAGTAAAAGTTTTAAAATAAAATTTTTGGATTTCATTATCCAGTATAATTAAACTTTCAAAATAAAATTTTTGGATTCATTATCCAGTATAATAAAAATTTCACAATAACATTTTCGGATTCATTATCCAGCCTAATAAAACTTTCAAAATAAAATTTTTGGATTCATTATCCAGAATAATAAAACTTTCAAATTAAAAATTTTGGATTTATTTTCCAGTATAATAAATCTTTCAATCTAAATATTTTGAATTCAATATTCAGTATAATAAAATTTTCAAAATAAAATTTTTGGATTCATTATTCAGTATAATAAAACTTTCAAAGTAAATTTTTGGATTCATTATCCAGTATATAAAAACTATCAAAATAAAATTTTTGGATTCATTATCCAGAATAGTAAAACTTTAAAAATAAAATTTTTGGATTCATTATCCAGTATAATAAAACTTTCAAAATAAAATTTTTGGATTCATTATCCAGTATAAAAAAACTTTCAAAATAATATTTTTGGATTCATTATCCAGTATAATAAATCTTTCAAAATAAAATTTTTGGATTCATTATCCAGTATAATAAAACTTTCAAAATAAAATTTTTGGATTCATTATTCAGTATAATAAAACTTTCAAAATAAAATTGTTGGATTCAATTTTCAGTATAGTAAAAGTTTTAAAATAAAATTTTTGGATTTCATTATCCAGTATAATTAAACTTTCAAAATAAAATTTTTGGATTCATTATCCAGTATAATAAAAATTTCACAATAACATTTTCGGATTCATTATCCAGCATAATAAAACTTTCAAAATAAAATTTTTGAATTCATTATCCAGAATAATAAAACTTTCAAATTAAAAATTTTGGATTTATTTTCCAGTATAAAAAATCTTTCAAACTAAATATTTTGGATTCATTATTCAGTATAATAAAACTTTCAAAGTAAATTTTTGGATTCATTATCCAGTATATAAAAACTATTAAAATAAAATTTTTGGATTCATTATCCAGAATAGTAAAACTTTAAAAATAAAATTTTTGGATTTATTATCCAGTATATTATAACTTTCAAAATAAAATTTTTGGATTCATTATCCAGTATAAAAAAACTTTCAAAATAATATTTTTGGATTCATTATCCAGTATAATAAATCTTTCAAAATAAAATTTTTGGATTCATTATCCAGTATAATAAAACTTTCAAAATAAAATTTTTGGATCACTATTCGGTATAATAAAACTTTCAAAATAAAATTTTTGGATTCATTATCCAGTATAAAAATTTTTAAAAATAAAATTTTTGGATTCATTATCCAGTATAATAAAACTTTCAAAATAAAATTTTTGGATTCATTATCCAGAATAAAAAAACTTTCAAAATAATATTTTTGGATTCATTATCCAGAATAATAAAACTTTCAAAATAAAATTTTTGGATTCATTATCCAGAATAATAAAACTCAAAATAAAATTTTTGGATTCGTTATTCAGTACAATAAAAGTTTCAAAATAAAATTTTTGGATTCATTATCCAGTATAAAAAAACTTTCAAAATAAATTTTTTGGATTCATTATCCAGTAAAAAAAATCTTTCAAAATAAAATTTTTGGATTCATTATCCAGTATAATAAAACTTTCAAAATAAAATTTTGGATTCATTATCCAGTATAATAAATTTTTCTAAATAAAATTGTTGGATTCATCATTCAGTTTAATAAAACTTTCAAAATAAAATTTTTGGATACATTATCCAGTATAATAAATCTTTCAAACTAAATATTTTGGATTCATTATTCAGTATAATAAAACTTTCAAAATAAAATTTTTGGATTCATTATTCAGTATAATAAAACTTTCAAAATAAAATGTTTGGATTCATTATCCAGTATAATAAAACTTTCAAAATAAAATTTTTGGATTCATTATCCAGAATAATAAAACTTTCAAATTAAAAATTTTGGATTTATTTTCCAGTATAATAAATCTTTCAAACTAAATATTTTGGATTCATTATTCAGTATAAGAAAACTTTCAAAATAAAATTTTTGGATTCATTATTCAGTATAATAAAACTTTCAAAATAAAATTGTTGGATTCAATTTTCAGTATAGTAAAACTTTCAAAATAAAATTTTTGGATTCATTATTCAGCATAATAAAACTTTCAAAATAAAATTTTTGGATTCATTATCCAGAATAATAAAACTTTCAAATTAAAAATTTTGGATTTATTTTCCAGTATAATAAATCTTTCAAACTAAATATTTTGGATTCAATATTCAGTATAATAAAACTTTCAAAATAAAATTTTTGAATTCATTATTCAGTATAATAAAACTTTCAAAGTAAATTTTTGGATTCATTATCCAGTATATAAAAACTATCAAAATAAAATTTTTGGATTCGATATCCAGAATAGTAAAACTTTAAAAATAAAATTTTTGGATTCATTATCCAGTATAATAAAACTTTCAAAATAAAATTTTTGGATTCATTATCCAGTATAAAAAAACTTTCAAAATAATATTTTTGGATTCATTATTCAGTATAATAAAACTTTCAAAATAAAATTGTTGGATTCAATTTTCAGTATAGTAAAAGTTTTTAAAATAAAATTTTTGGATTTCATTATCCAGTATAATTAAACTTTCAAAATAAAATTTTTGGATTCATTATCCAGAATAATAAAACTTTCAAATTAAAAATTTTGGATTTATTTTCCAGTATAATAAATCTTTCAAACTAAATATTTTGGATTCATTATTCAGTATAATAAAACTTTCAAAATAAAATTGTTGGATTCAATTTTCAGTATAGTAAAAGTTTTAAAATAAAATTTTTGGATTTCATTATCCAGTATAATTAAACTTTCAAAATAAAATTTTTGGATTCATTATCCAGTATAATAAAAATTTCACAATAACATTTTCGGATTCATTATCCAGCCTAATAAAACTTTCAAAATAAAATTTTTGGATTCATTATCCAGAATAATAAAACTTTCAAATTAAAAATTTTGGATTTATTTTCCAGTATAATAAATCTTTCAATCTAAATATTTTGAATTCAATATTCAGTATAATAAAATTTTCAAAATAAAATTTTTGGATTCATTATTCAGTATAATAAAACTTTCAAAGTAAATTTTTGGATTCATTATCCAGTATATAAAAACTATCAAAATAAAATTTTTGGATTCATTATCCAGAATAGTAAAACTTTAAAAATAAAATTTTTGGATTCATTATCCAGTATAATAAAACTTTCAAAATAAAATTTTTGGATTCATTATCCAGTATAAAAAAACTTTCAAAATAATATTTTTGGATTCATTATCCAGTATAATAAATCTTTCAAAATAAAATTTTTGGATTCATTATCCAGTATAATAAAACTTTCAAAATAAAATTTTTGGATTCATTATTCAGTATAATAAAACTTTCAAAATAAAATTGTTGGATTCAATTTTCAGTATAGTAAAAGTTTTAAAATAAAATTTTTGGATTTCATTATCCAGTATAATTAAACTTTCAAAATAAAATTTTTGGATTCATTATCCAGTATAATAAAAATTTCACAATAACATTTTCGGATTCATTATCCAGCATAATAAAACTTTCAAAATAAAATTTTTGGATTCATTATCCAGAATAATAAAACTTTCAAATTAAAAATTTTGGATTTATTTTCCAGTATAATAAATCTTTCAAACTAAATATTTTGGATTCATTATTCAGTATAATAAAACTTTCAAAGTAAATTTTTGGATTCATTATCCAGTATATAAAAACTATTAAAATAAAATTTTTGGATTCATTATCCAGAATAGTAAAACTTTAAAAATAAAATTTTTGGATTTATTATCCAGTATATTATAACTTTCAAAATAAAATTTTTGGATTCATTATCCAGTATAAAAAAACTTTCAAAATAATATTTTTGGATTCATTATCCAGTATAATAAATCTTTCAAAATAAAATTTTTGGATTCATTATCCAGTATAATAAAACTTTCAAAATAAAATTTTTGGATCACTATTCGGTATAATAAAACTTTCAAAATAAAATTTTTGGATTCATTATCCAGTATAAAAATTTTTAAAAATAAAATTTTTGGATTCATTATCCAGTATAATAAAACTTTCAAAATAAAATTTTTGGATTCATTATCCAGAATAAAAAAACTTTCAAAATAATATTTTTGGATTCATTATCCAGAATAATAAAACTTTCAAAATAAAATTTTTGGATTCATTATCCAGAATAATAAAACTCAAAATAAAATTTTTGGATTCGTTATTCAGTACAATAAAAGTTTCAAAATAAAATTTTTGGATTCATTATCCAGTATAAAAAAACTTTCAAAATAAATTTTTTGGATTCATTATCCAGTAAAAAAAATCTTTCAAAATAAAATTTTTGGATTCATTATCCAGTATAATAAAACTTTCAAAATAAAATTTTGGATTCATTATCCAGTATAATAAATTTTTCTAAATAAAATTGTTGGATTCATCATTCAGTATAATAAAACTTTCAAAATAAAATTTTTGGATACATTATCCAGTATAATAAATCTTTCAAACTAAATATTTTGGATTCATTATTCAGTATAATAAAACTTTCAAAATAAAATTTTTGGATTCATTATTCAGTATAATAAAACTTTCAAAATAAAATGTTTGGATTCATTATCCAGTATAATAAAACTTTCAAAATAAAATTTTTGGATTCATTATCCAGAATAATAAAACTTTCAAATTAAAAATTTTGGATTTATTTTCCAGTATAATAAATCTTTCAAACTAAATATTTTGGATTCATTATTCAGTATAAGAAAACTTTCAAAATAAAATTTTTGGATTCATTATTCAGTATAATAAAACTTTCAAAATAAAATTGTTGGATTCAATTTTCAGTATAGTAAAACTTTCAAAATAAAATTTTTGGATTCATTATTCAGCATAATAAAACTTTCAAAATAAAATTTTTGGATTCATTATCCAGAATAATAAAACTTTCAAATTAAAAATTTTGGATTTATTTTCCAGTATAATAAATCTTTCAAACTAAATATTTTGGATTCAATATTCAGTATAATAAAACTTTCAAAATAAAATTTTTGGATTCATTATTCAGTATAATAAAACTTTCAAAGTAAATTTTTGGATTCATTATCCAGTATATAAAAACTATCAAAATAAAATTTTTGGATTCGATATCCAGAATAGTAAAACTTTAAAAATAAAATTTTTGGATTCATTATCCAGTATAATAAAACTTTCAAAATAAAATTTTTGGATTCATTATCCAGTATAAAAAAACTTTCAAAATAATATTTTTGGATTCATTATCCAGTATAATAAATCTTTCAAAATAAAATTTTTGGATTCATTATCCAGTATAATAAAACTTTCAAAATAAAATTTTTGGATCACTATTCGGTATAATAAAACTTTCAAAAAAAATTTTTGGATTCAATATCCAGTATAAAAAAATTTCAAAATAAATTTTTTGGACTCATTTTCCAGTATAATAAATCTTTCAAAATAAAATTTTTGGATTCATTATACAGAATAATAAAAATTTCAAAATAAAATTTTTGGATTCATTATCCAGTATAAAAAAACATTCAAAATAAAATTTTTGGATTCAATATCCAGTATAAAAAAACTTTCAAATTAAAATTTTTGGATTCATTATCCAGTATAATAAAACTTTCAAAATAACATTTTTGGATACATTATCCAGTATAAAATACTTTCAAAATAATATTTTGGGATTCAATATCCAGTATAGTAAAACTTTCAAAATAAAATTTTTATGTTTGATTATCCAGTATAAAAAAACTTTCAAAATAACCTTTTTGGATTCATTATCCAGTATAAAAAATCTTTCAAACTAAATATTTTGGATTCATTATCCAGAATAATAAAACTTTAAAAATAAAATTTTTGGATTCATTATCCAGTATAATAAAACTTTCAAAATAAAATTTTTGGATTCATTATTCAGTATAAAAAACTTTCAAAATAAAATTTTTGGATTCATTATTCAGTATAATAAAAGTTTTGGATTCATTATTCAGTAAATTAAAACTTTCAAAATAAAATTTTTTGATTCATTATCCAGTATAATAAAACGTTCAAAATAAAATTTTTGGATTCATTATCCAGTATAAAAACACTTTCAAAGTAAAATTTTTGGATTCATTATCCAGAATAATAAAACTTTCAAAATAAAATTTTTGGATTCATTATCCAGTATAAAAAAACGTTCAAAATAAAATTTTTGGATTCATTATCCAGTATAAAAAAACTTTTAAAATAATATTTTTGGATTCATTATCCAGAATAATAAAACAGAAAATAAAATTTTTGGATTCGTTATCCAGAATAATAAAACTTTCAAAATAAAATTTTTGGATTCATTATCCAGTATAAAAAAACGTTCAAAATAGAAGTTTTGGATTCATTATTCAGTAAATTAAAACTTTCAAAATAAAATTTTTGGATTCATTATCCAGTATAAAAAAACTCTCAAAATAAAATTTTTGGATTCATTATCCAGTATAATAAAAGTTTCAAAATAAAAGTTTTGGATTCATTATTCAGTAAATTAAAACTTTCAAAATAAAATTTTTGGGTTCATTATAAAGTATAAAAAAATTTTCAAAGTAAAATTTTTGGATTCATTATCCAGAATAATAAAACTTTCAAAATAAAATTTTTGGATTCATTATCCAGTATAAAAAAACTTTAAAAATAAAATTTTTGGATTCATTATCCAGTATAATAAAACTTTCAAAATAAAATTTTTGGATTCATTATCCAGTATAAAAAAACTTTCAAAATAAACTTTTTGTACTCATTATCCAGTATAAAAAATCTTTCAAACTAAATATTTTGAATTCATTATTCAGTGTAATAAAACTTTCAAAATAAAATTTTTGGATTCATTATCCAGTATAAAAAAACTTTAAAAATAAAATTTTTGGATTCATTATCCAGTATAATAAAACTTTCAAAATAAAATTTTTGGATTCAATATCCAGTATAAAAAAACGTCCAAAATAAAATTTTTGGATTCAATATCCAGTATAAAAAAACTTTCAAAATAAAATTGTTGGATTCAATTTTCAGTATAGTAAAAGTTTTAAAATAAAATTTTTGGATTTCATTATCCAGTATAATTAAACTTTCAAAATAAAATTTTTGGATTCATTATCCAGTATAATAAAAATTTCACAATAACATTTTCGGATTCATTATCCAGCCTAATAAAACTTTCAAAATAAAATTTTTGGATTCATTATCCAGAATAATAAAACTTTCAAATTAAAAATTTTGGATTTATTTTCCAGTATAATAAATCTTTCAATCTAAATATTTTGAATTCAATATTCAGTATAATAAAATTTTCAAAATAAAATTTTTGGATTCATTATTCAGTATAATAAAACTTTCAAAGTAAATTTTTGGATTCATTATCCAGTATATAAAAACTATCAAAATAAAATTTTTGGATTCATTATCCAGAATAGTAAAACTTTAAAAATAAAATTTTTGGATTCATTATCCAGTATAATAAAACTTTCAAAATAAAATTTTTGGATTCATTATCCAGTATAAAAAAACTTTCAAAATAATATTTTTGGATTCATTATCCAGTATAATAAATCTTTCAAAATAAAATTTTTGGATTCATTATCCAGTATAATAAAACTTTCAAAATAAAATTTTTGGATTCATTATTCAGTATAATAAAACTTTCAAAATAAAATTGTTGGATTCAATTTTCAGTATAGTAAAAGTTTTAAAATAAAATTTTTGGATTTCATTATCCAGTATAATTAAACTTTCAAAATAAAATTTTTGGATTCATTATCCAGTATAATAAAAATTTCACAATAACATTTTCGGATTCATTATCCAGCATAATAAAACTTTCAAAATAAAATTTTTGGATTCATTATCCAGAATAATAAAACTTTCAAATTAAAAATTTTGGATTTATTTTCCAGTATAATAAATCTTTCAAACTAAATATTTTGGATTCATTATTCAGTATAATAAAACTTTCAAAGTAAATTTTTGGATTCATTATCCAGTATATAAAAACTATTAAAATAAAATTTTTGGATTCATTATCCAGAATAGTAAAACTTTAAAAATAAAATTTTTGGATTTATTATCCAGTATATTATAACTTTCAAAATAAAATTTTTGGATTCATTATCCAGTATAAAAAAACTTTCAAAATAATATTTTTGGATTCATTATCCAGTATAATAAATCTTTCAAAATAAAATTTTTGGATTCATTATCCAGTATAATAAAACTTTCAAAATAAAATTTTTGGATCACTATTCGGTATAATAAAACTTTCAAAATAAAATTTTTGGATTCATTATCCAGTATAAAAATTTTTAAAAATAAAATTTTTGGATTCATTATCCAGTATAATAAAACTTTCAAAATAAAATTTTTGGATTCATTATCCAGAATAAAAAAACTTTCAAAATAATATTTTTGGATTCATTATCCAGAATAATAAAACTTTCAAAATAAAATTTTTGGATTCATTATCCAGAATAATAAAACTCAAAATAAAATTTTTGGATTCGTTATTCAGTACAATAAAAGTTTCAAAATAAAATTTTTGGATTCATTATCCAGTATAAAAAAACTTTCAAAATAAATTTTTTGGATTCATTATCCAGTAAAAAAAATCTTTCAAAATAAAATTTTTGGATTCATTATCCAGTATAATAAAACTTTCAAAATAAAATTTTGGATTCATTATCCAGTATAATAAATTTTTCTAAATAAAATTGTTGGATTCATCATTCAGTATAATAAAACTTTCAAAATAAAATTTTTGGATACATTATCCAGTATAATAAATCTTTCAAACTAAATATTTTGGATTCATTATTCAGTATAATAAAACTTTCAAAATAAAATTTTTGGATTCATTATTCAGTATAATAAAACTTTCAAAATAAAATGTTTGGATTCATTATCCAGTATAATAAAACTTTCAAAATAAAATTTTTGGATTCATTATCCAGAATAATAAAACTTTCAAATTAAAAATTTTGGATTTATTTTCCAGTATAATAAATCTTTCAAACTAAATATTTTGGATTCATTATTCAGTATAAGAAAACTTTCAAAATAAAATTTTTGGATTCATTATTCAGTATAATAAAACTTTCAAAATAAAATTGTTGGATTCAATTTTCAGTATAGTAAAACTTTCAAAATAAAATTTTTGGATTCATTATTCAGCATAATAAAACTTTCAAAATAAAATTTTTGGATTCATTATCCAGAATAATAAAACTTTCAAATTAAAAATTTTGGATTTATTTTCCAGTATAATAAATCTTTCAAACTAAATATTTTGGATTCAATATTCAGTATAATAAAACTTTCAAAATAAAATTTTTGGATTCATTATTCAGTATAATAAAACTTTCAAAGTAAATTTTTGGATTCATTATCCAGTATATAAAAACTATCAAAATAAAATTTTTGGATTCGATATCCAGAATAGTAAAACTTTAAAAATAAAATTTTTGGATTCATTATCCAGTATAATAAAACTTTCAAAATAAAATTTTTGGATTCATTATCCAGTATAAAAAAACTTTCAAAATAATATTTTTGGATTCATTATCCAGTATAATAAATCTTTCAAAATAAAATTTTTGGATTCATTATCCAGTATAATAAAACTTTCAAAATAAAATTTTTGGATCACTATTCGGTATAATAAAACTTTCAAAAAAAATTTTTGGATTCAATATCCAGTATAAAAAAATTTCAAAATAAATTTTTTGGACTCATTTTCCAGTATAATAAATCTTTCAAAATAAAATTTTTGGATTCATTATACAGAATAATAAAAATTTCAAAATAAAATTTTTGGATTCATTATCCAGTATAAAAAAACATTCAAAATAAAATTTTTGGATTCAATATCCAGTATAAAAAAACTTTCAAATTAAAATTTTTGGATTCATTATCCAGTATAATAAAACTTTCAAAATAACATTTTTGGATACATTATCCAGTATAAAATACTTTCAAAATAATATTTTGGGATTCAATATCCAGTATAGTAAAACTTTCAAAATAAAATTTTTATGTTTGATTATCCAGTATAAAAAAACTTTCAAAATAACCTTTTTGGATTCATTATCCAGTATAAAAAATCTTTCAAACTAAATATTTTGGATTCATTATCCAGAATAATAAAACTTTAAAAATAAAATTTTTGGATTCATTATCCAGTATAATAAAACTTTCAAAATAAAATTTTTGGATTCATTATTCAGTATAAAAAACTTTCAAAATAAAATTTTTGGATTCATTATTCAGTATAATAAAAGTTTTGGATTCATTATTCAGTAAATTAAAACTTTCAAAATAAAATTTTTTGATTCATTATCCAGTATAATAAAACGTTCAAAATAAAATTTTTGGATTCATTATCCAGTATAAAAACACTTTCAAAGTAAAATTTTTGGATTCATTATCCAGAATAATAAAACTTTCAAAATAAAATTTTTGGATTCATTATCCAGTATAAAAAAACGTTCAAAATAAAATTTTTGGATTCATTATCCAGTATAAAAAAACTTTTAAAATAATATTTTTGGATTCATTATCCAGAATAATAAAACAGAAAATAAAATTTTTGGATTCGTTATCCAGAATAATAAAACTTTCAAAATAAAATTTTTGGATTCATTATCCAGTATAAAAAAACGTTCAAAATAGAAGTTTTGGATTCATTATTCAGTAAATTAAAACTTTCAAAATAAAATTTTTGGATTCATTATCCAGTATAAAAAAACTCTCAAAATAAAATTTTTGGATTCATTATCCAGTATAATAAAAGTTTCAAAATAAAAGTTTTGGATTCATTATTCAGTAAATTAAAACTTTCAAAATAAAATTTTTGGGTTCATTATAAAGTATAAAAAAATTTTCAAAGTAAAATTTTTGGATTCATTATCCAGAATAATAAAACTTTCAAAATAAAATTTTTGGATTCATTATCCAGTATAAAAAAACTTTAAAAATAAAATTTTTGGATTCATTATCCAGTATAATAAAACTTTCAAAATAAAATTTTTGGATTCATTATCCAGTATAAAAAAACTTTCAAAATAAACTTTTTGTACTCATTATCCAGTATAAAAAATCTTTCAAACTAAATATTTTGAATTCATTATTCAGTGTAATAAAACTTTCAAAATAAAATTTTTGGATTCATTATCCAGTATAAAAAAACTTTAAAAATAAAATTTTTGGATTCATTATCCAGTATAATAAAACTTTCAAAATAAAATTTTTGGATTCAATATCCAGTATAAAAAAACGTCCAAAATAAAATTTTTGGATTCAATATCCAGTATAAAAAAACTTTCAAAATAATATTTTTGGATTCATTATCCAGAATAATAAAACAGAAAATAAAATTTTTGGATTCGTTATTCAGTACAATAAAAGTTTCAAAATAACATTTTTGGATTCATTATCCAGTATAAAAAAACTTTCAAAATAAATTTTTTGGATTCGTTATCCAGTAAAAAAAAATCTTTCAAAATAAAATTTTTGGATTCATTATCCAGTATAATAAAAGTTTCAAAATAAAATTTTTGGATTCATTATCCAGAATAATAAAACTTTAAAAATAAAATTTTTGGATTCATTATCCAGTATAATAAAACTTTCAAAATAAAATTTTTGGGTTCATTATTCAGTATAAAAAACTTTCAAAATAAAATTTTTGGATTCATTATCCAGTATAAAAAAACTCTCAAAATAAAATTTTTGGATTCATTATCCAGTATAATAAAAGTTTCAAAATAAACTTTTTGTATTCATTATCCAGTATAAAAAATCTTTCAAACTAAATATTTTGAATTCATTATTCAGTATAATAAAACTTTCAAAATAAAATTTTTGGATTCATTATCCAGTATAAAAAAACTTTAAAAATAAAATTTTTGGATTCATTATCCAGTATAATAAAACTTTCAAAATAAAATTTTTGGATTCATTATCCAGTATAAAAAAACTTTCAAAGAAAAATTTTTAGATTCATTATCCAGAATATAAAAACTTTCAAAATAAAATTTTTGGATTCATTATCCAGTATAAAAACTTTCAAAATAAAATTTTTGGATTCATTATCCAGTATAATAAAACGTTCAAAATAAAATTTTTGGATTCATTATCCAGTATAAAAACACTTTCAAAGTAAAATTTTTGGATTCATTATCCAGAATAATAAAACTTTCAAAATAAAATTTTTGGATTCAATATCCAGTATAAAAAAACGTCCAAAATAAAATTTTTGGATTCAATATCCAGTATAAAAAAACTTTCAAAATAATATTTTTGGATTCATTATCCAGAATAATAAAACAGAAAATAAAATTTTTGGATTCGTTATTCAGTACAATAAAAGTTTCAAAATAACATTTTTGGATTCATTATCCAGTATAAAAAAACTTTCAAAATAAATTTTTTGGATTCGTTATCCAGTAAAAAAAAATCTTTAAAAATAAAATTTTTGGATTCATTATCCAGTATAATAAAAGTTTCAAAATAAAATTTTTGGATTCATTATCCAGAATAATAAAACTTTAAAAATAAAATTTTTGGATTCATTATCCAGTATAATAAAACTTTCAAAATAAAATTTTTGGGTTCATTATTCAGTATAAAAAACTTTCAAAATAAAATTTTTGGATTCATTATTCAGTATAAAAAAACTCTCAAAATAAAATTTTTGGATTCATTATCCAGTATAATAAAAGTTTCAAAATAAAAGTTTTGGATTCATTATTCAGTAAATTAAAACTTTCAAAATAAAATTTTTCGATTCATTATCCAGTATAATAAAACGTTCAAAATAAAATTTTTGGATTCATTATCCAGTATAAAAAAACTTTCAAAGAAAAATTTTTAGATTCATTATCCAGAATATAAAAACTTTCAAAATAAAATTTTTGGATTCATTATCCAGTACAATAAAAGTTCCGAAATAAAAGTTTTGGATTCATTATTCAGTAAAATAAAACTTTCAAAATATAATTTTTGGATTCATTATCCAGTATAATAAAACGTTCAAAATAAAATTTTTGGATTCATTATCCAGTATAAAAAGACTTTAAAAATAAAATTTTCGGATTCATTATCCAGTATAATAAAACTTTCAAAATAAACTTTTTGGATTCATTATCCAGTATAAAAAATCTTTCAAAATAATATTTTTGGATTCATTATCCAGAATAATAAAACGTTAAAAATAAAATTTTTGGATTCATTATCCAGTATAATAAAACTTTCAAAATAAAATTTTTGTATTCATTATTCAGTATAAAAAACTTTCAAAATAAAAGTTTTGGATTCATTATTCAGTAAATTAAAACTTTCAAAATAAAATTTTTGGATTCATTATCCAGTATAATAAAACGTTCAAAATAAAATTTTTGGATTCATTATCCAGTATAAAAACACTTTCAAAGTAAAATTTTTGGATTCATTATCCAGAATAATAAAACTTTCAAAATAAAATTTTTGGATTCACTATCCAGTATAAAAAAACGTCCAAAATAAAATTTTTGTATTCAATATCCAGTATAAAAAAACTTTCAAAATAATATTTTTGGATTCATTATCCAGAATAATAAAACAGAAAATAAAATTTTTGGATTCGTTATTCAGTACAAAAAAGTTTCAAAATAACATTTTTGGATTCATTATCCAGTATAAAAAAACTTTCAAAATAAATTTTTTGGATTCGTTATCCAGTAAAAAAAATCTTTCAAAATAAAATTTTTGGATTCATTATCCAGTATAATAAAAGTTTCAAAATAAAATTTTTGGATTCATTATCCAGAATAATATAACTTTAAAAATAAAATTTTTGGATTCAGTATCCAGTATAATAAAACTTTCAAAATAAAATTTTTGGGTTCATTATCCAGTATACAAAAACTTTAAAAATAAACTGTTTGTATTCATTATCCATTATAAAAAACCTTTCAAACTAAATATTTTGAATTCATTATTCAGTATAATAAAACTTTTAAAATAAAATTTTTGGATTTAATTTTCAGTATAATAAAAGTTTTAAAATAAAATTTTTGGATTTCATTATCGAGTATAATAAAACTTTCAAAATAAAATATTTGGATTCATTATCCAGTATAAAAAAACTTTCAAAATAATATTTTTGGATTCATTAGCCAGAATAATAAAACTTTCAAAATAAAATTTTTGGATTCATTATCCAATATAAAAAAACTTTCAAAGAAAAATTTTTTGATTCATTATCCAGAATAATAAAACTTTCAAAATAAAATTTTTGGATTCATTATCCAGTATAAAAAACTTTCAAAATAAAATTTTTGGATTCATTATCCAGTATAAAAAAACTTTCAAAATAAAATTTTTGGATTCATTATCCAGTACAATAAAAGTTTCGAAATAAAAGTTTTGGATTCATTATTCAGTAAATTAAAACTTTCAAAATAAAATTTTTGGATTCATTATCCAGTATAAAAAAATTTTCAAAGTAAAATTTTTGGATTCATTATCCAGAATAATAAAAGTTTCAAAATAAAATTTTTGGATTCATTATCCAGTATAAAAAAATTTTCAAAGTAAAATTTTTGGATTCATTATCCAGAATAATAAAAGTTTCAAAATAAAATGTTTGGATTTATTATCCAGTATAAAAAGACATTAAAAATATAATTTTTGGATTCATTATCCAATATAAAAAAACTTTCAAAATAAAATTTTTGGATTCATTATCCAGTATAAAAAAACTTTCAAAATAAACTTTTTGGATTTATTATCCAGTATAAAAAATCTTTCAAACTAAATATTTTGAATTCATTATTCAGTATAATAAAACTTTCAAAATAAAATTTTTAGATTCATTATTCAGTATAATAAAACTTTCAAAATAAATTTTTTGGATTCATTATCCAGTAAAAAAAATCTTTCAAAATAAAATTTTTGGATTCATTATCCAGTATAATAAAACATTCAAAATAAAATTTTTGTATTCATTATCCAGTACAATTAAATTTTCTAAATAAAATTGTTGGATTCATCATTCAGTATAATAAAACTTTCAAAATAAAATTTTTGGATTCATTATTCAGTATAATAAAAGTTCCAAAATAAAATTTTTGGATTCATTATACAGTATAATAAATCTTTCATAATAAAATTTTTGGATTCATTATCCAGTATAACAATACTTTCAAAATAAAATTTTTGGATTCATTATCCAGAATAGTAAAACTTTAAAATTAAACTTTTTGGATTCATTATCCAGTATAATAAAACTTTCAAAATAAAATTTTTGGATTCATTATTCAGTATAAATAACTTTCAAAATAAAATTTTTGGATTCATTATCCAGTATAAAAAAAACTCTCAAAATAATATTTTTGGATTCATTATCCAGTATAATAAAAGTTTCAAAATAAAAGTTTTGGATTCATTATCCAGAATAATAAAACTTTTAAAATAAAATTTTTGGATTTATTATCCAGTATAATAAAACTTTCAAAATAAAATTTTTGGATTCATTATCCAGTATAAAAAAACTTTCAAAATAATATTTTTGGATTCATTATCCAGAATAAAACTTTCAAAATAAAATTTTTGGATTCATTTTCCAGTATAATAAAACTTTCAAAATAAAATTTTTGGATTCATTATCCAGTATAAAAAAACTTTCAAAATAAACTTTTTGTATTCATTATCCAGTATAAAAAATCTTTCAAACTAAATATTTTGAATTCATTATTCAGTATAATAAAACTTTTAAAATAAAATTTTTGGATTTAATTTTCAGTATAATAAAACTTTTAAAATAAAATTTTTGGATTCATTATCCAGTATAATAAAACTTTCAAAATAAAATTTTTGGATTCATTATCCAGTATAAAAAAACTTTCAAAATAATATTTTTGGATTCATTATCCAGAATAAAACTTTCAAAATAAAATTTTTGGATTCATTATCCAGTATAAAAAAACGTTCAAAATAAAATTTTTGGATTCATTATCCAGTACAATAAAAGTTTCGAAATAAAAGTTTTGGATTCATTATTCAGTAAATTAAAATTTTCAAAATAAAATTTTTGGATTCATTATCCAGTATAATAAAACGTTCAAAATAAAATTTTTGGATTCATTATCCAGTATAAAAAAATTTTCAAAGTAAAATTTTTGGATTCATTATCCAGAATAATAAAACTTTCAAAATAAAATTTTTGGATTCATTATCCAGTATAAAAAGACATTAAAAATATAATTTTTGGATTCATTATCCAGTATAGTAAAACTTTCAAAATAAAATTTTTGGATTCATTATCCAGTATAAAAAACTTTCAAAATAAAATTTTTGGATTCATTATCCAGTATAATAAAACTTTCAAAATAAAATTTTTGGATTCATTATTCAGTATAGTAAAACTTTCAAAATAAATTTTTTGGATTCATTATCCAGTAAAAAAAATCTTTCAAAATAAAATTTTTGGATTCATTATCCAGTATAATAAAACTTTCAAAATAAAATTTTTGGATTCATTATCCAGTACAATTAAATTTTCTAAATAAAATTGTTGGATTCATCATTCAGTATAATAAAACTTTCAAAATAAAATTTTTGGATTCATTATTCAGTATAATAAAAGTTCCAAAATAAAATTTTTGGATTCAATATACAGTATAATAAATCTTTCAAAATAAAATTTTTGGATTCATTATCCAGTATAACAATACTTTCAAAATAAAATTTTTGGATTCATTATCCAGAATAATAAAACTTTAAAAGTAAACTTTTTGGATTCATTATCCAGTATAATAAAACTTTCAAAATAAAATTTTTTGATTCATTATTCAGTATAAATAACTTTCAAAATAAAATTTTTGGATTCATTATCCAGTATATAAAAAAATCAAAATAATATTTTTGGATTCATTATCCAGTATAATAAAAGTTTCAAAATAAAAGTTTTGGATTCATTATCCAGAATAATAAAACTTTCAAAATAAAATTTTTGGATTCATTATCCAGAATAATAAAACTGAAAATAAAATTTTTGGATTCGTTATTCAGTACAATAAAAGTTTCAAAATAAAATTTTTGGATTCATTATCCAGTATAAAAAAAGTTTCAAAATAAATTTTTTGGATTCATTATCCAGTAAAAAAAATCTTTCAAAATAAACTTTTTGGATTCATTATCCAGTATAATAAAACTTTCAAAATAAAATTTTTGGATTCATTATCCAGTATAATAATAACATTTTCTAAATAAAATTGTTGGATTCATCATTCAGTATAATAAAACTTTCAAAATAAAATTTTTGGATTCATTATTCAGTATAATAAAATTTTCAAAATAAAATGTTTGGATTCATTATCCAGTATAATAAAACTTTCAAAATAAAATTTTTGGATTCATTATCCAGAATAATAAAACTTTCAAATTAAAAATTTTGGTTTTATTTTCCAGTATAATAAATCTTTTAAACTAAATATTTTGGATTCAATATTCAGTATAATAAAACTTTCACAATAAAATTTTAGGATTCATTATCCAGAATAATAAAACTTTCAAATTAAAAATTTTGGATTTATTTTCCAGTATAATAAATCTTTTAAACTAAATATTTTGGATTCAATATTCAGTATAATAAAACTTTCAAAATAAAATTTTTGGATTCATTATTCAGTATAATAAAACTTTCAAAGTAAATTTTTGGATTCATTATCCAGTATATAAAAACTATCAAAATAAAATTTTTGGATTCAATATCCAGAATAATAAAACTTTCAAAATAAAATTTTTGGATTCATTATCCAGAATATCAAAACTTTCAAAATAAAATTTTTGGATTCATTATTCAGTACAATAAAAGTTTCAAAACAATATTTTTGGATTCATTCTCCTGTATAAAAAAACTTTCAAAATAAATTTTTTTGTTTCATTATCCAGTTTAATAAATCTTTCACAATAAAATTTATGAATTCATTATCCAGTATATACTACTTTCAAAATAAAATTTTTGGATTCATTATCCAGTATAATAAATTTTTCAAAATATAATTTTTGGATTCATTATACAGAATAATAAAAATTTCAAAATAAAATTTTTGGATTCATTATCCAGTATAAAAAAACATTCAAAATAAAATTTTTGGATTCATTATCCAGTATAAAAAAACTTTCAAAATAAAATTTTTGGATTCATTATCCAGTATAATAAAACTTACAAAATAACATTTTTGGATACATTATCCAGTATAAAATACTTTCAAAATAATATTTTGGGATTCAATATCCAGTATAGTAAAACTTTCAAAATAAAATTTTTATGTTTCATTATACAGTATAAAAAATCTTTCAAAATAAACTTTTTGGATTCATTATCCAGTATAAAAAATCTTTCAAACTAAATATTTTGGATTCATTATCCAGAATAATAAAACTTTAAAAATAAAATTTTTGGATTCATTATTCAGTATAAAAAACTTTCAAAATAAAATTTTTGGATTCATTATTCAGTATAATAAAAGTTTCAAAATAAACGTTTTGGATTCATTATTCAGTAAATTAAAACTGTCAAAATAAAATTTTTGGATTCATTATCCAGTATAATAAAACGTTAAAAATAAAATTTTTGGATTCATTATCCAGTATAAAAATACTTTCAAAGTAAATTTTTTGGATTCATTATCCAGAATAATAAAACTTTCAAAATAAAATTTTTGGATTCATTATCCAGTATAAAAAGACTTTAAAAATAAAATTTTTGGATTCATTATCCAGTATAAAAAAACGTTCAAAATAAAAGTTTTGGATTCGTTATCCAGAATAATAAAACTTTCAAAATAAAATTTTTGGATTCATTATCCAGTATAAAAAAACGTTCAAAATAAAAGTTTTGGATTCATTATCCAGTATAATAAAACTTTCAAAATAAAATTTTTGGATTCATTATCCAGTAAAAAAAAACATTCAAAATAAACTTTTTGTATTCATTATCCAGTATAAAAAATCTTTCAAACTAAATATTTTGAATTCATTATTCAGTATAATAAAACTTTCAAAATAAAATTTTTGGATTCAATTTTCAGTATAATAAAAGTTTTAAAATAAAATTTTTGGATTTCATTATCGAGTATAATAAAACTTTCAAAATAAAATTTTTGGATTCATTATCCAGTATAAAAAAACTTTCAAAATAATATTTTTGGATTCATTAGCCAGAATAATAAAACTTTCAAAATAAAATTTTTGGATTCATTATCCAGTATAAAAAAACTTTCAAAGAAAAATTTTTAGATTCATTATCCAGAATAATAAAACTTTCAAAATAAAATTTTTGGATTCATTATCCAGTATAAAAAGACTTTAAAAATAAAATTTTTGGATTCATTATCCTGTATAATAAAACTTTCAAAATAAAATTTTTGGATTCATTATCCAGTATAAAAAAACTTTCAAAATAAACTTTTTGGATTCATTATCCAGTATAAAAAATCTTTCAAACTAAATATTTTGAATTCATTATTCAGTATAATAAAACTTTCAAAATAAAATTTTTGGATTCATTATACAGTATAAAAAAACTTTCAAAATAATATTTTTGGATTCATTATCCAGAATAATAAAACTTTAAAAATAAAATTTTTGGATTCATTATCCAGTATAATAAAACTTTCAAAATAAAATTTTTGGATTCATTATTCAGTATAAAAAACTTTCAAAACAAAAATTTTTGGATTCATTATTCAGTATAATAAAAGTTTCAAAATAAAAGTTTTGGATTCATTATTCAGTAAATTAAAACTTTCAAAAGAAAATTTTTGGATTCATTATCCAGTATAATAAAACGTTCAAAATAAAATTTTTGGATTCATTATCCAATATAAAAACACTTTCAAAGTAAAATTTTTGGATTCATTATCCAGTATAACAAAACGTCCAAAATAAAATTTTTGGATTCAATATCCAGTATAAAAAAACTTGCAAAATAATATTTTTGGATTCATTATCCAGAATAATAAAACAGAAAATAAAATTTTTGGATTCGTTATTCAGTACAATAAAAGTTTCAAAATAACATTTTTGGATTCATTATCCAGTATAAAAAAACTTTCAAAATAATATTTTTGGATTCATTATACAGTATAAAAAAACTTTCAAAATAAAATTTTTGGATTCAATTTTCAGTATAATAAAAGTTTTAAAATAAAATTTTTGGATTTCATTATCGAGTATAATAAAACTTTCAAAATAAAATTTTTGGATTCATTATCCAGTATAAAAAAACTTTCAAAATAATATTTTTGGATTCATTAGCCAGAATAATAAAACTTTCAAAATAAAATTTTTGGATTCATTATCCAGTATAAAAAAACTTTCAAAGAAAAATTTTTAGATTCATTATCCAAAATAATAAAACTTTCAAAATAAAATTTTTGGATTTATTATCCAGTATAAAAAGACTTTAAAAATAAAATTTTTGGATTCATTATCCTGTATAATAAAACTTTCAAAATAAAATTTTTGGATTCATTATCCAGTATAAAAAAACTTTCAAAATAAACTTTTTGGATTCATTATCCAGTATAAAAAATCTTTCAAACTAAATATTTTGAATTCATTATTCAGTATAATAAAACTTTCAAAATAAAATTTTTGGATTCATTATACAGTATAAAAAAACTTTCAAAATAATATTTTTGGATTCATTATCCAGAATAATAAAACTTTAAAAATAAAATTTTTGGATTCATTATCCAGTATAATAAAACTTTCAAAATAAAATTTTTGGATTCATTATTCAGTATAAAAAACTTTCAAAACAAAAATTTTTGGATTCATTATTCAGTATAATAAAAGTTTCAAAATAAAAGTTTTGGATTCATTATTCAGTAAATTAAAACTTTCAAAATAAAATTTTTGGATTCATTATCCAGTATAATAAAACGTTCAAAATAAAATTTTTGGATTCATTATCCAGTATAAAAACACTTTCAAAGTAAAATTTTTGGATTCATTATCCAGAATAATAAAACATTCAAAATAAAATTTTTGGATTCATTATCCAGTATAACAAAACGTCCAAAATAAAATTTTTGGATTCAATATCCAGTATAAAAAAACTTGCAAAATAATATTTTTGGATTCATTATCCAGAATAATAAAACTGAAAATAAAATTTTTGGATTCGTTATTCAGTACAATAAAAGTTTCAAAATAAAATTTTTGGATTCATTATCCAGTATAAAAAAAGTTTCAAAATAAATTTTTTGGATTCATTATCCAGTAAAAAAAATCTTTCAAAATAAAATTTTTGGATTCATTATCCAGTATAATAAAACTTTCAAAATAAAATTTTTGGATTCATTATCCAGTATAATAATAACATTTTCTAAATAAAATTGTTGGATTCATCATTCAGTATAATAAAACTTTCAAAATAAAATTTTTGGATTCATTATTCAGTATAATAAAATTTTCAAAATAAAATGTTTGGATTCATTATCCAGTATAATAAAACTTTCAAAATAAAATTTTTGGATTCATTATCCAGAATAATAAAACTTTCAAATTAAAAATTTTGGATTTATTTTCCAGTATAATAAATCTTTTAAACTAAATATTTTGGATTCAATATTCAGTATAATAAAACTTTCACAATAAAATTTTAGGATTCATTATCCAGAATAATAAAACTTTCAAATTAAAAATTTTGGATTTATTTTCCAGTATAATAAATCTTTTAAACTAAATATTTTGGATTCAATATTCAGTATAATAAAACTTTCAAAATAAAATTTTTGGATTCATTATTCAGTATAATAAAACTTTCAAAGTAAATTTTTGGATTCATTATCCAGTATATAAAAACTATCAAAATAAAATTTTTGGATTCAATATCCAGAATAATAAAACTTTCAAAATAAAATTTTTGGATTCATTATCCAGAATAATAAAACTTTCAAAATAAAATTTTTGGATTCATTATTCAGTACAATAAAAGTTTCAAAACAATATTTTTGGATTCATTCTCCTGTATAAAAAAACTTTCAAAATAAATTTTTTTGATTCATTATCCAGTTTAATAAATCTTTCACAATAAAATTTATGAATTCATTATCCAGTATATACTACTTTCAAAATAAAATTTTTGGATTCATTATCCAGTATAATAAATTTTTCAAAATATAATTTTTGGATTCATTATCCAGTATAATAAAACTTTCAAAATAAAATTTTTGGATCACTATTCGGTATAATAAAACTTTCAAAATAAATTTTTTGGACTCATTTTCCAGTATAATAAATCTTTCAAAATAAAATTTTTGGATTCATTATACAGAATAATAAAAATTTCAAAATAACATTTTTGGATACATTATCCAGTATAAAATACTTTCAAAATAATATTTTGGGATTCAATATCCAGTATAGTAAAACTTTCAAAATAAAATTTTTATGTTTCATTATCCAGTATAAAAAATCTTTCAAAATAAACTTTTTGGATTCATTATCCAGTATAAAAAATCTTTCAAACTAAATATTTTGGATTCATTATCCAGAATAATAAAACTTTAAAAATAAAATTTTTGGATTCATTATCCAGTATAATAAAACTTTCAAAATAAAATTTTTGGATTCATTATTCAGTATAAAAAACTTTCAAAATAAAATTTTTGGATTCATTATTCAGTATAATAAAAGTTTCAAAATAAACGTTTTGGATTCATTATTCAGTAAATTAAAACTTTCAAAATAAAATTTTTGGATTCATTATCCAGTATAATAAAACGTTAAAAATAAAATTTTTGGATTCATTATCCAGTATAAAAATACTTTCAAAGTAAATTTTTTGGATTCATTATCCAGAATAATAAAACTTTCAAAATAAAATTTTTGGATTCATTATCCAGTATAAAAAGACTTTAAAAATAAAATTTTTGGATTCATTATCCAGTATAAAAAAACGTTCAAAATAAAAGTTTTGGATTCGTTATCCAGAATAATAAAACTTTCAAAATAAAATTTTTGGATTCATTATCCAGTATAAAAAAACGTTCAAAATAAAAGTTTTGGATTCATTATCCAGTATAATAAAACTTTCAAAATAAAATTTTTGGATTCATTATCCAGTAAAAAAAAACATTCAAAATAAACTTTTTGTATTCATTATCCAGTATAAAAAATCTTTCAAACTAAATATTTTGAATTCATTATTCAGTATAATAAAACTTTCAAAATAAAATTTTTGGATTCAATTTTCAGTATAATAAAAGTTTTAAAATAAAATTTTTGGATTTCATTATCGAGTATAATAAAACTTTCAAAATAAAATTTTTGGATTCATTATCCAGTATAAAAAAACTTTCAAAATAATATTTTTGGATTCATTAGCCAGAATAATAAAACTTTCAAAATAAAATTTTTGGATTCATTATCCAGTATAAAAAAACTTTCAAAGAAAAATTTTTAGATTCATTATCCAGAATAATAAAACTTTCAAAATAAAATTTTTGGATTCATTATCCAGTATAAAAAGACTTTAAAAATAAAATTTTTGGATTCATTATCCTGTATAATAAAACTTTCAAAATATAATTTTTGGATTCATTATCCAGTATAAAAAAACTTTCAAAATAAACTTTTTGGATTCATTATCCAGTATAAAAAATCTTTCAAACTAAATATTTTGAATTCATTATTCAGTATAATAAAACTTTCAAAATAAAATTTTTGGATTCATTATACAGTATAAAAAAACTTTCAAAATAATATTTTTGGATTCATTATCCAGAATAATAAAACTTTAAAAATAAAATTTTTGGATTCATTATCCAGTATAATAAAACTTTCAAAATAAAATTTTTGGATTCATTATTCAGTATAAAAAACTTTCAAAACAAAAATTTTTGGATTCATTATTCAGTATAATAAAAGTTTCAAAATAAAAGTTTTGGATTCATTATTCAGTAAATTAAAACTTTCAAAATAAAATTTTTGGATTCATTATCCAGTATAATAAAACGTTCAAAATAAAATTTTTGGATTCATTATCCAGTATAAAAACACTTTCAAAGTAAAATTTTTGGATTCATTATCCAGTATAACAAAACGTCCAAAATAAAATTTTTGGATTCAATATCCAGTATAAAAAAACTTGCAAAATAATATTTTTGGATTCATTATCCAGAATAATAAAACAGAAAATAAAATTTTTGGATTCGTTATTCAGTACAATAAAAGTTTCAAAATAACATTTTTGGATTCATTATCCAGTATAAAAAAACTTTCAAAATAATATTTTTGGATTCATTATACAGTATAAAAAAACTTTCAAAATAAAATTTTTGGATTCAATTTTCAGTATAATAAAAGTTTTAAAATAAAATTTTTGGATTTCATTATCGAGTATAATAAAACTTTCAAAATAAAATTTTTGGATTCATTATCCAGTATAAAAAAACTTTCAAAATAATATTTTTGGATTCATTAGCCAGAATAATAAAACTTTCAAAATAAAATTTTTGGATTCATTATCCAGTATAAAAAAACTTTCAAAGAAAAATTTTTAGATTCATTATCAAAAATAATAAAACTTTCAAAATAAAATTTTTGGATTCATTATCCAGTATAAAAAGACTTTAAAAATAAAATTTTTGGATTCATTATCCTGTATAATAAAACTTTCAAAATAAAATTTTTGGATTCATTATCCAGTATAAAAAAACTTTCAAAATAAACTTTTTGGATTCATTATCCAGTATAAAAAATCTTTCAAACTAAATATTTTGAATTCATTATTCAGTATAATAAAACTTTCAAAATAAAATTTTTGGATTCATTATACAGTATAAAAAAACTTTCAAAATAATATTTTTGGATTCATTATCCAGAATAATAAAACTTTAAAAATAAAATTTTTGGATTCATTATCCAGTATAATAAAACTTTCAAAATAAAATTTTTGGATTCATTATTCAGTATAAAAAACTTTCAAAACAAAAATTTTTGGATTCATTATTCAGTATAATAAAAGTTTCAAAATAAAAGTTTTGGATTCATTATTCAGTAAATTAAAACTTTCAAAATAAAATTTTTGGATTCATTATCCAGTATAATAAAACGTTCAAAATAAAATTTTTGGATTCATTATCCAGTATAAAAACACTTTCAAAGTAAAATTTTTGGATTCATTATCCAGAATAATAAAACTTTCAAAATAAAATTTTTGGATTCATTATCCAGTATAACAAAACGCCCAAAATAAAATTTTTGGATTCAATATCCAGTATAAAAAAACTTGCAAAATAATATTTTTGGATTCATTATCCAGAATAATAAAACAGAAAATAAAATTTTTGGATTCGTTATTCAGTACAATAAAAGTTTCAAAATAACATTTTTGGATTCATTATCCAGTATAAAAAAACTTTCAAAATAAATTTTTTGGATTCGTTATCCAGTAAAAAAAATCTTTCAAAATAAAATTTTTGGATTCATTATCCAGTATAATAAAAGTTTCAAAATAAAATTTTTGGATTCATTATCCAGAATAATAAAACTTTAAAAATAAAATTTTTGGATTCATTATCCAGCATAATAAAACTTTCAAAATAAAATTTTTGGATTCATTATTCAGTATAAAAAACTTTCAAAATAAAATTTTTGGATTCATTATTCAGTATAATAAAAGTTTCAAAATAAACGTTTTGGATTCATTATTCAGTAAATTAAAACTTTCAAAATAAAATTTTTGGATTCAATATCCAGTATAAAAAAACTTGCAAAATAATATTTTTGGATTCATTATCCAGAATAATAAAACAGAAAATAAAATTTTTGGATTCGTTATTCAGTACAATAAAAGTTTCAAAATAACATTTTTGGATTCATTATCCAGTATAAAAAAACTTTCAAAATAAATTTTTTGGATTCGTTATCCAGTAAAAAAAATCTTTCAAAATAAAATTTTTGGATTCATTATCCAGTATAATAAAAGTTTCAAAATAAAATTTTTGGATTCATTATCCAGAATAATAAAACTTTAAAAATAAAATTTTTGGATTCATTATCCAGTATAATAAAACTTTCAAAATAAAATTTTTGGATTCATTATTCAGTATAAAAAACTTTCAAAATAAAATTTTTGGATTCATTATTCAGTATAATAAAAGTTTCAAAATAAACGTTTTGGATTCATTATCCAGTATAATAAAACGTTAAAAATAAAATTTTTGGATTCATTATCCAGTATAAAAATACTTTCAAAGTAAATTTTTTGGATTCATTATCCAGAATAACAAAACTTTCAAAATAAAATTTTTGGATTCATTATCCAGTATAAAAAACGTTCAAAATAAAATTTTTGGATTCATTATCCAGTATAAAAAAACTTTCAAAATAATATTTTTGGATTCATTATCCAGAATAATAAAACAGAAAATAAAATTTTTGGATTCGTTATTCAGTACAATAAAAGTTTCAAAATAACATTTTTGGATTCATTATCCAGTATAAAAAAACTTTCAAAATAAATTTTTTGGATTCGTTATCCAGTAAAAAAAATCTTTCAAAATAAAATTTTTGGATTCATTATCCAGTATAATAAAAGTTTCAAAATAAAATTTTTGGATTCATTATCCAGAATAATAAAACTTTAAAAATAAAATTTTTGGATTCATTATCCAGTATAATAAAACTTTCAAAATAAAATTTTTGGATTCATTATTCAGTATAATAAAAGTTTCAAAATAAACGTTTTGGATTCATTATTCAGTAAATTAAAACTTTCAAAATAAAATTTTTGGATTCATTATCCAGTATAATAAAACGTTAAAAATAAAATTTTTGGATTCATTATCCAGTATAAAAATACTTTCAAAGTAAATTTTTTGGATTCATTATCCAGAATAACAAAACTTTCAAAATAAAATTTTTGGATTCATTATCCAGTATAAAAATACTTTCAAAGTAAATTTTTTGGATTCATTATCCAGTATAATAAAAGTTTCAAAATAAAATTTTTGGATTCATTATCCAGAATAATAAAACTTTCAAAATAAAATTTTTGGATTCATTATCCTGTATAATAAAACTTTCAAAATAAAATTTTTGGATTCATTATCCAGTATAAAAAAACTTTCAAAATAAACTTTTTGGATTCATTATCCAGTATAAAAAATCTTTCAAACTAAATATTTTGAATTCATAATTCAGTATAATAAAACTTTCAAAATAAAATTTTTGGATTCATTATACAGTATAAAAAAACTTTCAAAATAATATTTTTGGATTCATTATCCAGAATAATAAAACTTTAAAAATAAAATTTTTGGATTCATTATCCAGTATAATAAAACTTTCAAAATAAAATTTTTGGATTCATTATTCAGTATAAAAAACTTTCAAAACAAAAATTTTTGGATTCATTATTCAGTATAATAAAAGTTTCAAAATAAAAGTTTTGGATTCATTATTCAGTAAATTAAAACTTTCAAAATAAAATTTTTGGATTCATTATCCAGTATAATAAAACGTTCAAAATAAAATTTTTGGATTCATTATCCAGTATAAAAACACTTTCAAAGTAAAATTTTTGGATTCATTATCCAGAATAATAAAACTTTCAAAATAAAATTTTTGGATTCATTATCCAGTATAACAAAACGCCCAAAATAAAATTTTTGGATTCAATATCCAGTATAAAAAAACTTGCAAAATAATATTTTTGGATTCATTATCCAGAATAATAAAACAGAAAATAAAATTTTTGGATTCGTTATTCAGTACAATAAAAGTTTCAAAATAACATTTTTGGATTCATTATCCAGTATAAAAAAACTTTCAAAATAAATTTTTTGGATTCGTTATCCAGTAAAAAAAATCTTTCAAAATAAAATTTTTGGATTCATTATCCAGTATAATAAAAGTTTCAAAATAAAATTTTTGGATTCATTATCCAGAATAATAAAACTTTAAAAATAAAATTTTTGGATTCATTATCCAGTATAATAAAACTTTCAAAATAAAATTTTTGGATTCATTATTCAGTATAAAAAACTTTCAAAATAAAATTTTTGGATTCATTATTCAGTATAATAAAAGTTTCAAAATAAACGTTTTGGATTCATTATCCAGTATAATAAAACGTTAAAAATAAAATTTTTGGATTCATTATCCAGTATAAAAATACTTTCAAAGTAAATTTTTTGGATTCATTATCCAGAATAACAAAACTTTCAAAATAAAATTTTTGGATTCATTATCCAGTATAAAAAACGTTCAAAATAAAATTTTTGGATTCATTATCCAGTATAAAAAAACTTTCAAAATAATATTTTTGGATTCATTATCCAGAATAATAAAACAGAAAATAAAATTTTTGGATTCGTTATTCAGTACAATAAAAGTTTCAAAATAACATTTTTGGATTCATTATCCAGTATAAAAAAACTTTCAAAATAAATTTTTTGGATTCGTTATCCAGTAAAAAAAATCTTTCAAAATAAAATTTTTGGATTCATTATCCAGTATAATAAAAGTTTCAAAATAAAATTTTTGGATTCATTATCCAGAATAATAAAACTTTAAAAATAAAATTTTTGGATTCATTATCCAGTATAATAAAACTTTCAAAATAAAATTTTTGGATTCATTATTCAGTATAATAAAAGTTTCAAAATAAACGTTTTGGATTCATTATTCAGTAAATTAAAACTTTCAAAATAAAATTTTTGGATTCATTATCCAGTATAATAAAACGTTAAAAATAAAATTTTTGGATTCATTATCCAGTATAAAAATACTTTCAAAGTAAATTTTTTGGATTCATTATCCAGAATAACAAAACTTTCAAAATAAAATTTTTGGATTCATTATCCAGTATAAAAATACTTTCAAAGTAAATTTTTTGGATTCATTATCCAGTATAATAAAAGTTTCAAAATAAAATTTTTGGATTCATTATCCAGAATAATAAAACGTTCAAAATAAAATTTTTGGATTCATTATCCAGTATAAAAAAACTTTCAAAATAAAATTTTTGGATTCATTATCCAGTATAATAAAAGTTTCAAAATAAAATTTTTGGATTCATTATCCAGAATAATAAAACTTTAAAAATAAAATTTTTGGATTCATTATCCAGCATAATAAAACTTTCAAAATAAAATTTTTGGATTCATTATTCAGTATAAAAAACTTTCAAAATAAAATTTTTGGATTCATTATTCAGTATAATAAAAGTTTCAAAATAAACGTTTTGGATTCATTATTCAGTAAATTAAAACTTTCAAAATAAAATTTTTGGATTCAATATCCAGTATAAAAAAACTTGCAAAATAATATTTTTGGATTCATTATCCAGAATAATAAAACAGAAAATAAAATTTTTGGATTCGTTATTCAGTACAATAAAAGTTTCAAAATAACATTTTTGGATTCATTATCCAGTATAAAAAAACTTTCAAAATAAATTTTTTGGATTCGTTATCCAGTAAAAAAAATCTTTCAAAATAAAATTTTTGGATTCATTATCCAGTATAATAAAAGTTTCAAAATAAAATTTTTGGATTCATTATCCAGAATAATAAAACTTTAAAAATAAAATTTTTGGATTCATTATCCAGTATAATAAAACTTTCAAAATAAAATTTTTGGATTCATTATTCAGTATAAAAAACTTTCAAAATAAAATTTTTGGATTCATTATTCAGTATAATAAAAGTTTCAAAATAAACGTTTTGGATTCATTATCCAGTATAATAAAACGTTAAAAATAAAATTTTTGGATTCATTATCCAGTATAAAAATACTTTCAAAGTAAATTTTTTGGATTCATTATCCAGAATAACAAAACTTTCAAAATAAAATTTTTGGATTCATTATCCAGTATAAAAAACGTTCAAAATAAAATTTTTGGATTCATTATCCAGTATAAAAAAACTTTCAAAATAATATTTTTGGATTCATTATCCAGAATAATAAAACAGAAAATAAAATTTTTGGATTCGTTATTCAGTACAATAAAAGTTTCAAAATAACATTTTTGGATTCATTATCCAGTATAAAAAAACTTTCAAAATAAATTTTTTGGATTCGTTATCCAGTAAAAAAAATCTTTCAAAATAAAATTTTTGGATTCATTATCCAGTATAATAAAAGTTTCAAAATAAAATTTTTGGATTCATTATCCAGAATAATAAAACTTTAAAAATAAAATTTTTGGATTCATTATCCAGTATAATAAAACTTTCAAAATAAAATTTTTGGATTCATTATTCAGTATAATAAAAGTTTCAAAATAAACGTTTTGGATTCATTATTCAGTAAATTAAAACTTTCAAAATAAAATTTTTGGATTCATTATCCAGTATAATAAAACGTTAAAAATAAAATTTTTGGATTCATTATCCAGTATAAAAATACTTTCAAAGTAAATTTTTTGGATTCATTATCCAGAATAACAAAACTTTCAAAATAAAATTTTTGGATTCATTATCCAGTATAAAAATACTTTCAAAGTAAATTTTTTGGATTCATTATCCAGTATAATAAAAGTTTCAAAATAAAATTTTTGGATTCATTATCCAGAATAATAAAACTTTCAAAATAAAATTTTTGGATTCATTATCCTGTATAATAAAACTTTCAAAATAAAATTTTTGGATTCATTATCCAGTATAAAAAAACTTTCAAAATAAACTTTTTGGATTCATTATCCAGTATAAAAAATCTTTCAAACTAAATATTTTGAATTCATAATTCAGTATAATAAAACTTTCAAAATAAAATTTTTGGATTCATTATACAGTATAAAAAAACTTTCAAAATAATATTTTTGGATTCATTATCCAGAATAATAAAACTTTAAAAATAAAATTTTTGGATTCATTATCCAGTATAATAAAACTTTCAAAATAAAATTTTTGGATTCATTATTCAGTATAAAAAACTTTCAAAACAAAAATTTTTGGATTCATTATTCAGTATAATAAAAGTTTCAAAATAAAAGTTTTGGATTCATTATTCAGTAAATTAAAACTTTCAAAATAAAATTTTTGGATTCATTATCCAGTATAATAAAACGTTCAAAATAAAATTTTTGGATTCATTATCCAGTATAAAAACACTTTCAAAGTAAAATTTTTGGATTCATTATCCAGAATAATAAAACTTTCAAAATAAAATTTTTGGATTCATTATCCAGTATAACAAAACGCCCAAAATAAAATTTTTGGATTCAATATCCAGTATAAAAAAACTTGCAAAATAATATTTTTGGATTCATTATCCAGAATAATAAAACAGAAAATAAAATTTTTGGATTCGTTATTCAGTACAATAAAAGTTTCAAAATAACATTTTTGGATTCATTATCCAGTATAAAAAAACTTTCAAAATAAATTTTTTGGATTCGTTATCCAGTAAAAAAAATCTTTCAAAATAAAATTTTTGGATTCATTATCCAGTATAATAAAAGTTTCAAAATAAAATTTTTGGATTCATTATCCAGAATAATAAAACTTTAAAAATAAAATTTTTGGATTCATTATCCAGCATAATAAAACTTTCAAAATAAAATTTTTGGATTCATTATTCAGTATAAAAAACTTTCAAAATAAAATTTTTGGATTCATTATTCAGTATAATAAAAGTTTCAAAATAAACGTTTTGGATTCATTATTCAGTAAATTAAAACTTTCAAAATAAAATTTTTGGATTCAATATCCAGTATAAAAAAACTTGCAAAATAATATTTTTGGATTCATTATCCAGAATAATAAAACAGAAAATAAAATTTTTGGATTCGTTATTCAGTACAATAAAAGTTTCAAAATAACATTTTTGGATTCATTATCCAGTATAAAAAAACTTTCAAAATAAATTTTTTGGATTCGTTATCCAGTAAAAAAAATCTTTCAAAATAAAATTTTTGGATTCATTATCCAGTATAATAAAAGTTTCAAAATAAAATTTTTGGATTCATTATCCAGAATAATAAAACTTTAAAAATAAAATTTTTGGATTCATTATCCAGTATAATAAAACTTTCAAAATAAAATTTTTGGATTCATTATTCAGTATAAAAAACTTTCAAAATAAAATTTTTGGATTCATTATTCAGTATAATAAAAGTTTCAAAATAAACGTTTTGGATTCATTATCCAGTATAATAAAACGTTAAAAATAAAATTTTTGGATTCATTATCCAGTATAAAAATACTTTCAAAGTAAATTTTTTGGATTCATTATCCAGAATAACAAAACTTTCAAAATAAAATTTTTGGATTCATTATCCAGTATAAAAAACGTTCAAAATAAAATTTTTGGATTCATTATCCAGTATAAAAAAACTTTCAAAATAATATTTTTGGATTCATTATCCAGAATAATAAAACAGAAAATAAAATTTTTGGATTCGTTATTCAGTACAATAAAAGTTTCAAAATAACATTTTTGGATTCATTATCCAGTATAAAAAAACTTTCAAAATAAATTTTTTGGATTCGTTATCCAGTAAAAAAAATCTTTCAAAATAAAATTTTTGGATTCATTATCCAGTATAATAAAAGTTTCAAAATAAAATTTTTGGATTCATTATCCAGAATAATAAAACTTTAAAAATAAAATTTTTGGATTCATTATCCAGTATAATAAAACTTTCAAAATAAAATTTTTGGATTCATTATTCAGTATAATAAAAGTTTCAAAATAAACGTTTTGGATTCATTATTCAGTAAATTAAAACTTTCAAAATAAAATTTTTGGATTCATTATCCAGTATAATAAAACGTTAAAAATAAAATTTTTGGATTCATTATCCAGTATAAAAATACTTTCAAAGTAAATTTTTTGGATTCATTATCCAGAATAACAAAACTTTCAAAATAAAATTTTTGGATTCATTATCCAGTATAAAAATACTTTCAAAGTAAATTTTTTGGATTCATTATCCAGTATAATAAAAGTTTCAAAATAAAATTTTTGGATTCATTATCCAGAATAATAAAACTTTCAAAATAAAATTTTTGGATTCATTATCCTGTATAATAAAACTTTCAAAATAAAATTTTTGGATTCATTATCCAGTATAAAAAAACTTTCAAAATAAACTTTTTGGATTCATTATCCAGTATAAAAAATCTTTCAAACTAAATATTTTGAATTCATAATTCAGTATAATAAAACTTTCAAAATAAAATTTTTGGATTCATTATACAGTATAAAAAAACTTTCAAAATAATATTTTTGGATTCATTATCCAGAATAATAAAACTTTAAAAATAAAATTTTTGGATTCATTATCCAGTATAATAAAACTTTCAAAATATAATATTTGGATTCATTATTCAGTATAAAAAAACGTTCAAAATAAAAGTTTTGGATTCATTATTCAGTAATTTAAAACTTTCAAAATAAAATTTTTGGATTCATTATCCAGTATAAAAAAATTTTAAAAATAAAATTTTTGGATTCATTATCCAGTATAATAAAACTTTCAAAATAAAATTTTTGGATTCATTATCCAGTATAAAAAAACTTTCAAAATAATATTTTTGGATTCATTAGCCAGAATAATAAAACTTTCAAAATAAAATTTTTGGATTCATTATCCAGTATAAAAAAACTTTCAAAAAAAAATTTTTAGATTCATTATCCAGAATAATAAAACTTTCAAAATAAAATTTTTGGATTCATTATCCTGTATAATAAAACTTTCAAAATAAAATTTTTGGATTCATTATCCAGTATAAAAAAACTTTCAAAATAAACTTTTTGGATTCATTATCCAGTATAAAAAATCTTTCAAACTAAATATTTTGAATTCATTATTCAGTATAATAAAACTTTCAAAATAAAATTTTTGGATTCATTATACAGTATAAAAAAACTTTCAAATTAAATTGTTGGATTCAATTTTCAGTATAGTAAAACTTTAAAAATAAAAATTTTGGATTCATTATCCAGTATAATAAAACTTTCAAAATAAAATATTTGGATTCATTATTCAGTATAAAAAACTTTCAAAATAAAATTTTTGGATTCATTATTCAGTATAATAAAAGTTTCAAAATAAAAGTTTTGGATTCATTATTCAGTAAATTAAAACTTTCAAAATAAAATTTTTGGATTCCTTATCCAGTATAATAAAACGTTCAAAATAAAATTTTTGGATTCATTATCCAGTATAAAAACACTTTCAAAGTAAAATTTTTGGATTCATTATCCAGAATAATAAAACTTTCAAAATAAAATTTTTGGATTCATTATCCAGAATAATAAAACAGAAAATAAAATTTTTGCATTCGTTATTCAGTACAATAAAAGTTTCAAAATAACATTTTTGGATTCATTATCCAGTATAAAAAAACTTTCAAAATAATTTTTTTGGATTCGTTATCCAGTAAAAAAAATCTTTCAAAATAAAATTTTTGGATTCATTATCCAGTATAATAAAAGTTTCAAAATAAAATTTTTGGATTTATTATCCAGAATAATAAAACTTTAAAAATAAAATTTTTGGATTCATTATCCAGTATAATAAAACTTTCAAAATAAAATTTTTGGATTCATTATTCAGTATAAAAAACTTTCAAAATAAAATTTTTGGATTCGTTATCCAGTATAAAAAAACTCTCAAAATAAAATTTTTGGATTCATTATCCAGTATAATAAAAGTTTCAAAATAAAAGTTTTGGATTCATTATTCAGTAAATTAAAACTTTCAAAATAAAATTTTTCGATTCATTATCCAGTATAATAAAACGTTCAAAATAAAATTTTTGGATTCATTATCCAGTATAGTAAAATTTTCAAAGTAAAATTTTTGGATTCATTATCCAGAATAATAAAACTTTCAAAATAAAATTTTTGGATTCATTATCCAGTATAAAAAAACTTTAAAAATAAAATTTTTGGATTCATTATCCAGTATAATAAAACTTTCAAAATAAAATTTTTGGATTCATTATCCAGTATAAAAAAACTTTCAAAATAAACTTTTTGTATTCATTATCCAGTATAAAAAATCTTTCAAACTAAATATTTTGAATTCATTATTCAGTATAATAAAACTTTTAAAATAAAATTTTTGGATTCAATTTTCAATATAATAAAAGTTTTAACATAAAATTTTTGGATTTCATTATCGAGTATAATAAAACTTTCAAAATAAAATTTTTGGAATCATTATCCAGTATAAAAAAACTTTCAAAATAATATTTTTGGATTCAATAGCCAGAATAATAAAACTTTCAAAATAAAATTTTTGGATTCATTATCCAGTATAAAAAAATTTTCAAAATAAAATTTTTGGATTCATTATCCAGTATAACAAAACGTCCAAAATAAAATTTTTGGATTCATTATCCAGAATAATAAAACAGAAAATAAAATTTTTGGATTCGTTATTCAGTACAATAAAAGTTTCAAAATAACATTTTTGGATTCATTATCCAGTATAAAAAAACTTTCAAAATAAATTTTTTGGATTCGTTATACAGTAAAAAAAATCTTTCAAAATAAAATTTTTGGATTCATTATCCAGTATAATAAAAGTTTCAAAATAAAATTTTTGGATTCATTATCCAGAATAATAAAACTTTAAAAATAAAATTTTTGTATTCATTATCCAGTATAAGAAAACTTTCAAAATAAAATTTTCGGATTCATTATTCAGTATAAAAAACTTTCAAAATAAAATTTTTGGATTCATTATCCAGTATAAAAAAACTCTCAAAATAAAATTTTTGGATTCATTATCCAGTATAATAAAAGTTTCAAAATAAAAGTTTTGGATTCATTATTCAGTAAATTAAAACTTTCAAAATAAAATTTTTAGATTCATTATCCAGTATAATAAAACGTTCAAAATAAAATTTTTGGATTCATTATCCAGTATAATAAAATTTTCAAAGTAAAATTTTTGGATTCATTATCCAGAATAATAAAACTTTAAAAATAAAATTTTTGGATTCATTATCCAGTATAAAAAAACTTTAAAAATAAAATTTTTGGATTCATTATCCAGTATAATAAAACTTTCAAAATAAAATTTTTGGATTCATTATCCAGTATAAAAAAACTTTCAAAATAAACTTTTTGTATTCATTATCCAGTATAAAAAATCTTTTAAACTAAATATTTTGAATTCATTATTCAGTATAATAAAACTTTTAAAATAAAATTTTTGGATTCAATTTTCAATATAATAAAAGTTTTAAATAAAATTTTTGGATTTCATTATCGAGTATAATAAAATTTTCAAAATAAAATTTTTGGAATCATTATCCAGTATAAAAATACTTTCAAAATAATATTTTTGGATTCATTAGCCAGAATAATAAAACTTTCAAAATAAAATTTTTGGATTCATTATCCAATATAAAAAAACTTTCAAAATAAAATTTTTGGATTCATTATCCAGAATAATAAAACTTTAAAAGTAAACTTTTTGGATTCATTATCCAGTATAATAAAACTTTCAAAATAAAATTTTTGGATTCATTATTCAGTATAAATAACTTTCAAAATAAAATTTTTGGATTCATTATCCAGTATAAAAAAAACTCTCAAAATAATATTTTTGGATTCATTATCCAGTATAATAAAAGTTTCAATATAAAAGTTTTGGATTCATTATCTAGAATAATAAAACTTTCAAAATAAAATTTTTGGATTCATTATCCAGTATAAAAAAACTTTAAAAATAAAATTTTTGGATTCATTATCCAGTATAATAAAACTTTCAAAATAAAATTTTTGGATTCATTATCCAGTATAAAAAAACTTTCAAAATAATATTTTTGGATTCATTATCCAGAATAATAAAACTTTCAAAATAAAATTTTTGGATTCATTATCCAGAATAATAAAACTCAAAATAAAATTTTTGGATTCGTTATTCAGTACAATAAAAGTTTCAAAATAAAATTTTTGGATTCATTATCCAGTATAAAAAAACTTTCAAAATAAATTTTTTGGATTCATTATCCAGTAAAAAAAATCTTTCAAAATAAAATTTTTGGATTCATTATCCAGTATAATAAAACTTTCAAAATAAAATTTTTGGATTCATTATCCAGTATAATAATAACATTTTCTAAATAAAATTGTTGGATTCATCATTCAGTATAATAAAACTTTCAAAATAAAATTTTTGAATACATTATCCAGTATAATAAAACTTTCAAAATAAAATTTTTGGATTCATTATCCAGAATAATAAAACTCAAAATAAAATTTTTGGATTCGTTATTCAGTACAATAAAAGTTTCAAAATAAAATTTTTGGATTCATTATCCAGTATAAAAAAACTTTCAAACTAAATATTTTGGATTCATTATTCAGTATACCAAAACTTTCAAAATAAAATTTTTGGATTCATTATTCAGTATAATAAAACTTTCAAAATAAAATGTTTGGATTCATTATCCAGTATAATAAAACTTTCAAAATAAAATTTTTGGATTCATTATCCAGAATAATAAAACTTTCAAATTAAAAATTTTGGATTTATTTTCCAGTTTAATAAATCTTTCAAACTAAATATTTTGGATTCATTATTCAGTATAATAAAACTTTCAAAATAAAATTTTTGGATTCATTATTCAGTATAATAAAACTTCCAAATTAAATTGTTGGATTCAATTTTCAGTATAGTAAAACTTTAAAAATAAAATTTTTGGATTCATTATCCAGTATAATAAAACTTTCAAAATAAAATATTTGGATTCATTATTCAGTATAAAAAACTTTCAAAATAAAATTTTTGGATTCATTATTCAGTATAATAAAAGTTTCAAAATAAAAGTTTTGGATTCATTATTCAGTAAATTAAAACTTTCAAAATAAAATTTTTGGATTCATTATCCAGTATAATAAAACGTTCAAAATAAAATTTTTGGATTCATTATCCAGTATGAAAACACTTTCAAAGTAAAATTTTTGGATTCATTATCCAGAATAATAAAACTTTCAAAATAAAATTTTTGGATTCATTATCCAGAATAATAAAACAGAAAATAAAATTTTTGCATTCGTTATTCAGTACAATAAAAGTTTCAAAATAACATTTTGGATTCATTATCCAGTATAAAAAACTTTCAAAATAATTTTTTTGGATTCGTTATCCAGTAAAAAAAATCTTTCAAAATAAAATTTTTGGATTCATTATCCAGTATAATAAAAGTTTCAAAATAAAATTTTTGGATTTATTATCCAGAATAATAAAACTTTTAAAATAAAATTTTTGGATTCATTATCCAGTATAATAAAACTTTCAAAATAAAATTTTTGGATTCATTATTCAGTATAAAAAACTTTCAAAATAAAATTTTTGAATTCGTTATCCAGTATAAAAAAACTCTCAAAATAAAATTTTTGGATTCATTATCCAGTATAATAAAAGTTTCAAAATAAAAGTTTTGGATTCATTATTCAGTAAATTAAAACTTTCAAAATAAAATTTTTCGATTCATTATCCAGTATAATAAAACGTTCAAAATAAAATTTTTGGATTCATTATCCAGTATAATAAAATTTTCAAAGTAAAATTTTTGGATTCATTATCCAGAATAATAAAACTTTCAAAATAAAATTTTTAGATTCATTATCCAGTATAAAAAAACTTTAAAAATAAAAATTTTGGATTCATTATCCAGTATAAAAAAACTTTCAAAATAAACTTTTTGTATTCATTATCCAGTATAAAAAATCTTTCAAACTAAATATTTTGAATTCATTATTCAGTATAATAAAACTTTTAAAATAAAATTTTTGGATTCAATTTTCAATATAATAAAAGTTTTAAAATAAAATTTTTGGATTTCATTATCGAGTATAATAAAATTTTCAAAATAAAATTTTTGGAATCATTATCCAGTATAAAAAAACTTTCAAAATAATATTTTTGGATTCAATAGCCAGAATAATAAAACTTTCAAAATAAAATTTTTGGATTCATTATCCAATATAAAAAAACTTTCAAAATAAAATTTTTGGATTCATTATCCAGTATAACAAAACGTCCAAAATAAAATTTTTGGATTCATTATCCAGAATAATAAAACAGAAAATAAAATTTTTGGATTCGTTATTCAGTACAATAAAAGTTTCAAAATAACATTTTTGGATTCATTATCCAGTATAAAAAAACTTTCAAAATAAATTTTTTGGATTCGTTATACAGTAAAAAAAATCTTTCAAAATAAAATTTTTGGATTCATTATCCAGTATAATAAAAGTTTCAAAATAAAATTTTTGGATTCATTATCCAGAATAATAAAACTTTAAAAATAAAATTTTTGTATTCATTATCCAGTATAAGAAAACTTTCAAAATAAAATTTTCGGATTCATTATTCAGTATAAAAAACTTTCAAAATAAAATTTTTGGATTCATTATCCAGAATAATAAAACTTTCAAATTAAAAATTTTGGATTTATTTTCCAGTATAATAAATCTTTCAAACTAAATATTTTGGATTCAATATTCAGTATAATAAAACTTTCAAAATAAAATTTTTGGATTCATTATTCAGTATAATAAAACTTTCAAAGTAATTTTTTGGATTCATTATCCAGTATAATAAAATTTTCAAAGTAAAATTTTTGGATTCAATATCCAGAATAATAAAACTTTCAAAATAAAATTTTTGGATTCATTATCCAGAATAATAAAACTTTCAAAATAAAATTTTTGGATTCATTATTCAGTACAATAAAAGTTTCAAAACAATATTTTTGGATTCATTATCCTGTATAAAAAAACTTTCAAAATAAATTTTATGGATTCATTATCCAGAATAATAAAACTTTCAAAATAAAAATTTTGGATTTATTTTCCAGTTTAATAAATCTTTCAAACTAAATATTTTGGATTCATTATTCAGTATAATAAAACTTTCAAAATAAAATTTTTGGATTCATTATTCGGTATAATAAAACTTCCAAATTAAATTGTTGGATTCAATTTTCAGTATAATAAAAGTTTTAAAATAAAATTTTTGGATTTCATTATCCAGTATAATTAAACTTTCAAAATAAAATTTTTGGATTCATTATCCAGAATAATGAAACTTTCAAATTAAAAATTTTGGATTTATTTTCCAGTATAATAAATCTTTCAAACTAAATATTTTGGATTCAATATTCAGTATAATAAAACTTTCAAAATAAAATTTTTGGATTCATTATTCAGTATAATAAAACTTTCAAAGTAATTTTTTGGATTCATTATCCAGTATATAAAAACTATCAAAATAAAATTTTTGGATTCAATATCCAGAATAATAAAACTTTCAAAATAAAATTTTTGGATTCATTATCCAGAATAATAAAACTTTCAAAATAAAATTTTTGGATTCATTATTCAGTACAATAAAAGTTTCAAAACAATATTTTTGGATTCATTATCCTGTATAAAAAAACTTTCAAAATAAATTTTTTTGATTCATTATCCAGTTTAATAAATCTTTCACAATAAAATTTATGGATTCATTATCCAGTATATACTACTTTCAAAATAAAATATTTGGATTCATTATCCAGTATAATAAATCTTTCAAAATAAATTTTTGGATTCATTATCCAGTATAAAAAAACTTTCAAAATAAAATTTTTGGATTTATTATCCAGAATAGTAAAACTTTAAAAATAAAATTTTTGGATTCATTATCCAGTATAATAAAAGTTTCAAAATAAAAGTTTTGGATTCATTATTCAGTAAATTAAAACTTTCAAAATAAAATTTTTCGATTCATTATACAGTATAATAAAACGTTCAAAATAAAATTTTTGGATTCATTATCCAGTATAATAAAATTTTCAAAGTAAAATTTTTGGATTCATTATCCAGAATAATAAAACTTTAAAAATAAAATTTTTGGATTCATTATCCAGTATAAAAAAACTTTAAAAATAAAATTTTTGGATTCATTATCCAGTATAATAAAACTTTCAAAATAAAATTTTTGGATTCATTATCCAGTATAAAAAAACTTTCAAAATAAACTTTTTGTATTCATTATCCAGTATAAAAAATCTTTTAAACTAAATATTTTGAATTCATTATTCAGTATAATAAAACTTTTAAAATAAAATTTTTGGATTCAATTTTCAATATAATAAAAGTTTTAAATAAAATTTTTGGATTTCATTATCGAGTATAATAAAATTTTCAAAATAAAATTTTTGGAATCATTATCCAGTATAAAAATACTTTCAAAATAATATTTTTGGATTCATTAGCCAGAATAATAAAACTTTCAAAATAAAATTTTTGGATTCATTATCCAATATAAAAAAACTTTCAAAATAAAATTTTTGGATTCATTATCCAGAATAATAAAACTTTAAAAGTAAACTTTTTGGATTCATTATCCAGTATAATAAAACTTTCAAAATAAAATTTTTGGATTCATTATTCAGTATAAATAACTTTCAAAATAAAATTTTTGGATTCATTATCCAGTATAAAAAAAACTCTCAAAATAATATTTTTGGATTCATTATCCAGTATAATAAAAGTTTCAATATAAAAGTTTTGGATTCATTATCTAGAATAATAAAACTTTCAAAATAAAATTTTTGGATTCATTATCCAGTATAAAAAAACTTTAAAAATAAAATTTTTGGATTCATTATCCAGTATAATAAAACTTTCAAAATAAAATTTTTGGATTCATTATCCAGTATAAAAAAACTTTCAAAATAATATTTTTGGATTCATTATCCAGAATAATAAAACTTTCAAAATAAAATTTTTGGATTCATTATCCAGAATAATAAAACTCAAAATAAAATTTTTGGATTCGTTATTCAGTACAATAAAAGTTTCAAAATAAAATTTTTGGATTCATTATCCAGTATAAAAAAACTTTCAAAATAAATTTTTTGGATTCATTATCCAGTAAAAAAAATCTTTCAAAATAAAATTTTTGGATTCATTATCCAGTATAATAAAACTTTCAAAATAAAATTTTTGGATTCATTATCCAGTATAATAATAACATTTTCTAAATAAAATTGTTGGATTCATCATTCAGTATAATAAAACTTTCAAAATAAAATTTTTGAATACATTATCCAGTATAATAAAACTTTCAAAATAAAATTTTTGGATTCATTATCCAGAATAATAAAACTCAAAATAAAATTTTTGGATTCGTTATTCAGTACAATAAAAGTTTCAAAATAAAATTTTTGGATTCATTATCCAGTATAAAAAAACTTTCAAACTAAATATTTTGGATTCATTATTCAGTATACCAAAACTTTCAAAATAAAATTTTTGGATTCATTATTCAGTATAATAAAACTTTCAAAATAAAATGTTTGGATTCATTATCCAGTATAATAAAACTTTCAAAATAAAATTTTTGGAATCATTATTCAATATAATAAATTTTTCAAACTAAATATTTTGGATTCATTATTCAGTATAATAACACTTTCAAAATAAAATTTTTGGATTTATTATTCAGTATAATAAAACCTTCGAAATAAAATTGTTGGATTCATTATTGAGTATAATAAAAGTTTTAAAATAAAATTTTTGGATTTCATTATCCAGTATAATAAAACATTCAAAATAAAATTTCTTGATTTATTATCCAGTATAACAAACTTTCAAAATAAAAATTTTGGATTCATTATTCAGTATAATAAAACTTTCAAAATAAAATTTTTGGATTCATTATCCAGTATAATAAATCTTTCAAACTAAATATTTTGGATTCAATATTCAGTATAATAAAACTTTCAAAATAAAATTTTTGGATTCATTATCCAGTATAATAAATCTTTCAAAATAAAATTTTTGGATTCATTATCCAGTATAAAAAAACTTTCATAATAAAATTTTTGGATTCATTATCCAGAATAATAAAACTTTCAAAATAAAATTTTTGGATTCATTATTCAGTACAATAAAAAATTCAAAATAAATTTTTTGGATTCATTATCCAGTTTAATAAAACTTTCAAAGTAAGTTTTTGGATTCATTATCCAATATAATAAATCTTTCAAAATAAAATTTTTGGATTCATTATCCAGTATAATAAATCTTTTACAATAAAATTTTTGGATTCATTATCCAGTATAATAAAACTTTCAAAATAAAATTTTTGGATCACTATTCAGTTTAATAAATCTTTCAAAATAAAATTTTTGGATTCATTATCCAGTATAAAAAAATTTCAAAATAAATTTTTTGGACTCTTTTTCCGGTATAATAAATCTTTCAAAATAAAATTTTTGGATTCATTATCCAGAATAATGAAACTTTCAAAATAAAATTTTTGGATTCATTATCCAGTATAAAAAAACTTTCAAAATAAAATTTTTTGATTCATTATTCAGTATCATAAAACTTTCAAAATAAAATTGTTGGATTCAATTTTCAGTATAGTAAAAGCTTAAAAATAAAATTTTTGGATTTCATTATCCAGTATAATTAAATTTTCAAAATAAAATTTTTGGATTCATTATCCAGTATAATAAAAATTTCACAATAACATTTTCGGATTCATTATCCAGTATAATAAAACTTTCAAAATAAAATTTTTGGATTCATTATCCAGTATAATAAATCTTTTTAATAAAATGTTTGGATACATCATTCAGTATAATAAAACTTTCAAAATAAAATTTTTGGATTCATTAACCAGTATAATAAATTTTTCAAACTAAATTTTTTGGATTCATTATTCAGTATAATAACACTTTCAAAATAAAATTTTTGGATTTATTATTCAGTATAATAAAACCTTCAAAATAAAATTGTTGGATTCATTATTGAGTATAATAAAAGTTTTAAAATAAAATTTTTGGATTTCATTATCCACTATAATAAAACATTCAAAATAAAATTTCTTGATTTATTATCCAGTATAATAAAACTTTCAAAATAAAATTTTTGGATTCATTATTCAGTATAATAAAACTTTCAAAATAAAATTTTTGGATTCATTATCCAGTATAATAAATCTTTAAAAAACTAAATATTTTGGATTCAATATTCAGTATAATAAAACTTTCAAAATAAAATTTTTGGATTCATTATTCAGTATAAAAAAACCTTCAAAATAGATTTATTATTGAATTCATTTTCCAGTATAAAAAAACTTTCAAAATAATATTTTTGGATACATTATCCAGTATAAAAAACTTTCAAAATAAAATTTTTGGATTCATTATCCAGTATAATAAATCTTTTACAATAAAATTTTTGGATTCATTATCCAGTATAATAAAACTTTCAAAATAAAATTTTTGGATCACTATTCAGTTTAATAAAACTTTCAAAATAAAATTTTTGGATTCATTATCCAGTATAAAAAAATTTCAAAATAAATTTTTTGGACTCTTTTTCCAGTATAATAAATCTTTCAAAATAAAATTTTTGGATTCATTATCTAGAATAATGAAACTTTCAAAATAAAATTTTTGGATTCATTATCCAGTATAAAAAAACATTCAAAATAAAATTTTTGGAATCATTATTCAATATAATAAATTTTTCAAACTAAATATTTTGGATTCATTATTCAGTATAATAACACTTTCAAAATAAAATTTTTGGATATATTATTCAGTATATTAAAACCTTCGAAATAAAATTGTTGGATTCATTATTGAGTATAATAAAAGTTTTAAAATAAAATTTTTGGATTTCATTATCCAGTATAATAAAACATTCAAAATAAAATTTCTTGATTTATTATCCAGTATAATAAAACTTTCATAATAAAATTTTTGGATTCATTATTCAGTATAATAAAACTTTCAAAATAAAATTTTTGGATTCATTATCCATTATAATAAATCTTTCAAACTAAATATTTTGGATTCAATATTCAGTATAATAAAACTTTCAAAATAAAATTTTTGGATTCATTATCCAGTATAATAAATCTTTCTAAAATAAAATTTTTGGATTCATTATCCAGTATAAAAAAACTTTCAAAATAAAATTTTTGGATTCATTATCCAGAATAATAAAACTTTCAAAATAAAATTTTTGGATTCATTATTCAGTACAATAAAAAATTCAAAATAAATTTTTTGGAATCATTATCCAGTTTAATAAAACTTTCAAAGTAAGTTTTTGGATTCATTATTCAATATAATAAATCTTTCAAAATAAAATTTTTGGATTCACTATCGAGTATAAAAAAACTTTCAAAATAGATTTATTATTGAATTCATTTTCCAGTATAAAAAACTTTCAAAATAAAATTTTTGGATTCATTATCCAGTATAAAAAAACTCTCAAAATAAAATTTTTGGATTCATTATCCAGTATAATAAAAGTTTCAAAATAGAAGTTTTGGATTCATTATTCTGTAGATTAAAACTTTCAAAATAAAATGTTTGGATTCATTATTCAGTATAATAAAACTTGCAAATTAAAATTTTTGGATTCATTATTCAGTATAATAAAACTTTCAAAATAAAATTGTTGGATTCAATTTTCAGTATAGTAAAAGCTTAAAAATAAAATTTTTGGATTTCATTATCCAGTATAATTAAATTTTCAAAATAAAATTTTTGGATTCATTATCCAGTATAATAAAAATTTCACAATAACATTTTAGATTCATTATCCAGTATAATAAAACTTTCAAAATAAAATTTTTGGATTCATTATCCAGTATAATAAATCTTTTTAATAAAATGTTTGGATACATCATTCAGTATAATAGAACTTTCAAAATAAAATTTTTGGATTCATTATCCAGTATAATAAATTTTTCAAACTAAATATTTTGGATTCATTATTCAGTATAATAACACTTTCAAAATAAAATTTTTGGATTTATTATTCAGTATAATAAAACCTTCAAAATAAAATTGTTGGATTCATTATTGAGTATAATAAAAGTTTTAAAATAAAATTTTTGGATTTCATTATCCAGTATAATAAAACATTCAAAATAAAATTTCTTGATTTATTATCCAGTATAATAAAACTTTCAAAATAAAATTTTTGGATTCATTATTCAGTATAATAAAACTTTCAAAATAAAATTTTTGGATTCATTATCCAGTATAATAAATCTTTCAAACTAAATATTTTGGATTCAATATTCAGTATAAAAAAACTTTCAAAATAAAATTTTTGGATTCATTATCCAGAATAATAAAACTTTCAAAATAAAATTTTTGGATTCATTATTCAGTACAATAAAAAATTCAAAATAAATTTTTTGGATTCATTATCCAGTTTAATAAAACTTTCAAAATAAAATTTTTGGATTCATTATTCAGTATAATAAAACTTTCAAAGTAAGTTTTTGGATTCATTATCCAATATAATAAATCTTTCAAAATAAAATTTTTGGATTCATTATCCAGTATAAAAAAACTTTCAAAATAGATTTATTATTGAATTCATTTTCCAGTATAAAAAAACTTTCAAAATAATATTTTTGGATTCATTATCCAGTATAAAAAACTTTCAAAATAAAATTTTTGGATTCATTATCCAGTATAATAAATCTTTTACAATAAAATTTTTGGATTCATTATCCAGTATAATAAAACTTTCAAAATAAAATTTTTGGATCACTATTCAGTTTAATAAAACTTTCAAAATAAAATTTTTGGATTCATTATCCAGTATAAAAAAATTTCAAAATAAATTTTTTGGACTCTTTTTCCAGTATAATAAATCTTTCAAAATAAAATTTTTGGATTCATTATCCAGAATAATGAAACTTTCAAAATAAAATTTTTGGATTCATTATCCAGTATAAAAAAACATTCAAAATAATATTTTTGGAATCATTATTCAATATAATAAATTTTTCAAACTAAATATTTTGGATTCATTATTCAGTATAATAACACTTTCAAAATAAAATTTTTGGATTTATTATTCAGTATAATAAAACCTTCGAAATAAAATTGTTGGATTCATTATTGAGTATAATAAAAGTTTTAAAATAAAATTTTTGGATTTCATTATCCAGTATAATAAAACATTCAAAATAAAATTTCTTGATTTATTATCCAGTATAATAAAACTTTCAAAATAAAATTTTTGGATTCATTATTCAGTATAATAAAACTTTCAAAATAAAATTTTTGGATTCATTATCCAGTATAATAAATCTTTCAAACTAAATATTTTGGATTCAATATTCAGTATAATAAAACTTTCAAAATAAAATTTTTGGATTCATTATCCAGTATCATAAATCTTTCAAAATAAAATTTTTGGATTCATTATCCAGTATAAAAAAACTTTCAAAATAAAATTTTTGGATTCATTATCCAGAATAATAAAACTTTCAAAATAAAATTTTTGGAATCATTATTCAGTACAATAAAAAATTCAAAATAAATTTTTTGGATTCATTATCCAGTTTAATAAAACTTTCAAAGTAAGTTTTTGGATTCATTATCCAATATAATAAATCTTTCAAAATAAAATTTTTGGATTCATTATCCAGTATAAAAAAAACTTTCAAAATAGATTTATTATTGAATTCATTTTCCAGTATAAAAAAACTTTCAAAATAATATTTTTGGATTCATTATCCAGTATAACAAATCTTTTACAATAAAATTTTTGGATTCATTATCCAGTATAAAAAAATTTCAAAATAAATTTTTTGGACTCTTTTTCCAGTATAATAAATCTTTCAAAATAAAATTTTTGGACTCATTATCCAGAATAATGAAACTTTCAAAATAAAATTTTTGGATTCATTATCCAGTATAATAAATCTTTTTAATAAAATGTTTGGATACATCATTCAGTATAATAAAACTTTCAAAATAAAATTTTTGGATTCATTATCCAGTATAATAAATTTTTCAAACTAAATTTTTTGGATTCATTATTCAGTATAATAACACTTTCAAAATAAAATTTTTGGATTTATTATTCAGTATAATAAAACCTTCAAAATAAAATTGTTGGATTCATTATTGAGTATAATAAAAGTTTTAAAATAAAATTTTTGGATTTCATTATCCAGTATAATAAAACATTCAAAATAAAATTTCTTGATTTATTATCCAGTATAATAAAACTTTCAAAATAAAATTTTTGGATTCGTTATTCAGTATAATAAAACTTTCAAAATAAAATTTTTGGATTCATTATCCAGTATAATAAATCTTTCAAACTAAATATTTTGGATTCAATATTCAGTATAATAAAACTTTCAAAATAAAATTTTTGGATTCATTATCCAGTATAATAAATCTTTCAAAATAAAATTTTAGGATTCATTATCCAGTATAAAAAAACTTTCAAAGAAAAATTTTTAGATTCATTATCCAGAATATAAAAACTTTCAAAATAAAATTTTTGGATTCATTATCCAGTATAAAAACTTTCAAAATAAAATTTTTGGATTCATTGTCCAGTATAAAAAAACTTTCAAAATAAAATTTTTGGATTCATTATCCAGTACAATAAAAGTTCCGAAATAAAAGTTTTGGATTCATTATTCAGTAAAATAAAACTTTCAAAATAAAATTTTTGGATTCATTATCCAGTATAAAAAAACTCTCAAAATAAAATTTTTGGATTCATTATCCAGTATAATAAAAGTTTCAAAATAAACTTTTTGTATTCATTATCCAGTATAAAAAATCTTTCAAACTAAATATTTTGAATTCATTATTCAGTATAATAAAACTTTCAAAATAAAATTTTTGGATTCATTATCCAGTATAAAAAAACTTTAAAAATAAAATTTTTGGATTCATTATCCAGTATAATAAAACTTTCAAAATAAAATTTTTGGATTCATTATCCAGTATAAAAAAACTTTCAAAGAAAAATTTTTAGATTCATTATCCAGAATATAAAAACTTTCAAAATAAAATTTTTGGATTCATTATCCAGTATAAAAACTTTCAAAATAAAATTTTTGGATTCATTATCCAGTATAATAAAACGTTCAAAATAAAATTTTTGGATTCATTATCCTGTATAAAAACACTTTCAAAGTAAAATTTTTGGATTCATTATCCAGAATAATAAAACTTTCAAAATAAAATTTTTGGATTCAATATCCAGTATAAAAAAACGTCCAAAATAAAATTTTTGGATTCAATATCCAGTATAAAAAAACTTTCAAAATAATATTTTTGGATTCATTATCCAGAATAATAAAACAGAAAATAAAATTTTTGGATTCGTTATTCAGTACAATAAAAGTTTCAAAATAACATTTTTGGATTCATTATCCAGTATAAAAAAACTTTCAAAATAAATTTTTTGGATTCGTTATCCAGTAAAAAAAAATCTTTCAAAATAAAATTTTTGGATTCATTATCCAGTATAATAAAAGTTTCAAAATAAAATTTTTGGATTCATTATCCAGAATAATAAAACTTTAAAAATAAAATTTTTGGATTCATTATCCAGTATAATAAAACTTTCAAAATAAAATTTTTGGGTTCATTATTCAGTATAAAAAACTTTCAAAATAAAATTTTTGGATTCATTATCCAGTATAAAAAAACTCTCAAAATAAAATTTTTGGATTCATTATCCAGTATAATAAAAGTTTCAAAATAAAAGTTTTGGATTCATTATTCAGTAAATTAAAACTTTCAAAATAAAATTTTTCGACTCATTATCCAGTATAATAAAACGTTCAAAATAAAATTTTTGGATTCATTATCCAGTACAAAAAAACTTTCAAAGAAAAATTTTTAGATTCATTATCCAGAATATAAAAACTTTCAAAATAAAATTTTTGGATTCATTATCCAGTATAAAAACTTTCAAAATAAAATTTTTGGATTCATTATCCAGTATAAAAAAACTTTCAAAATAAAATTTTTGGATTCATTATCCAGTACAATAAAAGTTCCGAAATAAAAGTTTTGGATTCATTATTCAGTAAAATAAAACTTTCAAAATATAATTTTTGGATTCATTATCCAGTATAATAAAACGTTCAAAATAAAATTTTTGGATTCATTATCCAGTATAAAAAGACTTTAAAAATAAAATTTTCGGATTCATTATCCAGTATAATAAAACTTTCAAAATAAACTTTTTGGATTCATTATCCAGTATAAAAAATCTTTCAAAATAATATTTTTGGATTCATTATCCAGAATAATAAAACGTTAAAAATAAAATTTTTGGATTCATTATCCAGTATAATAAAACTTTCAAAATAAAATTTTTGTATTCATTATTCAGTATAAAAAACTTTCAAAATAAAAGTTTTGGATTCATTATTCAGTAAATTAAAACTTTCAAAATAAAATTTTTGGATTCATTATCCAGTATAATAAAACGTTCAAAATAAAATTTTTGGATTCATTATCCAGTATAAAAACACTTTCAAAGTAAAATTTTTGGATTCATTATCCAGAATAATAAAACATTCAAAATAAAATTTTTGGATTCACTATCCAGTATAAAAAAACGTCCAAAATAAAATTTTTGTATTCAATATCCAGTATAAAAAAACTTTCAAAATAATATTTTTGGATTCATTATCCAGAATAATAAAACAGAAAATAAAATTTTTGGATTCGTTATTCAGTACAAAAAAGTTTCAAAATAACATTTTTGGATTCATTATCCAGTATAAAAAAACTTTCAAAATAAATTTTTTGGATTCGTTATCCAGTAAAAAAAATCTTTCAAAATAAAATTTTTGGATTCATTATCCAGTATAATAAAAGTTTCAAAATAAAATTTTTGGATTCATTATCCAGAATAATATAACTTTAAAAATAAAATTTTTGGATTCAGTATCCAGTATAATAAAACTTTCAAAATAAAATTTTTGGGTTCATTATCCAGTATACAAAAACTTTAAAAATAAACTGTTTGTATTCATTATCCATTATAAAAAACCTTTCAAACTAAATATTTTGAATTCATTATTCAGTATAATAAAACTTTTAAAATAAAATTTTTGGATTTAATTTTCAGTATAATAAAAGTTTTAAAATAAAATTTTTGGATTTCATTATCGAGTATAATAAAACTTTCAAAATAAAATATTTGGATTCATTATCCAGTATAAAAAAACTTTCAAAATAATATTTTTGGATTCATTAGCCAGAATAATAAAACTTTCAAAATAAAATTTTTGGATTCATTATCCAATATAAAAAAACTTTCAAAGAAAAATTTTTTGATTCATTATCCAGAATAATAAAACTTTCAAAATAAAATTTTTGGATTCATTATCCAGTATAAAAAACTTTCAAAATAAAATTTTTGGATTCATTATCCAGTATAAAAAAACTTTCAAAATAAAATTTTTGGATTCATTATCCAGTACAATAAAAGTTTCGAAATAAAAGTTTTGGATTCATTATTCAGTAAATTAAAACTTTCAAAATAAAATTTTTGGATTCATTATCCAGTATAAAAAAATTTTCAAAGTAAAATTTTTGGATTCATTATCCAGAATAATAAAAGTTTCAAAATAAAATTTTTGGATTCATTATCCAGTATAAAAAAATTTTCAAAGTAAAATTTTTGGATTCATTATCCAGAATAATAAAAGTTTCAAAATAAAATTTTTGGATTCATTATCCAGTATAAAAAGACATTAAAAATATAATTTTTGGATTCATTATCCAATATAAAAAAACTTTCAAAATAAAATTTTTGGATTCATTATCAAGTATAAAAAAACTTTCAAAATAAACTTTTTGGATTTATTATCCAGTATAAAAAATCTTTCAAACTAAATATATTGAATTCATTATTCAGTATAATAAAACTTTCAAAATAAAATTTTTGGATTCATTATTCAGTATAATAAAACTTTCAAAATAAATTTTTTGGATTCATTATCCAGTAAAAAAAATCTTTCAAAATAAAATTTTTGGATTCATTATCCAGTATAATAAAACTTTCAAAATAAAATTTTTGTATTCATTATCCAGTACAATTAAATTTTCTAAATAAAATTGTTGGATTCATCATTCAGTATAATAAAACTTTCAAAATAAAATTTTTGGATTCATTATCCAGTATAATAAAAGTTCCAAAATAAAATTTTTGGATTCATTATACAGTATAATAAATCTTTCATAATAAAATTTTTGGATTCATTATCCAGTATAACAATACTTTCAAAATAAAATTTTTGGATTCATTATCCAGAATAGTAAAACTTTAAAATTAAACTTTTTGGATTCATTATCCAGTATAATAAAACTTTCAAAATAAAATTTTTGGATTCATTATTCAGTATAAATAACTTTCAAAATAAAATTTTTGGATTCATTATCCAGTATAAAAAAAACTCTCAAAATAATATTTTTGGATTCATTATCCAGTATAATAAAAGTTTCAAAATAAAAGTTTTGGATTCATTATCCAGAATAATAAAACTTTTAAAATAAAATTTTTGGATTTATTATCCAGTATAATAAAACTTTCAAAATAAAATTTTTGGATTCATTATCCAGTATAAAAAAACTTTCAAAATAATATTTTTGGATTCATTATCCAGAATAAAACTTTCAAAATAAAATTTTTGGATTCATTTTCCAGTATAATAAAACTTTCAAAATAAAATTTTTGGATTCATTATCCAGTATAAAAAAACTTTCAAAATAAACTTTTTGTATTCATTATCCAGTATAAAAAATCTTTCAAACTAAATATTTTGAATTCATTATTCAGTATAATAAAACTTTTAAAATAAAATTTTTGGATTTAATTTTCAGTATAATAAAACTTTTAAAATAAAATTTTTGGATTCATTATCCAGTATAATAAAACTTTCAAAATAAAATTTTTGGATTCATTATCCAGTATAAAAAAACTTTCAAAATAATATTTTTGGATTCATTATCGAGAATAAAACTTTCAAAATAAAATTTTTGGATTCATTATCCAGTATAAAAAAACGTTCAAAATAAAATTTTTGGATTCATTATCCAGTACAATAAAAGTTTCGAAATAAAAGTTTTGGATTCATTATTCAGTAAATTAAAATTTTCAAAATAAAATTTTTGGATTCATTATCCAGTATAATAAAACGTTCAAAATAAAATTTTTGGATTCATTATCCAGTATAAAAAAATTTTCAAAGTAAAATTTTTGGATTCATTATCCAGAATAATAAAACTTTCAAAATAAAATTTTTGGATTCATTATCCAGTATAAAAAGACATTAAAAATATAATTTTTGGATTCATTATCCAGTATAGTAAAACTTTCAAAATAAAATTTTTGGATTCATTATCCAGTATAAAAAACTTTCAAAATAAAATTTTTGGATTCATTATCCAGTATAATAAAACTTTCAAAATAAAATTTTTGGATTCATTATTCAGTATAGTAAAACTTTCAAAATAAATTTTTTGGATTCATTATCCAGTAAAAAAAATCTTTCAAAATAAAATTTTTGGATTCATTATCCAGTATAATAAAACTTTCAAAGAAAAATTTTTTGATTCATTATCCAGAATAATAAAACTTTCAAAATAAAATTTTTGGATTCATTATCCAGTATAAAAAACTTTCAAAATAAAATTTTTGGGTTCATTATCCAGTATACAAAAACTTTAAAAATAAACTGTTTGTATTCATTATCCATTATAAAAAACCTTTCAAACTAAATATTTTGAATTCATTATTCAGTATAATAAAACTTTTAAAATAAAATTTTTGGATTTAATTTTCAGTATAATAAAAGTTTTAAAATAAAATTTTTGGATTTCATTATCGAGTATAATAAAACTTTCAAAATAAAATATTTGGATTCATTATCCAGTATAAAAAAACTTTCAAAATAATATTTTTGGATTCATTAGCCAGAATAATAAAACTTTCAAAATAAAATTTTTGGATTCATTATCCAATATAAAAAAACTTTCAAAGAAAAATTTTTTGATTCATTATCCAGAATAATAAAACTTTCAAAATAAAATTTTTGGATTCATTATCCAGTATAAAAAACTTTCAAAATAAAATTTTTGGATTCATTATCCAGTATAAAAAAACTTTCAAAATAAAATTTTTGGATTCATTATCCAGTACAATAAAAGTTTCGAAATAAAAGTTTTGGATTCATTATTCAGTAAATTAAAACTTTCAAAATAAAATTTTTGGATTCATTATCCAGTATAAAAAAATTTTCAAAGTAAAATTTTTGGATTCATTATCCAGAATAATAAAAGTTTCAAAATAAAATTTTTGGATTCATTATCCAGTATAAAAAAATTTTCAAAGTAAAATTTTTGGATTCATTATCCAGAATAATAAAAGTTTCAAAATAAAATTTTTGGATTCATTATCCAGTATAAAAAGACATTAAAAATATAATTTTTGGATTCATTATCCAATATAAAAAAACTTTCAAAATAAAATTTTTGGATTCATTATCAAGTATAAAAAAACTTTCAAAATAAACTTTTTGGATTTATTATCCAGTATAAAAAATCTTTCAAACTAAATATATTGAATTCATTATTCAGTATAATAAAACTTTCAAAATAAAATTTTTGGATTCATTATTCAGTATAATAAAACTTTCAAAATAAATTTTTTGGATTCATTATCCAGTAAAAAAAATCTTTCAAAATAAAATTTTTGGATTCATTATCCAGTATAATAAAACTTTCAAAATAAAATTTTTGTATTCATTATCCAGTACAATTAAATTTTCTAAATAAAATTGTTGGATTCATCATTCAGTATAATAAAACTTTCAAAATAAAATTTTTGGATTCATTATCCAGTATAATAAAAGTTCCAAAATAAAATTTTTGGATTCATTATACAGTATAATAAATCTTTCATAATAAAATTTTTGGATTCATTATCCAGTATAACAATACTTTCAAAATAAAATTTTTGGATTCATTATCCAGAATAGTAAAACTTTAAAATTAAACTTTTTGGATTCATTATCCAGTATAATAAAACTTTCAAAATAAAATTTTTGGATTCATTATTCAGTATAAATAACTTTCAAAATAAAATTTTTGGATTCATTATCCAGTATAAAAAAAACTCTCAAAATAATATTTTTGGATTCATTATCCAGTATAATAAAAGTTTCAAAATAAAAGTTTTGGATTCATTATCCAGAATAATAAAACTTTTAAAATAAAATTTTTGGATTTATTATCCAGTATAATAAAACTTTCAAAATAAAATTTTTGGATTCATTATCCAGTATAAAAAAACTTTCAAAATAATATTTTTGGATTCATTATCCAGAATAAAACTTTCAAAATAAAATTTTTGGATTCATTTTCCAGTATAATAAAACTTTCAAAATAAAATTTTTGGATTCATTATCCAGTATAAAAAAACTTTCAAAATAAACTTTTTGTATTCATTATCCAGTATAAAAAATCTTTCAAACTAAATATTTTGAATTCATTATTCAGTATAATAAAACTTTTAAAATAAAATTTTTGGATTTAATTTTCAGTATAATAAAACTTTTAAAATAAAATTTTTGGATTCATTATCCAGTATAATAAAACTTTCAAAATAAAATTTTTGGATTCATTATCCAGTATAAAAAAACTTTCAAAATAATATTTTTGGATTCATTATCGAGAATAAAACTTTCAAAATAAAATTTTTGGATTCATTATCCAGTATAAAAAAACGTTCAAAATAAAATTTTTGGATTCATTATCCAGTACAATAAAAGTTTCGAAATAAAAGTTTTGGATTCATTATTCAGTAAATTAAAATTTTCAAAATAAAATTTTTGGATTCATTATCCAGTATAATAAAACGTTCAAAATAAAATTTTTGGATTCATTATCCAGTATAAAAAAATTTTCAAAGTAAAATTTTTGGATTCATTATCCAGAATAATAAAACTTTCAAAATAAAATTTTTGGATTCATTATCCAGTATAAAAAGACATTAAAAATATAATTTTTGGATTCATTATCCAGTATAGTAAAACTTTCAAAATAAAATTTTTGGATTCATTATCCAGTATAAAAAACTTTCAAAATAAAATTTTTGGATTCATTATCCAGTATAATAAAACTTTCAAAATAAAATTTTTGGATTCATTATTCAGTATAGTAAAACTTTCAAAATAAATTTTTTGGATTCATTATCCAGTAAAAAAAATCTTTCAAAATAAAATTTTTGGATTCATTATCCAGTATAATAAAACTTTCAAAATAAAATTTTTGGATTCATTATCCAGTACAATTAAATTTTCTAAATAAAATTGTTGGATTCATCATTCAGTATAATAAAACTTTCAAAATAAAATTTTTGGATTCATTATTCAGTATAATAATAGTTACAAAATAAAATTTTTGGATTCAATATACAGTATAATAAATCTTTCAAAATAAAATTTTTGGATTCATTATCCAGTATAACAATACTTTCAAAATAAAATTTTTGGATTCATTATCCAGAATAATAAAACTTTAAAAGTAAACTTTTTGGATTCATTATCCAGTATAATAAAACTTTCAAAATAAAATTTTTTGATTCATTATTCAGTATAAATAACTTTCAAAATAAAATTTTTGGATTCATTATCCAGTATATAAAAAAATCAAAATAATATTTTTGGATTCATTATCCAGTATAATAAAAGTTTCAAAATAAAAGTTTTGGATTCATTATCCAGAATAATAAAACTTTCAAAATAAAATTTTTGGATTCATTATCCAGTATAAAAAAACTTTAAAAATAAAATTTTTGGATTCATTATCCAGTATAATAAAACTTTCAAAATAAAATTTTTGGATTCATTATCCAGTATAAAAAAACTTTCAAAATAATATTTTTGGATTCATTATCCAGAATAATAAAACTTTCAAAATAAAATTTTTGGATTCATTATCCAGAATAATAAAACTGAAAATAAAATTTTTGGATTCGTTATTCAGTACAATAAAAGTTTCAAAATAAAATTTTTGGATTCATTATCCAGTATAAAAAAAGTTTCAAAATAAATTTTTTGGATTCATTATCCAGTAAAAAAAATCTTTCAAAATAAAATTTTTGGATTCATTATCCAGTATAATAAAACTTTCAAAATAAAATTTTTGGATTCATTATCCAGTATAATAATAACATTTTCCAAATAAAATTGTTGGATTCATCATTCAGTATAATAAAACTTTCAAAATAAAATTTTTGGATTCATTATTCAGTATAATAAAATTTTCAAAATAAAATGTTTGGATTCATTATCCAGTATAATAAAACTTTCAAAATAAAATTTTTGGATTCATTATCCAGAATAATAAAACTTTCAAATTAAAAATTTTGGATTTATTTTCCAGTATAATAAATCTTTTAAACTAAATATTTTGGATTCAATATTCAGTATAATAAAACTTTCACAATAAAATTTTAGGATTCATTATCCAGAATAATAAAACTTTCAAATTAAAAATTTTGGATTTATTTTCCAGTATAATAAATCTTTTAAACTAAATATTTTGGATTCAATATTCAGTATAATAAAACTTTCAAAATAAAATTTTTGGATTCATTATTCAGTATAATAAAACTTTCAAAGTAAATTTTTGGATTCATTATCCAGTATATAAAAACTATCAAAATAAAATTTTTGGATTCAATATCCAGAATAATAAAACTTTCAAAATAAAATTTTTGGATTCATTATCCAGAATAATAAAACTTTCAAAATAAAATTTTTGGATTCATTATTCAGTACAATAAAAGTTTCAAAACAATATTTTTGGATTCATTCTCCTGTATAAAAAAACTTTCAAAATAAATTTTTTTGATTCATTATCCAGTTTAATAAATCTTTCACAATAAAATTTATGAATTCATTATCCAGTATATACTACTTTCAAAATAAAATTTTTGGATTCATTATCCAGTATAATAAATCTTTCAAAATATAATTTTTGGATTCATTATCCAGTATAATAAAACTTTCAAAATAAAATTTTTGGATCACTATTCGGTATAATAAAACTTTCAAAATAAAATTTTTGGATTCATTATCCAGAATAATAAAACTTTCAAAATAAAATTTTTGGATTCATTATTCAGTACAATAAAAGTTTCAAAACAATATTTTTGGATTCATTATCCTGTATAAAAAAACTTTCAAAATAAATTTTTTTGATTCATTATCCAGTTTAATAAATCTTTCACAATAAAATTTATGGATTCATTATCCAGTATATACTACTTTCAAAATAAAATATTTGGATTCATTATCCAGTATAATAAATCTTTCAAAATAAATTTTTGGATTCATTATCCAGTATAAAAAAACTTTCAAAATAAAATTTTTGGATTCATTATCCAGAATAGTAAAACTTTAAAAATAAAATTTTTGGATTCATTATCCAGTATAATAAAAGTTTCAAAATAAAAGTTTTGGATTCATTATTCAGTAAATTAAAACTTTCAAAATAAAATTTTTCGATTCATTATACAGTATAATAAAACGTTCAAAATAAAATTTTTGGATTCATTATCCAGTATAATAAAATTTTCAAAGTAAAATTTTTGGATTCATTATCCAGAATAATAAAACTTTAAAAATAAAATTTTTGGATTCATTATCCAGTATAAAAAAACTTTAAAAATAAAATTTTTGGATTCATTATCCAGTATAATAAAACTTTCAAAATAAAATTTTTGGATTCATTATCCAGTATAAAAAAACTTTCAAAATAAACTTTTTGTATTCATTATCCAGTATAAAAAATCTTTTAAACTAAATATTTTGAATTCATTATTCAGTATAATAAAACTTTTAAAATAAAATTTTTGGATTCAATTTTCAATATAATAAAAGTTTTAAATAAAATTTTTGGATTTCATTATCGAGTATAATAAAATTTTCAAAATAAAATTTTTGGAATCATTATCCAGTATAAAAATACTTTCAAAATAATATTTTTGGATTCATTAGCCAGAATAATAAAACTTTCAAAATAAAATTTTTGGATTCATTATCCAATATAAAAAAACTTTCAAAATAAAATTTTTGGATTCATTATCCAGAATAATAAAACTTTAAAAGTAAACTTTTTGGATTCATTATCCAGTATAATAAAACTTTCAAAATAAAATTTTTGGATTCATTATTCAGTATAAATAACTTTCAAAATAAAATTTTTGGATTCATTATCCAGTATAAAAAAAACTCTCAAAATAATATTTTTGGATTCATTATCCAGTATAATAAAAGTTTCAATATAAAAGTTTTGGATTCATTATCTAGAATAATAAAACTTTCAAAATAAAATTTTTGGATTCATTATCCAGTATAAAAAAACTTTAAAAATAAAATTTTTGGATTCATTATCCAGTATAATAAAACTTTCAAAATAAAATTTTTGGATTCATTATCCAGTATAAAAAAACTTTCAAAATAATATTTTTGGATTCATTATCCAGAATAATAAAACTTTCAAAATAAAATTTTTGGATTCATTATCCAGAATAATAAAACTCAAAATAAAATTTTTGGATTCGTTATTCAGTACAATAAAAGTTTCAAAATAAAATTTTTGGATTCATTATCCAGTATAAAAAAACTTTCAAAATAAATTTTTTGGATTCATTATCCAGTAAAAAAAATCTTTCAAAATAAAATTTTTGGATTCATTATCCAGTATAATAAAACTTTCAAAATAAAATTTTTGGATTCATTATCCAGTATAATAATAACATTTTCTAAATAAAATTGTTGGATTCATCATTCAGTATAATAAAACTTTCAAAATAAAATTTTTGAATACGTTATCCAGTATAATAAAACTTTCAAAATAAAATTTTTGGATTCATTATCCAGAATAATAAAACTCAAAATAAAATTTTTGGATTCGTTATTCAGTACAATAAAAGTTTCAAAATAAAATTTTTGGATTCATTATCCAGTATAAAAAAACTTTCAAACTAAATATTTTGGATTCATTATTCAGTATACCAAAACTTTCAAAATAAAATTTTTGGATTCATTATTCAGTATAATAAAACTTTCAAAATAAAATGTTTGGATTCATTATCCAGTATAATAAAACTTTCAAAATAAAATTTTTGGAATCATTATTCAATATAATAAATTTTTCAAACTAAATATTTTGGATTCATTATTCAGTATAATAACACTTTCAAAATAAAATTTTTGGATTTATTATTCAGTATAATAAAACCTTCGAAATAAAATTGTTGGATTCATTATTGAGTATAATAAAAGTTTTAAAATAAAATTTTTGGATTTCATTATCCAGTATAATAAAACATTCAAAATAAAATTTCTTGATTTATTATCCAGTATAACAAACTTTCAAAATAAAAATTTTGGATTCATTATTCAGTATAATAAAACTTTCAAAATAAAATTTTTGGATTCATTATCCAGTATAATAAATCTTTCAAACTAAATATTTTGGATTCAATATTCAGTATAATAAAACTTTCAAAATAAAATTTTTGGATTCATTATCCAGTATAATAAATCTTTCAAAATAAAATTTTTGGATTCATTATCCAGTATAAAAAAACTTTCATAATAAAATTTTTGGATTCATTATCCAGAATAATAAAACTTTCAAAATAAAATTTTTGGATTCATTATTCAGTACAATAAAAAATTCAAAATAAATTTTTTGGATTCATTATCCAGTTTAATAAAACTTTCAAAGTAAGTTTTTGGATTCATTATCCAATATAATAAATCTTTCAAAATAAAATTTTTGGATTCATTATCCAGTATAATAAATCTTTTACAATAAAATTTTTGGATTCATTATCCAGTATAATAAAACTTTCAAAATAAAATTTTTGGATCACTATTCAGTTTAATAAATCTTTCAAAATAAAATTTTTGGATTCATTATCCAGTATAAAAAAATTTCAAAATAAATTTTTTGGACTCTTTTTCCGGTATAATAAATCTTTCAAAATAAAATTTTTGGATTCATTATCCAGAATAATGAAACTTTCAAAATAAAATTTTTGGATTCATTATCCAGTATAAAAAAACTTTCAAAATAAAATTTTTTGATTCATTATTCAGTATCATAAAACTTTCAAAATAAAATTGTTGGATTCAATTTTCAGTATAGTAAAAGCTTAAAAATAAAATTTTTGGATTTCATTATCCAGTATAATTAAATTTTCAAAATAAAATTTTTGGATTCATTATCCAGTATAATAAAAATTTCACAATAACATTTTCGGATTCATTATCCAGTATAATAAAACTTTCAAAATAAAATTTTTGGATTCATTATCCAGTATAATAAATCTTTTTAATAAAATGTTTGGATACATCATTCAGTATAATAAAACTTTCAAAATAAAATTTTTGGATTCATTAACCAGTATAATAAATTTTTCAAACTAAATTTTTTGGATTCATTATTCAGTATAATAACACTTTCAAAATAAAATTTTTGGATTTATTATTCAGTATAATAAAACCTTCAAAATAAAATTGTTGGATTCATTATTGAGTATAATAAAAGTTTTAAAATAAAATTTTTGGATTTCATTATCCACTATAATAAAACATTCAAAATAAAATTTCTTGATTTATTATCCAGTATAATAAAACTTTCAAAATAAAATTTTTGGATTCATTATTCAGTATAATAAAACTTTCAAAATAAAATTTTTGGATTCATTATCCAGTATAATAAATCTTTAAAAAACTAAATATTTTGGATTCAATATTCAGTATAATAAAACTTTCAAAATAAAATTTTTGGATTCATTATTCAGTATAAAAAAACCTTCAAAATAGATTTATTATTGAATTCATTTTCCAGTATAAAAAAACTTTCAAAATAATATTTTTGGATTCATTATCCAGTATAAAAAACTTTCAAAATAAAATTTTTGGATTCATTATCCAGTATAATAAATCTTTTACAATAAAATTTTTGGATTCATTATCCAGTATAATAAAACTTTCAAAATAAAATTTTTGGATCACTATTCAGTTTAATAAAACTTTCAAAATAAAATTTTTGGATTCATTATCCAGTATAAAAAAATTTCAAAATAAATTTTTTGGACTCTTTTTCCAGTATAATAAATCTTTCAAAATAAAATTTTTGGATTCATTATCTAGAATAATGAAACTTTCAAAATAAAATTTTTGGATTCATTATCCAGTATAAAAAAACATTCAAAATAAAATTTTTGGAATCATTATTCAATATAATAAATTTTTCAAACTAAATATTTTGGATTCATTATTCAGTATAATAACACTTTCAAAATAAAATTTTTGGATATATTATTCAGTATATTAAAACCTTCGAAATAAAATTGTTGGATTCATTATTGAGTATAATAAAAGTTTTAAAATAAAATTTTTGGATTTCATTATCCAGTATAATAAAACATTCAAAATAAAATTTCTTGATTTATTATCCAGTATAATAAAACTTTCATAATAAAATTTTTGGATTCATTATTCAGTATAATAAAACTTTCAAAATAAAATTTTTGGATTCATTATCCATTATAATAAATCTTTCAAACTAAATATTTTGGATTCAATATTCAGTATAATAAAACTTTCAAAATAAAATTTTTGGATTCATTATCCAGTATAATAAATCTTTCTAAAATAAAATTTTTGGATTCATTATCCAGTATAAAAAAACTTTCAAAATAAAATTTTTGGATTCATTATCCAGAATAATAAAACTTTCAAAATAAAATTTTTGGATTCATTATTCAGTACAATAAAAAATTCAAAATAAATTTTTTGGAATCATTATCCAGTTTAATAAAACTTTCAAAGTAAGTTTTTGGATTCATTATTCAATATAATAAATCTTTCAAAATAAAATTTTTGGATTCACTATCGAGTATAAAAAAACTTTCAAAATAGATTTATTATTGAATTCATTTTCCAGTATAAAAAACTTTCAAAATAAAATTTTTGGATTCATTATCCAGTATAAAAAAACTCTCAAAATAAAATTTTTGGATTCATTATCCAGTATAATAAAAGTTTCAAAATAGAAGTTTTGGATTCATTATTCTGTAGATTAAAACTTTCAAAATAAAATGTTTGGATTCATTATTCAGTATAATAAAACTTGCAAATTAAAATTTTTGGATTCATTATTCAGTATAATAAAACTTTCAAAATAAAATTGTTGGATTCAATTTTCAGTATAGTAAAAGCTTAAAAATAAAATTTTTGGATTTCATTATCCAGTATAATTAAATTTTCAAAATAAAATTTTTGGATTCATTATCCAGTATAATAAAAATTTCACAATAACATTTTAGATTCATTATCCAGTATAATAAAACATTCAAAATAAAATTTTTGGATTCATTATCCAGTATAATAAATCTTTTTAATAAAATGTTTGGATACATCATTCAGTATAATAGAACTTTCAAAATAAAATTTTTGGATTCATTATCCAGTATAATAAATTTTTCAAACTAAATATTTTGGATTCATTATTCAGTATAATAACACTTTCAAAATAAAATTTTTGGATTTATTATTCAGTATAATAAAACCTTCAAAATAAAATTGTTGGATTCATTATTGAGTATAATAAAAGTTTTAAAATAAAATTTTTGGATTTCATTATCCAGTATAATAAAACATTCAAAATAAAATTTCTTGATTTATTATCCAGTATAATAAAACTTTCAAAATAAAATTTTTGGATTCATTATTCAGTATAATAAAACTTTCAAAATAAAATTTTTGGATTCATTATCCAGTATAATAAATCTTTCAAACTAAATATTTTGGATTCAATATTCAGTATAAAAAAACTTTCAAAATAAAATTTTTGGATTCATTATCCAGAATAATAAAACTTTCAAAATAAAATTTTTGGATTCATTATTCAGTACAATAAAAAATTCAAAATAAATTTTTTGGATTCATTATCCAGTTTAATAAAACTTTCAAAATAAAATTTTTGGATTCATTATTCAGTATAATAAAACTTTCAAAGTAAGTTTTTGGATTCATTATCCAATATAATAAATCTTTCAAAATAAAATTTTTGGATTCATTATCCAGTATAAAAAAACTTTCAAAATAGATTTATTATTGAATTCATTTTCCAGTATAAAAAAACTTTCAAAATAATATTTTTGGATTCATTATCCAGTATAAAAAACTTTCAAAATAAAATTTTTGGATTCATTATCCAGTATAATAAATCTTTTACAATAAAATTTTTGGATTCATTATCCAGTATAATAAAACTTTCAAAATAAAATTTTTGGATCACTATTCAGTTTAATAAAACTTTCAAAATAAAATTTTTGGATTCATTATCCAGTATAAAAAAATTTCAAAATAAATTTTTTGGACTCTTTTTCCAGTATAATAAATCTTTCAAAATAAAATTTTTGGATTCATTATCCAGAATAATGAAACTTTCAAAATAAAATTTTTGGATTCATTATCCAGTATAAAAAAACATTCAAAATAATATTTTTGGAATCATTATTCAATATAATAAATTTTTCAAACTAAATATTTTGGATTCATTATTCAGTATAATAACACTTTCAAAATAAAATTTTTGGATTTATTATTCAGTATAATAAAACCTTCGAAATAAAATTGTTGGATTCATTATTGAGTATAATAAAAGTTTTAAAATAAAATTTTTGGATTTCATTATCCAGTATAATAAAACATTCAAAATAAAATTTCTTGATTTATTATCCAGTATAATAAAACTTTCAAAATAAAATTTTTGGATTCATTATTCAGTATAATAAAACTTTCAAAATAAAATTTTTGGATTCATTATCCAGTATAATAAATCTTTCAAACTAAATATTTTGGATTCAATATTCAGTATAATAAAACTTTCAAAATAAAATTTTTGGATTCATTATCCAGTATCATAAATCTTTCAAAATAAAATTTTTGGATTCATTATCCAGTATAAAAAAACTTTCAAAATAAAATTTTTGGATTCATTATCCAGAATAATAAAACTTTCAAAATAAAATTTTTGGAATCATTATTCAGTACAATAAAAAATTCAAAATAAATTTTTTGGATTCATTATCCAGTTTAATAAAACTTTCAAAGTAAGTTTTTGGATTCATTATCCAATATAATAAATCTTTCAAAATAAAATTTTTGGATTCATTATCCAGTATAAAAAAAACTTTCAAAATAGATTTATTATTGAATTCATTTTCCAGTATAAAAAAACTTTCAAAATAATATTTTTGGATTCATTATCCAGTATAACAAATCTTTTACAATAAAATTTTTGGATTCATTATCCAGTATAATAAAACTTTCAAAATAAAATTTTTGGATCACTATTCAGTTTAATAAATCTTTCAAAATAAAATTTTTGGATTCATTATCCAGTATAAAAAAATTTCAAAATAAATTTTTTGGACTCTTTTTCCAGTATAATAAATCTTTCAAAATAAAATTTTTGGACTCATTATCCAGAATAATGAAACTTTCAAAATAAAATTTTTGGATTCATTATCCAGTATAATAAATCTTTTTAATAAAATGTTTGGATACATCATTCAGTATAATAAAACTTTCAAAATAAAATTTTTGGATTCATTATCCAGTATAATAAATTTTTCAAACTAAATTTTTTGGATTCATTATTCAGTATAATAACACTTTCAAAATAAAATTTTTGGATTTATTATTCAGTATAATAAAACCTTCAAAATAAAATTGTTGGATTCATTATTGAGTATAATAAAAGTTTTAAAATAAAATTTTTGGATTTCATTATCCAGTATAATAAAACATTCAAAATAAAATTTCTTGATTTATTATCCAGTATAATAAAACTTTCAAAATAAAATTTTTGGATTCGTTATTCAGTATAATAAAACTTTCAAAATAAAATTTTTGGATTCATTATCCAGTATAATAAATCTTTCAAACTAAATATTTTGGATTCAATATTCAGTATAATAAAACTTTCAAAATAAAATTTTTGGATTCATTATCCAGTATAATAAATCTTTCAAAATAAAATTTTAGGATTCATTATCCAGTATAAAAAAACTTTCAAAGAAAAATTTTTAGATTCATTATCCAGAATATAAAAACTTTCAAAATAAAATTTTTGGATTCATTATCCAGTATAAAAACTTTCAAAATAAAATTTTTGGATTCATTGTCCAGTATAAAAAAACTTTCAAAATAAAATTTTTGGATTCATTATCCAGTACAATAAAAGTTCCGAAATAAAAGTTTTGGATTCATTATTCAGTAAAATAAAACTTTCAAAATAAAATTTTTGGATTCATTATCCAGTATAAAAAAACTCTCAAAATAAAATTTTTGGATTCATTATCCAGTATAATAAAAGTTTCAAAATAAACTTTTTGTATTCATTATCCAGTATAAAAAATCTTTCAAACTAAATATTTTGAATTCATTATTCAGTATAATAAAACTTTCAAAATAAAATTTTTGGATTCATTATCCAGTATAAAAAAACTTTAAAAATAAAATTTTTGGATTCATTATCCAGTATAATAAAACTTTCAAAATAAAATTTTTGGATTCATTATCCAGTATAAAAAAACTTTCAAAGAAAAATTTTTAGATTCATTATCCAGAATATAAAAACTTTCAAAATAAAATTTTTGGATTCATTATCCAGTATAAAAACTTTCAAAATAAAATTTTTGGATTCATTATCCAGTATAATAAAACGTTCAAAATAAAATTTTTGGATTCATTATCCTGTATAAAAACACTTTCAAAGTAAAATTTTTGGATTCATTATCCAGAATAATAAAACTTTCAAAATAAAATTTTTGGATTCAATATCCAGTATAAAAAAACGTCCAAAATAAAATTTTTGGATTCAATATCCAGTATAAAAAAACTTTCAAAATAATATTTTTGGATTCATTATCCAGAATAATAAAACAGAAAATAAAATTTTTGGATTCGTTATTCAGTACAATAAAAGTTTCAAAATAACATTTTTGGATTCATTATCCAGTATAAAAAAACTTTCAAAATAAATTTTTTGGATTCGTTATCCAGTAAAAAAAAATCTTTCAAAATAAAATTTTTGGATTCATTATCCAGTATAATAAAAGTTTCAAAATAAAATTTTTGGATTCATTATCCAGAATAATAAAACTTTAAAAATAAAATTTTTGGATTCATTATCCAGTATAATAAAACTTTCAAAATAAAATTTTTGGGTTCATTATTCAGTATAAAAAACTTTCAAAATAAAATTTTTGGATTCATTATCCAGTATAAAAAAACTCTCAAAATAAAATTTTTGGATTCATTATCCAGTATAATAAAAGTTTCAAAATAAAAGTTTTGGATTCATTATTCAGTAAATTAAAACTTTCAAAATAAAATTTTTCGACTCATTATCCAGTATAATAAAACGTTCAAAATAAAATTTTTGGATTCATTATCCAGTACAAAAAAACTTTCAAAGAAAAATTTTTAGATTCATTATCCAGAATATAAAAACTTTCAAAATAAAATTTTTGGATTCATTATCCAGTATAAAAACTTTCAAAATAAAATTTTTGGATTCATTATCCAGTATAAAAAAACTTTCAAAATAAAATTTTTGGATTCATTATCCAGTACAATAAAAGTTCCGAAATAAAAGTTTTGGATTCATTATTCAGTAAAATAAAACTTTCAAAATATAATTTTTGGATTCATTATCCAGTATAATAAAACGTTCAAAATAAAATTTTTGGATTCATTATCCAGTATAAAAAGACTTTAAAAATAAAATTTTCGGATTCATTATCCAGTATAATAAAACTTTCAAAATAAACTTTTTGGATTCATTATCCAGTATAAAAAATCTTTCAAAATAATATTTTTGGATTCATTATCCAGAATAATAAAACGTTAAAAATAAAATTTTTGGATTCATTATCCAGTATAATAAAACTTTCAAAATAAAATTTTTGTATTCATTATTCAGTATAAAAAACTTTCAAAATAAAAGTTTTGGATTCATTATTCAGTAAATTAAAACTTTCAAAATAAAATTTTTGGATTCATTATCCAGTATAATAAAACGTTCAAAATAAAATTTTTGGATTCATTATCCAGTATAAAAACACTTTCAAAGTAAAATTTTTGGATTCATTATCCAGAATAATAAAACATTCAAAATAAAATTTTTGGATTCACTATCCAGTATAAAAAAACGTCCAAAATAAAATTTTTGTATTCAATATCCAGTATAAAAAAACTTTCAAAATAATATTTTTGGATTCATTATCCAGAATAATAAAACAGAAAATAAAATTTTTGGATTCGTTATTCAGTACAAAAAAGTTTCAAAATAACATTTTTGGATTCATTATCCAGTATAAAAAAACTTTCAAAATAAATTTTTTGGATTCGTTATCCAGTAAAAAAAATCTTTCAAAATAAAATTTTTGGATTCATTATCCAGTATAATAAAAGTTTCAAAATAAAATTTTTGGATTCATTATCCAGAATAATATAACTTTAAAAATAAAATTTTTGGATTCAGTATCCAGTATAATAAAACTTTCAAAATAAAATTTTTGGGTTCATTATCCAGTATACAAAAACTTTAAAAATAAACTGTTTGTATTCATTATCCATTATAAAAAACCTTTCAAACTAAATATTTTGAATTCATTATTCAGTATAATAAAACTTTTAAAATAAAATTTTTGGATTTAATTTTCAGTATAATAAAAGTTTTAAAATAAAATTTTTGGATTTCATTATCGAGTATAATAAAACTTTCAAAATAAAATATTTGGATTCATTATCCAGTATAAAAAAACTTTCAAAATAATATTTTTGGATTCATTAGCCAGAATAATAAAACTTTCAAAATAAAATTTTTGGATTCATTATCCAATATAAAAAAACTTTCAAAGAAAAATTTTTTGATTCATTATCCAGAATAATAAAACTTTCAAAATAAAATTTTTGGATTCATTATCCAGTATAAAAAACTTTCAAAATAAAATTTTTGGATTCATTATCCAGTATAAAAAAACTTTCAAAATAAAATTTTTGGATTCATTATCCAGTACAATAAAAGTTTCGAAATAAAAGTTTTGGATTCATTATTCAGTAAATTAAAACTTTCAAAATAAAATTTTTGGATTCATTATCCAGTATAAAAAAATTTTCAAAGTAAAATTTTTGGATTCATTATCCAGAATAATAAAAGTTTCAAAATAAAATTTTTGGATTCATTATCCAGTATAAAAAAATTTTCAAAGTAAAATTTTTGGATTCATTATCCAGAATAATAAAAGTTTCAAAATAAAATTTTTGGATTCATTATCCAGTATAAAAAGACATTAAAAATATAATTTTTGGATTCATTATCCAATATAAAAAAACTTTCAAAATAAAATTTTTGGATTCATTATCAAGTATAAAAAAACTTTCAAAATAAACTTTTTGGATTTATTATCCAGTATAAAAAATCTTTCAAACTAAATATATTGAATTCATTATTCAGTATAATAAAACTTTCAAAATAAAATTTTTGGATTCATTATTCAGTATAATAAAACTTTCAAAATAAATTTTTTGGATTCATTATCCAGTAAAAAAAATCTTTCAAAATAAAATTTTTGGATTCATTATCCAGTATAATAAAACTTTCAAAATAAAATTTTTGTATTCATTATCCAGTACAATTAAATTTTCTAAATAAAATTGTTGGATTCATCATTCAGTATAATAAAACTTTCAAAATAAAATTTTTGGATTCATTATCCAGTATAATAAAAGTTCCAAAATAAAATTTTTGGATTCATTATACAGTATAATAAATCTTTCATAATAAAATTTTTGGATTCATTATCCAGTATAACAATACTTTCAAAATAAAATTTTTGGATTCATTATCCAGAATAGTAAAACTTTAAAATTAAACTTTTTGGATTCATTATCCAGTATAATAAAACTTTCAAAATAAAATTTTTGGATTCATTATTCAGTATAAATAACTTTCAAAATAAAATTTTTGGATTCATTATCCAGTATAAAAAAAACTCTCAAAATAATATTTTTGGATTCATTATCCAGTATAATAAAAGTTTCAAAATAAAAGTTTTGGATTCATTATCCAGAATAATAAAACTTTTAAAATAAAATTTTTGGATTTATTATCCAGTATAATAAAACTTTCAAAATAAAATTTTTGGATTCATTATCCAGTATAAAAAAACTTTCAAAATAATATTTTTGGATTCATTATCCAGAATAAAACTTTCAAAATAAAATTTTTGGATTCATTTTCCAGTATAATAAAACTTTCAAAATAAAATTTTTGGATTCATTATCCAGTATAAAAAAACTTTCAAAATAAACTTTTTGTATTCATTATCCAGTATAAAAAATCTTTCAAACTAAATATTTTGAATTCATTATTCAGTATAATAAAACTTTTAAAATAAAATTTTTGGATTTAATTTTCAGTATAATAAAACTTTTAAAATAAAATTTTTGGATTCATTATCCAGTATAATAAAACTTTCAAAATAAAATTTTTGGATTCATTATCCAGTATAAAAAAACTTTCAAAATAATATTTTTGGATTCATTATCGAGAATAAAACTTTCAAAATAAAATTTTTGGATTCATTATCCAGTATAAAAAAACGTTCAAAATAAAATTTTTGGATTCATTATCCAGTACAATAAAAGTTTCGAAATAAAAGTTTTGGATTCATTATTCAGTAAATTAAAATTTTCAAAATAAAATTTTTGGATTCATTATCCAGTATAATAAAACGTTCAAAATAAAATTTTTGGATTCATTATCCAGTATAAAAAAATTTTCAAAGTAAAATTTTTGGATTCATTATCCAGAATAATAAAACTTTCAAAATAAAATTTTTGGATTCATTATCCAGTATAAAAAGACATTAAAAATATAATTTTTGGATTCATTATCCAGTATAGTAAAACTTTCAAAATAAAATTTTTGGATTCATTATCCAGTATAAAAAACTTTCAAAATAAAATTTTTGGATTCATTATCCAGTATAATAAAACTTTCAAAATAAAATTTTTGGATTCATTATTCAGTATAGTAAAACTTTCAAAATAAATTTTTTGGATTCATTATCCAGTAAAAAAAATCTTTCAAAATAAAATTTTTGGATTCATTATCCAGTATAATAAAACTTTCAAAATAAAATTTTTGGATTCATTATCCAGTACAATTAAATTTTCTAAATAAAATTGTTGGATTCATCATTCAGTATAATAAAACTTTCAAAATAAAATTTTTGGATTCATTATTCAGTATAATAATAGTTACAAAATAAAATTTTTGGATTCAATATACAGTATAATAAATCTTTCAAAATAAAATTTTTGGATTCATTATCCAGTATAACAATACTTTCAAAATAAAATTTTTGGATTCATTATCCAGAATAATAAAACTTTAAAAGTAAACTTTTTGGATTCATTATCCAGTATAATAAAACTTTCAAAATAAAATTTTTTGATTCATTATTCAGTATAAATAACTTTCAAAATAAAATTTTTGGATTCATTATCCAGTATATAAAAAAATCAAAATAATATTTTTGGATTCATTATCCAGTATAATAAAAGTTTCAAAATAAAAGTTTTGGATTCATTATCCAGAATAATAAAACTTTCAAAATAAAATTTTTGGATTCATTATCCAGTATAAAAAAACTTTAAAAATAAAATTTTTGGATTCATTATCCAGTATAATAAAACTTTCAAAATAAAATTTTTGGATTCATTATCCAGTATAAAAAAACTTTCAAAATAATATTTTTGGATTCATTATCCAGAATAATAAAACTTTCAAAATAAAATTTTTTGGATTCATTATCCAGAATAATAAAACTGAAAATAAAATTTTTGGATTCGTTATTCAGTACAATAAAAGTTTCAAAATAAAATTTTTGGATTCATTATCCAGTATAAAAAAAGTTTCAAAATAAATTTTTTGGATTCATTATCCAGTAAAAAAAATCTTTCAAAATAAAATTTTTGGATTCATTATCCAGTATAATAAAACTTTCAAAATAAAATTTTTGGATTCATTATCCAGTATAATAATAACATTTTCCAAATAAAATTGTTGGATTCATCATTCAGTATAATAAAACTTTCAAAATAAAATTTTTGGATTCATTATTCAGTATAATAAAATTTTCAAAATAAAATGTTTGGATTCATTATCCAGTATAATAAAACTTTCAAAATAAAATTTTTGGATTCATTATCCAGAATAATAAAACTTTCAAATTAAAAATTTTGGATTTATTTTCCAGTATAATAAATCTTTTAAACTAAATATTTTGGATTCAATATTCAGTATAATAAAACTTCCACAATAAAATTTTAGGATTCATTATCCAGAATAATAAAACTTTCAAATTAAAAATTTTGGATTTATTTTCCAGTATAATAAATCTTTTAAACTAAATATTTTGGATTCAATATTCAGTATAATAAAACTTTCAAAATACAATTTTTGGATTCATTATTCAGTATAATAAAACTTTCAAAGTAAATTTTTGGATTCATTATCCAGTATATAAAAACTATCAAAATAAAATTTTTGGATTCAATATCCAGAATAATAAAACTTTCAAAATAAAATTTTTGGATTCATTATCCAGAATAATAAAACTTTCAAAATAAAATTTTTGGATTCATTATTCAGTACAATAAAAGTTTCAAAACAATATTTTTGGATTCATTCTCCTGTATAAAAAAACTTTCAAAATAAATTTTTTTGATTCATTATCCAGTTTAATAAATCTTTCACAATAAAATTTATGAATTCATTATCCAGTATATACTACTTTCAAAATAAAATTTTTGGATTCATTATCCAGTATAATAAATCTTTCAAAATATAATTTTTGGATTCATTATCCAGTATAATAAAACTTTCAAAATAAAATTTTTGGATCACTATTCGGTATAATAAAACTTTCAAAATAAAATTTTTGGATTCAATATCCAGTATAAAAAAAATTTCAAAATAAATTTTTTGGACTCATTTTCCAGTATAATAAATCTTTCAAAATAAAATTTTTGGATTCATTATACAGAATAATAAAAATTTCAAAATAAAATTTTTGGATTCATTATCCAGTATAAAAAAACATTCAAAATAAAATTTTTGGATTCATTATCCAGTATAAAAAAACTTTCAAAATAAAATTTTTGGATTCATTATCCAGTAGGCCTATAATAAAACTTACAAAATAACATTTTTGGATACATTATCCAGTATAAAATACTTTCAAAATAATATTTTGGGATTCAATATCCAGTATAGTAAAAGTTTCAAAATAAAATTTTTATGTTTCATTATCCAGTATAAAAAATCTTTCAAAATAACCTTTTTGGATTCATTATCCAGTATAAAAAATCTTTCAAACTAAATATTTTGGATTCATTATCCAGAATAATAAAACTTTAAAAATAAAATTTTTGGATTCATTATCCAGTATAATAAAACTTTCAAAATAAAATTTTTTTATTCATTATTCAGTATAAAAAACTTTCAAAATAAAATTTTTGGATTCATTATTCAGTATAATAAAAGTTTCAAAATAAACGTTTTGGATTCATTATTCAGTAAATTAAAACTTTCAAAATAAAATTTTTGGATTCATTATCCAGTATAATAAAACGTTAAAAATAAAATTTTTGGATTCATTATCCAGTATAAAAATACTTTCAAAGTAAATTTTTTGGATTCATTATCCAGAATAATAAAACTTTCAAAATAAAATTTTTGGATTCATTATCCAGTATAAAAAGACTTTAAAAATAAAATTTTAGGATTCATTATCCAGTATAAAAAAACGTTCAAAATAAAAGTTTTGGATTCGTTATCCAGAATAATAAAACTTTCAAAATAAAATTTTTGGATTCATTATCCAGTATAAAAAAACGTTCAAAATAAAAGTTTTGGATTCATTATCCAGTATAATAAAACTTTCAAAATAAAATTTTTGGATTCATTATCCAGTAAAAAAAAACATTCAAAATAAACTTTTTGTATTCATTATCCAGTATAAAAAATCTTTCAAACTAAATATTTTGAATTCATTATTCAGTATAATAAAACTTTCAAAATAAAATTTTTGGATTCAATTTTCAGTATAATAAAAGTTTTAAAATAAAATTTTTGGATTTCATTATCGAGTATAATAAAACTTTCAAAATAAAATTTTTGGATTCATTATCCAGTATAAAAAAACTTTCAAAATAATATTTTTGGATTCATTAGCCAGAATAATAAAACTTTCAAAATAAAATTTTTGGATTCATTATCCAGTATAAAAAAACTTTCAAAGAAAAATTTTTAGATTCATTATCCAGAATAATAAAACTTTCAAAATAAAATTTTTGGATTCATTATCCAGTATAAAAAGACTTTAAAAATAAAATTTTTGGATTCATTATCCTGTATAATAAAACTTTCAAAATAAAATTTTTGGATTCATTATCCAGTATAAAAAAACTTTCAAAATAAACTTTTTGGATTCATTATCCAGTATAAAAAATCTTTCAAACTAAATATTTTGAATTCATTATTCAGTATAATAAAACTTTCAAAATAAAATTTTTGGATTCATTATACAGTATAAAAAAACTTTCAAAATAATATTTTTGGATTCATTATCCAGAATAATAAAACTTTAAAAATAAAATTTTTGGATTCATTATCCAGTATAATAAAACTTTCAAAATAAAATTTTTGGATTCATTATTCAGTATAAAAAACTTTCAAAACAAAAATTTTTGGATTCATTATTCAGTATAATAAAAGTTTTGGATTCATTATTCAGTAAATTAAAACTTTCAAAATAAAATTTTTGGATTCATTATCCAGTATAATAAAACGTTCAAAATAAAATTTTTGGATTCATTATCCAGTATAAAAACACTTTCAAAGTAAAATTTTTGGATTCATTATCCAGAATAATAAAACTTTCAAAATAAAATTTTTGGATTCATTATCCAGTATAACAAAACGTCCAAAATAAAATTTTTGGATTCAATATCCAGTATAAAAAAACTTGCAAAATAATATTTTTGGATTCATTATCCAGAATAATAAAACAGAAAATAAAATTTTTGGATTCGTTATTCAGTACAATAAAAGTTTCAAAATAACATTTTTGGATTCATTATCCAGTATAAAAAAACTTTCAAAATAATATTTTTGGATTCATTATACAGTATAAAAAAACTTTCAAAATAAAATTTTTGGATTCAATTTTCAGTATAATAAAAGTTTTAAAATAAAATTTTTGGATTTCATTATCGAGTATAATAAAACTTTCAAAATAAAATTTTTGGATTCATTATCCAGTATAAAAAAACTTTCAAAATAATATTTTTGGATTCATTAGCCAGAATAATAAAACTTTCAAAATAAAATTTTTGGATTCATTATCCAGTATAAAAAAACTTTCAAAGAAAAATTTTTAGATTCATTATCCAGAATAATAAAACTTTCAAAATAAAATTTTTGGATTCATTATCCAGTATAAAAAATCTTTCAAACTAAATATTTTGAATTCATTATCCAGTATAATAAAAGTTTCAAAATAAAATTTTTGGATTCATTATCCAGTATAATAAAAGTTTCAAAATAAAATTTTTGGATTCATTATCCAGAATAATAAAACTTTAAAAATAAAATTTTTGGATTCATTATCCAGCATAATAAAACTTTCAAAATAAAATTTTTGGATTCATTATTCAGTATAAAAAACTTTCAAAATAAAATTTTTGGATTCATTATTCAGTATAATAAAAGTTTCAAAATAAACGTTTTGGATTCATTATTCAGTAAATTAAAACTTTCAAAATAAAATTTTTGGATTCACTATCCAGTATAAAAAAACGTCCAAAATAAAATTTTTGTATTCAATATCCAGTATAAAAAAACTTTCAAAATAATATTTTTGGATTCATTATCCAGAATAATAAAACAGAAAATAAAATTTTTGGATTCGTTATTCAGTACAAAAAAGTTTCAAAATAACATTTTTGGATTCATTATCCAGTATAAAAAAACTTTCAAAATAAATTTTTTGGATTCGTTATCCAGTAAAAAAAATCTTTCAAAATAAAATTTTTGGATTCATTATCCAGTATAATAAAAGTTTCAAAATAAAATTTTTGGATTCATTATCCAGAATAATATAACTTTAAAAATAAAATTTTTGGATTCAGTATCCAGTATAATAAAACTTTCAAAATAAAATTTTTGGGTTCATTATCCAGTATACAAAAACTTTAAAAATAAACTGTTTGTATTCATTATCCATTATAAAAAACCTTTCAAACTAAATATTTTGAATTCATTATTCAGTATAATAAAACTTTTAAAATAAAATTTTTGGATTTAATTTTCAGTATAATAAAAGTTTTAAAATAAAATTTTTGGATTTCATTATCGAGTATAATAAAACTTTCAAAATAAAATATTTGGATTCATTATCCAGTATAAAAAAACTTTCAAAATAATATTTTTGGATTCATTAGCCAGAATAATAAAACTTTCAAAATAAAATTTTTGGATTCATTATCCAATATAAAAAAACTTTCAAAGAAAAATTTTTTGATTCATTATCCAGAATAATAAAACTTTCAAAATAAAATTTTTGGATTCATTATCCAGTATAAAAAACTTTCAAAATAAAATTTTTGGATTCATTATCCAGTATAAAAAAACTTTCAAAATAAAATTTTTGGATTCATTATCCAGTACAATAAAAGTTTCGAAATAAAAGTTTTGGATTCATTATTCAGTAAATTAAAACTTTCAAAATAAAATTTTTGGATTCATTATCCAGTATAAAAAAATTTTCAAAGTAAAATTTTTGGATTCATTATCCAGAATAATAAAAGTTTCAAAATAAAATTTTTGGATTCATTATCCAGTATAAAAAAATTTTCAAAGTAAAATTTTTGGATTCATTATCCAGAATAATAAAAGTTTCAAAATAAAATTTTTGGATTCATTATCCAGTATAAAAAGACATTAAAAATATAATTTTTGGATTCATTATCCAATATAAAAAAACTTTCAAAATAAAATTTTTGGATTCATTATCAAGTATAAAAAAACTTTCAAAATAAACTTTTTGGATTTATTATCCAGTATAAAAAATCTTTCAAACTAAATATTTTGAATTCATTATTCAGTATAATAAAACTTTCAAAATAAAATTTTTGGATTCATTATTCAGTATAATAAAACTTTCAAAATAAATTTTTTGGATTCATTATCCAGTAAAAAAAATCTTTCAAAATAAAATTTTTGGATTCATTATCCAGTATAATAAAACTTTCAAAATAAAATTTTTGTATTCATTATCCAGTACAATTAAATTTTCTAAATAAAATTGTTGGATTCATCATTCAGTATAATAAAACTTTCAAAATAAAATTTTTGGATTCATTATCCAGTATAATAAAAGTTCCAAAATAAAATTTTTGGATTCATTATACAGTATAATAAATCTTTCATAATAAAATTTTTGGATTCATTATCCAGTATAACAATACTTTCAAAATAAAATTTTTGGATTCATTATCCAGAATAGTAAAACTTTAAAATTAAACTTTTTGGATTCATTATCCAGTATAATAAAACTTTCAAAATAAAATTTTTGGATTCATTATTCAGTATAAATAACTTTCAAAATAAAATTTTTGGATTCATTATCCAGTATAAAAAAAACTCTCAAAATAATATTTTTGGATTCATTATCCAGTATAATAAAAGTTTCAAAATAAAAGTTTTGGATTCATTATCCAGAATAATAAAACTTTTAAAATAAAATTTTTGGATTTATTATCCAGTATAATAAAACTTTCAAAATAAAATTTTTGGATTCATTATCCAGTATAAAAAAACTTTCAAAATAATATTTTTGGATTCATTATCCAGAATAAAACTTTCAAAATAAAATTTTTGGATTCATTTTCCAGTATAATAAAACTTTCAAAATAAAATTTTTGGATTCATTATCCAGTATAAAAAAACTTTCAAAATAAACTTTTTGTATTCATTATCCAGTATAAAAAATCTTTCAAACTAAATATTTTGAATTCATTATTCAGTATAATAAAACTTTTAAAATAAAATTTTTGGATTTAATTTTCAGTATAATAAAACTTTTAAAATAAAATTTTTGGATTCATTATCCAGTATAATAAAACTTTCAAAATAAAATTTTTGGATTCATTATCCAGTATAAAAAAACTTTCAAAATAATATTTTTGGATTCATTATCGAGAATAAAACTTTCAAAATAAAATTTTTGGATTCATTATCCAGTATAAAAAAACGTTCAAAATAAAATTTTTGGATTCATTATCCAGTACAATAAAAGTTTCGAAATAAAAGTTTTGGATTCATTATTCAGTAAATTAAAATTTTCAAAATAAAATTTTTGGATTCATTATCCAGTATAATAAAACGTTCAAAATAAAATTTTTGGATTCATTATCCAGTATAAAAAAATTTTCAAAGTAAAATTTTTGGATTCATTATCCAGAATAATAAAACTTTCAAAATAAAATTTTTGGATTCATTATCCAGTATAAAAAGACATTAAAAATATAATTTTTGGATTCATTATCCAGTATAGTAAAACTTTCAAAATAAAATTTTTGGATTCATTATCCAGTATAAAAAACTTTCAAAATAAAATTTTTGGATTCATTATCCAGTATAATAAAACTTTCAAAATAAAATTTTTGGATTCATTATTCAGTATAGTAAAACTTTCAAAATAAATTTTTTGGATTCATTATCCAGTAAAAAAAATCTTTCAAAATAAAATTTTTGGATTCATTATCCAGTATAATAAAACTTTCAAAATAAAATTTTTGGATTCATTATCCAGTACAATTAAATTTTCTAAATAAAATTGTTGGATTCATCATTCAGTATAATAAAACTTTCAAAATAAAATTTTTGGATTCATTATCCAGAATAATAAAACTTTAAAAGTAAACTTTTTGGATTCATTATCCAGTATAATAAAACTTTCAAAATAAAATTTTTTGATTCATTATTCAGTATAAATAACTTTCAAAATAAAATTTTTGGATTCATTATCCAGTATATAAAAAAATCAAAATAATATTTTTGGATTCATTATCCAGTATATAAAAAAATCAAAATAATATTTTTGGATTCATTATCCAGTATAATAAAAGTTTCAAAATAAAAGTTTTGGATTCATTATCCAGAATAATAAAACTTTCAAAATAAAATTTTTGGATTCATTATCCAGTATAAAAAAACTTTAAAAATAAAATTTTTGGATTCATTATCCAGTATAATAAAACTTTCAAAATAAAATTTTTGGATTCATTATCCAGTATAAAAAAACTTTCAAAATAATATTTTTGGATTCATTATCCAGAATAATAAAACTTTCAAAATAAAATTTTTGGATTCATTATCCAGAATAATAAAACTGAAAATAAAATTTTTGGATTCGTTATTCAGTACAATAAAAGTTTCAAAATAAAATTTTTGGATTCATTATCCAGTATAAAAAAAGTTTCAAAATAAATTTTTTGGATTCATTATCCAGTAAAAAAAATCTTTCAAAATAAAATTTTTGGATTCATTATCCAGTATAATAAAACTTTCAAAATAAAATTTTTGGATTCATTATCCAGTATAATAATAACATTTTCCAAATAAAATTGTTGGATTCATCATTCAGTATAATAAAACTTTCAAAATAAAATTTTTGGATTCATTATTCAGTATAATAAAATTTTCAAAATAAAATGTTTGGATTCATTATCCAGTATAATAAAACTTTCAAAATAAAATTTTTGGATTCATTATCCAGAATAATAAAACTTTCAAATTAAAAATTTTGGATTTATTTTCCAGTATAATAAATCTTTTAAACTAAATATTTTGGATTCAATATTCAGTATAATAAAACTTTCACAATAAAATTTTAGGATTCATTATCCAGAATAATAAAACTTTCAAATTAAAAATTTTGGATTTATTTTCCAGTATAATAAATCTTTTAAACTAAATATTTTGGATTCAATATTCAGTATAATAAAACTTTCAAAATAAAATTTTTGGATTCATTATTCAGTATAATAAAACTTTCAAAGTAAATTTTTGGATTCATTATCCAGTATATAAAAACTATCAAAATAAAATTTTTGGATTCAATATCCAGAATAATAAAACTTTCAAAATAAAATTTTTGGATTCATTATCCAGAATAATAAAACTTTCAAAATAAAATTTTTGGATTCATTATTCAGTACAATAAAAGTTTCAAAACAATATTTTTGGATTCATTCTCCTGTATAAAAAAACTTTCAAAATAAATTTTTTTGATTCATTATCCAGTTTAATAAATCTTTCACAATAAAATTTATGAATTCATTATCCAGTATATACTACTTTCAAAATAAAATTTTTGGATTCATTATCCAGTATAATAAATCTTTCAAAATATAATTTTTGGATTCATTATCCAGTATAATAAAACTTTCAAAATAAAATTTTTGGATCACTATTCGGTATAATAAAACTTTCAAAATAAAATTTTTGGATTCAATATCCAGTATAAAAAAAATTTCAAAATAAATTTTTTGGACTCATTTTCCAGTATAATAAATCTTTCAAAATAAAATTTTTGGATTCATTATACAGAATAATAAAAATTTCAAAATAAAATTTTTGGATTCATTATCCAGTATAAAAAAACATTCAAAATAAAATTTTTGGATTCATTATCCAGTATAAAAAAACTTTCAAAATAAAATTTTTGGATTCATTATCCAGTAGGCCTATAATAAAACTTACAAAATAACATTTTTGGATACATTATCCAGTATAAAATACTTTCAAAATAATATTTTGGGATTCAATATCCAGTATAGTAAAACTTTCAAAATAAAATTTTTATGTTTCATTATCCAGTATAAAAAATCTTTCAAAATAACCTTTTTGGATTCATTATCCAGTATAAAAAATCTTTCAAACTAAATATTTTGGATTCATTATCCAGAATAATAAAACTTTAAAAATAAAATTTTTGGATTCATTATCCAGTATAATAAAACTTTCAAAATAAAATTTTTGGATTCATTATTCAGTATAAAAAACTTTCAAAATAAAATTTTTGGATTCATTATTCAGTATAATAAAAGTTTCAAAATAAACGTTTTGGATTCATTATTCAGTAAATTAAAACTTTCAAAATAAAATTTTTGGATTCATTATCCAGTATAATAAAACGTTAAAAATAAAATTTTTGGATTCATTATCCAGTATAAAAATACTTTCAAAGTAAATTTTTTGGATTCATTATCCAGAATAATAAAACTTTCAAAATAAAATTTTTGGATTCATTATCCAGTATAAAAAGACTTTAAAAATAAAATTTTAGGATTCATTATCCAGTATAAAAAAACGTTCAAAATAAAAGTTTTGGATTCGTTATCCAGAATAATAAAACTTTCAAAATAAAATTTTTGGATTCATTATCCAGTATAAAAAAACGTTCAAAATAAAAGTTTTGGATTCATTATCCAGTATAATAAAACTTTCAAAATAAAATTTTTGGATTCATTATCCAGTAAAAAAAAACATTCAAAATAAACTTTTTGTATTCATTATCCAGTATAAAAAATCTTTCAAACTAAATATTTTGAATTCATTATTCAGTATAATAAAACTTTCAAAATAAAATTTTTGGATTCAATTTTCAGTATAATAAAAGTTTTAAAATAAAATTTTTGGATTTCATTATCGAGTATAATAAAACTTTCAAAATAAAATTTTTGGATTCATTATCCAGTATAAAAAAACTTTCAAAATAATATTTTTGGATTCATTAGCCAGAATAATAAAACTTTCAAAATAAAATTTTTGGATTCATTATCCAGTATAAAAAAACTTTCAAAGAAAAATTTTTAGATTCATTATCCAGAATAATAAAACTTTCAAAATAAAATTTTTGGATTCATTATCCAGTATAAAAAGACTTTAAAAATAAAATTTTTGGATTCATTATCCTGTATAATAAAACTTTCAAAATAAAATTTTTGGATTCATTATCCAGTATAAAAAAACTTTCAAAATAAACTTTTTGGATTCATTATCCAGTATAAAAAATCTTTCAAACTAAATATTTTGAATTCATTATTCAGTATAATAAAACTTTCAAAATAAAATTTTTGGATTCATTATACAGTATAAAAAAACTTTCAAAATAATATTTTTGGATTCATTATCCAGAATAATAAAACTTTAAAAATAAAATTTTTGGATTCATTATCCAGTATAATAAAACTTTCAAAATAAAATTTTTGGATTCATTATTCAGTATAAAAAACTTTCAAAACAAAAATTTTTGGATTCATTATTCAGTATAATAAAAGTTTCAAAATAAAAGTTTTGGATTCATTATTCAGTAAATTAAAACTTTCAAAATAAAATTTTTGGATTCATTATCCAGTATAATAAAACGTTCAAAATAAAATTTTTGGATTCATTATCCAGTATAAAAACACTTTCAAAGTAAAATTTTTGGATTCATTATCCAGAATAATAAAACTTTCAAAATAAAATTTTTGGATTCATTATCCAGTATAACAAAACGTCCAAAATAAAATTTTTGGATTCAATATCCAGTATAAAAAAACTTGCAAAATAATATTTTTGGATTCATTATCCAGAATAATAAAACAGAAAATAAAATTTTTGGATTCGTTATTCAGTACAATAAAAGTTTCAAAATAACATTTTTGGATTCATTATCCAGTATAAAAAAACTTTCAAAATAATATTTTTGGATTCATTATACAGTATAAAAAAACTTTCAAAATAAAATTTTTGGATTCAATTTTCAGTATAATAAAAGTTTTAAAATAAAATTTTTGGATTTCATTATCGAGTATAATAAAACTTTCAAAATAAAATTTTTGGATTCATTATCCAGTATAAAAAAACTTTCAAAATAATATTTTTGGATTCATTAGCCAGAATAATAAAACTTTCAAAATAAAATTTTTGGATTCATTATCCAGTATAAAAAAACTTTCAAAGAAAAATTTTTAGATTCATTATCCAGAATAATAAAACTTTCAAAATAAAATTTTTGGATTCATTATCCAGTATAAAAAATCTTTCAAACTAAATATTTTGAATTCATTATCCAGTATAATAAAAGTTTCAAAATAAAATTTTTGGATTCATTATCCAGTATAATAAAAGTTTCAAAATAAAATTTTTGGATTCATTATCCAGAATAATAAAACTTTAAAAATAAAATTTTTGGATTCATTATCCAGCATAATAAAACTTTCAAAATAAAATTTTTGGATTCATTATTCAGTATAAAAAACTTTCAAAATAAAATTTTTGGATTCATTATTCAGTATAATAAAAGTTTCAAAATAAACGTTTTGGATTCATTATTCAGTAAATTAAAACTTTCAAAATAAAATTTTTGGATTCAATATCCAGTATAAAAAAACTTGCAAAATAATATTTTTGGATTCATTATCCAGAATAATAAAACAGAAAATAAAATTTTTGGATTCGTTATTCAGTACAATAAAAGTTTCAAAATAACATTTTTGGATTCATTATCCAGTATAAAAAAACTTTCAAAATAAATTTTTTGGATTCGTTATCCAGTAAAAAAAATCTTTCAAAATAAAATTTTTGGATTCATTATCCAGTATAATAAAAGTTTCAAAATAAAATTTTTGGATTCATTATCCAGAATAATAAAACTTTAAAAATAAAATTTTTGGATTCATTATCCAGTATAATAAAACTTTCAAAATAAAATTTTTGGATTCATTATTCAGTATAAAAAACTTTCAAAATAAAATTTTTGGATTCATTATTCAGTATAATAAAAGTTTCAAAATAAACGTTTTGGATTCATTATTCAGTAAATTAAAACTTTCAAAATAAAATTTTTGGATTCATTATCCAGTATAATAAAACGTTAAAAATAAAATTTTTGGATTCATTATCCAGTATAAAAATACTTTCAAAGTAAATTTTTTGGATTCATTATCCAGAATAACAAAACTTTCAAAATAAAATTTTTGGATTCATTATCCAGTATAAAAAACGTTCAAAATAAAATTTTTGGATTCATTATCCAGTATAAAAAAACTTTCAAAATAATATTTTTGGATTCATTATCCAGAATAATAAAACAGAAAATAAAATTTTTGGATTCGTTATCCAGAATAATAAAACTTTCAAAATAAAATTTTTGGATTCATTATCCAGTATAAAAAAACTTTCAAAATAATATTTTTGGATTCATTAGCCAGAATAATAAAACTTTCAAAATAAAATTTTTGGATTCATTATCCAGTATAAAAAAACTTTCAAAGAAAAATTTTTAGATTCATTATCCAGAATAATAAAACTTTCAAAATAAAATTTTTGGATTCATTATCCTGTATAATAAAACTTTCAAAATAAAATTTTTGGATTCATTATCCAGTATAAAAAAACTTTCAAAATAAACTTTTTGGATTCATTATCCAGTATAAAAAATCTTTCAAACTAAATATTTTGAATTCATTATTCAGTATAATAAAACTTTCAAAATAAAATTTTTGGATTCATTATACAGTATAAAAAAACTTTCAAAATAATATTTTTGGATTCATTATCCAGAATAATAAAACTTTAAAAATAAAATTTTTGGATTCATTATCCAGTATAAAAAAATTTTAAAAATAAAATTTTTGGATTCATTATCCAGTATAATAAAACTTTCAAAATAAAATTTTTAGATTCATTATCCAGTATAAAAAAACTTTCAAAATAATATTTTTGGATTCATTAGCCAGAATAATAAAACTTTCAAAATAAAATTTTTGGATTCATTATCCAGTATAAAAAAACTTTCAAAAAAAATTTTTAGATTCATTATCCAGAATAATAAAACTTTCAAAATAAAATTTTTGGATTCATTATCCTGTATAATAAAACTTTCAAAATAAAATTTTTGGATTCATTATCCAGTATAAAAAAACTTTCAAAATAAACTTTTTGGATTCATTATCCAGTATAAAAAATCTTTCAAACTAAATATTTTGAATTCATTATTCAGTATAATAAAACTTTCAAAATAAAATTTTTGGATTCATTATACAGCATAAAAAAACTTTCAAATTAAATTGTTGGATTCAATTTTCAGTATAGTAAAACTTTAAAAATAAAATTTTTGGATTCATTATCCAGTATAATAAAACTTGCAAAATAATATTTTTGGATTCATTATCCAGAATAATAAAACAGAAAATAAAATTTTTGGATTCGTTATTCAGTACAATAAAAGTTTCAAAATAACATTTTTGGATTCATTATCCAGTATAAAAAAACTTTCAAAATAAATTTTTTGGATTCGTTATCCAGTAAAAAAAATCTTTCAAAATAAAATTTTTGGATTCATTATCCAGTATAATAAAAGTTTCAAAATAAAATTTTTGGATTCATTATCCAGAATAATAAAACTTTAAAAATAAAATTTTTGGATTCATTATCCAGTATAATAAAACTTTCAAAATAAAATTTTTGGATTCATTATTCAGTATAAAAAACTTTCAAAATAAAATTTTTGGATTCATTATTCAGTATAATAAAAGTTTCAAAATAAACGTTTTGGATTCATTATTCAGTAAATTAAAACTTTCAAAATAAAATTTTTGGATTCATTATCCAGTATAATAAAACGTTAAAAATAAAATTTTTGGATTCATTATCCAGTATAAAAATACTTTCAAAGTAAATTTTTTGGATTCATTATCCAGAATAACAAAACTTTCAAAATAAAATTTTTGGATTCATTATCCAGTATAAAAAACGTTCAAAATAAAATTTTTGGATTCATTATCCAGTATAAAAAAACTTTCAAAATAATATTTTTGGATTCATTATCCAGAATAATAAAACAGAAAATAAAATTTTTGGATTCGTTATCCAGAATAATAAAACTTTCAAAATAAAATTTTTGGATTCATTATCCAGTATAAAAAAACTTTCAAAATAATATTTTTGGATTCATTAGCCAGAATAATAAAACTTTCAAAATAAAATTTTTGGATTCATTATCCAGTATAAAAAAACGTTCAAAGAAAAATTTTTAGATTCATTATCCAGAATAATAAAACTTTCAAAATAAAATTTTTGGATTCATTATCCTGTATAATAAAACTTTCAAAATAAAATTTTTGGATTCATTATCCAGTATAAAAAAACTTTCAAAATAAACTTTTTGGATTCATTATCCAGTATAAAAAATCTTTCAAACTAAATATTTTGAATTCATTATTCAGTATAATAAAACTTTCAAAATAAAATTTTTGGATTCATTATACAGTATAAAAAAACTTTCAAAATAATATTTTTGGAATCATTATCCAGAATAATAAAACTTTAAAAATAAAATTTTTGGATTCATTATCCAGTATAAAAAAATTTTAAAAATAAAATTTTTGGATTCATTATCCAGTATAATAAAACTTTCAAAATAAAATTTTTGGATTCATTATCCAGTATAAAAAAACTTTCAAAATAATATTTTTGGATTCATTAGCCAGAATAATAAAACTTTCAAAATAAAATTTTTGGATTCATTATCCAGTATAAAAAAACTTTCAAAAAAAATTTTTAGATTCATTATCCAGAATAATAAAACTTTCAAAATAAAATTTTTGGATTCATTATCCTGTATAATAAAACTTTCAAAATAAAATTTTTGGATTCATTATCCAGTATAAAAAAACTTTCAAAATAAACTTTTTGGATTCATTATCCAGTATAAAAAATCTTTCAAACTAAATATTTTGAATTCATTATTCAGTATAATAAAACTTTCAAAATAAAATTTTTGGATTCATTATACAGCATAAAAAAACTTTCAAATTAAATTGTTGGATTCAATTTTCAGTATAGTAAAACTTTAAAAATAAAATTTTTGGATTCATTATCCAGTATAATAAAACTTTCAAAATAAAATATTTGGATTCATTATTCAGTATAAAAAACTTTCAAAATAAAATTTTTGGATTCATTATTCAGTATAATAAAAGTTTCAAAATAAAAGTTTTGGATTCATTATTCAGTAAATTAAAACTTTCAAAATAAAATTTTTGGATTCATTATCCAGTATAATAAAACGTTCAAAATAAAATTTTTGGATTCATTATCCAGTATAAAAACACTTTCAAAGTAAAATTTTTGGATTCATTATCCAGAATAATAAAACTTTCAAAATAAAATTTTTGGATTCATTATCCAGAATAATAAAACAGAAAATAAAATTTTTGCATTCGTTATTCAGTACAATAAAAGTTTCAAAATAACATTTTTGGATTCATTATCCAGTATAAAAAAACTTTCAAAATAATTTTTTTGGATTCGTTATCCAGTAAAAAAAATCTTTCAAAATAAAATTTTTGGATTCATTATCCAGTATAATAAAAGTTTCAAAATAAAATTTTTGGATTTATTATCCAGAATAATAAAACTTTAAAAATAAAATTTTTGGATTCATTATCCAGTATAATAAAATTTTCAAAGTAAAATTTTTGGATTCATTATCCAGAATAATAAAACTTTCAAAATAAAATTTTTGGATTCATTATCCAGTATAAAAAAACTTTAAAAATAAAATTTTTGGATTCATTATCCAGTATAATAAAACTTTCAAAATAAAATTTTTGGATTCATTATCCAGTATAAAAAAACTTTCAAAATAAACTTTTTGTATTCATTATCCAGTTTAAAAAATCTTTCAAACTAAATATTTTGAATTCATTATTCAGTATAATAAAACTTTTAAAATAAAATTTTTGGATTCAATTTTCAATATAATAAAAGTTTTAAAATAAAATTTTTGGATTTCATTATCGAGTATAATAAAATTTTCAAAATAAAATTTTTGGAATCATTATCCAGTATAAAAAAACTTTCAAAATAATATTTTTGGATTCAATAGCCAGAATAATAAAACTTTCAAAATAAAATTTTTGGATTCATTATCCAATATAAAAAAATTTTCAAAATAAAATTTTTGGATTCATTATCCAGTATAACAAAACGTCCAAAATAAAATTTTTGGATTCATTATCCAGAATAATAAAACAGAAAATAAAATTTTTGGATTCGTTATTCAGTACAATAAAAGTTTCAAAATAACATTTTTGGATTCATTATCCAGTATAAAAAAACTTTCAAAATAAATTTTTTGGATTCGTTATACAGTAAAAAAAATCTTTCAAAATAAAATTTTTGGATTCATTATCCAGTATAATAAAAGTTTCAAAATAAAATTTTTGGATTCATTATCCAGAATAATAAAACTTTAAAAATAAAATTTTTGTATTCATTATCCAGTATAAGAAAACTTTCAAAATAAAATTTTCGGATTCATTATTCAGTATAAAAAACTTTCAAAATAAAATTTTTAGATTCATTATCCAGTATAATAAAACGTTCAAAATAAAATTTTTGGATTCATTATCCAGTATAATAAAATTTTCAAAGTAAAATTTTTGGATTCATTATCCAGAATAATAAAACTTTAAAAATAAAATTTTTGGATTCATTATCCAGTATAAAAAAACTTTAAAAATAAAATTTTTGGATTCATTATCCAGTATAATAAAACTTTCAAAATAAAATTTTTGGATTCATTATCCAGTATAAAAAAACTTTCAAAATAAACTTTTTGTATTCATTATCCAGTATAAAAAATCTTTTAAACTAAATATTTTGAATTCATTATTCAGTATAATAAAACTTTTAAAATAAAATTTTTGGATTCAATTTTCAATATAATAAAAGTTTTAAATAAAATTTTTGGATTTCATTATCGAGTATAATAAAATTTTCAAAATAAAATTTTTGGAATCATTATCCAGTATAAAAATACTTTCAAAATAATATTTTTGGATTCATTAGCCAGAATAATAAAACTTTCAAAATAAAATTTTTGGATTCATTATCCAATATAAAAAAACTTTCAAAATAAAATTTTTGGATTCATTATCCAGAATAATAAAACTTTAAAAGTAAACTTTTTGGATTCATTATCCAGTATAATAAAACTTTCAAAATAAAATTTTTGGATTCATTATTCAGTATAAATAACTTTCAAAATAAAATTTTTGGATTCATTATCCAGTATATAAAAAACTCTCAAAATAATATTTTTGGATTCATTATCCAGTATAATAAAAGTTTCAATATAAAATTTTTGGATTCATTATCCAGTATAATAAAACTTTCAAAATAAAATTTTTGGATTCATTATCCAGTATAAAAAAACTTTCAAAATAATATTTTTGGATTCATTATCCAGAATAATAAAACTTTCAAAATAAAATTTTTGGATTCATTATCCAGAATAATAAAACTCAAAATAAAATTTTTGGATTCGTTATTCAGTACAATAAAAGTTTCAAAATAAAATTTTTGGATTCATTATCCAGTATAATAAAACTTTCAAAATAAATTTTTTGGATTCATTATCCAGTAAAAAAAATCTTTCAAAATAAAATTTTTGGATTCATTAACCAGTATAATAAAACTTTCAAAATAAAATTTTTGGATTCATTATCCAGTATAATAATAACATTTTCTAAATAAAATTGTTGGATTCATCATTCAGTATAATAAAACTTTCAAAATAAAATTTTTGAATACATTATCCAGTATAATAAAACTTTCAAAATAAAATTTTTGGATTCATTATCCAGAATAATAAAACTCAAAATAAAATTTTTGGATTCGTTATTCAGTACAATAAAAGTTTCAAAATAAAATTTTTGGATTCATTATCCAGTATAAAAAAACTTTCAAACTAAATATTTTGGATTCATTATTCAGTATACCAAAACTTTCAAAATAAAATTTTTGGATTCATTATTCAGTATAATAAAACTTTCAAAATAAAATGTTTGGATTCATTATCCAGTATAATAAAACTTTCAAAATAAAATTTTTGGATTCATTATCCAGAATAATAAAACTTTCAAATTAAAAATTTTGGATTTATTTTCCAGTTTAATAAATCTTTCAAACTAAATATTTTGGATTCATTATTCAGTATAATAAAACTTTCAAAATAAAATTTTTGGATTCATTATTCAGTATAATAAAACTTCCAAATTAAATTGTTGGATTCAATTTTCAGTATAGTAAAACTTTAAAAATAAAATTTTTGGATTCATTATCCAGTATAATAAAACTTTCAAAATAAAATATTTGGATTCATTATTCAGTATAAAAAACTTTCAAAATAAAATTTTTGGATTCATTATTCAGTATAATAAAAGTTTCAAAATAAAAGTTTTGGATTCATTATTCAGTAAATTAAAACTTTCAAAATAAAATTTTTGGATTCATTATCCAGTATAATAAAACGTTCAAAATAAAATTTTTGGATTCATTATCCAGTATAAAAACACTTTCAAAGTAAAATTTTTGGATTCATTATCCAGAATAATAAAACTTTCAAAATAAAATTTTTGGATTCATTATCCAGAATAATAAAACAGAAAATAAAATTTTTGCATTCGTTATTCAGTACAATAAAAGTTTCAAAATAACATTTTGGATTCATTATCCAGTATAAAAAAACTTTCAAAATAATTTTTTTGGATTCGTTATCCAGTAAAAAAAATCTTTCAAAATAAAATTTTTGGATTCATTATCCAGTATAATAAAAGTTTCAAAATAAAATTTTTGGATTTATTATCCAGAATAATAAAACTTTAAAAATAAAATTTTTGGATTCATTATCCAGTATAATAAAACTTTCAAAATAAAATTTTTGGATTCATTATTCAGTATAAAAAACTTTCAAAATAAAATTTTTGAATTCGTTATCCAGTATAAAAAAACTCTCAAAATAAAATTTTTGGATTCATTATCCAGTATAATAAAAGTTTCAAAATAAAAGTTTTGGATTCATTATTCAGTAAATTAAAACTTTCAAAATAAAATTTTTCGATTCATTATCCAGTATAATAAAACGTTCAAAATAAAATTTTTGGATTCATTATCCAGTATAATAAAATTTTCAAAGTAAAATTTTTGGATTCATTATCCAGAATAATAAAACTTTCAAAATAAAATTTTTAGATTCATTATCCAGTATAAAAAAACTTTAAAAATAAAATTTTTGGATTCATTATCCAGTATAAAAAAACTTTCAAAATAAACTTTTTGTATTCATTATCCAGTATAAAAAATCTTTCAAACTAAATATTTTGAATTCATTATTCAGTATAATAAAACTTTTAAAATAAAATTTTTGGATTCAATTTTCAATATAATAAAAGTTTTAAAATAAAATTTTTGGATTTCATTATCGAGTATAATAAAATTTTCAAAATAAAATTTTTGGAATCATTATCCAGTATAAAAAAACTTTCAAAATAATATTTTTGGATTCAATAGCCAGAATAATAAAACTTTCAAAATAAAATTTTTGGATTCATTATCCAATATAAAAAAACTTTCAAAATAAAATTTTTGGATTCATTATCCAGTATAACAAAACGTCCAAAATAAAATTTTTGGATTCATTATCCAGAATAATAAAACAGAAAATAAACTTTTTGGATTCGTTATTCAGTACAATAAAAGTTTCAAAATAACATTTTTGGATTCATTATCCAGTATAAAAAAACTTTCAAAATAAATTTTTTGGATTCGTTATACAGTAAAAAAAATCTTTCAAAATAAAATTTTTGGATTCATTATCCAGTATAATAAAAGTTTCAAAATAAAATTTTTGGATTCATTATCCAGAATAATAAAACTTTAAAAATAAAATTTTTGTATTCATTATCCAGTATAAGAAAACTTTCAAAATAAAATTTTCGGATTCATTATTCAGTATAAAAAACTTTCAAAATTAAATTTTTGGATTCATTATCCAGAATAATAAAACTTTCAAATTAAAAATTTTGGATTTATTTTCCAGTATAATAAATCTTTCAAACTAAATATTTTGGATTCAATATTCAGTATAATAAAACTTTCGAAATAAAATTTTTGGATTCATTATTCAGTATAATAAAACTTTCAAAGTAATTTTTTGGATTCATTATCCAGTATATAAAAACTATCAAAATAAAATTTTTGGATTCAATATCCAGAATAATAAAACTTTCAAAATAAAATTTTTGGATTCATTATCCAGAATAATAAAACTTTCAAAATAAAATTTTTGGATTCATTATTCAGTACAATAAAAGTTTCAAAACAATATTTTTGGATTCATTATCCTGTATAAAAAAACTTTCAAAATAAATTTTTTGGATTCATTATCCAGAATAATAAAACTTTCAAATTAAAAATTTTGGATTTATTTTCCAGTATAATAAATCTTTCAAACTAAATATTTTGGATTCAATATTCAGTATAATAAAACTTTCAAAATAAAATTTTTGGATTCATTATTCAGTATAATAAAACTTTCAAAGTAATTTTTTGGATTCATTATCCAGTATATAAAAACTATCAAAATAAAATTTTTGGATTCAATATCCAGAATAATAAAACTTTCAAAATAAAATTTTTGGATTCATTATCCAGAATAATAAAACTTTCAAAATAAAATTTTTGGATTCATTATTCAGTACAATAAAAGTTTCAAAACAATATTTTTGGATTCATTATCCTGTATAAAAAAACTTTCAAAATAAATTTTTTTGATTCATTATCCAGTTTAATAAATCTTTCACAATAAAATTTATGGATTCATTATCCAGTATATACTACTTTCAAAATAAAATATTTGGATTCATTATCCAGTATAATAAATCTTTCAAAATAAATTTTTGGATTCATTATCCAGTATAAAAAAACTTTCAAAATAAAATTTTTGGATTCATTATCCAGAATAGTAAAACTTTAAAAATAAAATTTTTGGATTCATTATCCAGTATAATAAAAGTTTCAAAATAAAAGTTTTGGATTCATTATTCAGTAAATTAAAACTTTCAAAATAAAATTTTTCGATTCATTATACAGTATAATAAAACGTTCAAAATAAAATTTTTGGATTCATTATCCAGTATAATAAAATTTTCAAAGTAAAATTTTTGGATTCATTATCCAGAATAATAAAACTTTAAAAATAAAATTTTTGGATTCATTATCCAGTATAAAAAAACTTAAAAAATAAAATTTTTGGATTCATTATCCAGTATAATAAAACTTTCAAAATAAAATTTTTGGATTCATTATCCAGTATAAAAAAACTTTCAAAATAAACTTTTTGTATTCATTATCCAGTATAAAAAATCTTTTAAACTAAATATTTTGAATTCATTATTCAGTATAATAAAACTTTTAAAATAAAATTTTTGGATTCAATTTTCAATATAATAAAAGTTTTAAATAAAATTTTTGGATTTCATTATCGAGTATAATAAAATTTTCAAAATAAAATTTTTGGAATCATTATCCAGTATAAAAATACTTTCAAAATAATATTTTTGGATTCATTAGCCAGAATAATAAAACTTTCAAAATAAAATTTTTGGATTCATTATCCAATATAAAAAAACTTTCAAAATAAAATTTTTGGATTCATTATCCAGAATAATAAAACTTTAAAAGTAAACTTTTTGGATTCATTATCCAGTATAATAAAACTTTCAAAATAAAATTTTTGGATTCATTATTCAGTATAAATAACTTTCAAAATAAAATTTTTGGATTCATTATCCAGTATAAAAAAAACTCTCAAAATAATATTTTTGGATTCATTATCCAGTATAATAAAAGTTTCAATATAAAAGTTTTGGATTCATTATCTAGAATAATAAAACTTTCAAAATAAAATTTTTGGATTCATTATCCAGTATAATAAAACTTTCAAAATAAAATTTTTGGATTCATTATCCAGTATAAAAAAACTTTCAAAATAATATTTTTGGATTCATTATCCAGAATAATAAAACTTTCAAAATAAAATTTTTGGATTCATTATCCAGAATAATAAAACTCAAAATAAAATTTTTGGATTCGTTATTCAGTACAATAAAAGTTTCAAAATAAAATTTTTGGATTCATTATCCAGTATAAAAAAACTTTCAAAATAAATTTTTTGGATTCATTATCCAGTAAAAAAAATCTTTCAAAATAAAATTTTTGGATTCATTATCCAGTATAATAAAACTTTCAAAATAAAATTTTTGGATTCATTATCCAGAATAATAAAACTCAAAATAAAATTTTTGGATTCGTTATTCAGTACAATAAAAGTTTCAAAATAAAATTTTTGGATTCATTATCCAGTATAAAAAAACTTTCAAACTAAATATTTTGGATTCATTATTCAGTATACCAAAACTTTCAAAATAAAATTTTTGGATTCATTATTCAGTATAATAAAACTTTCAAAATAAAATGTTTGGATTCATTATCCAGTATAATAAAACTTTCAAAATAAAATTTTTGGATTCATTATCCAGAATAATAAAACTTTCAAATTAAAAATTTTGGATTTATTTTCCAGTTTAATAAATCTTTCAAACTAAATATTTTGGATTCATTATTCAGTATAATAAAACTTTCAAAATAAAATTTTTGGATTCATTATTCAGTATAATAAAACTTCCAAATTAAATTGTTGGATTCAATTTTCAGTATAGTAAAAGTTTTAAAATAAAATTTTTGGATTTCATTATCCAGTATAATTAAACTTTCAAAATAAAATTTTTGGATTCATTATCCAGAATAATAAAACTTTCAAATTAAAAATTTTGGATTTATTTTCCAGTATAATAAATCTTTCAAACTAAATATTTTGGATTCAATATTCAGTATAATAAAACTTTCAAAATAAAATTTTTGGATTCATTATTCAGTATAATAAAACTTTCAAAGTAATTTTTTGGATTCATTATCCAGTATATAAAAACTATCAAAATAAAATTTTTGGATTCAATATCCAGAATAATAAAACTTTCAAAATAAAATTTTTGGATTCATTATCCAGAATAATAAAACTTTCAAAATAAAATTTTTGGATTCATTATTCAGTACAATAAAAGTTTCAAAACAATATTTTTAGATTCATTATCCTGTATAAAAAAACTTTCAAAATAAATTTTTTTGATTCATTATCCAGTTTAATAAATCTTTCACAATAAAATTTATGGATTCATTATCCAGTATATACTACTTTCAAAATAAAATATTTGGATTCATTATCCAGTATAATAAATCTTTCAAAATAAATTTTTTGATTCATTATCCAGTATAAAAAAACTTTCAAAATAAAATTTTTGGATTCATTATCCAGAATAGTAAAACTTTAAAAATAAAATTTTTGGATTCATTATCCAGTATAAAAAAACTTTAAAAATAAAATTTTTGGATTCATTATCCAGTATAATAAAACTTTCAAAATAAAATTTTTGGATTCATTATCCAGTATAAAAAAACTTTCAAAATAAACTTTTTGTATTCATTATCCAGTATAAAAAATCTTTTAAACTAAATATTTTGAATTCATTATTCAGTATAATAAAACTTTTAAAATAAAATTTTTGGATTCAATTTTCAATATAATAAAAGTTTTAAATAAAATTTTTGGATTTCATTATCGAGTATAATAAAATTTTCAAAATAAAATTTTTGGAATCATTATCCAGTATAAAAATACTTTCAAAATAATATTTTTGGATTCATTAGCCAGAATAATAAAACTTTCAAAATAAAATTTTTGGATTCATTATCCAATATAAAAAAACTTTCAAAATAAAATTTTTGGATTCATTATCCAGAATAATAAAACTTTAAAAGTAAACTTTTTGGATTCATTATCCAGTATAATAAAACTTTCAAAATAAAATTTTTGGATTCATTATTCAGTATAAATAACTTTCAAAATAAAATTTTTGGATTCATTATCCAGTATAAAAAAAACTCTCAAAATAATATTTTTGGATTCATTATCCAGTATAATAAAAGTTTCAATATAAAAGTTTTGGATTCATTATCTAGAATAATAAAACTTTCAAAATAAAATTTTTGGATTCATTATCCAGTATAAAAAAACTTTAAAAATAAAATTTTTGGATTCATTATCCAGTATAATAAAACTTTCAAAATAAAATTTTTGGATTCATTATCCAGTATAAAAAAACTTTCAAAATAATATTTTTGGATTCATTATCCAGAATAATAAAACTTTCAAAATAAAATTTTTGGATTCATTATCCAGAATAATAAAACTCAAAATAAAATTTTTGGATTCGTTATTCAGTACAATAAAAGTTTCAAAATAAAATTTTTGGATTCATTATCCAGTATAAAAAAACTTTCAAAATAAATTTTTTGGATTCATTATCCAGTAAAAAAAATTTTTCAAAATAAAATTTTTGGATTCATTATCCAGTATAATAAAACTTTCAAAATAAAATTTTTGGATTCATTATCCAGTATAATAATAACATTTTCTAAATAAAATTGTTGGATTCATCATTCAGTATAATAAAACTTTCAAAATAAAATTTTTGAATACATTATCCAGTATAATAAAACTTTCAAAATAAAATTTTTGGATTCATTATCCAGAATAATAAAACTCAAAATAAAATTTTTGGATTCGTTATTCAGTACAATAAAAGTTTCAAAATAAAATTTTTGGATTCATTATCCAGTATAAAAAAACTTTCAAACTAAATATTTTGGATTCATTATTCAGTATACCAAAACTTTCAAAATAAAATTTTTGGATTCATTATTCAGTATAATAAAACTTTCAAAATAAAATGTTTGGATTCATTATCCAGTATAATAAAACTTTCAAAATAAAATTTTTGGATTCATTATCCAGAATAATAAAACTTTCAAATTAAAAATTTTGGATTTATTTTCCAGTTTAATAAATCTTTCAAACTAAATATTTTGGATTCATTATTCAGTATAATAAAACTTTCAAAATAAAATTTTTGGATTCATTATTCAGTATAATAAAACTTCCAAATTAAATTGTTGGATTCAATTTTCAGTATAGTAAAAGTTTTAAAATAAAATTTTTGGATTTCATTATCCAGTATAATTAAACTTTCAAAATAAAATTTTTGGATTCATTATCCAGAATAATAAAACTTTCAAATTAAAAATTTTGGATTTATTTTCCAGTATAATAAATCTTTCAAACTAAATATTTTGGATTCAATATTCAGTATAATAAAACTTTCAAAATAAAATTTTTGGATTCATTATTCAGTATAATAAAACTTTCAAAGTAATTTTTTGGATTCATTATCCAGTATATAAAAACTATCAAAATAAAATTTTTGGATTCAATATCCAGAATAATAAAACTTTCAAAATAAAATTTTTGGATTCATTATCCAGAATAATAAAACTTTCAAAATAAAATTTTTGGATTCATTATTCAGTACAATAAAAGTTTCAAAACAATATTTTTAGATTCATTATCCTGTATAAAAAAACTTTCAAAATAAATTTTTTTGATTCATTATCCAGTTTAATAAATCTTTCACAATAAAATTTATGGATTCATTATCCAGTATATACTACTTTCAAAATAAAATATTTGGATTCATTATCCAGTATAATAAATCTTTCAAAATAAATTTTTTGATTCATTATCCAGTATAAAAAAACTTTCAAAATAAAATTTTTGGATTCATTATCCAGAATAGTAAAACTTTAAAAATAAAATTTTTGGATTCATTATCCAGTATAATAAAACTTTCAAAATAAAATTTTTGGATTCATTATCCAGTATAAAAAAACTTTCAAAATAATATTTTTGGATTCATTATCCAGTATAATAAATCTTTCAAAATATATTTTTTGGATTCATTATCCAGAATAATAAAACTCAAAATAAAATTTTTGGATTCGTTATTCAGTACAATAAAAGTTTCAAAATAAAATTTTTGGATTAATTATCCAGTATAATAAAACTTTCAAAATAAAATTTTTGGATTCATTATCCAGTATAAAAAAACTTTCAAAATAATATTTTTGGATTCATTATCCAGAATAATAAAACTTTCAAAATAAAATTTTTGGATTCATTATCCAGAATAATAAAACTCAAAATAAAATTTTTGGATTCGTTATTCAGTACAATAAAAGTTTCAAAATAAAATTTTTGGATTCATTATCCAGTATAAAAAAACTTTCAAAATAAATTTTTTGGATTCATTATCCAGTAAAAAAAATCTTTCAAAATAAAATTTTTGGATTCATTATCCAGTATAATAAAACTTTCAAAATAAAATTTTTGGATTCATTATCCAGTATAATAATAACATTTTCTAAATAAAATTGTTGGATTCATCATTCAGTATAATAAAACTTTCAAAATAAAATTTTTGAATACATTATCCAGTATAATAAAACTTTCAAAATAAAATTTTTGGATTCATTATCCAGAATAATAAAACTCAAAATAAAATTTTTGGATTCGTTATTCAGTACAATAAAAGTTTCAAAATAAAATTTTTGGATTTATTATCCAGTATAAAAAAACTTTCAAACTAAATATTTTGGATTCATTATTCAGTATACCAAAACTTTCAAAATAAAATTTTTGGATTCATTATTCAGTATAATAAAACTTTCAAAATAAAATGTTTGGATTCATTATCCAGTATAATAAAACTTTCAAAATAAAATTTTTGGATTCATTATCCAGAATAATAAAACTTTCAAATTAAAAATTTTGGATTTATTTTCCAGTTTAATAAATCTTTCAAACTAAATATTTTGGATTCATTATTCAGTATAATAAAACTTTCAAAATAAAATTTTTGGATTCATTATTCAGTATAATAAAACTTCCAAATTAAATTGTTGGATTCAATTTTCAGTATAGTAAAAGTTTTAAAATAAAATTTTTGGATTTCATTATCCAGTATAATTAAACTTTCAAAATAAAATTTTTGGATTCATTATCCAGAATAATAAAACTTTCAAATTAAAAATTTTGGATTTATTTTCCAGTATAATAAATCTTTCAAACTAAATATTTTGGATTCAATATTCAGTATAATAAAACTTTCAAAATAAAATTTTTGGATTCATTATTCAGTATAATAAAACTTTCAAAGTAATTTTTTGGATTCATTATCCAGTATATAAAAACTATCAAAATAAAATTTTTGGATTCAATATCCAGAATAATAAAACTTTCAAAATAAAATTTTTGGATTCATTATCCAGAATAATAAAACTTTCAAAATAAAATTTTTGGATTCATTATTCAGTACAATAAAAGTTTCAAAACAATATTTTTGGATTCATTATCCTGTATAAAAAAACTTTCAAAATAAATTTTTTTGATTCATTATCCAGTTTAATAAATCTTTCACAATAAAATTTATGGATTCATTATCCAGTATATACTACTTTCAAAATAAAATATTTGGATTCATTATCCAGTATAATAAATCTTTCAAAATAAATTTTTGGATTCATTATCCAGTATAAAAAAACTTTCAAAATAAAATTTTTGGATTCATTATCCAGAATAGTAAAACTTTAAAAATAAAATTTTTGGATTCATTATCCAGAATAATAAAACTTTCAAAATAAAATTTTTGGATTCATTATCCAGTATAAAAAAACTTTCAAAATAATATTTTTGGATTCATTATCCAGTATAATAAATCTTTCAAAATATAATTTTTGGATTCATTATCCAGTATAATAAAACTTTCAAAATAAAATTTTTGGATCACTATTCGGTATAATAAAACTTTCAAAATAAAATTTTTGGATTCAATATCCAGTATAAAAAAATTTCAAAATAAATTTTTTGGACTCATTTTCCAGTATAATAAATCTTTCAAAATAAAATTTTTTGATTCATTATGCAGAATAATAAAAATTTCAAAATAAAATTTTTGGATTCATTATCCAGTATAAAAAAACATTCAAAATAAAATTTTTGGATTCATTATCCAGTATAAAAAAACTTTCAAAATAAAATTTTTGGATTCATTATCCAGTATAATAAAGCTTTCAAAATAACATTTTTGGATACATTATCCAGTATAAAATACTTTCAAAATAATATTTTGGGATTCAATATCCAGTATAGTAAAACTTTCAAAATAAAATTTTTATGTTTCATTATCCAGTATAAAAAATCTTTCAAAATAACCTTTTTGGATTCATTATCCAGTATAAAAAATCTTTCAAACTAAATATTTTGGATTCATTATCCAGAATAATAAAACTTTAAAAATAAAATTTTTGGATTCATTATCCAGTATAATAAAACTTTCAAAATAATATTTTTGGATTCATTATTCAGTATAAAAAACTTTCAAAATAAAATTTTTGGATTCATTATTCAGTATAATAAAAGTTTCAAAATAAAATTTTTGGATTCATTATCCAGTATAATAAAACTTTCAAAATAAAATTTTTGGATTCATTATTCAGTATAAAAAACTTTCAAAATAAAATTTTTGGATTCATTATCCAGTATAATAAAACGTTGAAAATAAAATTTTTGGATTCATTATCCAGTATAAAAATACGTTCAAAGTAAATTTTTTGGATTCATTATCCAGAATAATAAAACTTTCAAAATAAAATTTTTGGATTCATTATCCAGTATAAAAAACGTTCAAAATAAAATTTTTGGATTCATTATCCAGTATAAAAAAACTTTCAAAATAATATTTTTGGATTCATTATCCAGAATAATAAAACAGAAAATAAAATTTTTGGATTCGTTATCCAGAATAATAAAACTTTCAAAATAAAATTTTTGGATTCATTATCCAGTATAAAAAAACGTTCAAAATAAAAGTTTTGGATTCATTATTCAGTAAATTAAAACTTTCAAAATAAAATTTTTGGATTCATTATCCGGTATAAAAAAATTTTAAAAATAAAATTTTTGGATTCATTATCCAGTATAATAAAACTTTCAAAATAAAATTTTTGGATTCATTATCCAGTATAAAAAAACTTTCAAAATAAACTTTTTGTATTCATTATCCAGTATAAAAAATCTTTAAAACTAAATATTTTGAATTCATTATTCAGTATAATAAAACTTTCAAAATAAAATTTTTGGATTCAATTTTCAGTATAATAAAAGTTTTAAAATAAAATTTTTGGATTTCATTATCGAGTATAATAAAACTTTCAAAATAAAATTTTTGGATTCATTATCCAGTATAAAAAAACTTTCAAAATAATATTTTTGGATTCATTATCCAGTATAATAAAACTTTCAAAATAACATTTTTGGATACATTATCCAGTATAAAATACTTTCAAAATAATATTTTGGGATTCAATATCCAGTATAGTAAAACTTTCAAAATAAAATTTTTATGTTTCATTATCCAGTATAAAAAATCTTTCAAAATAACCTTTTTGGATTCATTATCCAGTATAATAAATTTGTCTAAATAAAATTTTTGGATTCATTATCCAGAATAATAAAACTTTCAAAATAAAAATTTTTGATTCATTATCCAGAATAATAAAACATTCAAAATGAAATTGTTGGATTCATTATTCAGTACAATAAAAGTTTCAAAATAAACTTTTTGGATTCAATATTCAGCATAATAAAAGTTTCAAAATAAAAGTTTTGGATTCATTATTCAGTAAATTAAAACTTTCAAAAAAAATTTTTTGGATTCATTATCCAGTATAATAAAACGTTCAAAATAAATTTTTTGGATTCATTATTCAGTATAAAAAACTTTCAACATGAAATTTTTGGATTCATTATCCAGTATAAAAAAACTTTCAAAATAATTTTTTTGGATTCATTATCCAGTAAAAAAAATCTTTCAAAATAACATTTTGGGATTCATTATCCATTATAATACAACTTTAAAAATGAAATTTTTGGATTCATTATCCAGTATAATAAATTTTTCTAAATAAAATTGTTGGTTTCATCATTCAGTATAATAAAACTTTCAAAATAAAATTGTTGGATTCAATTTTCAGTATAGTAAAAGTATTAAAATAAAATTTTTGGATTTCATTATCCAGTATAATTAAACTTTAAAAATAAAATTTTTGGATTCATTATCCAGTATAATAAAAATTTCAAAATAAAATTTTTGGATTAATTATTCAGTATAATAAAACTTTCAAAATAAAATGTTTGGATTCATTATTCGGTATAATAAAAGTTTCAAAATAAAATTTTTGGATTCATTATACAGTATAATAAACCTTTCAAAATAAAATTTTTGGATTCATTATCCAGTATAATAAAACTTTCAAAATAAACTTTTTGTATTCATTATCCAGTATAAAAAATCTTTCAAACTAAATATTTTGAATTCATTATTCAGTATAATAAAACTTTTAAAATAAAATTTTTGGATTCATTTTTCAGTATAATAAAAGTTTTAAAATAAAGTTTTTGGATTTCATTATCGAGTATAATAAAATTTTCAAAATAAAATTTTTGGAATCATTATCCAGTATAAAAAAACTTTCAAAATAATATTTTTGGATTCATTAGCCAGAATAATAAAACTTTCAAAATAAAATTTTTGGATTCATTATCCAATATAAAAAAACTTTCAAAGAAATATTTTTAGATTCATTATTCAGTAAATTAAAACTTTCAAAATAAAATTTTTGGATTCATTATCCAGTATAATAAAACGTTCAAAATAAAATTTTTGGATTCATTATCCAGTATAAAAAAATTTTCAAAGTAAATTTTTTGGATTCATTATCCAGAATAATAAAACTTTCAAAATAAAATTTTTGGATTCATTATCCAGTATAAAAAGACATTAAAAATATAATTTTTGGATTCATTATCCAGTATAATAAAACTTTCAAAATAAAATTTTTGGATTCATTATCCAGTATAAAAAAACTTTCAAAATAAACTTTTTGGATTCATTATCCAGTATAAAAAATCTTTCAAACTAAATATTTTGAATTCATTATTCAGTATAAAAAAACTTTCAAAATAAAATTTTTGGATTTCATTATCCAGTATAATAAAACTTTCAAAATAAAATTTTTGGATTCATTATCCAGTATAAAAAAACTTTCAAAATAAAATTTTTGTATTCATATCCAGTATAATTAATTTTTCTAAATAAAATTTTTGGATTCATTATCCAGAATAATAAAACTTTCAAAATAAAAATTTTTGATTCATTATCCAGAATAATAAAACTTTCAAAATGAAATTGTTGGATTCATTATTCAGTACAATAAAAGTTTCAAAATAAAATTTTTGGATTCAATATTCAGCATAATAAAAGTTTCAAAATAAAAGTTTTGGATTCATTATTCAGTAAATTAAAACTTTCAAAAAAAATTTTTTGGTTTAATTATCCAGTATATTAAAACGTTCAAAATAATTTTTATGGATTCATTATTCAGTATAAAAAACTTTCAACATGAAATTTTTGGATTCATTATCCAGTATAATAAAACTTTCAAAATAAAATTTTTGGATTCAATATCCAGTATAAAAAAACTTTCAAAATAATTTTTTTGGATTCATTATCCAGTAAAAAAAATCTTTCAAAATAACATTTTGGGATTCATTATCCATTATAATAAAACTTTCAAAATGAAATTTTTGGATTCATTATCCAGTATAATAAATTTTTCTAAATAAAATTGTTGGTTTCATCATTCAGTATAATAAAACTTTCAAAATAAAATTGTTGGATTCAATTTTCAGTATAGTAAAAGTTTTAAAATAAAATTTTTGGATTTCATTATCCAGTATAATTAAACTTTAAAAATAAAATTTTTGGATTCATTATCCAGTATAATAAAAATTTCAAAATAAAATTTTTGGATTAATTAATCAGTATAATAAAACTTTCAAAATAAAATGTTTGGATTCATTATTCGGTATAGAAAAAGTTTCAAAATAAAATTTTTGGATTCATTTTACAGTATAATAAACCTTTCAAAATAAAATTTTTGGATTCATTATCCAGTATAATAAAACTTTCAAAATAAAATTTTTGGATTCATTTTCCAGTATAATAAAACTTTAAAAATAAAATTTTTGGATTCATTATCCAGTATAAAAAAACTTTCAAAATAAACTTTTTGGATTCATTATCCAGTATAAAAAATCTTTCAAACTAAATATTTTGAATTCATTATTCAGTATAATAAAACTTTCAAAATAAAATTTTTGGATTTCATTATCCAGTATAATAAAACTTTCAAAATAAAATTTTTGGATTCATTATCCAGTATAAAAAAACTTTCAAAATAAAATTTTTGTATTCATTATCCAGTATAATAAATTTTTCTAAATAAAATTTTTGGATTCATTATCCTGAATAATAAAACTTTCAAAATAAAAATTTTTGATTCATTATCCAGAATAATAAAACTTTCAAAATGAAATTGTTGGATTCATTATTCAGTACAATAAAAGTTTCAAAATAAAATTTTTGGATTCAATATTCAGCATAATAAAAGTTTCAAAATAAAAGTTTTGGATTCATTATTCAGTAAATTAAAACTTTCAAAAAAAATTTTTTGGATTCATTATCCAGTATATTAAACGTTCAAAATAAATTTTTTGGATTCATTATTCAGTATAAAAAACTTTCAACATGAAATTTTTGGATTCATTATCCAGTATAATAAAACTTTCAAAATAAAATTTTTGGATTCATTATCCAGTATAAAAAAACTTTCAAAATAATTTTTTTGGATTCATTATCCAGTAAAAAAAATCTTTCAAAATAACATTTTGGGATTCATTATCCATTATAATAAAACTTTCAAAATGAAATTTTTGGATTCATCATCCAGTATAATAAATTTTTCTAAATAAAATTGTTGGTTTCATCATTCAGTATAATAAAACTTTCAAAATAAAATTGTTGGATTCAATTTTCAGTATAGTAAAAGTTTTAAAATAAAATTTTTGGATTTCATTATCCAGTATAATTGAACTTTAAAAATAAAATTGTTGGATTCATTATCCAGTATAATAAAAATTTCAAAATAAAATTTTTGGATTAATTATTCAGTATAATAAAACTTTCAAAATAAAATGTTTGGATTCATTATTCGGTATAATGAAAGTTTCAAAATAAAATTTTTGGATTCATTATACAGTATAATAAACCTTTCAAAATAAAATTTTTGGATTCATTATCCAGTATAATAAAACTTTCAAAATAAAATTTTTGGATTCATTATCCAGTATATTAAAACTTTCAAAATAACATTTTTGGATTCATTATCCAGTATAATAAATCTTTCTAAATAAAATGTTTGGCTACATCATTCAGTATAATAAAACTTTCAAAATAAAATTTTTGGATTTATTATCCAGAATAATAAAACTTTCAAATTAAAAATTTTGGATTTATTTTCCAGTATAATAAATCTTTCAAACTAAATACTTTGGATTCATTATTCAGTATAATAAAACTTTCAAAATAACATTTTGGATTCATTATCCAGTATAATAAATTGTTCAAACTAAATATTTTGGATTCATTATCCAGTTTAATAAAACTTTCAAAATAAAATTTTTGGATTCATTATTCAGTATAATAAAACTTTAAAAGTAAGTTTTTGCATTCATTATCCAGTATATTAAATCTTTCAAAATAAAATTTTTGGATTCATTATCCAGTATAAAAAAACTTTCAAAATAAAATTTTTGGATTCATTATCCAGAATAATAAAACTTTCAAAATAAAATTTTTGGATTCATTATTCAGTACAATAAAAGTTTCAAAATAAAATTTTTGGATTCATTATCCAGTATAATAAAACTTTGAAAATAAAATTTTTGGATTCATTATCCAGTATAATAAATTTTTCTAAATAAAATTGTTGGATTCATCATTCAGTATAAAAAAACTTTCAAAATAAAATTTTTGGGTTCATTATCCAGAATAGTAAAACTTTAAAAATAAAATGTTTTGATTCATTATCCAGTATAATAAAACTTTCAAAATAAAATTATTGAATTCATTTTCCAGTATAAAAAAACTTTCAAAATAATATTTTTGGATTCATTATCCAGTATAAAAAACTTTCAAAATAAATATTTTGGATTCATTATCCAGTATAAAAATACGTTCAAAGTAAATTTTTTGGATTCATTATCCAGAATAATAAAACTTTCAAAATAAAATTTTTGGATTCATTATCCAGTATAAAAAACGTTCAAAATAAAATTTTTGGATTCATTATCCAGTATAAAAAAACTTTCAAAATAATATTTTTGGATTCATTATCCAGAATAATAAAACAGAAAATAAAATTTTTGGATTCGTTATCCAGAATAATAAAACTTTCAAAATAAAATTTTTGGATTCATTATCCAGTATAAAAAAACGTTCAAAATAAAAGTTTTGGATTCATTATTCAGTAAATTAAAACTTTCAAAATAAAATTTTTGGATTCATTATCCGGTATAAAAAAATTTTAAAAATAAAATTTTTGGATTCATTATCCAGTATAATAAAACTTTCAAAATAAAATTTTTGGATTCATTATCCAGTATAAAAAAACTTTCAAAATAAACTTTTTGTATTCATTATCCAGTATAAAAAATCTTTAAAACTAAATATTTTGAATTCATTATTCAGTATAATAAAACTTTCAAAATAAAATTTTTGGATTCAATTTTCAGTATAATAAAAGTTTTAAAATAAAATTTTTGGATTTCATTATCGAGTATAATAAAACTTTCAAAATAAAATTTTTGGATTCATTATCCAGTATAAAAAAACTTTCAAAATAATATTTTTGGATTCATTATCCAGTATAATAAAACTTTCAAAATAACATTTTTGGATACATTATCCAGTATAAAATACTTTCAAAATAATATTTTGGGATTCAATATCCAGTATAGTAAAACTTTCAAAATAAAATTTTTATGTTTCATTATCCAGTATAAAAAATCTTTCAAAATAACCTTTTTGGATTCATTATCCAGTATAATAAATTTGTCTAAATAAAATTTTTGGATTCATTATCCAGAATAATAAAACTTTCAAAATAAAAATTTTTGATTCATTATCCAGAATAATAAAACATTCAAAATGAAATTGTTGGATTCATTATTCAGTACAATAAAAGTTTCAAAATAAACTTTTTGGATTCAATATTCAGCATAATAAAAGTTTCAAAATAAAAGTTTTGGATTCATTATTCAGTAAATTAAAACTTTCAAAAAAAATTTTTTGGATTCATTATCCAGTATAATAAAACGTTCAAAATAAATTTTTTGGATTCATTATTCAGTATAAAAAACTTTCAACATGAAATTTTTGGATTCATTATCCAGTATAAAAAAACTTTCAAAATAATTTTTTTGGATTCATTATCCAGTAAAAAAAATCTTTCAAAATAACATTTTGGGATTCATTATCCATTATAATACAACTTTAAAAATGAAATTTTTGGATTCATTATCCAGTATAATAAATTTTTCTAAATAAAATTGTTGGTTTCATCATTCAGTATAATAAAACTTTCAAAATAAAATTGTTGGATTCAATTTTCAGTATAGTAAAAGTATTAAAATAAAATTTTTGGATTTCATTATCCAGTATAATTAAACTTTAAAAATAAAATTTTTGGATTCATTATCCAGTATAATAAAAATTTCAAAATAAAATTTTTGGATTAATTATTCAGTATAATAAAACTTTCAAAATAAAATGTTTGGATTCATTATTCGGTATAATAAAAGTTTCAAAATAAAATTTTTGGATTCATTATACAGTATAATAAACCTTTCAAAATAAAATTTTTGGATTCATTATCCAGTATAATAAAACTTTCAAAATAAACTTTTTGTATTCATTATCCAGTATAAAAAATCTTTCAAACTAAATATTTTGAATTCATTATTCAGTATAATAAAACTTTTAAAATAAAATTTTTGGATTCATTTTTCAGTATAATAAAAGTTTTAAAATAAAGTTTTTGGATTTCATTATCGAGTATAATAAAATTTTCAAAATAAAATTTTTGGAATCATTATCCAGTATAAAAAAACTTTCAAAATAATATTTTTGGATTCATTAGCCAGAATAATAAAACTTTCAAAATAAAATTTTTGGATTCATTATCCAGTATAAAAAATCTTTCAAACTAAATATTTTGAATTCATTATTCAGTATAATAAAACTTTCAAAATAAAATTTTTGGATTCATTATCCTATATAAAAAAACTTTCAAAGAAATATTTTTAGATTCATTATTCAGTAAATTAAAACGTTCAAAATAAAATTTTTGGATTCATTATCCAGTATAAAAAAATTTTCAAAGTAAATTTTTTGGATTCATTATCCAGAATAATAAAACTTTCAAAATAAAATTTTTGGATTCATTATCCAGTATAAAAAGACATTAAAAATATAATTTTTGGATTCATTATCCAGTATAATAAAACTTTCAAAATAAAATTTTTGGATTCATTATCCAGTATAAAAAAACTTTCAAAATAAACTTTTTGGATTCATTATCCAGTATAAAAAATCTTTCAAACTAAATATTTTGAATTCATTATTCAGTATAAAAAAACTTTCAAAATAAAATTTTTGGATTTCATTATCCAGTATAATAAAACTTTCAAAATAAAATTTTTGGATTCATTATCCAGTATAAAAAAACTTTCAAAATAAAATTTTTGTATTTATATCCAGTATAATTAATTTTTCTAAATAAAATTTTTGGATTCATTATCCAGAATAATAAAACTTTCAAAATAAAAATTTTTGATTCATTATCCAGAATAATAAAACTTTCAAAATGAAATTGTTGGATTCATTATTCAGTACAATAAAAGTTTCAAAATAAAATTTTTGGATTCAATATTCAGCATAATAAAAGTTTCAAAATAAAAGTTTTGGATTCATTATTCAGTAAATTAAAACTTTCAAAAAAAATTTTTTGGTTTAATTATCCAGTATATTAAAACGTTCAAAATAATTTTTATGGATTCATTATTCAGTATAAAAAACTTTCAACATGAAATTTTTGGATTCATTATCCAGTATAATAAAACTTTCAAAATAAAATTTTTGGATTCAATATCCAGTATAAAAAAACTTTCAAAATAATTTTTTTGGATTCATTATCCAGTAAAAAAAATCTTTCAAAATAACATTTTGGGATTCATTATCCATTATAATAAAACTTTCAAAATGAAATTTTTGGATTCATTATCCAGTATAATAAATTTTTCTAAATAAAATTGTTGGTTTCATCATTCAGTATAATAAAACTTTCAAAATAAAATTGTTGGATTCAATTTTCAGTATAGTAAAAGTTTTAAAATAAAATTTTTGGATTTCATTATCCAGTATAATTAAACTTTAAAAATAAAATTTTTGGATTCATTATCCAGTATAATAAAAATTTCAAAATAAAATTTTTGGATTAATTAATCAGTATAATAAAACTTTCAAAATAAAATGTTTGGATTCATTATTCGGTATAGAAAAAGTTTCAAAATAAAATTTTTGGATTCATTTTACAGTATAATAAACCTTTCAAAATAAAATTTTTGGATTCATTATCCAGTATAATAAAACTTTCAAAATAAAATTTTTGGATTCATTTTCCAGTATAATAAAACTTTAAAAATAAAATTTTTGGATTCATTATCCAGTATAAAAAAACTTTCAAAATAAACTTTTTGGATTCATTATCCAGTATAAAAAATCTTTCAAACTAAATATTTTGAATTCATTATTCAGTATAATAAAACTTTCAAAATAAAATTTTTGGATTTCATTATCCAGTATAATAAAACTTTCAAAATAAAATTTTTGGATTCATTATCCAGTATAAAAAAACTTTCAAAATAAAATTTTTGTATTCATTATCCAGTATAATAAATTTTTCTAAATAAAATTTTTGGATTCATTATCCTGAATAATAAAACTTTCAAAATAAAAATTTTTGATTCATTATCCAGAATAATAAAACTTTCAAAATGAAATTGTTGGATTCATTATTCAGTACAATAAAAGTTTCAAAATAAAATTTTTGGATTCAATATTCAGCATAATAAAAGTTTCAAAATAAAAGTTTTGGATTCATTATTCAGTAAATTAAAACTTTCAAAAAAAATTTTTTGGATTCATTATCCAGTATATTAAACGTTCAAAATAAATTTTTTGGATTCATTATTCAGTATAAAAAACTTTCAACATGAAATTTTTGGATTCATTATCCAGTATAATAAAACTTTCAAAATAAAATTTTTGGATTCATTATCCAGTATAAAAAAACTTTCAAAATAATTTTTTTGGATTCATTATCCAGTAAAAAAAATCTTTCAAAATAACATTTTGGGATTCATTATCCATTATAATAAAACTTTCAAAATGAAATTTTTGGATTCATTATCCAGTATAATAAATTTTTCTAAATAAAATTGTTGGTTTCATCATTCAGTATAATAAAACTTTCAAAATAAAATTGTTGGATTCAATTTTCAGTATAGTAAAAGTTTTAAAATAAAATTTTTGGATTTCATTATCCAGTATAATTGAACTTTAAAAATAAAATTGTTGGATTCATTATCCAGTATAATAAAAATTTCAAAATAAAATTTTTGGATTAATTATTCAGTATAATAAAACTTTCAAAATAAAATGTTTGGATTCATTATTCGGTATAATGAAAGTTTCAAAATAAAATTTTTGGATTCATTATACAGTATAATAAACCTTTCAAAATAAAATTTTTGGATTCATTATCCAGTATAATAAAACTTTCAAAATAAAATTTTTGGATTCATTATCCAGTATATTAAAACTTTCAAAATAACATTTTTGGATTCATTATCCAGTATAATAAATCTTTCTAAATAAAATGTTTGGCTACATCATTCGGTATAATAAAACTTTCAAAATAAAATTTTTGGATTTATTATCCAGAATAATAAAACTTTCAAATTAAAAATTTTGGATTTATTTTCCAGTATAATAAATCTTTCAAACTAAATACTTTGGATTCATTATTCAGTATAATAAAACTTTCAAAATAACATTTTGGATTCATTATCCAGTATAATAAATTGTTCAAACTAAATATTTTGGATTCATTATCCAGTTTAATAAAACTTTCAAAATAAAATTTTTGGATTCATTATTCAGTATAATAAAACTTTAAAAGTAAGTTTTTGCATTCATTATCCAGTATATTAAATCTTTCAAAATAAAATTTTTGGATTCATTATCCAGTATAAAAAAACTTTCAAAATAAAATTTTTGGATTCATTATCCAGAATAATAAAACTTTCAAAATAAAATTTTTGGATTCATTATTCAGTACAATAAAAGTTTCAAAATAAAATTTTTGGATTCATTATCCAGTATAATAAAACTTTGAAAATAAAATTTTTGGATTCATTATCCAGTATAATAAATTTTTCTAAATAAAATTGTTGGATTCATCATTCAGTATAAAAAAACTTTCAAAATAAAATTTTTGGGTTCATTATCCAGAATAGTAAAACTTTAAAAATAAAATGTTTTGATTCATTATCCAGTATAATAAAACTTTCAAAATAAAATTATTGAATTCATTTTCCAGTATAAAAAAACTTTCAAAATAATATTTTTGGATTCATTATCCAGTATAAAAAACTTTCAAAATAAATATTTTGGATTCATTATCCAGTATAATAAAACTTTCAAAATAAAATTTTTGAATCACTATTCAGTATAATAAAACTTTCAAAATAGAATTTTTTGATTCATTATCCAGTATAAAAAAACGTTCAAAATAAAATTTTTGGATTCATTTTCCAGTATAATAAATCTTTAAAATAAAATTTTTGGATTTATTAATCAGTATATTGAACTTTCAAAATAAAATTTTTGGATTCATTATCCAGTATAATAAAACTTTCAAAATAATATTTTGGGATTCATTATCCAGTATAGTAAAACTTTCAAAATAAAATTTTTTTGATTCATTATCCAGTATAAAAAACTTTCAAAATAAACTTTTTGGATTCATTATCCAGTATAATAGAACTTTCAAACTAAATATTTTGGATTCATTATTCAGTATAAAAAAACTTTTAAAATAAAATTTTTGGATTCATTATCCAGTATAGTAAAACTTTCAAAATAAAATTTTTGGATTCATTATCCAATATAAAAAAACGTTCAAAGAAATATTTTTAGATTCATTATCCAGAATAATAAAACTTTCAAAATAAAATTTTTGGATTCATTATCCAGTATAAATAACTTTCAAAATAAAATTTTTGGATTCATTATCCAGTATAAAAAAACTTTCAAAATAAAATTTTTGGATTCATTATCCAGTACAATAAAAGTTTCAAAATAAGAGTTTTGGATTCATTATTCACTAAATTAAAACTTTCAAAATAAAATTTTTGGATTCATTATCCAGTATAATAAAACGTTCAAAATAAAATTTTTGGATTCATTATCCAGTATAAAAAAATTTTCAAAGTAAAATTTTTGGATTCATTATCCAGAATAATAAAGGTTTCAAAACAAAATTTTTGGATTCATTATCCAATATAAAAAGACATTAAAAATATAATTTTTGGATTCATTATTCAGTATAATAAAACGTTCAAAATAAAATTTTTGGATTTATTATCCAGTATAAAAAACTTTCAAAATTAATTTTTTGGATTCATTATCCTGTATAAATAACTTTCAAAATAAAAATTTTGGATTCATTATCCAGAATAATACAACTTTCAAAATGAAATTGTTGGATTCATTATTCAGTACAATAAAAGTTTCAAAATAAAATTTTTGGATTCAATATTCAGAATAATAAAAGTTTCAAAATAAAAGTTTTGGATTCATTATTCAGTAAATTAAAACTTTCAAAAAAAGTTTTTTGGATTCATTATCCAGTATAATAAAACGTTCAAAATAAAATTTTTGGATTTATTATCCAGTATAAAAAAACTTTCAAAATTAATTTTTTGGATTCGTTATCCAGTAAAAAAAATTTTTCAAAATAAAATTTTTGGATTCATTATCCAGTATAATAAAACTTTCAAAATGAAATTTTTGGATTCATTATCCAGTATAATAAAAGTTTAAAAATAAAATTTTTGGATTCATTATCCAGAATAATAAAACTTTAAAAATAAAATTTTTGGATTCATTATCCAGTATAATAAAACTTTCAAAATAAAATTTTTGGATTCATTATCCAGTATAAAAAAACTCTCAAAATAAAATTTTTGGATTCATTATCCAGTATAATAAAAGTTTCAAAATAAAAGTTTTGGATTCATTATTCAGTAAAATAAAACTTTCAACATAAAATTTTTGGATTCATTATCCAGTATAATTAAACTTTAAAAATAAAATTTTTGGATTCATTATCCAGTATAATAAAAATTTCACAATAACATTTTCGGATTCATTATCCAGTATAAAAAACTTTCAAAATAAAATTTTTGGATTCATTATCCAGTATAAAAATAATTTCAAAGTAAATTTTTTGGATTCATTATCCAGAATAATAAAACTTTCAAAATAAAATTTTTGGATTCATTATCCAGTATAAAAAACGTTCAAAATAAAATTTTTGGATTCATTATCCAGTATAAAAAAACTTTCAAAATAATATTTTTGGATTCATTATCCAGAATAATAAAACAGAAAATAAAATTTTTGGATTCGTTATCCAGAATAATAAAACTTTCAAAATAAAATTTTTGGATTCATTATCCAGTATAAAAAAACGTTCAAAATAATAGTTTTGGATTCATTATTCAGTAAATTAAAACTTTCAAAATAAAATTTTTGGATTTATTATCCAGTATAAAAAAATTTTAAAAATAAAATTTTTGGATTCATTATCCAGTATAATAAAACTTTCAAAATAAAATTTTTGGATTCATTATCCAGTATAAAAAAACTTTCAAAATAAACTTTTTGTATTCATTATCCAGTATAAAAAATCTTTCAAACTAAATATTTTGAATTCATTATTCAGTATAATAAAACTTTCAAAATAAAATTTTTGGATTCATTATACAGTATAAAAAAACTTTCAAAATAATATTTTTGGATTCATTATCCAGAATAATAAAACTTTAAAAATAAAATTTTTGGATTCATTATACAGTATAATAAAAGTTTCAAAATAAAAGTTTTGGATTCATTATTCAGTAAATTAAAACTTTCAAAATAAAATTTTTGGATTCATTATCCAGTATAATAAAACGTTCAAAATAAAATTTTTGGATTCATTATCCAGTATAAAAACACTTTCAAAGTAAAATTTTTGGATTCATTATCCAGAATAATAAAACTTTCAAAATAAAATTTTTGGATTCATTATCCAGAATAATAAAAGAGAAAATAAAATTTTTGGATTCGTTATTCAGTACAATAAAAGTTTCAAAATAACATTTTTGGATTCATTATCCAGTATAAAAAACTTTCAAAATAAATTTTTTGGATTCGTTATCCAGTAAAAAAAATCTTTCAAAATAAAATTTTTGGATTCATTATCCAGTATAATAAAAGTTTCAAAATAAAATATTTGGATTTATTATCCAGAATAATAAAACTTTAAAAATAAAATTTTTGGATTCATTATCCAGTATAATAAAACTTTCAAAATAAAATTTTTTATTCATTATCCAGTATAAAAAAACTTTCAAAGAAAAATTTTTAGATTCATTATCCAGAATAATAAAACTTTCAAAATAAAATTTTTGGATTCATTATCCAGTATAAAAAGACTTTAAAAATAAAATTTTTGGATTCATTATCCTGTATAATAAAACTTTCAAAATAAAATTTTTGGATTCATTATCCAGTATAAAAAAACTTTCAAAATAAACTTTTTGGATTCATTATCCAGTATAAAAAATCTTTCAAACTAAATATTTTGAATTCATTATTCAGTATAATAAAACTTTCAAAATAAAATTTTTGGATTCATTATACAGTATAAAAAAACTTTAAAAATAATATTTTTGGATTCATTATCCAGAATAATAAAACTTTAAAAATAAAATTTTTGGATTCATTATACAGTATAATAAAAGTTTCAAAATAAAAGTTTTGGATTCATTATTCAGTAAATTAAAACTTTCAAAATAAAATTTTTGGATTCATTATCCAGTATAATAAAACGTTCAAAATAAAATTTTTGGATTCATTATCCAGTATAAAAACACTTTCAAAGTAAAATTTTTGGATTCATTATCCAGAATAATAAAACTTTCAAAATAAAATTTTTGGATTCATTATCCAGAATAATAAAAGAGAAAATAAAATTTTTGGATTCGTTATTCAGTACAATAAAAGTTTCAAAATAACATTTTTGGATTCATTATCCAGTATAAAAAAACTTTCAAAATAAATTTTTTGGATTCGTTATCCAGTAAAAAAAATCTTTCAAAATAAAATTTTTGGATTCATTATCCAGTATAATAAAACTTTCAAAATAAAATTTTTGGATTCATTATTCAGTATAAAAAACTTTCAAAATAAAATTTTTGGATTCGTTATCCAGTATAATAAAACTCTCAAAATAAAATTTTTGGATTCATTATCCAGTATAATAAAAGTTTCAAAATAAAAGTTTTGGATTCATTATTCAGTAAATTAAAACTTTCAAAATAAAATTTTTCGATTCATTATCCAGTATAATAAAACGTTCAAAATAAAATTTTTGGATTCATTATCCAGTATAATAAAATTTTCGAAGTAAAATTTTTGGATTCATTATCCAGAATAATAACTCTTTCAAAATAAAATTTTTGGATTCATTATCCAGTATAAAAAAACTTTAAAAATAAAATTTTTGGATTCATTATCCAGTATAATAAAACTTTCAAAATAAAATTTTTGGATTCATTATCCAGCATAAAAAAACTTTCAAAATAAACTTTTTGTATTCATTATATAGTATAAAAAATCTTTCAAACTAAATATTTTGAATTCATTATTCAGTATAATAAAACTTTTAAAATAAAATTTTTGGATTCAATTTTCAATATAATAAAAGTTTTAAAATAAAATTTTTGTATTTCATTATCGAGTATAATAAAATTTTCAAAATAAAATTTTTGGAATCATTATCCAGTATAAAAAAACTTTCAAAATAATATTTTTGGATTCATTAGCCAGAATAATAAAACTTTCAAAATAAAATTTTTGGATTTATTATCCAATATAAAAAAACTATCAAAATAAAATTTTTGGATTCATTATCCAGTATAACAAAACGTCCAAAATAAAATTTTTGGATTCATTATCCAGAATAATAAAACAGAAAATAAAATTTTTGGGTTCGTTATTCAGTACAATAAAAGTTTCAAAATAACATTTTTGGATTCATTATCCAGTATAAAAAAACTTTCAAAATAAATTTTTTGGATTCGTTATCCAGTAAAAAAAATCTTTCAAAATAAAATTTTTGGATTCATTATCCAGTATAATAAAAGTTTAAAAATAAAATTTTTGGATTCATTATCCAGAATAATAAAACTTTAAAAATAAAATTTTTGGATTCATTATCCAGTATAATAAAACTTTCAAAATAAAATTTTTGGATTCATTATCCAGTATAAAAAAACTCTCAAAATAAAATTTTTGGATTCATTATCCAGTATAATAAAAGTTTCAAAATAAAAGTTTTGGATTCATTATTCAGTAAAATAAAACTTTCAACATAAAATTTTTGGATTCATTATCCAGTATAATTAAACTTTAAAAATAAAATTTTTGGATTCATTATCCAGTATAATAAAAATTTCACAATAACATTTTCGGATTCATTATCCAGTATAAAAAACTTTCAAAATAAAATTTTTGGATTCATTATCCAGTATAAAAATAATTTCAAAGTAAATTTTTTGGATTCATTATCCAGAATAATAAAACTTTCAAAATAAAATTTTTGGATTCATTATCCAGTATAAAAAACGTTCAAAATAAAATTTTTGGATTCATTATCCAGTATAAAAAAACTTTCAAAATAATATTTTTGGATTCATTATCCAGAATAATAAAACAGAAAATAAAATTTTTGGATTCGTTATCCAGAATAATAAAACTTTCAAAATAAAATTTTTGGATTCATTATCCAGTATAAAAAAACGTTCAAAATAATAGTTTTGGATTCATTATTCAGTAAATTAAAACTTTCAAAATAAAATTTTTGGATTTATTATCCAGTATAAAAAAATTTTAAAAATAAAATTTTTGGATTCATTATCCAGTATAATAAAACTTTCAAAATAAAATTTTTGGATTCATTATCCAGTATAAAAAAACTTTCAAAATAAACTTTTTGTATTCATTATCCAGTATAAAAAATCTTTCAAACTAAATATTTTGAATTCATTATTCAGTATAATAAAACTTTCAAAATAAAATTTTTGGATTCATTATACAGTATAAAAAAACTTTCAAAATAATATTTTTGGATTCATTATCCAGAATAATAAAACTTTAAAAATAAAATTTTTGGATTCATTATACAGTATAATAAAAGTTTCAAAATAAAAGTTTTGGATTCATTATTCAGTAAATTAAAACTTTCAAAATAAAATTTTTGGATTCATTATCCAGTATAATAAAACGTTCAAAATAAAATTTTTGGATTCATTATCCAGTATAAAAACACTTTCAAAGTAAAATTTTTGGATTCATTATCCAGAATAATAAAACTTTCAAAATAAAATTTTTGGATTCATTATCCAGAATAATAAAAGAGAAAATAAAATTTTTGGATTCGTTATTCAGTACAATAAAAGTTTCAAAATAACATTTTTGGATTCATTATCCAGTATAAAAAACTTTCAAAATAAATTTTTTGGATTCGTTATCCAGTAAAAAAAATCTTTCAAAATAAAATTTTTGGATTCATTATCCAGTATAATAAAAGTTTCAAAATAAAATATTTGGATTTATTATCCAGAATAATAAAACTTTAAAAATAAAATTTTTGGATTCATTATCCAGTATAATAAAACTTTCAAAATAAAATTTTTTATTCATTATCCAGTATAAAAAAACTTTCAAAGAAAAATTTTTAGATTCATTATCCAGAATAATAAAACTTTCAAAATAAAATTTTTGGATTCATTATCCAGTATAAAAAGACTTTAAAAATAAAATTTTTGGATTCATTATCCTGTATAATAAAACTTTCAAAATAAAATTTTTGGATTCATTATCCAGTATAAAAAAACTTTCAAAATAAACTTTTTGGATTCATTATCCAGTATAAAAAATCTTTCAAACTAAATATTTTGAATTCATTATTCAGTATAATAAAACTTTCAAAATAAAATTTTTGGATTCATTATACAGTATAAAAAAACTTTAAAAATAATATTTTTGGATTCATTATCCAGAATAATAAAACTTTAAAAATAAAATTTTTAATTCATTATACAGTATAATAAAAGTTTCAAAATAAAAGTTTTGGATTCATTATTCAGTAAATTAAAACTTTCAAAATAAAATTTTTGGATTCATTATCCAGTATAATAAAACGTTCAAAATAAAATTTTTGGATTCATTATCCAGTATAAAAACACTTTCAAAGTAAAATTTTTGGATTCATTATCCAGAATAATAAAACTTTCAAAATAAAATTTTTGGATTCATTATCCAGAATAATAAAAGAGAAAATAAAATTTTTGGATTCGTTATTCAGTACAATAAAAGTTTCAAAATAACATTTTTGGATTCATTATCCAGTATAAAAAAACTTTCAAAATAAATTTTTTGGATTCGTTATCCAGTAAAAAAAATCTTTCAAAATAAAATTTTTGGATTCATTATCCAGTATAATAAAACTTTCAAAATAAAATTTTTGGATTCATTATTCAGTATAAAAAACTTTCAAAATAAAATTTTTGGATTCGTTATCCAGTATAATAAAACTCTCAAAATAAAATTTTTGGATTCATTATCCAGTATAATAAAAGTTTCAAAATAAAAGTTTTGGATTCATTATTCAGTAAATTAAAACTTTCAAAATAAAATTTTTCGATTCATTATCCAGTATAATAAAACGTTCAAAATAAAATTTTTGGATTCATTATCCAGTATAATAAAATTTTCGAAGTAAAATTTTTGGATTCATTATCCAGAATAATAACTCTTTCAAAATAAAATTTTTGGATTCATTATCCAGTATAAAAAAACTTTAAAAATAAAATTTTTGGATTCATTATCCAGTATAATAAAACTTTCAAAATAAAATTTTTGGATTCATTATCCAGCATAAAAAAACTTTCAAAATAAACTTTTTGTATTCATTATATAGTATAAAAAATCTTTCAAACTAAATATTTTGAATTCATTATTCAGTATAATAAAACTTTTAAAATAAAATTTTTGGATTCAATTTTCAATATAATAAAAGTTTTAAAATAAAATTTTTGTATTTCATTATCGAGTATAATAAAATTTTCAAAATAAAATTTTTGGAATCATTATCCAGTATAAAAAAACTTTCAAAATAATATTTTTGGATTCATTAGCCAGAATAATAAAACTTTCAAAATAAAATTTTTGGATTTATTATCCAATATAAAAAAACTATCAAAATAAAATTTTTGGATTCATTATCCAGTATAACAAAACGTCCAAAATAAAATTTTTGGATTCATTATCCAGAATAATAAAACAGAAAATAAAATTTTTGGGTTCGTTATTCAGTACAATAAAAGTTTCAAAATAACATTTTTGGATTCATTATCCAGTATAAAAAAACTTTCAAAATAAATTTTTTGGATTCGTTATCCAGTAAAAAAAATCTTTCAAAATAAAATTTTTGGATTCATTATCCAGTATAATAAAAGTTTAAAAATAAAATTTTTGGATTCATTATCCAGAATAATAAAACTTTAAAAATAAAATTTTTGGATTCATTATCCAGTATAATAAAACTTTCAAAATAAAATTTTTGGATTCATTATCCAGTATAAAAAAACTCTCAAAATAAAATTTTTGGATTCATTATCCAGTATAATAAAAGTTTCAAAATAAAAGTTTTGGATTCATTATTCAGTAAAATAAAACTTTCAACATAAAATTTTTGGATTCATTATCCAGTATAATTAAACTTTAAAAATAAAATTTTTGGATTCATTATCCAGTATAATAAAAATTTCACAATAACATTTTCGGATTCATTATCCAGTATAAAAAACTTTCAAAATAAAATTTTTGGATTCATTATCCAGTATAAAAATAATTTCAAAGTAAATTTTTTGGATTCATTATCCAGAATAATAAAACTTTCAAAATAAAATTTTTGGATTCATTATCCAGTATAAAAAACGTTCAAAATAAAATTTTTGGATTCATTATCCAGTATAAAAAAACTTTCAAAATAATATTTTTGGATTCATTATCCAGAATAATAAAACAGAAAATAAAATTTTTGGATTCGTTATCCAGAATAATAAAACTTTCAAAATAAAATTTTTGGATTCATTATCCAGTATAAAAAAACGTTCAAAATAATAGTTTTGGATTCATTATTCAGTAAATTAAAACTTTCAAAATAAAATTTTTGGATTTATTATCCAGTATAAAAAAATTTTAAAAATAAAATTTTTGGATTCATTATCCAGTATAATAAAACTTTCAAAATAAAATTTTTGGATTCATTATCCAGTATAAAAAAACTTTCAAAATAAACTTTTTGTATTCATTATCCAGTATAAAAAATCTTTCAAACTAAATATTTTGAATTCATTATTCAGTATAATAAAACTTTCAAAATAAAATTTTTGGATTCATTATACAGTATAAAAAAACTTTCAAAATAATATTTTTGGATTCATTATCCAGAATAATAAAACTTTAAAAATAAAATTTTTGGATTCATTATACAGTATAATAAAAGTTTCAAAATAAAAGTTTTGGATTCATTATTCAGTAAATTAAAACTTTCAAAATAAAATTTTTGGATTCATTATCCAGTATAATAAAACGTTCAAAATAAAATTTTTGGATTCATTATCCAGTATAAAAACACTTTCAAAGTAAAATTTTTGGATTCATTATCCAGAATAATAAAACTTTCAAAATAAAGTTTTTGGATTCATTATCCAGAATAATAAAAGAGAAAATAAAATTTTTGGATTCGTTATTCAGTACAATAAAAGTTTCAAAATAACATTTTTGGATTCATTATCCAGTATAAAAAACTTTCAAAATAAATTTTTTGGATTCGTTATCCAGTAAAAAAAATCTTTCAAAATAAAATTTTTGGATTCATTATCCAGTATAATAAAAGTTTCAAAATAAAATATTTGGATTTATTATCCAGAATAATAAAACTTTAAAAATAAAATTTTTGGATTCATTATCCAGTATAATAAAACTTTCAAAATAAAATTTTTTATTCATTATCCAGTATAAAAAAACTTTCAAAGAAAAATTTTTAGATTCATTATCCAGAATAATAAAACTTTCAAAATAAAATTTTTGGATTCATTATCCAGTATAAAAAGACTTTAAAAATAAAATTTTTGGATTCATTATCCTGTATAATAAAACTTTCAAAATAAAATTTTTGGATTCATTATCCAGTATAAAAAAACTTTCAAAATAAACTTTTTGGATTCATTATCCAGTATAAAAAATCTTTCAAACTAAATATTTTGAATTCATTATTCAGTATAATAAAACTTTCAAAATAAAATTTTTGGATTCATTATACAGTATAAAAAAACTTTAAAAATAATATTTTTGGATTCATTATCCAGAATAATAAAACTTTAAAAATAAAATTTTTGGATTCATTATACAGTATAATAAAAGTTTCAAAATAAAAGTTTTGGATTCATTATTCAGTAAATTAAAACTTTCAAAATAAAATTTTTGGATTCATTATCCAGTATAATAAAACGTTCAAAATAAAATTTTTGGATTCATTATCCAGTATAAAAACACTTTCAAAGTAAAATTTTTGGATTCATTATCCAGAATAATAAAACTTTCAAAATAAAATTTTTGGATTCATTATCCAGAATAATAAAAGAGAAAATAAAATTTTTGGATTCGTTATTCAGTACAATAAAAGTTTCAAAATAACATTTTTGGATTCATTATCCAGTATAAAAAAACTTTCAAAATAAATTTTTTGGATTCGTTATCCAGTAAAAAAAATCTTTCAAAATAAAATTTTTGGATTCATTATCCAGTATAATAAAACTTTCAAAATAAAATTTTTGGATTCATTATTCAGTATAAAAAACTTTCAAAATAAAATTTTTGGATTCGTTATCCAGTATAATAAAACTCTCAAAATAAAATTTTTGGATTCATTATCCAGTATAATAAAAGTTTCAAAATAAAAGTTTTGGATTCATTATTCAGTAAATTAAAACTTTCAAAATAAAATTTTTCGATTCATTATCCAGTATAATAAAACGTTCAAAATAAAATTTTTGGATTCATTATCCAGTATAATAAAATTTTCGAAGTAAAATTTTTGGATTCATTATCCAGAATAATAACTCTTTCAAAATAAAATTTTTGGATTCATTATCCAGTATAAAAAAACTTTAAAAATAAAATTTTTGGATTCATTATCCAGTATAATAAAACTTTCAAAATAAAATTTTTGGATTCATTATCCAGCATAAAAAAACTTTCAAAATAAACTTTTTGTATTCATTATATAGTATAAAAAATCTTTCAAACTAAATATTTTGAATTCATTATTCAGTATAATAAAACTTTTAAAATAAAATTTTTGGATTCAATTTTCAATATAATAAAAGTTTTAAAATAAAATTTTTGTATTTCATTATCGAGTATAATAAAATTTTCAAAATAAAATTTTTGGAATCATTATCCAGTATAAAAAAACTTTCAAAATAATATTTTTGGATTCATTAGCCAGAATAATAAAACTTTCAAAATAAAATTTTTGGATTTATTATCCAATATAAAAAAACTATCAAAATAAAATTTTTGGATTCATTATCCAGTATAACAAAACGTCCAAAATAAAATTTTTGGATTCATTATCCAGAATAATAAAACAGAAAATAAAATTTTTGGGTTCGTTATTCAGTACAATAAAAGTTTCAAAATAACATTTTTGGATTCATTATCCAGTATAAAAAAACTTTCAAAATAAATTTTTTGGATTCGTTATCCAGTAAAAAAAATCTTTCAAAATAAAATTTTTGGATTCATTATCCAGTATAATAAAAGTTTCAAAATAAAATTTTTGGATTCATTATCCAGAATAATAAAACTTTAAAAATAAAATTTTTGGATTCATTATCCAGTATAATAAAACTTTCAAAATAAAATTTTCGGATTCATTATTCAGTATAAAAAACTTTCAAAATAAAATTTTTGGATTCATTATCCAGTATAAAAAAACTCTCAAAATAAAATTTTTGGATTCATTATCCAGTATAATAAAAGTTTCAAAATAAAAGTTTTGGATTCATTATTCAGTAAATTAAAACTTTCAAAATAAAATTTTTCGATTCATTATCCAGTATAATAAAACGTTCAAAATAAAATTTTTAGATTCATTATCCAGTATAATAAAATTTTCAAAGTAAAATTTTTGGATTCATTATCCAGAATAATAAAACTTTCAAAATAAAATTTTTGGATTCATTATCCAGTATAAAAAAACTTTAAAAATAAAATTTTTGGATTCATTATCCAGTATAATAAAACTTTCAAAATAAAATTTTTGGATTCATTATCCAGTATAAAAAAACTTTCAAAATAAACTTTTTGTATTCATTATCCAGTATAAAAAATCTTTCAAACTAAATATTTTGAATTCATTATTCAGTATAATAAAACTTTTAAAATAAAATTTTTGGATTCAATTTTCAATATAATAAAAGTTTTAAATAAAATTTTTGGATTTCATTATCGAGTATAATAAAATTTTCAAAATAAAATTTTTGGAATCATTATCCAGTATAAAAAAACTTTCAAAATAATATTTTTGGATTCATTATCCAATATAAAAAACCTTTCAAAATAAAATTTTTGGATTCATTATCCAGAATAATAAAACTTTAAAAGTAAACTTTTTGGATTCATTATCCAGTATAATAAAACTTTCAAAATAAAATTTTTGGATTCATTATTCAGTATAAATAACTTTCAAAATAAAATTTTTGGATTCATTATCCAGTATAAAAAAAACTCTCAAAATAATATTTTTGGATTCATTATCCAGTATAATAAAAGTTTCAATATAAAAGTTTTGGATTCATTATCCAGAATAATAAAACTTTCAAAATAAAATTTTTGGATTCATTATCCAGTATAAAAAAACTTTAAAAATAAAATTTTTGGATTCATTATCCAGTATAATAAATTTTTCAAAATAAAATTTTTGGATTCATTATCCAGTATAAAAAAACTTTCAAAATAATATTTTTGGATTCATTATCCAGAATAATAAAACTTTCAAAATAAAATTTTTGGATTCATTATCCAGAATAATAAAACTCAAAATAAAATTTTTGGATTCGTTATTCAGTACAATAAAAGTTTCAAAATAAAATTTTTGGATTCATTATCCAGTATAAAAAAACTTTCAAAATAAATTTTTTGGATTCATTATCCAGTAAAAAAAATCTTTCAAAATAAAATTTTTGGATTCATTATCCAGTATAATAAAACTTTCAAAATAAAATTTTTGGATTCATTATCCAGTATAATAATAACATTTTCTAAATAAAATTGTTGGATTCATCATTCAGTATAATAAAACTTTCAAAATAAAATTTTTGAATACATTATCCAGTATAATAAATCTTTCAAACTAAATATTTTGGATTCATTATTCAGTATACCAAAACTTTCAAAATAAAATTTTTGGATTCATTATTCAGTATAATAAAACTTTCAAAATAAAATGTTTGGATTCATTATCCAGTATAATAAAACTTTCAAAATAAAATTTTTGGATTCATTATCCAGAATAATAAAACTTTCAAATTAAAAATTTTGGATTTATTTTCCAGTTTAATAAATCTTTCAAACTAAATATTTTGGATTCATTATTCAGTATAATAAAACTTTCAAAATAAAATTTTTGGATTCATTATTCAGTATAATAAAACATCCAAATTAAATTGTTGGATTCTATTTTCAGTATAGTAAAAGTTTTAAAATAAAATTTTTGGATTTCATTATCCAGTATAATTAAACTTTCAAAATAAAATTTTTGGATTCATTATCCAGTATAATAAAAATTTCACAATAACATTTTCGGATTCATTATCCAGTATAATAAAACTTTCAAAATAAAATTTTTGGATTCATTATCCAGAATAATAAAACTTTCAAATTAAAAATTTTGGATTTATTTTCCAGTATAATAAATCTTTCAAACTAAATATTTTGGATTCAATATTCAGTATAATAAAACTTTCAAAATAAAATTTTTGGATTCATTATTCAGTATAATAAAACTTTCAAAGTAATTTTTTGGATTCATTATCCAGTATATAAAAACTATCAAAATAAAATTTTTGGATTCAATATCCAGAATAATAAAACTTTCAAAATAAAATTTTTGGATTCATTATCCAGAATAATAAAACTTTCAAAATAAAATTTTTGGATTCATTATTCAGTACAATAAAAGTTTCAAAACAATATTTTTGGATTCATTATCCTGTATACAAAAACTTTCAAAATAAATTTTTTTGATTCATTATCCAGTTTAATAAATCTTTCACAATAAAATTTATGGATTCATTATCCAGTATATACTACTTTCAAAATAAAATTTTTGGATTCATTATCCAGTATAATAAATCTTTCAAAATAAATTTTTGGATTCATTATCCAGTATAAAAAAACTTTCAAAATAAAATTTTTGGATTCATTATCCAGAATAGTAAAACTTTAAAAATAAAATTTTTGCATTCATTATCCAGTATAATAAAACTTTCAAAATAAAATTTTTGGATTCATTATCCAGTATAAAAAAACTTTCAAAATAATATTTTTGGATTCATTATCCAGTATATAATATCTTTCAAAATATAATTTTTGGATTCATTATCCAGTATAATAAAACTTTCAAAATAAAATTTTTGGATCACTATTCGGTATAATAAAACTTTCAAAATAAAATTTTTGGATTCAATATCCAGTATAAAAAAATTTCAAAATAAATTTTTTGGACTCATTTTCCAGTATAATAAATCTTTCAAAATAAAATTTTTGGATTCATTATACAGAATAATAAAAATTTCAAAATAAAATTTTTGGATTCATTATCCAGTATAAAAAAACTTTCAAAATAAAATTTTTGGATTCATTATCCAGTATAATAAAACTTTCAAAATAACATTTTTGGATACATTATCCAGTATAAAATACTTTCAAAATAATATTTTGGGATTCAATATCCAGTATAGTAAAACTTTCAAAATAAAATTTTTATGTTTCATTATCCAGTATAAAAAATCTTTCAAAATAACCTTTTTGGATTCATTATCCAGTATAAAAAATCTTTCAAACTAAATATTTTGGATTCATTATCCAGAATAATAAAACTTTAAAAATAAAATTTTTGGATTCATTATCCAGTATAATAAAACTTTCAAAATAAAATTTTTGGATTCATTATTCAGTATAAAAAACTTTCAAAATAAAATTTTTGGATTCATTATTCAGTATAATAAAACTTTCAAAATAAAATTTTAGGATTCATTATCCAGTATAATAAAACGTTGAAAATAAAATTTTTGGATTCATTATCCAGTATAAAAATACGTTCAAAGTAAATTTTTTGGATTCATTATCCAGAATAATAAAACTTTCAAAATAAAATTTTTGGATTCATTATCCAGTATAAAAAACGTTCAAAATAAAATTTTTGGATTCATTATCCAGTATAAAAAAACTTTCAAAATAATATTTTTGGATTCATTATCCAGAATAATAAAACAGAAAATAAAATTTTTGGATTCGTTATCCAGAATAATAAAACTTTCAAAATAAAATTTTTGGATTCATTATCCAGTATAAAAAAACGTTCAAAATAAAAGTTTTGGATTCATTATTCAGTAAATTAAAACTTTCAAAATAAAATTTTTGGATTCATTATCCGGTATAAACAAATTTTAAAAATAAAATTTTTGGATTCATTATCCAGTATAATAAAACTTTCAAAATAAAATTTTTGGATTCATTATCCAGTATAAAAAACTTTCAAAATAAACTTTTTGTATTCATTATCCAGTATAAAAAATCTTTAAAACTAAATAATTTTGAATTCATTATTCAGTATAATAAAACTTTCAAAATAAAATTTTTGGATTCAATTTTCAGTATAATAAAAGTTTTAAAATAAAATTTTTGGATTTCATTATCGAGTATAATAAAACTTTCAAAATAAAATTTTTGGATTCATTATCCAGTATAAAAAAACTTTCAAAATAATATTTTTGGATTCATTATTCAGTATAAAAAACTTTCAAAATAAAATTTTTGGATTCATTATTCAGTATAATAAAAGTTTTAAAATAAAATTTTTGGATTTCATTATCGAGTATAATAAAACTTTCAAAATAAAATTTTTGGATTCATTATCCAGTATAAAAAAACTTTCAAAGAAAAATTTTTAGATTCATTATCCAGAAAAATAAAACTTTCAAAATAAAATTTTTGGATTCATTATCCAGTATAACAAAACGTCCAAAATAAAATTTTTGGATTCAATATCCAGTATAAAAAAACTTGCAAAATAATATTTTTGGATTCATTATCCAGAATAATAAAACAGAAAATAAAATTTTTGGATTCGTTATTCAGTACAATAAAAGTTTCAAAATAAAATTTTTGGATTCATTATCCAGTATAAAAAAACTTTCAAAATAAATTTTTTGGATTCGTTATCCAGTAAAAAAAATCTTTCAAAATAAAATTTTTGGATTCATTATCCAGTATAATAAAAGTTTCAAAATAAAATTTTTGGATTCATTATCCAGAATAATAAAACTTTAAAAATAAAATTTTTGGATTCATTATCCAGTATAATAAAACTTTCAAAATAAAATTTTTGGATTCATTATCCAGTATAAAAAAACTTTAAAAATAAAATTTTTGGATTCATTATCCAGTATAATAAAACTTTCAAAATAAAATTTTTGGATTCATTATCCAGTATAAAAAAACTTTCAAAATAAACTTTTTGTATTCATTATCCAGTATAAAAAATCTTTCAAACTAAATATTTTGAATTCATTATTCAGTATAATAAAACTTTTAAAATAAAATTTTTGGATTCATTTTTCAGTATAATAAAAGTTTTAAAATAAAATTTTTGGATTTCATTATCGAGTATAATAAAATTTTCAAAATAAAATTTTTTGAATCATTATCCAGTATAAAAAAACTTTCAAAATAATATTTTTGGATTCATTAGCCAGAATAATAAAACTTTCAAAATAAAATTTTTGTATTCATTATCCAATATAAAAAAACTTTCAAAGAAATATTTTTAGATTCATTATTCAGTAAATTAAAACTTTCAAAATAAAATTTTTGGATTCATTATCCAGTATAATAAAACGTTCAAAATAAAATTTTTGGATTCATTATCCAGTATAAAAAAATTTTCAAAGTAAATTTTTTGGATTCATTATCCAGAATAATAAAACTTTCAAAATAAAATTTTTGGATTCATTATCCAGTATAAAAAGACATTAAAAATATAATTTTTGGATTCATTATCCAGTATAATAAAACTTTCAAAATAAAATTTTTGGATTCATTATCCAGTATAAAAAAACTTTCAAAATAACCTTTTTGGATTCATTATCCAGTATAAAAAATCTGTCAAACTAAATATTTTGAATTCATTATTCAGTATAATAAAACTTTCAAAATAAAATTTTTGGATTTCTTTTTCCAGTATAATAAAACTTTCAAAATAAAATTTTTGGATTCATTATCCAGTATAAAAAAACTTTCAAAATAAATTTTTGTATTCATTATCCAGTATAATAAATTTTTCTAAATAAAATTTTTGGATCACTATTCAGTATAATAAAACTTTCAAAATAAAATTTTTGGATTCATTATCCAGTATAAAAAAATTTCAAAATAAATTTTTTGGACTCTTTTTCCAGTATAATAAATCTTTCAAAATAAAATTTTTGGATTCATTATCCAGTATAATAAAACTTTCAAAATAAAATTTTTGGGTTCATTATCCAGTATAAAAAAACTTTCAAAATAATATTTTTGGATTCATTATCCAGAATAATAAAACTCAAAACAAAATTTTTGGATTCGTTATTCAGTACAATAAAAGTTTCAAAATTAAATTTTTGGATTCATTATCCAGTATAAAAAAACTTTCAAAATAAATTTTTTTCATTCATTATCCAGTATAATGAAACTTTCAAATTAACATTTTTGGATTTATTATCCAGTATAAAAAAACTTTCAAAATAAAATTTTTGGATTCATTATCCAGTATAAAGACACTTTAAAAATAAAATTTTTGGATTCATTATCCAGTATAAAAAAACTTTCAAAATAAAATTTTTGGATTCATTATCCAGTATAATAAAACTTTCAAAATAAAATTTTTGGATTCATTAGCCAGTATAATAAAAGTTACAATATAAAATTGTTGGATTCATTATCCAGTATAATAAAACTTTCAAAATAAAATTTTTAGATTCATTATCCAGTATAATAAAAGTTACAAAATAAAAATGGAGGATTCATTATTCAGTATATTAAAAGTTTTAAAATAAAAGTTTTGGATTTCATTATCTAGTATAATAATATTTTCAAAATAAAATTTTTTGATTCATTATCCAGTATAAAAAAACTTTCAAAATAAAATTTTTAGATTCATTATTCAGTATAATGAAACTTTGAAATTAACATTTTTGGATTCATTATCCAGTATAATAAAACTTTCAAAATAAAATTTTTGGATTCATTATCCAGTATAATAAAACTTTTAAAATAAAATTTTTGGATTTCATTATCCAGTATAATAATATTTTCAAAATAAAAGTTTTTGATTCATTATCCAGTATATTAAAACTTTTAAGATAAAATTTTTGGATTCATTATCCAGAATAATAAAACTTTCAAAAAAAATTTTTGGATTCATTATTCAGTACAATAAAAGTTTCAAAATAAAATTTTTGGATTCATTATCCAGTATAAAAAAAACTTTCAAAATTAATTTTTTGGATTCATTATCCAGTTTAATAAAACTTTCAAAATAAAATTTTTGGATTCATTATCCAGTATAAAAAAACTTTAAAAATAACATTTTTGGATTCATTATCCAGTATAATAAAACTTTCAAAATAAAAATTTTGGATTCATTATCCAGTATAATAAAACGTTCAAAATAAAATTTTTGGATTCATTATTCAGTAAAATAAAACTTTCAAAATAAAATTTTTGGATTCATTATCCAGTATAAAAAAACTTTCAAAATAAAATTTTTGGATTTAATATCCAGTATAAAAAACTTTCAAAATGAAATTTTTGGATTCATTATTCAGTACAATAAAAGTTTCAAAATAAAATTTTTGGATTCAATATCCGGAATAATATAACTTTCAAAATAAAATTTTTGGATTCATTATTCAGTATAAAAAACTTTCAAAATAAAATTTTTGGATTTATTATCCAGTATAAAAAAACTCTCAAAATAAAATTTTTGGATTCATTATCCAGTATAATAAAAGTTTCAAAATAAAAGTTTTGGATTCATTATTCAGTATAAAAAAATTTTCAAAGTAAAATTTTTGGATTCATTATCCAGAATAATAAAACTTTCAAAATAAAATTTTTGAATTCATTATCCAGTATAAAAAAACTTTAAAAATACCATTTTTGGATTCATTATACAGTATAATAAAACTTTCTAAATAAAATTTTTGGATTCATTATCCAGTATAAAAAATCTTTCAAACTAAATATTTTAAATTTATTATCCAGTATAAAAAACTTTCAAAATATAATTTTTGGATTCATTATCCAGTATAAAAAAACTTTCAAAATAATATTTTTGGATTCATTATCCAGTATAATAAAAGTTTCAAAATAAAAGTTTTGGATTCATTATTCAGTAAATTAAAACTTTCAAAATAAAATTTTTGGATTTATTATCCAGTATAATAAAACGTTCAAAATAAAATTTTTGGATTTATTATCCAGTATAAAAAAACTTTCAAAATATAATTTTTGGATTCATTATCCAGTATAAAAAAACTTTCAAAATAATATTTTTGGATTCATTATCCAGTATAATAAAAGTTTCAAAATAAAAGTTTTGGATTCATTATTCAGTAAATTAAAACTTTCAAAATAAAATTTTTGGATTCATTATCCAGAATAATAAAACTTTCAAAATTAAATATTTGGATTCATTATCCAGTATAAAAAAACATTCAAAATAAACGTTTTGGATTCATTATCCAGTATAAAAAATCTTTCAAACTAAATATTTTGAATTCATTATTCAGTATAATAAAACTTTCAAAATAAAATTTTTGGATTCATTATTCAGTAAAATAAAACTTTCAAAATAAAATATTTGGATTCATTATCCAGTATAAAAAAACTTTCAAAATAAAATTTTTGGATTTAATATCCAGTATAAAAAACTTTCAAAATGAAATTTTTGGATTTATTATCCAGTATAAAAAAACTCTCAAAATAAAATTTTTGGATTCATTATCCAGTATAATAAAAGTTTCAAAATAAAAGTTTTGGATTCATTATTCAGTAAATTAAAACTTTCAAAATAAAATTTTTGGATTCATTATCCAGTATAATAAAACGTTCAAAATAAAATTTTTGGATTCATTATCAAGTATAAAAAAATTTTCAAAGTAAAATTTTTGGATTCATTATCCAGAATAATAAAACTTTCAAAATAAAATTTTTGAATTCATTATCCAGTATAAAAAAACTTTAAAAATACCATTTTTGGATTCATTATCCAGTATAATAAAACTTTCAAAATAAAATTTTTGGATTCATTATCCAGTATAAAAATACTTTCAAAACAAACTTTTTGGATTCATTATCCAGTATTAAAAATCTTTCAAACTATATATTTTGAATTCATTGTTCAGTATAATAAAACTTTCAAAATAAAATTTTTGGATTCATTATCCAGTATAAAAAACTCTCAAAATAAAATTTTTGGATTCATTATCCAGTATAATAAAACGTTCAAAATAAAATTTTTGGATTCATTATCCAGTATAATAAAACTTTCAAACTAAAATTTTTGGATTTAATATCCAGTATAAAAAACCTTCAAAATAAAATTTTTGGATTCATTATCCAGTATAATAAAAGTTTCAAAATAAAAGTTTTGGATTCATTATTCAGTAAATTAAAACTTTCAAAATAAAATTTTTGGATTCATTATTCAGTATAAAAAACTTTCAAAATAAAATTTTTGGATTCATTATCCAGTATAAAAATCTCTCAAAATAAAATATTTGGATTCATTATTCAGTATAATAATACTTTCAAAATAAAATTTTTGGATTTAATATCCAGTATAAAAAACTTTCAAAATAAATTTTTTGGATTCGTTATCCAGTATAAAAAAACTCTCAAAATATAATTTTTGGATTCATTATCCAGTATAATAAAAGTTTCAAAATAAAAGTTTTGGATTCATTATTCAGTAAATTAAAACTTTCAAAATAAAATTTTTGGATTCATTATTCAGTATAAAAAACTTTCAAAATAAAATTTTTGGATTCATTATCCAGTATAAAAAAACTCTCAAAATAAAATTTTTGGATTTAATATCCAGTATAAAAAACTTTCAAAATGAAATTTTTGGATTCATTATTCAGTACAATCAAAGTTTCAAAATAAAATTTTTGGATTCAATATCCGGAATAATAAAACTTTCAAAATAAAATTTTTGGATTCATTATTCAGTATAAAAAACTTTCAAAATAAAATTTTTGGATTTATTATCCAGTATAAAAAAACTCTCAAAATAAAATTTTTGGATTCATTATCCAGTATAATAAAAGTTTCAAAATAAAAGTTTTGGATTCATTATTCAGTAAATTAAAACTTTCAAAATAAAATTTTTGGATTCATTATCCAGTATAATAAAACTTTCAAAATAAAATTTTTGGATTATCCAGTATAAAAAACTTTCAAAATAAATTTTTTGGATTCGTTATCCAGTATAAAAACCTCTCAAAATATAATTTTTGGATTCATTATCCAGTATAATAAAAGTTTCAAAATAAAAGTTTTGGATTCATTATTCAGTAAATTAAAACTTTCAAAATAAAATTTTTGGATTCATTATTCAGTATAAAAAACTTTCAAAATAAAATTTTAGGATTCATTATCCAGTATAAAAAAACTCTCAAAATAAAATTTTTGGATTCATTATCCAGTATAATAAAAGTTTCAAAATAAAAGTTTTGGATTCATTATTCAGTAAATTAAAACTTTCAAAATAAAATTTTTGGATTCATTATCCAGTAAAATAAAACGTTCAAAATAAAATTTTTGGATTCATTATCCAGTATAAAAAGATTTTCAAAGTAAAATTTTTGGATTCATTATCCAGAATAATAAAACCTTCAAAATAAAATTTTTGAATTCATTATCCAGTATAAAAAAACTATAAAAATACCATTTTTGGATTCATTATCCAGTATAATAAAACTTTCAAAATAAAATTTTTGGATTCATTATCCAGTATAAAAATACTTTCAAAACAAACTTTTTGGATTCCTTATCCAGTATTAAAAATCTTTCAAACTATATATTTTGAATTCATTGTTCAGTATAATAAAACTTTCAAAATAAAATTTTTGGATTCATTATCCAGTATAAAAAACTCTCAAAATAAAATTTTTGGATTCATTATCCAGTATAATAAAACGTTCAAAATAAAATTTTTGGATTCATTATCCAGGATAATAAAACTTTCAAACTAAAATTTTTGGATTTAATATCCAGTATAAAAAACTTTCAAAATAAAATTTTTGGATTCATTATCCAGTATAATAAAAGTTTCAAAATAAAAGTTTTGGATTCATTATTCAGTAAATTAAAACTTTCAAAATAAAATTTTTGGATTCATTATTCAGTATAAAAAACTTTCAAAATAAAATTTTTGGATTCATTATCCAGTATAAAAAAACTCTCAAAATAAAATATTTGGATTCATTATTCAGTATAATAATACTTTCAAAATAAAATTTTTGGATTTAATATCCAGTATAAAAAACTTTCAAAATAAATTTTTTGGATTCGTTATCCAGTATAAAAAAACTCTCAAAATATAATTTTTGGATTCATTATCCAGTATAATAAAAGTTTCAAAATAAAAGTTTTGGATTCATTATTCAGTAAATTAAAACTTTCAAAATAAAATTTTTGGATTCATTATTCAGTATAAAAAACTTTCAAAATAAAATTTTTGGATTCATTATCCAGTATAAAAAAACTCTCAAAATAAAATGTTTGGATTCATTATCCAGTATAATAAAAGTTTCAAAATAAAAGTTTTGGATTCATTATTCAGTAAATTAAAACTTTCAAAATAAAATGTTTGGATTCATTATCCAGTATAATAAAAGTTTCAAAATAAAAGTTTTGGATTCATTATTCAGTAAATTAAAACTTTCAAAATAAAATTTTTGGATTCATTATCCAGTATAATAAAAGTTTCAAAATAAAAGTTTTGGATTCATTATTCAGTAAATTAAAACTTTCAAAATAAAATTTTTGGATTCATTATTCAGTATAAAAAACTTTCAAAATAAAATTTTTGGATTCATTATCCAGTATAAAAAAACTCTCAAAATAAAATGTTTGGATTCATTATCCAGTATAATAAAAGTTTCAAAATAAAAGTTTTGGATTCATTATTCAGTAAATTAAAACTTTCAAAATAAAATTTTTGGATTCATTATCCAGTATAATAAAACGTTCAAAATAAAATTTTTGGATTCATTATCCAGTATAAAATAAATTTTCAAAGTAAAATTTTTGGATTCATTATCCAGAATAATAAAACTTTCAAAATAAAATTTTTGAATTCATTATCCAGTATAAAAAAACTTTAAAAATACCATTTTTGGATTCATTATCCAGTATAATAAAACTTTCAAAATAAAATTTTTGGATTCATTATCCAGTATAAAAATACTTTCAAAACAAACTTTTTGGATTCATTATCCAGTATTAAAAATCTTTCAAACTATATATTTTGAATTCATTTTTCAGTATAATAAAACTTTCAAAATAAAATTTTTGGATTCATTATCCAGTATAAAAAACTCTCAAAATAAAATTTTTGGAAGCATTATCCAGTATAATAAAAGTTTCAAAATAAAAGTTTTGTATTCATTATTCAGTAAATTAAAACTTTCAAAATAAAATTTTTGGATTTATTATCCAGTATAATAAAACGTTCAAAATAAAATTTTTGGATTCATTATCCAGTATAAAAAAACTTTTAAAGTAAAATTTTTAGATTCATTATCCAGAATAATAAAACTTTCAAAATAAAATTTTTGGATTTATTATCCAGTATAAAAAACTTTCAAAATATAATTTTTGGATTCATTATCCAGTATAAAAAAACTTTCAAAATAATATTTTTGGATTCATTATCCAGTATAATAAAAGTTTCAAAATAAAAGTTTTGGATTCATTATTCAGTAAATTAAAACTTTCAAAATAAAATTTTTGGATTCATTATCCAGAATAATAAAACTTTCAAAATAAAATTTTTGGATTCATTATCCAGTATAAAAAAACTTTCAAAATAAACGTTTTGGATTCATTATCCAGTATAAAAAATCTTTCAAACTAAATATTTTGAATTCATTATTCAGTATAATAAAACTTTCAAAATAAAATTTTTGGATTCATTATTCAGTAAAATAAAACTTTCAAAATAAAATTTTTGGATTCATTATCCAGTATAAAAAAACTTTCAAAATAAAATTTTTGGATTTAATATCCAGTATAAAAAACTTTCAAAATGAAATTTTTGGATTCATTATTCAGTACAATAAAAGTTTCAAAATAAAATTTTTGGATTCAATATCCGGAATAATAAAACTTTCAAAATAAAATTTTTGGATTCATTATTCAGTATAAAAAACTTTCATAATAAAATTTTTGGATTTATTATCCAGTATAAAAAAACTCTCAAAATAAAATTTTTGGATTCATTATCCAGTATAATAAAAGTTTCAAAATAAAAGTTTTGGATTCATTATTCAGTAAATTAAAACTTTCAAAATAAAATTTTTGGATTCATTATCCAGTATAAAAACCTCTCAAAATATAATTTTTGGATTCATTATCCAGTATAATAAAAGTTTCAAAATAAAAGTTTTGGATTCATTATTCAGTAAATTAAAACTTTCAAAATAAAATTTTTGGATTCATTATTCAGTATAAAAAACTTTCAAAATAAAATTTTTGGATTCATTATCCAGTATAAAAAAACTCTCAAAATAAAATTTTTGGATTCATTATCCAGTATAATAAAAGTTTCAAAATAAAAGTTTTGGATTCATTATTCAGTAAATTAAAACTTTCAAAATAAAATTTTTGGATTCATTATCCAGTATAATAAAACGTTCAAAATAAAATTTTTGGATTCATTATCCAGTATAAAAAAATTTTCAAAGTAAAATTTTTGGATTCATTATCCAAAATAATAAAACTTTAAAAATAAAATTTTTGAATTCATTATCCAGTATAAAAAAACTTTAAAAATACCATTTTTGGATTCATTATCCAGTATAATAAAACTTTCAAAATAAAATTTTTGGATTCATTATCCAGTATAAAAATACTTTCAAAACAAACTTTTTGGATTCATTATCCAGTATTAAAAATCTTTCAAACTATATATTTTGAATTCATTGTTCAGTATAATAAAACTTTCAAAATAAAATTTTTGGATTCATTATCCAGTATAAAAAACTCTCAAAATAAAATTTTTGGATTCATTATCCAGTATAATAAAACGTTCAAAATAAAATTTTTGGATTCATTATCCAGTTTAATAAAACTTTGAAACTATAATTTTTGGATTTAATATCCAGTATAAAAAACTTTCAAAATAAAATTTTTGGATTCATTATCCAGTATAATAAAAGTTTCAAAATAAAAGTTTTGGATTCATTATTCAGTAAATTAAAACATTCAAAATAAAAGTTTTGGATTCATTATTCAGTAAATTAAAACTTTCAAAATAAAATTTTTGGATTCATTATCCAGAATAATAAAACTTTCAAAATAAAATTTTTGGATTCATTATCCACTATAAAAAAACTTTCAAAATAAACTTTTTGGATTCATTATCCAGTATAAAAAATCTTTCAAACTAAATATTTTGAATTCATTATTCAGTATAATAAAACTTTCAAAATAAAATTTTTGGATTCATTATTCAGTAAAATAAAACTTTCAAAATAAAATTTTTGGATTCATTATCCAGTATAAAAAAACTTTCAAAATAAAATTTTTGGATTTAATATCCAGTATAAAAAAATTTTCAAAGTAAAATTTTTGGATTCATTATCCAGAATAATAAAACTTTCAAAATGAAATTTTTGGATTCATTATTCAGTACAATAAAAGTTTCAAAATAAAATTTTTGGATTCAATATCCGGAATAATAAAACTTTCAAAATAAAATTTTTGGATTCATTATTCAGTATAAAAAACTTTCAAAATAAAATTTTTGGATTTATTATCCAGTATAAAAAAACTCTCAAAATAAAATTTTTGGATTCATTATCCAGTATAATAAAAGTTTCAAAATAAAAGTTTTGGATTCATTATTCAGTAAATTAAAACTTTCAAAATAAAATTTTTGGATTCATTATCCAGTATAATAAAACTTTCAAAATAAAATTTTTGGATTTAATATCCAGTATAAAAAACTTTCAAAATAAATTTTTTGGATTCGTTATCCAGTATAAAAACCTCTCAAAATATAATTTTTGGATTCATTATCCAGTATAATAAAAGTTTCAAAATAAAAGTTTTGGACTCATTATTCAGTAAATTAAAACTTTCAAAATAAAATTTTTGGATTCATTATTCAGTATAAAAAACTTTCAAAATAAAATTTTTGGATTCATTATCCAGTATAAAAAAACTCTCAAAATAAAATTTTTGGATTCATTATCCAGTATAATAAAAGTTTCAAAATAAAAGTTTTGGATTCATTATTCAGTAAATTAAAACTTTCAAAATAAAATTTTTGGATTCATTATCCAGTATAATAAAACGTTCAAAATAAAATTTTTGGATTCATTATCCAGTATAAAAAAATTTTCAAAGTAAAATTTTTGGATTCATTATCCAGAATAATAAAACTTTCAAAATAAAATTTTTGAATTCATTATCCAGTATAAAAAAACTTTAAAAATACCATTTTTGGATTCATTATACAGTATAATAAAACTTTCAAAATAAAATTTTTGGATTCATTATCCAGTATAAAAATACTTTCAAAACAAACTTTTTGGATTCATTATCCAGTATTAAAAATCTTACAAACTATATATTTTGAATTCATTGTTCAGTATAATAAAACTTTCAAAATAAAATTTTTGGATTCATTATCCAGTATAAAAAACTCTCAAAATAAAATTTTTGGATTCATTATCCAGTATAATAAAACGTTCAAAATAAAATTTTTGGATTCATTATCCAGTAAATTAAAACTTTCAAAATAAAATTTTAGGATTCATTATTCAGTATAAAAAACTTTCAAAATAAAATTTTTGGATTCATTATCCAGTATAAAAAAACTCTCAAAATAAAATTTTTTTATTCATTATCCAGTATAATAATACTTTCAAAATAAAATTTTTGGATTTAATATCCAGTATAAAAAACTTTCAAAAAAAATTTTTTGGATTCGTTATCCAGTATAAAAAAACTCTCAAAATATAATTTTTGGATTCATTATCCAGTATAATAAAAGTTTCAAAATAAAAGTTTTGGATTCATTATTCAGTAAATTAAAACTTTCAAAATAAAATTTTTGGATTCATTATTCAGTATAAAAAACTTTCAAAATAAAATTTTTGGATTCATTATCCAGTATAAAAAAACTCTTAAAATAAAATGTTTGGATTCATTATCCAGTATAATAAAAGTTTCAAAATAAAAGTTTTGGATTCATTATTCAGTAAATTAAAACTTTCAAAATAAAATTTTTGGATTCATTATCCAGTATAAAAAACTCTCAAAATAAAATTTTTGGATTCATTATCCAGTATAATAAAACGTTCAAAATAAAATTTTTGGATTCATTATCCAGTATAAAAAAACTTTCAAAGTAAAATTTTTAGATTCATTATCCAGAATAATAAAACTTTCAAAATAAAATTTTTGGATTTATTATCCAGTATAAAAAACATTCAAAATATAATTTTTGGATTCATTATTCAGTAAATTAAAACTATCCAAATAAAATTTTTGGATTCATTATCCAGTATAATAAAACTTTCAAAATAAAATTTTTGGGTTCATTATCCAGTATAAAAAAACTTTCAAAATAATATTTTTGGATTCATTATCCAGAATAATAAAACTAAAAATAAAATTTTTGGATTCGTTATTCAGTACAATAAAAGTTTCAAAATGAAATTTTTGGATTCATTATCCAGTATAAAAAAACTTTCAAAATAAATTTTTTTTGATTCATAATCCAGTAAAAAAATCTTTCAAAATAAAATTTTTGGATTCATTATCCATTATAATAAAATTTTCGAAATGAAATTTTTGGATTCATTATCCAGTATAATAAATTTTTCTAAATAAAATTGTTGGATTCATCATTCAGTATAATAAAACTTTCAAAATAAAATTTTTGGATTCATTGTCCAGTATAATAAAACTTTCAAAATAAATTTTTTTCATTCATTATCCAGTATAATGAAACTTTCAAATTAACATTTTTGGATTTATTATCCAGTATTAAAAAACTTTCAAAATAAAATTTTTGGATTCATTATCCAGTATAAAGACACTTCAAAAATAAAATTTTTGGATTCATTATCCAGTATAAAAAAACTTTCAAAATAAAATTTTTGGATTCATTATCCAGTATAATGACACTTTAAAAATAAAATTTTTGGATTCAATATCCAGTATAAAAAGACTTTCAAAATAAATTTTTTTCATTCATTATCCAGTATAATAAAACCTTCAAAATAACATATCTGGATTCATTATCCAGTATAAAAAAACTTTCAAAATAAAATTTTTGGATTCATTATTCAGTATAATTAAATTTTCAAAATAAAATTGTTGGGTTCATTATCCAGTATAATAAAACTTTCAAAATGACATTTCTAGATTCATTATCCAGTATAAAAAAACTTTCAAAATAAAATTTTTGGATTCATTGTTCAGTATTATAAATTTTTCAAAATAAAATTTTTGAATTCATTGTCCAGTATAAAAAACCTTTCAAAGTAAAATTTTTTAAAATCAATATCCATTATAGTAAAAGTGTCGAAATAACATTTTTGGATTCATTATTCAGTATAAAAAACTTTCAAAATGAAATTTATGGATTCCGTATCCAGTATAAAAAACTCTCAAAATAAAATTTTTGGATTCATTATCCAGTATAATAAATCTTTCAAAATAAAATTATTGGATTCATTATCCAGTATAATAAAAGTTTCAAAATAAAAGTTTTAGATTCATTATTCAGTAAATTAAAACTTTCAAAATAAAATTTTTGGATTCATTATTCAGTATAAAAAACTTTCAAAATAAAATTTTTGGATTCATTATCCAGTATAAAAAAACTCTCAAAATAAAAGTTTTGGATTCATTATTCAGTAAATTAAAACTTTCAAAATAAAATTTTTGTATTCATTATTCAGTATAAAAAACTTTCAAAATAAAATTTTTGTATTCGTTATCCAGTATAAAAAAACTCTCAAAATAAAATTTTTGGATTCATTATCCAGCATAATAAAAGTTTCAAAATAAAAGTTTTTGATTCATTATTCAGTAAATTAAAACTTTCAAAATAAATTTTTTGGATTCATTATTCAGTATAAAAAACTTTCAAAATAAAATTTTTGGATTCATTATCCAGTATAATAAAATGTTCAAAATAAAATTTTTGAATTCATTATCCAGTATAAAAAAACTTTAAAAATAACATTTTTGGATTCATTATCCAGTATAATAAAACTTTCAAAATAAAATTTTTAGATTCATTATCCAGTATAAAAATACTTTCAAAACAAACTTTTTGGATTCATTATCCAGTATAAAAAATCTTTCAAACTAAATATTTTGAATTCATTATTCAGTATAATAAAACTTTCAAAATAAAATTTTTGGATTCATTATCCAGTATAAAAAACTCTGAAAATAAAATTTTTGGATTCATTATTCAGTATAATAAAAGTTTCAAAATAAAATTTTTGGATTCATTATTCAGTGTAATAAATCTTTCAAAATAAAATTTTTGAATTCATTGTCCAGTATAAAAAACCTTTCAAAGTAAATTTTTTTAAAATCAATATCCATTATAGTAAAAGTGTCGAAATAACATTTTTGGATTCATTATTCAGTATAAAAAACTTTCAAAATGAAATTTATGGATTCCGTATCCAGTATAAAAAACTTTCAAAATAAAATTTTTGGATTCATTATCCAGTATAATAAATCTTTCAAAATAAAATTATTGGATTCATTATCCAGTATAATAAAAGTTTCAAAATAAAAGTTTTGGATTCATTATTCAGTAAATTAAAACTTTCAAAATAAAATTTTTGGAATCATTATTCAGTATAAAAAACTTTCAAAGTAAAATTTTTAGATTCATTATCCAGAATAATAAAACTTTCAAAATAAAATTTTTGGATTTATTATCCAGTATAAAAAACTTTCAAAATATAATTTTTGAATTCATTATCCATTATAAAAAAACTTTCAAAATAAAATTTTTGGATTCATTATCCAGTATAAAAAAACTTTCAAAATAATATTTTTGGATTCATTATCCAGTATAATAAAAGTTTCAAAATAAAAGTTTTCGATTCATTATTCAGTAAATTAAAATTTTCAAAATAAAATTTTTGGATTCATTATCCAGAATAATTAAACTTTCAAAATAAAATTTTTGGATTCATTATCCAGTATAATAAAACTTTCAAAATAAAATTATTGGAATCATTATCCAGTATAATAAAAGTTTCAAAATAAAATTTTTGGATTCATTATCCAGTATAAAAAAACTCTCAAAATAAAAGTTTTGGATTCATTATTCAGTAAATTAAAACTTTCAAAATAAAATTTTTGGATTCATTATTCAGTATAAAAAACTTTCAAAATAAAATTTTTGGATTCGTTATCCAGTATAAAAAAACTCTCAAAATAAAATTTTTGGATTCATTATCCAGCATAATAAAAGTTTCAAAATAAAAGTTTTGGATTCATTATTCAGTAAATTAAAACTTTCAAAATAAATTTTTTGGATTCATTATTCAGTATAAAAAACTTTCAAAATAAAATTTTTGGATTCATTATCCAGTATAATAAAATGTTCAAAATAAAATTTTTGAATTCATTATCCAGTATAAAAAAACTTTAAAAATAACATTTTTGGATTCATTATCCAGTATAATAAAACTTTCAAAATAAAATTTTTAGATTCATTATCCAGTATAAAAATACTTTCAAAACAAACTTTTTGGATTCATTATCCAGTATAAAAAATCTTTCAAACTAAATATTTTGAATTCATTATTCAGTATAATAAAACTTTCAAAATAAAATTTTTGGATTCATTATCCAGTATAAAAAACTCTGAAAATAAAATTTTTGGATTCATTATTCAGTATAATAAAAGTTTCAAAATAAAATTTTTGGATTCATTATTCAGTATAATAAATCTTTCAAAATAAAATTTTTGAATTCATTGTCCAGTATAAAAAACCTTTCAAAGTAAATTTTTTTAAAATCAATATCCATTATAGTAAAAGTGTCGAAATAACATTTTTGGATTCATTATTCAGTATAAAAAACTTTCAAAATGAAATTTATGGATTCCGTATCCAGTATAAAAAACTTTCAAAATAAAATTTTTGGATTCATTATCCAGTATAATAAATCTTTCAAAATAAAATTATTGGATTCATTATCCAGTATAATAAAAGTTTCAAAATAAAAGTTTTGGATTCATTATTCAGTAAATTAAAACTTTCAAAATAAAATTTTTGGAATCATTATTCAGTATAAAAAACTTTCAAAGTAAAATTTTTAGATTCATTATCCAGAATAATAAAACTTTCAAAATAAAATTTTTGGATTTATTATCCAGTATAAAAAACTTTCAAAATATAATTTTTGGATTCATTATCCAGTATAAAAAAACTTTCAAAATAAAATTTTTGGATTCATTATCCCGTATAAAAAAACTTTCAAAATAATATTTTTGGATTCATTATCCAGTATAATAAAGTTTCAAAATAAAAGTTTTCGATTCATTATTCAGTAAATTAAAATTTTCAAAATAAAATTTTTGGATTCATTATCCAGAATAATTAAACTTTCAAAATAAAATTTTTGGATTTAATATCCAGTATAAAAAACTTTCAAAATGAAATTTTTGGATTCATTATTCAGTACAATAAAAGTTTCAATAAAAATTTTTGGATTCAATATCCAGAATAATAAAACTTTCAAAATAAAATTTTTGGATTCATTATTCAGTATAAAAAACTTTCAAAATAAAATTTTTGGATTCATTATCAAGTATAAAAAAACTCTCAAAATAAAATTTTTGGATTCATTATCCAGTATAATAAAAGTTTCAAAATAAAAGTTTTGGATTCTTTATTCAGTAACTTTAAACTTTCAAAATAAAATTTTTGGATTCATTATCCAGTATAATAAAACATTCAAAATAAAATTTTTGGATTTAATATCCAGTATAAAAAACTTTCAAAATAAATTTTTTGGATTCGTTATCCAGTGAAAAAAATCTTTCAATATAAAATTTTTGGATTCATTATCCAGTATAGTAAAACTTTCAAAATTAAATATTTGGATTCATTATCCAGTATAATAAAAGTGTAATAATAAAATTTTTGGATTCATTATCCAGAATAATAAAACTTTAAAAATAAAATTTTTGGATTCATTATCCAGTATAATAAAACTTTCAAAATAAAATTTTTGGATTCATTATCCAGTATAAAAAAACTTTCAAAATAATATTTTTGGATTCATTATCCAGTATGATAAAAGTTTCAAAATAAAAGTTTTGGATTCATTATTCAGTAAATTAAAACTTTTAAAATAATATTTTGGGATTCATTATCCAGTATAATTAAACTTTCAAAATAAAATTTTTGGGTTCATTATCCAGTATAAAAAAACTTTCAAAATAATATTTTTGAATTCATTATCCAGAATAATAAAACTCAAAATAAAATTTTTGGATTCGTTATTCAGTACAATAAAAGTTTCAAAATGAAATTTTTGGATTCATTATCCAGTATAAAAATCTTTCAAAATAAATTTTTTTTGATTCATTATCCAGTATAATAAATCTTTCAAAATAACATTTTTTGATTCATTATCCAGTATATTAAAAATTTTAAATAAACTTTTTGGATTCATTATACAGTATAATGAAAGTTACAAAATAAAATTGTTGGATTCATTATCCAGTATAATAAAACTTTCAAAATAAAATTTTTGGATTCATTATCCAGTATAAAAAAACGTTCAAAATAAAATTTTTGGATTCATTATTCAGTATAATGAAACTTTCAAAATAAAATTTTTGGATTCATTATCCAGTAGAATAAATCTTTCAAAATAAAATTTTTGGATTCATTATCCAGTATATTAAAACTTTTAAATAAAATTTTTGGATTCATTATCCAGTATAATAAAACTATCAAAATACAATTTTTAAATTCATTGTCCAGTATAAAAAACCTTTCAAAGTAAAATTTTTAAAATCATTATCCAGTATAAAGAAACTTTCAAAATAAAATTTATGGATTCATTATCCAGTATAATAAACTTTCAAAATAAAATTTTTGGATTCATTATCCAGTATAAAAAAACGTTCAAAATAAAATTGTTGGATTCATTATTCAGTATAATAAAAGTTTTAAAATAAAATTGTTGGATTTCATTATCCAGTATAATAATATTCTCAAAATAAAATTTTTTTATTCATTATCCAGCATTAAAACTTTCAAAATAACATTTTTAGATTCATTATCCAGTATAATAAAAGTTACAAAATAAAATTGTTGGATTCATTATCTAGTATAATAAAACTTTTAAAATAAAGTTTTTGGATTTCATTATCCAGTATAATAATATTTTCAAAATAAATTTTTTTGATTTATTATCCAGTATAATAAAACTTTCCAAATAACATTTTTGTATTCATTATTCAGTATAAAAAACTTTCAAAATGAAATTTATGGATTCATTATCCAGTATAAAAAACTTTCAAAATAAAATTGTTGGATTCATTATTCAGTATAATAAAAGTTTAAAAATAAAATTTTTGGATTCATTATCCAGTATAAAAAAACTTTCAAAATAAAATTTATGGATTCATTATCCAGTATAATAAACTTTCAAAATAAAATTTTTGGATTCATTATCCAGTATAAAAAAACGTTCAAAATAAAATTGTTGGATTCATTATTCAGTATAATAAAACTTTCAAAATAAAATTGTTGGATTCATTATTCAGTATAATAAAAGTTTTAAAATAAAATTTTTGGATTTCATTATCCAGTATAATAATATTATCAAAATAAAATTTTTTGATTCTTTATCCAGTATAATAAAACAATCAAAATAACATTTTTGGATTCATTATCTAGTATAATAAAACATTCAAAATAAAATTTTTGGATTCATTATCCAGTATAATAAAAGTTACAAAATAAAATTGTTGGTTTCATTATCTAGTATAATGAAACTTTTAAAATAAAATTTTTGGATTTCATTATCCAGTATAATAATATTTTCAAAATAAAATTTTTGGATTCATTATCCAATATAATAAAACTTTCAAAATAACATTTTTGGATTTATTATCCAGTATAAAAAACTTTCAAAATAAAATTTTTGGATTCATTATCCAGTATAATAAATCTTTCTAAATAAAATTTTTGGATTCATTATCCAATATAAAAACTTTCAAAATAAAATTTTTGAATTCATTATCCAGTATAATAAATCTTTCTAAATAAAATTTTTGGATTCATTATCCAGTATAATGAAACTTTCAAAATAAAATTTTTGGATTCATTATCAAGTATAATAAACTTTCAAAATAAAATTTTTGGATTCATTATCCAGTATAAAAAAACGTTCAAAATAAAATTTTTGGATTCATTATCCAGTATAATAATATTTTCAAAATAAAATTTTTTTATTCATTATCCACCATTAAAACTTTCAAAATAACATTTTTAGATTCATTATCCAGTATAATGAAAGTTACAAAATAAAATTGTTGGATTCATTATCCAGTATAATAAAACTTTCAAAATAAAATTTTTAGATTCATTATTCAGTATAATGAAACTTTCAAAATAAAATTTTTGGATTCATTATCCAGTATAATAAATCTTTCAAAATAAAATTTTTGGATTCATTATCCAGTATATTAAAACTTTTTAAATAAAATTTTTGGATTCATTATCCAGTATAATAAAACGTTCAAAATAAAATTTTTGGATTCATTATTCAGTAAAATGAAACTTTCAAAATAAATTTTTTGGATTCATTATCCAGTATAATAAAAGTTACAAAATAAAATTGTTGGATTCATTATTCAGTATAATAAAAGTTTTAAAATAAAATTGTTGGATTTCATTATCCAGTATAATAATATTCTCAAAATAAAATTTTTTTATTCATTATCCAGCATTAAAACTTTCAAAATAACATTTTTAGATTCATTATCCAGTATAATAAATGTTACCAAATAAAATTGTTGGATTCATTATCTAGTATAATAAAACTTTTAAAATAAAGTTTTTGGATTTCATTATCCAGTATAATAATATTTTCAAAATAAAATTTTTTGATTTATTATCCAGTATAATAAAACTTTCAAAATAACATTTTTGTATTCATTATAAAAAACTTTAAAAATAAAATTTTTGGATTCATTATCCAGTATAATAAATCTTTCTAAATAAAATTTTTGGATTCATTATCCAATATAATGAAACTTTCAAAATAAAATTTTTGGATTCATTATCCAGTATAAAAAACTTTCAAAATGAAATTTATGGATTCATTATCCAGTATAAAAAACTTTCAAAATAAAATTGTTGGATTCATTATCCAGTATAATAAATCTTTCAAAATAAAATTTTTGATTTCATTATCTAGTATATTAAAACTTTCAAAATAAAATTTTTGGATTCATTATCCAGTATAATAAAACTTTGAAAATAAAATTTTTGGATTTCATTATCCAGTATAATAATATTTTCAAAATAAAATTTTTTGATTCAATATCCAGTATAATAAAACATTCAAAAGTAACATTTTTGGATTCATTATCCAGTATAATAAAACTTTCAAAATAACATTTTTGGATTAATTATCCAGTATAAAAAACTTTAAAAATAAAATTTTTGGATTCATTATCCAGTATAATAAATCTTTCTAAATAAAATTTTTGGATTCATTATCCAATATAAAAACGTTCAAAATAAAATTTTTGGATTCATTATCCAGTATGATAAATCTTTCAAAATAAAATTTTTGGATTCATTATCCAGTATAATTAAACTTTCAAAATAAAATTTTTGGATTCATTATCCAGTATAAAAAACTTTCAAAATAAAATTGTTGGATTCATTATCCAGTATAATAAATCTTTCAAAATAACATTTTTTGCATCATTATCCAGTATATTAAAACTTTTTAAATAAAATTTTTGGATTCATTATCCAGTATAATAAATTTTCAAAATAAAATTTTTGACTTCATTATCCAGTATAAAAAACCATTCAAAGTAAAATTTTTGGATTCATTATCCAGTATAGTAAAAGTTTCAAAATAAAATTTTTGGATTCATTATTCAGTATTATAAAACTTTCAAAATAAAATGTTTGGATTCATTATTCAGTATAAAAAAACTTTCAAAATAAAATTTCTGCATTCATTATCCAGTATAATAAACTTTCAAAATAAAATTTTTGGATTCATTATTCAGTATAATGAAACTTTCAAAATAAAATTTTTTGATTCATTATTCAGTATAATAAAAGTTTTAAAATAAAATTTTTGGATTTCATTATCCAATATAATAATATTTTCAAAATAAAATTTTTTGATTCATTATCCAGTATAATAAAACTTTCAAAATAACATTTTTGGATTCATTATCCAGTATAAAAACTTTCAAAATAAAATTTTTGGATTCATTATCCAGTATAATAAATCTTTCTAAATAAAATTTTTGGATTCATTATCCAGTATAATGAAACTTTCAAAATAAAATTTTTGGATACATTATCCAGTATAATGAAACTTTCAAAATAAAATTTTTGGATTTATTATCCAGTATGAAAAAACTTTCAAAATAAAATTTTTGGATTCATTATCCAGTATAATAAATCTTTCTAAATAAAAATTTTGGATTCATTATCCAGTATAAAAACTTTCAAAATAAAATTTTTGGATTCATTATCTAGTATAAAAAACTTTCAAAATAAAATTTTTGGATTCATTATCCAGAATAATAAATCTTACAGAATAAAATTTATGGATTCATTATCCAGTATAAAAAACTTTCAAAATAAAATTTTTGGATTCATTATCCAATATAATAAACCTTTCAAAATAAAATTTTTGGAATCATTATCCAGTATAGTAAAAGTTTCAAAATAAAATTTATGGATTCATTATCCAGCATAATAAAACTTTCAAAATAACATTTTTGGATTCATTATCCAGTATAAAAAAACTTTCAAAATAAAAGTTTTGGATTCATTATCCAGTATAATGAAACTTTCAAATTAACATTTTTGGATTTATTATCCAGTATAAAAAACTTTCAAAATAAAATTGTTGGATTCATTATCCAGTATAATAAACTTTCAAAATAAAATTTTTGGATTCATTATCCAGTATAAAAAAACGTTCAAAATAAAATTTTTGGATTCATTATTCAGTATAATGAAACTTTCAAAATAAAATTTTTTGATTCATTATCCAGTATAATAAAAGTTACAAAATAAAAATGTTGGATTCATTATTCAGTATAATAAAAGTTTTAAAATAAAATTTTTGGATTTCATTATCCAGTATAATAATATTTTCAAAATAAATTTTTTTTTTCATTATCCAGCATTAAAACTTTCTAAATAACATTTTTGGATTCATTATCCAGTATAAAAAAACTTTCAAAATAAAATTTTTTGATTCATTATCCAGTATAATAAAACATTCAAAATAACATTTTTGGATTCTTTATCCAGAATAATAAATCTTTCAAAATAAAATTGTTGGATTCATTATCTAGTAAAATAAAACTTTTAAAATAACATTTTTGGATTTCATTATCCAGTATAATAATATTTTCAAAATAAAATTTTTTGATTCATTATCCAGTATAATAAAACTTTCAAAATAACATTTTTGGATTCATTATCCAGTATAAAAAACTTTCAAAATAAAATTTTTGGATTCATTATCCAGTATAATAAATCTTTCTAAATAAAATTTTTGGATTCATTATCCAGTATAAAAACTTTCAAAATATAATTTTTGAATTCATTATCCAGTATAATAAATCTTTCTAAATAAAATTTTTGGATTCATTATAAAGTATAATGAAACTTAAAAAATAAAATTTTTGGATTCATTATCCAGTATAATGAAACTTTCAAATAAAAATTTTTGGATTTATTATCCAGTATGAAAAAACTTTCAAAATAAAATTTTTGGATTCATTATCCAGTATAATAAATCTTTCTAAATAAAATTTTTGGATTCATTATCCACTATAAAAACTTTCAAAATAAAATTTTTGAATTCATTATCCAGTATAATAAATCTTTCTAAATAAAATTTTTGAATTCATTATTCAGTATAAAAAAACTTTCAAAATAAAATTTTTGGATTCATTATCCAGTATAAAAAACTTTCAAAATAAAATTTTTGGATTCATTATCCAGTATAATAAAACTTTCAAGATAAAGTTTTTTGATTCATTATCCAGAACAATAAATCTTTCAGAATAAAATTTATGGATTCATTATCCAGTATAAAAAACTTTCAAAATAAAATTTTTGGATTCATTATCCAATATAATAAACCTTTCAAAATAAAATTTTTGGAATCATTATCCAGTATAGTAAAAGTTTCAAAATAAAATTTATGGATTCATTATCCAGTATAAGAAACTTTCAAAATAAAATTTTTGGATTTCATTATCCAGTATAATATTATTTTCAAAATAAAATTTTTTTATTCATTATCCAGCATAATAAAACTTTCAAAATAACATTTTTGGATTCATTATCCAGTATAAAAAAACTTTCAAAATAAAAGTTTTGGATTCAACATCCAGTATAATTAAACTTTCAAATTAACATTTTTGGATTTATTATCCAGTATAAAAAACTTTCAAAATAAAATTGTTGGATTCATTATCCAGTATAATGAAACTTTCAAAATAAAATTTTTGGATTCATTATCCAGTATAAAAAACTTTCAAAATGAAATTTATGGATTCATTATCCAGTATAAAAAATTTTCAAAATAAAATTTTTGAATTCATTATCCAGTATAATAAAAGTTACAAAATAAAATTGTTGGATTCATTATTCAGTATAATAAAAGTTTTAAAATAAAATTTTTGGATTTCATTATCCAGTATAATAATATTTTCAAAATGAAATTTTTTGATTCATTATCCAGCATAATAAAACTTTCAAAATAACATATTTGGATTCATTATCCAGTATAAAAAAACTTTACAAATAACATTTTTGGATTCATTATTCAGTATAATAATAGTTTCAAAATAAAATTTTTGGATTCAATATCCAGTATAAAAAAACTTCCAAAATAAAATTTTTTGATTCATTATCCATTATATTAAATCTTTTTAAATAAAATTTTTGGATTCATTATCCAGTATAATAAAATTTTCAAAATAAAATTTTTGAATTCATTATCCAGTATAAAAAACCTTTCATAGTAAAATTTTTGGAATCATTATCCAGTATAGTAAAAGTTTCAAAAGAAAATTTTTGGATTCATTATTCAGTATTATAAAACTTTCAAAATAAAATGTTTGGATTCATTATTCAGTATAATAAAAGTTTCAAAATAAAATTTTTGGATTCATTATCTAGTATAAAAAAACGTTCAAAATAAAATTTTTGGATTCATTATTCAGTATAATAAAACTTTCAAAATAAAATTTTTGGATTCATTATACAGTATAATAAAAGTTACAAAATAAAATTGTTGGATTCATTATCCAGTATAAAAAAACTTTCAAAATAAAATTTTTGGATTCATTATCCAGTATAATAAATCTTTCTAAATAAAATTTTTGGATTCATTATCCAATATAAAAACTTTCAAAATAAAATTTTTGGATTCATTATCCAGTATGCTAAATCTTTCAAAATAAAATTTTTGGATTCTTTATCCAGTATAAAAAACTCTAAAAATAAAACTTTTAGATTCATTATCCAGTATTATAAATCTTTCTAAATAAAATTTTTGGATTCATTATCCAATATAAAAACTTTCAAAATAAAATTTTTGGATTCATTATCCAGTATGATAAATCTTTCAAAATAAAATTTTTGGATTCATTATCCAGTATAATTAAACTTTCAAAATAAAATTTTTGGATTCATTATCCAGTATAAAAAACTTTCAAAATGAAATTTATGGATTCATTATCCAGTATAAAAAACTTTCAAAATAAAATTTTTGGATTCATTATCCAGTATAATGAAACTTTCAAAATAAAATTTTTGGATTCATTATCCAGTATAAAAAAAATTCAAAATGAAATTTATGGATTCATTATCCAGTATAAGAAACTTTCAAAATAAAATTTTTGGATTTCATTATCCAGTATAATATTATTTTCAAAATAAAATTTTTTGATTCATTATCCAGTATAATAAAACATTCAAAATAACATTTTTGGATTCTTTATCCAGAATAATAAATCTTTCAAAATAAAATTGTTGGATTCATTATCTAGTAAAACAAAACTTTTAAAATAACATTTTTGGATTTCATTATCCAGTATAATAATATTTTCAAAATAAAATTTTTTGATTCATTATCCAGTATAATAAAACTTTCAAAATAACATTTTTGGATTCATTATCCAGTATAAAAAACTTTCAAAATAAAATTTTTGGATTCATTATCCAGTATAATAAATCTTTCTAAATAAAATTTTTGGATTCATTATCCAGTATAAAAACTTTCAAAATATAATTTTTGAATTCATTATCCAGTATAATAAATCTTTCTAAATAAAATTTTTGGATTCATTATCCAGTATAATGAAACTTTCAAAATAAAATTGTTGGATTCATTATCCAGTATAAAAAAACGTTCAAAATAAAATTTTTGGATTCATTATCCAGTATAATAAATCTTTCTAAATAAAATTTTTGGATTCATTATCCAATATAAAAACTTTCAAAATAAAATTTTTGGATTCATTATCCAGTATGCTAAATCTTTCAAAATAAAATTTTTGGATTCATTATCCAGTATAAAAAACTCTAAAAATAAAACTTTTAGATTCATTATCCAGTATTATAAATCTTTCTAAATAAAATTTTTGGATTCATTATCCAATATAAAAACTTTCAAAATAAAATTTTTGGATTCATTATCCAGTATGATAAATCTTTCAAAATAAAATTTTTGGATCCATTATCCAGTATAATAAAACTTTCAAGATAAAGTTTTTTGATTCATTATCCAGAACAATAAATCTTTCAGAATAAAATTTATGGATTCATTATCCAGTATAAAAAACTTTCAAAATAAAATTTTTGGATTCATTATCCAATATAATAAACCTTTCAAAATAAAATTTTTGGAATCATTATCCAGTATAGTAAAAGTTTCAAAATAAAATTTATGGATTCATTATCCAGTATAAGAAACTTTCAAAATAAAATTTTTGGATTTCATTATCCAGTATAATATTATTTTCAAAATAAAATTTTTTTATTCATTATCCAGCATAATAAAACTTTAAAAATAACATTTTTGGATTCATTATCCAGTATAAAAAAACTTTCAAAATAAAAGTTTTGGATTCATTATCCAGTATAATTAAACTTTCAAATTAACATTTTTGGATTTATTATCCAGTATAAAAAACTTTCAAAATAAAATTGTTGAATTCATTATCCAGTATAATGAAACTTTCAAAATAAAATTTTTGGATTCATTATCCAGTATAAAAAACTTTCAAAATGAAATTTATGGATTCATTATCCAGTATAAAAAATTTTCAAAATAAAATTTTTGAATTCATTATCCAGTATAATAAAAGTTACAAAATAAAATTGTTGGATTCATTATTCAGTATAATAAAAGTTTTAAAATAAAATTTTTGGATTTCATTATCCAGTATAATAATATTTTCAAAATGAAATTTTTTGATTCATTATCCAGCATAATAAAACTTTCAAAATAACATATTTGGATTCATTATCCAGTATAAAAAAACTTTACAAATAACATTTTTGGATTCATTATTCAGTATAATAATAGTTTCAAAATAAAATTTTTGGATTCAATATCCAGTATAAAAAAACTTCAAAATAAAATTTTTGGATTCATTGTCCAGTATAATAAATCTTCCAAAATAAAATTTTTTGGATTCATTATCCAGTATATTAAATCTTTTTAAATAAAATTTTTGGATTCATTATCCAGTATAATAAAATTTTCAAAATAAAATTTTTGAATTCATTATCCAGTATAAAAAACCTTTCAAAGTAAAATTTTTGGAATCATTATCCAGTATAGTAAAAGTTTCAAAATAAAATTTTTGGATTCATTATTCAGTATTATAAAACTTTCAAAATAAAATGTTTGGATTCATTATTCAGTATAATAAAAGTTTCAAAATAAAATTTTTGGATTCATTATCCAGTATAAAAAAACGTTCAAAATAAAATTTTTGGATTCATTATTCAGTATAATAAAACTTTCAAAATAAAATGTTTGGATTCATTATACAGTATAATAAAAGTTACAAAATAAAATTGTTGGATTCATTATCCAGTATAAAAAAACGTTCAAAATAAAATTTTTGGATTCATTATCCAGTATAATAAATCTTTCTAAATAAAATTTTTGGATTCATTATCCAATATAAAAACTTTCAAAATAAAATTTTTGGATTCATTATCCAGTATGCTAAATCTTTCAAAATAAAATTTTTGGATTCATTATCCAGTATAAAAAACTTTAAAAATAAAACTTTTAGATTCATTATCCAGTATTATAAATCTTTCTAAATAAAATTTTTGGATTCATTATCCAATATAAAAACTTTCAAAATAAAATTTTTGGATTCATTATCCAGTATGATAAATCTTTCAAAATAAAATTTTTGGATTCATTATCCAGTATAATTAAACTTTCAAAATAAAATTTTTGGATTCATTATCCAGTATAAAAAACTTTCAAAATGAAATTTATGGATTCATTATCCAGTATAAATAAACTTTCAAAATAAAATTTTTGGATTCATTATCCAGTATAATGAAACTTTCAAAATAAAATTTTTGGATTCATTATCCAGTATAAAAAAAATTTAAAATGAAATTTATGGATTCATTATCCAGTATAAAAAACTTTCAAAATAAAATTGTTGGATTCATTATTCAGTATAATAAAAGTTTTACAATAAAATTTTTTGATTCATTATCCAGTATAATAAAAATTTCAAATTAACATTTTTGGATTCATTATCCAGTATAAAAAAACTTTCAAAATAAAATTTTTGGATATAATATCCAGAATAATTAAACTTTCAAAATAAAATTTTTGGATTCATTATCCCGTATAAGAAATCTTTCAAAATAAAATTTTTGGATTTATTATCCAGTATAATGAAACTTTCAAAATAAAATTTTTGGATTCATTATCCAGTATGAAAAAACTTTCAAAATAAAATTTTTGGATTCATTATCCAGTATAATAAATCTTTCTAAATACAATTTTTGGATTTATTATCCAGTATAAAAACTTTCAAAATAAAATTTTTGAATTCAATATCCAGTATAATAAATCTTTCTGAATAAAATTTTTGGATTCATTATCCAGTATATTAAAACGTTCAAAATAAAATTTTTGGATTCATTATCCAGTATAATGAAACTTTCAAAATAAAATTTTTGGATTCATTATCCAGTATGAAAAAACTCTCAAAATAAAATTTTTGGATTCATTATCCAGTATAATAAATCTTTCTAAATAAAATTTTTGGATTCATTATCCAGTATAAAAACTTTCAAAATAAAATTTTTGAATTCATTATCCAGTATAATAAATCTTTCTAAATAAAATTTTTGGATTCATTATCCAGTATAATAAATCTTTCTAAATAAAATTGTTGGATTCATTATCCAGTATAAAAACTTTCAAAATATAATTTTTGAATTCATTATCCAGTATAATAAATCTTTCTAAATAAAATTTTTGGATTCATTATCCAGTATAATGAAACTTTCAAAATAAAATTGTTGGATTCATTATCCAGTATAAAAAAACGTTCAAAATAAAATTTTTGGATTCATTATCCAGTATAATAAATCTTTCTAAATAAAATTTTTGGATTCATTATCCAATATAAAAACTTTCAAAATAAAATTTTTGGATTCATTATCCAGTATGCTAAATCTTTCAAAATAAAATTTTTGGATTCATTATCCAGTATAAAAAACTCTAAAAATAAAACTTTTAGATTCATTATCCAGTATTATAAATCTTTCTAAATAAAATTTTTGGATTCATTATCCAATATAAAAACTTTCAAAATAAAATTTTTGGATTCATTATCCAGTATGATAAATCTTTCAAAATAAAATTTTTGGATCCATTATCCAGTATAATAAAACTTTCAAGATAAAGTTTTTTGATTCATTATCCAGAACAATAAATCTTTCAGAATAAAATTTATGGATTCATTATCCAGTATAAAAAACTTTCAAAATAAAATTTTTGGATTCATTATCCAATATAATAAACCTTTCAAAATAAAATTTTTGGAATCATTATCCAGTATAGTAAAAGTTTCAAAATAAAATTTATGGATTCATTATCCAGTATAAGAAACTTTCAAAATAAAATTTTTGGATTTCATTATCCAGTATAATATTATTTTCAAAATAAAATTTTTTTATTCATTATCCAGCATAATAAAACTTTAAAAATAACATTTTTGGATTCATTATCCAGTATAAAAAAACTTTCAAAATAAAAGTTTTGGATTCATTATCCAGTATAATTAAACTTTCAAATTAACATTTTTGGATTTATTATCCAGTATAAAAAACTTTCAAAATAAAATTGTTGAATTCATTATCCAGTATAATGAAACTTTCAAAATAAAATTTTTGGATTCATTATCCAGTATAAAAAACTTTCAAAATGAAATTTATGGATTCATTATCCAGTATAAAAAATTTTCAAAATAAAATTGTTGGATTCATTATTCAGTATAATAAAAGTTTTAAAATAAAATTTTTGGATTTCATTATCCAGTATAATAATATTTTCAAAATGAAATTTTTTGATTCATTATCCAGCATAATAAAACTTTCAAAATAACATATTTGGATTCATTATCCAGTATAAAAAAACTTTACAAATAACATTTTTGGATTCATTATTCAGTATAATAATAGTTTCAAAATAAAATTTTTGGATTCAATATCCAGTATAAAAAAACTTCAAAATAAAATTTTTGGATTCATTGTCCAGTATAATAAATCTTCCAAAATAAAATTTTTTGATTCATTATCCAGTATATTAAATCTTTTTAAATAAAATTTTTGGATTCATTATCCAGTATAATAAAATTTTCAAAATAAAATTTTTGAATTCATTATCCAGTATAAAAAACCTTTCAAAGTAAAATTTTTGGAATCATTATCCAGTATAGTAAAAGTTTCAAAATAAAATTTTTGGATTCATTATCCAGTATAATGAAACTTTCAAAATAAAATTTTTGGATTCATTATCCAGTATAAAAAAAATTTAAAATGAAATTTATGGATTCATTATCCAGTATAAAAAACTTTCAAAATAAAATTGTTGGATTCATTATTCAGTATAATAAAAGTTTTACAATAAAATTTTTTGATTCATTATCCAGTATAATAAAAATTTCAAATTAACATTTTTGGATTCATTATCCAGTATAAAAAAACTTTCAAAATAAAATTTTTGGATATAATATCCAGAATAATTAAACTTTCAAAATAAAATTTTTGGATTCATTATCCCGTATAAGAAATCTTTCAAAATAAAATTTTTGGATTTATTATCCAGTATAATGAAACTTTCAAAATAAAATTTTTGGATTCATTATCCAGTATGAAAAAACTTTCAAAATAAAATTTTTGGATTCATTATCCAGTATAATAAATCTTTCTAAATAAAATTTTTGGATTTATTATCCAGTATAAAAACTTTCAAAATAAAATTTTTGAATTCAATATCCAGTATAATAAATCTTTCTGAATAAAATTTTTGGATTCATTATCCAGTATATTAAAACGTTCAAAATAAAATTTTTGGATTCATTATCCAGTATAATGAAACTTTCAAAATAAAATTTTTGGATTCATTATCCAGTATGAAAAAACTCTCAAAATAAAATTTTTGGATTCATTATCCAGTATAATAAATCTTTCTAAATAAAATTTTTGGATTCATTATCCAGTATAAAAACTTTCAAAATAAAATTTTTGAATTCATTATCCAGTATAATAAATCTTTCTAAATAAAATTTTTGGATTCATTATCCAGTATAATAAATCTTTCTAAATAAAATTGTTGGATTCATTATCCAGTATAAAAACTTTCAAAATATAATTTTTGAATTCATTATCCAGTATAATAAATCTTTCTAAATAAAATTTTTGGATTCATTATCCAGTATAATGAAACTTTCAAAATAAAATTGTTGGATTCATTATCCAGTATAAAAAAACGTTCAAAATAAAATTTTTGGATTCATTATCCAGTATAATAAATCTTTCTAAATAAAATTTTTGGATTCATTATCCAATATAAAAACTTTCAAAATAAAATTTTTGGATTCATTATCCAGTATGCTAAATCTTTCAAAATAAAATTTTTGGATTCATTATCCAGTATAAAAAACTCTAAAAATAAAACTTTTAGATTCATTATCCAGTATTATAAATCTTTCTAAATAAAATTTTTGGATTCATTATCCAATATAAAAACTTTCAAAATAAAATTTTTGGATTCATTATCCAGTATGATAAATCTTTCAAAATAAAATTTTTGGATCCATTATCCAGTATAATAAAACTTTCAAGATAAAGTTTTTTGATTCATTATCCAGAACAATAAATCTTTCAGAATAAAATTTATGGATTCATTATCCAGTATAAAAAACTTTCAAAATAAAATTTTTGGATTCATTATCCAATATAATAAACCTTTCAAAATAAAATTTTTGGAATCATTATCCAGTATAGTAAAAGTTTCAAAATAAAATTTATGGATTCATTATCCAGTATAAGAAACTTTCAAAATAAAATTTTTGGATTTCATTATCCAGTATAATATTATTTTCAAAATAAAATTTTTTTATTCATTATCCAGCATAATAAAACTTTAAAAATAACATTTTTGGATTCATTATCCAGTATAAAAAAACTTTCAAAATAAAAGTTTTGGATTCATTATCCAGTATAATTAAACTTTCAAATTAACATTTTTGGATTTATTATCCAGTATAAAAAACTTTCAAAATAAAATTGTTGAATTCATTATCCAGTATAATGAAACTTTCAAAATAAAATTTTTGGATTCATTATCCAGTATAAAAAACTTTCAAAATGAAATTTATGGATTCATTATCCAGTATAAAAAATTTTCAAAATAAAATTTTTGAATTCATTATCCAGTATAATAAAAGTTACAAAATAAAATTGTTGGATTCATTATTCAGTATAATAAAAGTTTTAAAATAAAATTTTTGGATTTCATTATCCAGTATAATAATATTTTCAAAATGAAATTTTTTGATTCATTATCCAGCATAATAAAACTTTCAAAATAACATATTTGGATTCATTATCCAGTATAAAAAAACTTTACAAATAACATTTTTGGATTCATTATTCAGTATAATAATAGTTTCAAAATAAAATTTTTGGATTCAATATCCAGTATAAAAAAACTTCAAAATAAAATTTTTGGATTCATTGTCCAGTATAATAAATCTTCCAAAATAAAATTTTTTGATTCATTATCCAGTATATTAAATCTTTTTAAATAAAATTTTTGGATTCATTATCCAGTATAATAAAATTTTCAAAATAAAATTTTTGAATTCATTATCCAGTATAAAAAACCTTTCAAAGTAAAATTTTTGGAATCATTATCCAGTATAGTAAAAGTTTCAAAATAAAATTTTTGGATTCATTATTCAGTATTATAAAACTTTCAAAATAAAATGTTTGGATTCATTATTCAGTATAATAAAAGTTTCAAAATAAAATTTTTGGATTCATTATCCAGTATAAAAAAACGTTCAAAATACAATTTTTGGATTCATTATTCAGTATAATAAAACTTTCAAAATAAAATGTTTGGATTCATTATACAGTATAATAAAAGTTACAAAATAAAATTGTTGGATTCATTATCCAGTATAAAAAAACGTTCAAAATAAAATTTTTGGATTCATTATCCAGTATAATAAATCTTTCTAAATAAAATTTTTGGATTCATTATCCAATATAAAAACTTTCAAAATAAAATTTTTGGATTCATTATCCAGTATGCTAAATCTTTCAAAATAAAATTTTTGGATTCATTATCCAGTATAAAAAACTTTAAAAATAAAACTTTTAGATTCATTATCCAGTATTATAAATCTTTCTAAATAAAATTTTTGGATTCATTATCCAATATAAAAACTTTCAAAATAAAATTTTTGGATTCATTATCCAGTATGATAAATCTTTCAAAATAAAATTTTTGGATTCATTATCCAGTATAATTAAACTTTCAAAATAAAATTTTTGGATTCATTATCCAGTATAAAAAACTTTCAAAATGAAATTTATGGATTCATTATCCAGTATAAAAAACTTTCAAAATAAAATTTTTGGATTCATTATCCAGTATAATGAAACTTTCAAAATAAAATTTTTGGATTCATTATCCAGTATAAAAAAAATTCAAAATGAAATTTATGGATTCATTATCCAGTATAAAAAACTTTCAAAATAAAATTGTTGGATTCATTATTCAGTATAATAAAAGTTTTACAATAAAATTTTTTGATTCATTATCCAGTATAATAAAAATTTCAAATTAACATTTTTGGATTCATTATCCAGTATAAAAAAACTTTCAAAATAAAATTTTTGGATATAATATCCAGAATAATTAAACTTTCAAAATAAAATTTTTGGATTCATTATCCCGTATAAGAAATCTTTCAAAATAAAATTTTTGGATTTATTATCCAGTATAATGAAACTTTCAAAATAAAATTTTTGGATTCATTATCCAGTATGAAAAAACTTTCAAAATAAAATTTTTGGATTCATTATCCAGTATAATAAATCTTTCTAAATAAAATTTTTGGATTTATTATCCAGTATAAAAACTTTCAAAATAAAATTTTTGAATTCAATATCCAGTATAATAAATCTTTCTGAATAAATTTTTTGGATTCATTATCCAGTATATTAAAACGTTCAAAATAAAATTTTTGGATTCATTATCCAGTATAATGAAACTTTCAAAATAAAATTTTTGGATTCATTATCCAGTATGAAAAAACTTTCAAAATAAAATTTTTGGATTCATTATCCAGTATAATAAATCTTTCTAAATAAAATTTTTGGATTTATTATCCAGTATAAAAACTTTCAAAATAAAATTTTTGAATTCAATATCCAGTATAATAAATCTTTCTGAATAAAATTTTTGGATTCATTATCCAGTATATTAAAACGTTCAAAATAAAATTTTTGGATTCATTATCCAGTATAATGAAACTTTCAAAATAAAATTGTTGGATTCATTATTCAGTATAATAAAAGTTTTACAATAAAATTTTTTGATTCATTATCCAGTATAATAAAAATTTCAAATTAACATTTTTGGATTCATTATCCACTATAAAAAAAACTTTCAAAATAAAATTTTTGGATATAATATCCAGAATAATTAAACTTTCAAAATAAAATTTTTGGATTCATTATCCCGTATAAGAAATCTTTCAAAATAAAATTTTTGGATTTATTATCCAGTATAATGAAACTTTCAAAATAAAATTTTTGGATTCATTATCCAGTATGAAAAAACTTTCAAAATAAAATTTTTGGATTCATTATCCAGTATAATAAATCTTTCTAAATAAAATTTTTGGATTTATTATCCAGTATAAAAACTTTCAAAATAAAATTTTTGAATTCAATATCCAGTATAATAAATCTTTCTGAATAAAATTTTTGGATTCATTATCCAGTATATTAAAACGTTCAAAATAAAATTTTTGGATTCATTATCCAGTATAATGAAACTTTCAAAATAAAATTTTTGGATTCATTATCCAGTATGAAAAAACTCTCAAAATAAAATTTTTGGATTCATTATCCAGTATAATAAATCTTTCTAAATAAAATTTTTGGATTCATTATCCAGTATAAAAACTTTCAAAATAAAATTTTTGAATTCATTATCCAGTATAATAAATCTTTCTAAATAAAATTTTTGGATTCATTATCCAGTATAATGAAACTTTCAAAATAAAATTTTTGGATTCATTATCCAGTATAAAGAACTTTCAAAATGAAATTTATGGATTCATTATCCAGTATAAAAAACTTTCAAAATAAAATTGTTGGATTCATTATCCAGTATAAAAAAACTTTCAAAATAAAATTTTTTGATATATTATCCAGAATAATTAAACTTTCAAAATAAAATTTTTGGATTCATTATCTAGTATAAAAAAACTTTCAAAATAAAATTTTTGAATTCAATATCCAGTATAATAAATCTTTCTGAATAAAATTTTTGGATTCATTATCCAGTATATTAAAACGTTCAAAATAAAATTTTTGGATTCATTATCCAGTATAATGAAACTTTCAAAATAAAATTTTTGGATTCATTATCCAGTATGAAAAAACTCTCAAAATAAAATTTTTGGATTCATTATCCAGTATAATAAATCTTTCTAAATAAAATTTTTGGATTCATTATCCAGTATAATGAAACTTTCAAAATAAAATTGTTGGATTCATTATTCAGTATAATAAAAGTTTTACAATAAAATTTTTTGATTCATTATCCAGTATAATAAAAATTTCAAATTAACATTTTTGGATTCATTATCCACTATAAAAAAAACTTTCAAAATAAAATTTTTGGATATAATATCCAGAATAATTAAACTTTCAAAATAAAATTTTTGGATTCATTATCCCGTATAAGAAATCTTTCAAAATAAAATTTTTGGATTTATTATCCAGTATAATGAAACTTTCAAAATAAAATTTTTGGATTCATTATCCAGTATGAAAAAACTTTCAAAATAAAATTTTTGGATTCATTATCCAGTATAATAAATCTTTCTAAATAAAATTTTTGGATTTATTATCCAGTATAAAAACTTTCAAAATAAAATTTTTGAATTCAATATCCAGTATAATAAATCTTTCTGAATAAAATTTTTGGATTCATTATCCAGTATATTAAAACGTTCAAAATAAAATTTTTGGATTCATTATCCAGTATAATGAAACTTTCAAAATAAAATTTTTGGATTCATTATCCAGTATGAAAAAACTCTCAAAATAAAATTTTTGGATTCATTATCCAGTATAATAAATCTTTCTAAATAAAATTTTTGGATTCATTATCCAGTATAAAAACTTTCAAAATAAAATTTTTGAATTCATTATCCAGTATAATAAATCTTTCTAAATAAAATTTTTGGATTCATTATCCAGTATAATGAAACTTTCAAAATAAAATTTTTGGATTCATTATCCAGTATAAAGAACTTTCAAAATGAAATTTATGGATTCATTATCCAGTATAAAAAACTTTCAAAATAAAATTGTTGGATTCATTATCCAGTATAAAAAAACGTTCAAAATAAAATTTTTGGATTTATTATCCAGTATAATGAAACGTTCAAAATAAAATTTTTGGATTCATTATCCAGTATGAAAAAACTTTCAAATTAAAATTTTTGGATTCATTATCCAGTATAATAAATCTTTCTAAATAAAATTTTTGGATTCATTATCCAGTATAAAAACTTTCAAAATAAAATTTTTGAATTCAATATCCAGTATAATAAATCTTTCTAAATACAATTATTGGATTCATTATCCAGTATATTAAAACGTTCAAAATAAAATTTTTGGATTCATTATCCAGTATAATTAAACTTTCAAAATAAAATTTTTGGATTCATTATCCAGTATGAAAAAACTTTCAAAATAAAATTTTTGGATTCATTATCCAGTATAATAAATCTTTCTAAATAAAATTTTTGGATTCATTATCCAGTATAAAAACTTTCAAAATAAAATTTTTGAATTCATTATCCAGTATAATAAATCTTTCTAAATAAAATTTTAGGATTCATTATCCAGTATATTGAAACGTTCAAAATAAAATTTTTAGATTCATTATCCAGTATAATGAAACTTTCAAAATAAAATTTTTGGATTCATTATCCAGTATAAGAAACTTTCAAAAAGAAATTTATGGATTCATTATCCAGTATAAAAAAACTTTCAAAATAACATTTTTGGATTCATTATTCAGTATAATAATAGTTTTAAAATAAAATTTTTGGATTTCATTATCCAGTATAATAATATTTTTAAAATAAAATTTTTGGATTCATTATCCAGTATAAAAAAACTTCAAAATAAAATTTTTGGATTCATTGTCCAGTATAATAAATCTTCCAAAATAAAATTTTTTGATTCATTATCCAGTATATTAAAACTTTTTAAATAAAATTTTTGGATTCATTATCCAGTATAAAAACTTTCAAAATAAAATTTTTGAATTCAATATCCAGTATAATAAATCTTTCTGAATAAAATTTTTGGATTCATTATCCAGTATATTAAAACGTTCAAAATAAAATTTTTGGATTCATTATCCAGTATAATGAAACTTTCAAAATAAAATTTTTGGATTCATTATCCAGTATGAAAAAACTCTCAAAATAAAATTTTTGGATTCATTATCCAGTATAATAATAGTTTCAAAATAAAATTTTTGGATTCATTATCCAGTATAAAAACTTTCAAAATAAAATTTTTGAATTCATTATCCAGTATAATAAATCTTTCTAAATAAAATTTTTGGATTCATTATCCAGTATAATGAAACTTTCAAAATAAAATTTTTGGATTCATTATCCAGTATAAAGAACTTTCAAAATGAAATTTATGGATTCATTATCCAGTATAAAAAACTTTCAAAATAAAATTGTTGGATTCATTATCCAGTATAAAAAAACTTTCAAAATAAAATTTTTTGATATATTATCCAGAATAATTAAACTTTCAAAATAAAATTTTTGGATTCATTATCTAGTATAAAAAAACTTTCAAAATAAAATTTTTGGATATAATATCCAGAATAATTAAACTTTCAAAATAAAATTTTTGGATTCATTATCCAGTATAAGAAATCTTTCAAAATAAAATTTCTGGATTCATTATCCAGTATAATGAAACGTTCAAAATAAAATTTTTGGATTTATTATCCAGTATAATGAAACGTTCAAAATAAAATTTTTGGATTCATTATCCAGTATGAAAAAACTTTCAAATTAAAATTTTTGGATTCATTATCCAGTATAATAAATCTTTCTAAATAAAATTTTTGGATTCATTATCCAGTATAAAAACTTTCAAAATAAAATTTTTGAATTCAATATCCAGTATAATAAATCTTTCTAAATACAATTATTGGATTCATTATCCAGTATATTAAAACGTTCAAAATAAAATTTTTGGATTCATTATCCAGTATAATTAAACTTTCAAAATAAAATTTTTGGATTCATTATCCAGTATGAAAAAACTTTCAAAATAAAATTTTTGGATTCATTATCCAGTATAATAAATCTTTCTAAATAAAATTTTTGGATTCATTATCCAGTATAAAAACTTTCAAAATAAAATTTTTGAATTCATTATCCAGTATAATAAATCTTTCTAAATAAAATTTTAGGATTCATTATCCAGTATATTGAAACGTTCAAAATAAAATTTTTAGATTCATTATCCAGTATAATGAAACTTTCAAAATAAAATTTTTGGATTCATTATCCAGTATAAGAAACTTTCAAAAAGAAATTTATGGATTCATTATCCAGTATAAAAAAACTTTCAAAATAACATTTTTGGATTCATTATTCAGTATAATAATAGTTTTAAAATAAAATTTTTGGATTTCATTATCCAGTATAATAATATTTTTAAAATAAAATTTTTGGATTCATTATCCAGTATAAAAAAACTTCAAAATAAAATTTTTGGATTCATTGTCCAGTATAATAAATCTTCCAAAATAAAATTTTTTGATTCATTATCCAGTATATTAAAACTTTTTAAATAAAATTTTTGGATTCATTATCCAGTATAAAAACTTTCAAAATAAAATTTTTGAATTCAATATCCAGTATAATAAATCTTTCTGAATAAAATTTTTGGATTCATTATCCAGTATATTAAAACGTTCAAAATAAAATTTTTGTATTCATTATCCAGTATAATGAAACTTTCAAAATAAAATTTTTGGATTCATTATCCAGTATGAAAAAACTCTCAAAATAAAATTTTTGGATTCATTATCCAGTATAATAAATCTTTCTAAATAAAATTTTTGGATTCATTATCCAGTATAAAAACTTTCAAAATAAAATTTTTGAATTCATTATCCAGTATAATAAATCTTTCTAAATAAAATTTTTGGATTCATTATCCAGTATAATGAAACTTTCAAAATAAAATTTTTGGATTCATTATCCAGTATAAAGAACTTTCAAAATGAAATTTATGGATTCATTATCCAGTATAAAAAACTTTCAAAATAAAATTGTTGGATTCATTATCCAGTATAAAAAAACTTTCAAAATAAAATTTTTTGATATATTATCCAGAATAATTAAACTTTCAAAATAAAATTTTTGGATTCATTATCTAGTATAAAAAAACTTTCAAAATAAAATTTTTGGATATAATATCCAGAATAATTAAACTTTCAAAATAAAATTTTTGGATTCATTATCCAGTATAAGAAATCTTTCAAAATAAAATTTCTGGATTCATTATCCAGTATAATGAAACGTTCAAAATAAAATTTTTGGATTTATTATCCAGTATAATGAAACGTTCAAAATAAAATTTTTGGATTCATTATCCAGTATGAAAAAACTTTCAAATTAAAATTTTTGGATTCATTATCCAGTATAATAAATCTTTCTAAATAAAATTTTTGGATTCATTATCCAGTATAAAAACTTTCAAAATAAAATTTTTGAATTCAATATCCAGTATAATAAATCTTTCTAAATACAATTATTGGATTCATTATCCAGTATATTAAAACGTTCAAAATAAAATTTTTGGATTCATTATCCAGTATAATTAAACTTTCAAAATAAAATTTTTGGATTCATTATCCAGTATGAAAAAACTTTCAAAATAAAATTTTTGGATTCATTATCCAGTATAATAAATCTTTCTAAATAAAATTTTTGGATTCATTATCCAGTATAAAAACTTTCAAAATAAAATTTTTGAATTCATTATCCAGTATAATAAATCTTTCTAAATAAAATTTTACGATTCATTATCCAGTATAATGAAACTTTCAAAATAAAATTTTTGGATTCATTATCCAGTATAAGAAACTTTCAAAAAGAAATTTATGGATTCATTATCCAGTATAAAAAAACTTTCAAAATAACATTTTTGGATTCATTATTCAGTATAATAATAGTTTTAAAATAAAATTTTTTGATTCATTATCCAGTATATTAAAACTTTTTAAATAAAAGTTTTGGATTCATTATCCAGTATAATAAAATTTTCAAAATAAAATTTTTGAATTCATTATCCAGTATAAAAAACCTTTCAAAGTAAAATTTTTGGAATCATTATCCAGTATAGTAAAAGTTTCAAAATAAAATTTTTGGATTCATTATTCAGTATTATAAAACTTTCAAAATAAAATGTTTGAATTCATTATTCAGTATAATAAAAGTTTCAAAATAAAATTTTTGGATTCATTATCCAGTATAAAAAAACGTTCAAAATAAAATTTTTGGATTCATTATTCAGTATAATAAAACTTTCAAAATAAAATTTTTGGATTCATTATACAGTATAATAAAAGTTACAAAATAAAATTGATGGATTCATTATTCAGTATGATAAAACTTTTAAAATAAAATTTTTGGATATCATTATCCAGTATAATAATAATTTCAAAATTAAATTTTTTTTTTATTATCCAGCATTAAAACTTTCAAAATAACATTTTTGGATTCATTATCCAGTATAATGAAACTTTCAAATTAACATTTTTGGATTTATTATCCAGTATAATAAAACTTTCAAAATAAAATTTTTGGATTCATTATCCAGTATAATAAATCTTTCAAAATAAAATTTATGGATTCATAATCTAGTATAATAAAACTTTCAAAATAAAATTTTTGGATTCATTATCCAGTATAATAAAAAGTTACAAAATAAAATTGTTGGATTCATTATTCAGTATAATAAAACTTTTAAAATAAAATTTTTGGATTTCATTATCCAGTATAATAATATTTTCAAAATAAAATTTTTTGATTCATTATCCAGTATAATAAAACTTTCAAAATAACATTTTTGGATTCATTATCCAGTATAAAAAACTTTAAAAATAAAATGTTTGGATTCATTATCCAGTATAATAAATCTTTCTAAATAAAATTTTTGGATTCATTATCCAATATAAAAACTTTCAAAATAAAATTTTTGGATTCATTATCCAGTATGCTAAATCTTTCAAAATAAAATTTTTGGATTCATTATCCAGTATAAAAAACTTTAAAAATAAAATTTTTGGATTCATTATCCAGTATAATAAATCTTTCTAAATAAAATTTTTGGATTCATTATCCAATATAAAAACTTTCAAAATAAAATGTTTGGATTCATTATCCAGTATGATAAATCTTTCAAAATAAAATTTTTGGATTCATTATCCAGTATAATTAAACTTTCAAAATAAGATTTTTGGATTCATTATCCAGTATAAAAAACTTTCAAAATGAAATTTATGGATTCATTATCCAGTATAAAAAACTTTCAAAATAAAATTATTGGATTCATTATCCAGTATAATGAAACTTTCAAAATAAAATTTTTGGATTCATTATCCAGTATAAAAAACTTTCAAAATGAAATTTATGGATTCATTATCCAGTATAAAAAACTTTCAAAATAAAATTGTTGGATTCATTATTCAGTATAATAAAAGTTTTAAAATAAAATTTTTTGATTCATTATCCAGTATAATAAAAATTTGAAATTAACATTTTTGGATTCATTATCCAGTATAAAAAAACTTTCAAAATAAAATTTTTGGATATAATATCCAGAATAATTAAACTTTCAAAATAAAAATTTGGATTCATTATCCCGTATAAGAAATCTTTCAAAATAAAATTTTTGGATTTATTATCCAGTATAATGAAACTGTCAAAATAAAATTTTTGGATTCATTATCCAGTATGAATAAACTTTCAAAATAAAATTTTTGGATTCATTATCCAGTATAATAAATCTTTCTAAATAAAATTTTTGGATTCATTATCCAGTATATTAAAACGTTCAAAATAAAATTTTTGGATTCATTATCCAGTATAATGAAACTTTCAAAATAAAATTTTTGGATTCATTATCCAGTATGAAAAAACTTTCAAAATAAAATTTTTGGATTCATTATCCAGTATAATAAATCTTTCTAAATAAAATTTTTGGATTCATTATCCAGTATAAAAACTTTCAAAATAAAATTTTTGAATTCATTATCCAGTATAATAAATCTTTCTAAATAAAATTTTTGGATTCATTATCCAGTATAAAAAACTTTCAAAATGAAATTTATGGATTCATTATCCAGTATAAAAAACTTTCAAAATAAAATTGTTGGATTCATTATCCAGTATAAAAAAACTTTCAAAATAAAATTTTTGGATATAATATCCAGAATAATTAAACTTTCAAAATAAAATTTTTGGATTCATTATCCAGTATAAGAAATCTTTCAAAATAAAATTTTTGGATTCATTATCCAGTATAATGAAACTTTCAAAATAAAATTTTTGGATTCATTATCCAGTATAATGAAACTTTCAAAATAAAATTTTTGGATTCATTATCCAGTATGAATAAACTTTCAAAATAAAATTTTTGGATTCATTATCCAGAATAATAAATCTTTCTAAATAAAATTTTTGGATTCATTATCCAGTATAAGAAACTTTCAAAAAGAAATTTATGGATTCATTATCCAGTATAAAAAAACTTTCAAAATAACATTTTTGGATTCATTATTCAGTATAATAATAGTTTTAAAATAAAATTTTTTGATTCATTATCCAGTATATTAAAACTTTTTAAATAAAAGTTTTGGATTCATTATCCAGTATAATAAAATTTTCAAAATAAAATTTTTGAATTCATTATCCAGTATAAAAAACCTTTCAAAGTAAAATTTTTGGAATCATTATCCAGTATAGTAAAAGTTTCAAAATAAAATTTTTGGATTCATTATTCAGTATTATAAAACTTTCAAAATAAAATGTTTGAATTCATTATTCAGTATAATAAAAGTTTCAAAATAAAATTTTTGGATTCATTATCCAGTATAAAAAAACGTTCAAAATAAAATTTTTGGATTCATTATTCAGTATAATAAAACTTTCAAAATAAAATTTTTGGATTCATTATACAGTATAATAAAAGTTACAAAATAAAATTGATGGATTCATTATTCAGTATGATAAAACTTTTAAAACAAAATTTTTGGATATCATTATCCAGTATAATAATAATTTCAAAATTAAATTTTTTTTTTATTATCCAGCATTAAAACTTTCAAAATAACATTTTTGGATTCATTATCCAGTATAATGAAACTTTCAAATTAACATTTTTGGATTTATTATCCAGTATAATAAAACTTTCAAAATAAAATTTTTGGATTCATTATCCAGTATAATAAATCTTTCAAAATAAAATTTATGGATTCATAATCTAGTATAATAAAACTTTCAAAATAAAATTTTTGGATTCATTATCCAGTATAATAAAACTTTTAAAATAAAATTTTTGGATTTCATTATCCAGTATAATAATATTTTCAAAATAAAATTTTTTGATTCATTATCCAGTATAATAAAACTTTCAAAATAACATTTTTGGATTCATTATCCAGTATAAAAAACTTTAAAAATAAAATGTTTGGATTCATTATCCAGTATAATAAATCTTTCTAAATAAAATTTTTGGATTCATTATCCAATATAAAAACTTTCAAAATAAAATTTTTGGATTCATTATCCAGTATGCTAAATCTTTCAAAATAAAATTTTTGGATTCATTATCCAGTATAAAAAACTTTAAAAATAAAATTTTTGGATTCATTATCCAGTATAATAAATCTTTCTAAATAAAATTTTTGGATTCATTATCCAATATAAAAACTTTCAAAATAAAATGTTTGGATTCATTATCCAGTATGATAAATCTTTCAAAATAAAATTTTTGGATTCATTATCCAGTATAATTAAACTTTCAAAATAAGATTTTTGGATTCATTATCCAGTATAAAAAACTTTCAAAATGAAATTTATGGATTCATTATCCAGTATAAAAAACTTTCAAAATAAAATTATTGGATTCATTATCCAGTATAATGAAACTTTCAAAATAAAATTTTTGGATTCATTATCCAGTATAAAAAACTTTCAAAATGAAATTTATGGATTCATTATCCAGTATAAAAAACTTTCAAAATAAAATTTTTGGATTCATTATCCAGTATAAAAAACTTTCAAAATGAAATTTATGGATTCATTATCCAGTATAAAAAAACTTTCAAAATAAAATTTTTGGATATAATATCCAGAATAATTAAACTTTCAAAATAAAAATTTGGATTCATTATCCCGTATAAGAAATCTTTCAAAATAAAATTTTTGGATTTATTATCCAGTATAATGAAACTGTCAAAATAAAATTTTTGGATTCATTATCCAGTATGAAAAAACTTTCAAAATAAAATTTTTGGATTCATTGTCCAGTATAATAAATCTTCCTAAATAAAATTTTTGGATTCATTATCCAGTATATTAAAACGTTCAAAATAAAATTTTTGGATTCATTATCCAGTATAATGAAACTTTCAAAATAAAATTTTTGGATTCATTATCCAGTATGAAAAAACTTTCAAAATAAAATTTTTGGATTCATTATCCAGTATAATAAATCTTTCTAAATAAAATTTTTGGATTCATTATCCAGTATAAAAACTTTCAAAATAAAATTTTTGAATTCATTATCCAGTATAATAAATCTTTCTAAATAAAATTTTTGGATTCATTATCCAGTATAAAAAACTTTCAAAATGAAATTTATGGATTCATTATCCAGTATAAAAAACTTTCAAAATAAAATTGTTGGATTCATTATCCAGTATAAAAAAACTTTCAAAATAAAATTTTTGGATATAATATCCAGAATAATTAAACTTTCAAAATAAAATTTTTGGATTCATTATCCAGTATAAGAAATCTTTCAAAATAAAATTTTTGGATTCATTATCCAGTATAATGAAACTTTCAAAATAAAATTTTTGGATTCATTATCCAGTATAATGAAACTTTCAAAATAAAATTTTTGGATTCATTATCCAGTATGAATAAACTTTTAAAATAAAATTTTTGGATTCATTATCCAGAATAATAAATCTTTCTAAATAAAATTTTTGGATTCATTATCCAGTATAAAAACTTTCAAAATAAAATTTTTGAATTCAATAACCAGTATAATAAATCTTTCTAAATAAAATTTATGGATTCATTATCCAGTATATTAAAACGTTCAAAATAAAATTTTTGGATTTATTATCCAGTATAAAAAAACTTTCAAAATAAATTTTTTGGATATAATATCCAGAATAATTAAACTTTCAAAATAAAATTTTTGGATTCATTATCCAGTATAAGAAATCTTTCAAAATAAAATTTTTGGATTCATTATCCAGTATAATGAAACGTTCAAAATAAAATTTTTGGATTTATTATCCAGTATAATGAAACTTTCAAAATAAAATTTTTGGATTCATTATCCAGTATGAAAAAACTTTCAAATTAAAATTTTTGGATTCATTATCCAGTATAATAAATCTTTCTAAATAAAATTTTTGGATTCATTACCCAGTATAAAAACTTTCAAAATAAAATTTTTGAATTCAATATCCAGTATAATAAATCTTTCTAAATACAATTTTTGGATTCATTATCCAGTATATTAAAACGTTCAAAATAAAATTTTTGGATTCATTATCCAGTATAATGAAACTTTCAAAATAAAATTTTTGGATTCATTATCCAGTATGAAAAAACCTTCAAAATAGAATTTTTGGATTCATTATCCAGTATAATAAATCTTTCTAAATAAAATTTTTGGATTCATTATCCAGTATAAAAACTTTCAAAATAACATTTTTGGATTCATTATCCAGTATAAAAAAACTTTCAAAATAAAATTTTTGGATATAATATCCAGAATAATAAAACTTTCAAAATAAAATTTTTGGATTCATTATCCATTATAATAAATCTTTCAAAATAAAATTTTTGGATTCATAATCCAGTATAATGAAACTTTCAAAATAAAATTTTTGGATTCAATATCCAGTATAATGAAACTTTCAAAATAAAATTTTTGGATTCATTATTAAGTATGAAAAAACTTTCAAAATAAAATTTTTGGATTCATTATCCAGTATAAAAAACTTTCAAAATGAAATTTATGGATTCATTATCCAGTATAAAAAACTTTCAAAATAAAATTTTTGGATTCATTATCCAGTATAATAAAAGTTTTAAAATAAAATTTTTGGATTCATTATCCAGTATAAAAAAACTTCAAAATAAAATTTTTGGATTCATTATCCAGTATAATAAATCTTCCAAAATAAAATTTTTTGATTCATTATCCAGTATATTAAAACTTTTTAAATAGAATTTTTGGATTCATTATCCAGTATAATGAATCTTTCAAAATAAAATTTATGGATTCATAATCTAGTATAATAAAACTTTCAAAATAAAATTTTTGGATTCATTATCCAGTATAATAAAAAGTTACAAAATAAAATTATTGGATTCATTATTCAGTATAATAAAACTTTTAAAATAAAATTTTTGGATTTCATTATCCAGTATAATAATATTTTCAAAATAACATTTTTGGATTCATTATCCAGTATAAAAAACTTTCAAAATGAAATTTATCGATTCATTATCCAGTATAAAAAACTTTCAAAATAAAATTTTTGGATTCATTATCCAGTATAATTAAACTTTCAAAATAAAATTTTTGGATTCATTATCCAGTATAAAAAACTTTCAAAATGAAATTTATGGATTCATTATCCAGTATAAAAAGCTTTCAAAATAAAATTGTTGGATTCATTATTCAGTATAATAAAAGTTTTAAAATAAAATTTTTTGATTCATTATCCAGTATAATAAAAATTTCAAATTAACATTTTTGGATTCATTATCCAGTATAAAAAAACTTTCAAAATAAAATTGTTGGATTCATTATTCAGTATAATAAAAGTTTTAAAATACAATTTTTTTATTCATTATCCAGTATAAGAAATCTTTCAAAATAAAATTTTTGGATTCATTATCCAGTATAATGAAACTTTCAAAATAAAATTTTTGGATTCATTATCCAGTATAATGAAACTTTCAAAATAAAATTTTTGGATTCATTATCCAGTATGAAAAAACTTTCAAAATAAAAATTTTGGATTCATTATCCAGTATAATAAATCTTTCTAAATAAAATTTTTGGATTCATTATCCAGTATAAAAACTTTCAAAATAAAATTTTTGAATTCAATATCCAGTATAATAAATCTTTCTAAATACAATTTTTGGATTCATTATCCAGTATATTAAAACGTTCAAAATAAAATTTTTGGATTCATTATCCAGTATAATGAAACTTTCAAAATAAAATTTTTGAATTCATTATCCAGTATGAAAAAACTTTCAAAATAAAATTTTTGGATTCATTATCCAGCATAATAAATCTTTCTAAATAAAATTTTTGGATTCATTATCCAGTATAAAAACTTTCAAAATAAAATTTTTGAATTCATTATCCAGTATAATAAATCTTTCGAAATAAAATTTTTTGATTCATTATCCAGTATATTGAAACGTTCAAAATAAAATTTTTGGATTCATTATCCAGTATAAGAAACTTTCAAAAAGAAATTTATGGATTCATTATCCAGTATAAAAAACTTTCAAAATAAAATTGTTGGATTCATTATTCAGTATAATAAAAGTTTTAAAATAAAATTTTTTGATTCATTATCCAGTATAATAAAAATTTCAAAATAACATTTTTGGATTCATTATCCAGTATAAAAAAACTTTCAAAATAAAATTTTTGGAAATAATATCCAGAATAATAAAACTTTCAAAATAAAATTTTTGGATTCATTATCCAGTATAAGAAATCTTTCAAAATAAAATTTTTGGATTCATTATCCAGTATAATGAAACTTTCAAAATAAAATTTTTGGATTCATTATCCAGTATGAAAAATATTTCAAAATAAAATTTTTGGATTCATTATCCAGTATAATAAATCTTTCTAAATAAAATTTTTGGATTCATTATCCAGTATAAAAAGCTTTTAAAATAAAATTGTAGGATTCATTATTCAGTATAATAAAAGTTTTAAAATAAAATTTTTTGATTCATTATCCAGTATAATAAAAATTTCAAATTAACATTTTTTGATTCATTATCCAGTATAAAAAAACTTTCAAAATAAAATTTTTGGATTCATTATCCAGTATAATGAAACTTTCAAAATAAAATTTTTGGATTCATTATCCAGTATGAAAAATATTTCAAAATAAAATTTTTGGATTCATTATCCAGTATAATAAATCTTTCTAAATAAAATTTTTGGATTCATTATCCAGTATAAAAAGCTTTTAAAATAAAATTGTTGGATTCATTATTCAGTATAATAAAAGTTTTAAAATAAAATTTTTTGATTCATTATCCAGTATAATAAAAATTTCAAATTAACATTTTTTGATTCATTATCCAGTATAAAAAAACTTTCAAAATAAAATTGTTGGATTCATTATTCAGTATAATAAAAGTTTTAAAATAAAATTTTTTGATTCATTATCCAGTATAATAAAAATTTCAAAATAACATTTTTGGATTCATTATCCAGTATAAAAAAACTTTCAAAATAAAATTTTTGGATATAATATCCAGAATAATTAAACTTATAAAATAAAATTTTTGGATTCATTATCCAGTATAAGAAATCTTTCAAAATAAAATTTTTGGATTCATTATCCAGTATAATGAAACTTTCAAAATAAAATTTTTGGATTCATTATCCAGTATAATGAAACTTTCAAAATAAAATTTTTGGATTCATTATCCAGTATGAAAAAACTTTCAAAATAAAAATTTTGGATTCATTATCCAGTATAATAAATCTTTCTAAATAAAATTTTTGGATTCATTATCCAGTATAAAAACTTTCAAAATAAAATTTTTGAATTCAATATCCAGTATAATAAATCTTTCTAAATAAAATTTTTTGATTCATTATCCAGTATATTGAAACGTTCAAAATAAAATTTTTGGATTCATTATCCAGTATAATGAAACTTTCAAAATAAAATTTTTGGATTCATTATCCAGTATAAGAAACTTTCAAAAAGAAATTTATGGATTCATTATCCAGTATAAAAAACTTTCAAAATAAAATTGTTGGATTCATTATTCAGTATAATAAAAGTTTTAAAATAAAATTTTTTGATTCATTATCCAGTATAATAAAAATTTCAAAATAACATTTTTGGATTCATTATCCAGTATAAAAAAACTTTCAAAATAAAATTTTTGGAAATAATATCCAGAATAATAAAACTTTCAAAATAAAATTTTTGGATTCATTATCCAGTATAAGAAATCTTTCAAAATAAAATTTTTGGATTCATTATCCAGTATAATGAAACTTTCAAAATAAAATTTTTGGATTCATTATCCAGTATGAAAAATCTTTCAAAATAAAATTTTTGGATTCATTATCCAGTATAATAAATCTTTCTAAATAAAATTTTTGGATTCATTATCCAGTATAAAAACTTTCAAAATAAAATTTTTGAATTCAATATCCAGTATAATAAATCTTTCTAAATACAATTTTTGGATTCATTATCCAGTATATTAAAACGTTCAAAATAAAATTTTTGGATTCATTATCCAGTATAATGAAACTTTCAAAATAAAATTTTTGGATTCATTATCCAGTATGAAAAAACTTTCAAAATAAAATTTTTGGATTCATTATCCAGTATAATAAATCTTTCTAAATAAAATTTTTGGATTCATTATCCAGTATAAAAACTTTCAAAATAAAATTTTTGAATTCATTATCCAGTATAATAAATCTTTCTAAATAAAATTTTTGGATTCATTATCCAGTATATTGAAACGTTCAAAATAAAATTTTTGGATTCATTATCCAGTATAATGAAACTTTCAAAATAAAATTTTTGGATTCATTATCCAGTATAAGAAACTTTAAAAAAGAAATTTATCGATTCATTATCCAGTATAAAAAACTTTCAAAATAAAATTGTTGGATTCATTATTCAGTATAATAAAAGTTTTAAAATAAAATTTTTTGATTCATTATCCAGTATAGTAAAAATTTCAAAATAACATTTTTGGATTCATTATCCAGTATAAAAAAACTTTCAAAATAAAATTTTTTTATATAATATCCAGAATAATAAAACTTTCAGAATAAAATTTTTGGATTCATTATCCAGTATAATAAATCTTTCAAAATAAAATTTTTGGATTCATAATCCAGTATAATGAAACTTTCAAAATAAAATTTTTGGATTCATTATCCAGTATAATGAAACTTTCAAAATAAAATTATTGGATTCATTATTAAGTATGAAAAAAATTTCAAAATAAAATTTTTGGATTCATTATCCAGTATAATAAATCTTTCTAAATAAAATTTTTGGATTCATTATCCAGTATAAAAACTTTCAAAATAAAATTTTTGAATTCATTATCCAGTATAATAAATCTTTCTAAATAAAATTTTTGGATTCATTATCCAGTATATTGAAACGTTCAAAATAAAATTTTTGGATTCATTATCCAGTTTAATGAAACTTTCAAAAGAAAATTTTTGGATTCATTATCCAGTATGAAAAAACTTTCAAAATAAAATTTTTGGATTCATTGTCCAGTATAATAAATCTTTCTAAATAAAATTTTTGGATTCATTATCCAGTACAAAAACTTTCAAAATAAAATTTTTGAATTCATTATCCAGTATGAAAAAACTTTCAAAATAAAATTGTTGGATTCATTATTCAGTATAATAAAAGTTTTAAAATAAAATTTTTTTTTCATTATCCAGTATAATAAAAATTTCAAAATAACATTTTTGGATTCATTATCCAGTATAAAAAACCTTTCAAAATAAAATTTTTGGATATAATATCCAGAATAATAAAACTTACAAAATAAAATTTTTGGATTCATTATTCAGTATAATAATAGTTTTAAAATAAAATTTTTGGATTTCGTTATCCAGTATAATAATATTTTCAAAATAAAATTTTTGGATTCATTATCCAGTATAAAAAAACTTTCAAAATAAAATTTTTGGATTTCATTATCCAGTATAATAATAATTTCAAAATAAAATTTTTTTTTTTTCATTATCCAGCATTAAAACTTTCAAAATAAATTTTTTGGATTCATTATCCAGTATAAAAAAACTTTCAAAATAAAATTTTTGGATTCATTATCCAGTATAATGAAACTTTCAAATTAACATTTTTGGATTCATTATCCAGTATAATAAAACTTTCAAAATAAAATTTTTGTATTTATTATCCAGTATAATAAATCTTTCAAAATAAAATTTATAGATTCATTATCTAGTATAATAAAACTTTAAAAATAAAATTTTTCGATTCATTATCAAGTATAATAAGAAGTTACAAAATAAAATTGTTGAATTCATTATTCAGTATAATAAAACTTTTAAAATAAAATTTTTGGATTTCATTATCCAGTATAATAATATTTTTGAAATAAAATTTTTTGATTCATTATCCAGTTTAATAAAACATTCAAAATAACATTTTTCAATTCATTATCCAGTATAATAAATTTTTCAAAATAAAATTTATGGATTCATTATCTAGTATAATAAAACTTTCAAAATAAAATTTTTGGATTCATTATCCAGTATAATAAAAAGTTACAAAATAAAATTGTTGGATTCATTATTCAGTATAATAAAACGTTCAAAATAAAATTTTTGGATTCATTATCCAGTATAAAAAACTTTCAAAAAGAAATTTATGGATTCATTATCCAGTATAATGAAACTTTCAAATTAACATTTTTGGATTTATTATCCAGTATAAAGACACTTCAAAAATAAAATTTTTGGATTCATTATCCAGTATAAAAAAACTTTCAAAATAAAATTTTTGGATTCATTATCCAGTATAATGACACTTTAAAAATAAAATTTTTGGATTCAATATCCCGTATAAAAAACCTTTCAAAGTAAAATTTTTGGAATCATTATCCAGTATAGCAAAAGTTTCAAAATAAAATTTTTGGATTCATTATTCAGTATTATAAAACTCTCAAAATAAAATGTTTGGATTCATTATTCAGTATAATCAAAGTTTCAAAATAAAATTTTTGGATTCATTATCCAGTATAAAAAAACGTTCAAAATAAAATTTTTGGATTCATTATTCAGTATAATAAAACTTTCAAAATAAAATTTTTGGATTCATTATCCAGTATAATAAAAGTTACAAAATAAAATTGTTGGATTCATTATTCAGTATAATAAATCTTTTAAAATAAAATTTTTGGATTTCATTATCCAGTATAATAATAATTTCAAAATAAAATTTTTTTTTTCATTATCCAGCATTAAAACTTTCAAAATAAAATTTTTGGATTCATTATCCAGTATAAAAAAACTTTCAAAATAAAATTTTTGGATTCATTATCCAGTATAATGAAACTTTCAAATTAACATTTTTGGATTCATTATCCAGTATAATAAAACTTTCAAAATAAAATTTTTGTATTTATTATCCAGTATAATAAATCTTTCAAAATAAAATTTATAGATTCATTATCTAGTATAATAAAACTTTCAAAATAAAATTTTTCGATTCATTATCAAGTATAATAAGAAGTTACAAAATAAAATTGTTGAATTCATTATTCAGTATAATAAAACTTTTAAAATAAAATTTTTGGATTTCATTATCCAGTATAATAATATTTTTGAAATAAAATTTTTTGATTCATTATCCAGTTTAATAAAACATTCAAAATAACATTTTTCAATTCATTATCCAGTATAATAAATTTTTCAAAATAAAATTTATGGATTCATTATCTAGTATAATAAAACTTTCAAAATAAAATTTTTGGATTCATTATCCAGTATAATAAAAAGTTACAAAATAAAATTGTTGGATTCATTATTCAGTATAATAAAACTTTCAAAATAAAATTTTTGGATTCATTATCCAGTATAAAAAACGTTCAAAATGAAATTTATGGATTCATTATCCAGTATAAAAAACTTTCAAAATAAAATTGTTGGATTCATTATTCAGTATAATAAAAGTTTTAAAATAAAATATTTTGATTCATTATCCAGTATAATAAAACTTTCAAAATAAAATTTTTGGATTCATTATCCAGTATAAGAAATCTTTCAAAATAAAATTTTTGGATTCATTATCCAGTATAATGAAACTTTCAAAATAAAATTTTTGGATTCATTATCCAGTATGAAAAATCTTTCAAAATAAAATTTTTGGATTCATTATCCAGTATAATAAATCTTTCTAAATAAAATTTTTGGATTCATTATCCAGTATAAAAACTTTCAAAATAAAATTTTTGAATTCAATATCCAGTATAATAAATCTTTCTAAATACAATTTTTGGATTCATTATCCAGTATATTAAAACGTTCAAAATAAAATTTTTGGATTCATTATCCAGTATAATGAAACTTTCAGAATAAAATTTTTGGATTCATTATCCAGTATGAAAAAACTTTCAAAATAAAATTTTTGGATTCATTATCCAGTATAATAAATCTTTCTAAATAAAATTTTTGGATTCATTATCCAGTATAAAAACTTTCAAAATAAAATTTTTGAATTCATTATCCAGTATAATAAATCTTTCTAAATAAAATTTTTGGATTCATTATCCAGTATATTGAAACGTTCAAAATAAAATTTTTGGATTCATTATCCAGTATAATGAAACTTTCAAAATAAAATTTTTGGATTCATTATCCAGTATAAGAAACTTTAAAAAAGAAATTTATCGATTCATTATCCAGTATAAAAAACTTTCAAAATAAAATTGTTGGATTCATTATTCAGTATAATAAAAGTTTTAAAATAAAATTTTTTGATTCATTATCCAGTATAGTAAAAATTTCAAAATAACATTTTTGGATTCATTATCCAGTATAAAAAAACTTTCAAAATAAAATTTTGTTATATAATATCCAGAATAATAAAACTTTCAAAATAAAATTTTTGGATTCATTATCCAGCATAATAAATCTTTCAAAATAAAATTTTTGGATTCATAATCCAGTATAATGAAACTTTCAAAATAAAATTTTTGGATTCATTATCCAGTATAATGAAACTTTCAAAATAAAATTATTGGATTCATTATTAAGTATGAAAAAACTTTCAAAATAAAATTTTTGGATTCATTATCCAGTATAATAAATCTTTCTAAATAAAATTTTTGGATTCATTATCCAGTATAAAAACTTTCAAAATAAAATTTTTGAATTCATTATCCAGTATGAAAAAACTTTCAAAATAAAATTGTTGGATTCATTATTCAGTATAATAAAAGTTTTAAAATAAAATTTTTTTTTTCATTATCCAGTATAATAAAAATTTCAAAATAACATTTTTGGATTCATTATCCAGTATAAAAAAACTTACAAAATAAAATTTTTGGATATAATATCCAGAATAATAAAACTTTCAAAATAAAATTTTTGGATTCCTTATCCAGTATAATAAATCTTTCTAAATAAAATTTTTGGATTCATTATCCAGTATATTGAAACGTTGAAAATAAAATTTTTGGATTCATTATCCAGTATAATGAAACTTTCAAAATACAATTTTTGGATTCATTATCCAGTATAAAATCTTTCAAAATGAAATTTATGGATTCATTATCCAGTATAAAAAACTTTCAAAATAAAATTGTTGGATTCATTATTCAGTATAATAAAAGTTTTAAAATAAAATTTTTTGATTCATTATCCAGTATAATAAAAATTTCAAAATAACATTTTTGGATTCATTATCCGGTATAAAAAACCTTTCAAAATAAAATTTTTGGATATAATATCCAGAATAATAAAACTTACAAAATAAAATTTTTGGATTCATTATTCAGTATAATAATAGTTTTAAAATAAAATTTTTGGATTTCGTTATCCAGTATAATAATATTTTCAAAATAAAATTTTTGGATTCATTATCCAGTATAAAAAAACTTTCAAAATAAAATTTTTGGATTCATTATCCAGTATAATAAATCTTCCAAAATAAAATTTTTTGATTCATTATCCAGTATATTAAAACTTTTTAAATAAAATTTTTGGATTCATTATCCAGTATATTAAAACTTTCAAAATTAAATTTTTGAATTCATTATACCGTATAAAAAACCTTTCAAAGTAAAATTTTTGGAATCATTATCCAGTATAGCAAAAGTTTCAAAATAAAATTTTTGGATTCATTATTCAGTATTATAAAACTCTCAAAATAAAATGTTTGGATTCATTATTCAGTATAATCAAAGTTTCAAAATAAAATTTTTCGATTCATTATCCAGTATAATAATAATTTCAAAATAAAATTTTTTTTTTCATTATCCAGCATTAAAACTTTCAAAATAAAATTTTTGGATTCATTATCCAGTATAAAAAAACTTTCAAAATAAAATTTTTGGATTCATTATCCAGTATAATGAAACTTTCAAATTAACATTTTTGGATTCATTATCCAGTATAATAAAACTTTCAAAATAAAATTTTTGTATTTATTATCCAGTATAATAAATCTTTCAAAATAAAATTTATAGATTCATTATCTAGTATAATAAAACTTTCAAAATAAAATTTTTCGATTCATTATCAAGTATAATAAGAAGTTACAAAATAAAATTGTTGAATTCATTATTCAGTATAATAAAACTTTTAAAATAAAATTTTTGGATTTCATTATCCTGTATAATAATATTTTTGAAATAAAATTTTTTGATTCATTATCCAGTTTAATAAAACATTCAAAATAACATTTTTCAATTCATTATCCAGTATAATAAATTTTTCAAAATAAAATTTATGGATTCATTATCTAGTATAATAAAACTTTCAAAATAAAATTTTTGGATTCATTATCCAGTATAATAAAAAGTTACAAAATAAAATTGTTGGATTCATTATTCAGTATAATAAAACTTTCAAAATAAAATTTTTGGATTCATTATCCAGTATAAAAAACTTTCAAAATGAAATTTATGGATTCATTATCCAGTATAAAAAACTTTCAAAATAAAATTGTTGGATTCATTATTCAGTATAATAAAAGTTTTAAAATAAAATTTTTTGATTCATTATCCAGTATAATAAAAATTTCAAAATAATATTTTTGGATTCATTATCCAGTATAAAAAAACTTTCAAAATAAAATTTTTGGATATAATATCCAGAATAATAAAACTTTCAAAATAAAATTTTTGGATTCATTATCCAGTATAATAAATCTTTCTAAATAAAATTTTTGGATTTATTATCCAGTATAAAAACTTTCAAAATAAAATTTTTGAATTCATTATCCAGTATAATAAATCTTTCTAAATAAAATTTTTGGATTCATTATCCAGTATATTGAAACGTTCAAAATAAAATTTTTGGATTCATTATCCAGTATAATGAAACTTTCAAAATAAAATTTTTGGATTCATTATCCAGTATGAAAAAACTTTCAAAATAAAATTGTTGGATTCATTATTCAGTATAATAAATCTTTCTAAATAAAATTTTTGGATTTATTATCCAGTATATTGAAACGTTCAAAATAAAATTTTTGGATTCATTATCCAGAATAATGAAACTTTCAAAATAAAATTTGTGGTATCATTATCCAGTATAAAAAACTTTCAAAATGAAATTTATGGATTCATTATCCAGTATAAAAAACTTTCAAAATAAAATTGTTGGATTCATTATTCAGTATAATAAAAGTTTTAAAATAAAATTTTTGGATTCATTATCCAGTATAATGAAACTTTCAAAATAAAATTTTGGGATATAATATCCAGAATAATAAAACTTTCAAAATAAAATTTTTGGATTCATTATCCAGTATAATAGATCTTTCAAAATAAAATTTTTGGATTCATTATCCAGTATAATGAAACTTTTAAAATAAAATTTTTGGATTCATTATCCAGTATAATGAAACTTTCAAAATAAAATTTTTGGATTCATTATCCAGTATGAAAAAACTTTCAAAATAAAATTTTTGGATTCATTATCCAGTATAATAAATCTTTCTAAATAAAATTTTTGGATTCATTATCCAGTATAAAAAATTTCAAAATAAAATTTTTGAATTCATTATCCAGTATAATAAAAGATACAAAATAAAATTGTTTTATTCATTATTCAGTATAATAAAAGTTTTAAAATAAAGTTTTTGGATTTCATTATCCAGTATAATATTATTTTCAAAATAAAATATTTTTATTCATTATCCAGCATAATAAAACTTTCAAAATAACATTTTTGGATGCATTATCCAGTATAAACAACTTTCAAAATAAAATTTTTGGATTCATTATCCAGTATAATGAAACTTTCAAAATAAAATTTTTTGATTCATTATCCAGTATAAAAAACTTTCAAAATGAAATTTATGAATTCATTATCCAGTATAAAAAACTTTCAAAATAAAATTTTTGGATTCATTTTCCAGTATAATAAAAGTTACAAAATAAAATTGTTGGATTCATTATTCAGTATAATATAAGTTTTAAAATAAAATTTTTGGATTTCATTATCCAGTATAATAATATTTTCAAAATGAATTTTTTTGATTCATTATCCAGTATATTAAAACTTTTTAAATAAAATTTTTGGATTCATTATCCAGAATAATAAAACTTTCAAAATAAAATTTTTGGAATCATTATCCAGTATAGTAAAAGTTTCAAAATAAAATTTTTGGATTCATTATTCAGTATTATAAAACTCTCAAAATAAAATGTTTGGATTCATTATCCAATATAATAAAAGTTTCAAAATAAAATTTTTGGATTCATTATCCAGTATAAAAAAACGTTCAAAATAAAATTTTTGGATTCATTGTTCAGTATAATAAAACTTTCAAAATAAAATTTTTGGATTCATTATCCAGTATAATAATTCTTTCAAAATAAAATTTATGGATTCATTATCTAGTATAATAAAACTTTCAAAATAATATTTTTGGATTCATTATCCAGTATAATAAAAAGTTACAAAATAAAATTGTTGGATTCATTATTCAGTATAATAAAACTTTTAAAATAAAATTTTTGGATTTCATTATCCAGTATAATAATATTTTCAAAATAAATTTTTTTGATTCATTATCCAGTATAATAAAACTTTCAAAATAACATTTTTGGATTCATTATCCAGTATAAAAAACTTTAAAAATAAAATGTTTGGATTCATTATCCAGTATAATAAATCTTTCTAAATAAAATTTTTGGATTCATTATCCAATATGAAAGAATTCAAAATAAAATTTTTGGATTCATTATCCAGTATGATAAATCTTTCAAAATAAAATTTTTGGATTCATTATCCAGTATAAAAAACTTTAAAAATAAAATTTTTGGATTCATTATCCAGTATAATAAATCTTTCTAAATAAAATTTTTGGATTCATTATCCAATATAAAAACTTTCAAAATAAAATTTTTGGATTCATTATCCTGTATGATAAATCTTTCAAAATAAAATTTTTGGATTCATTATCCAGTATAAAAACTTTCAAAATAGAATTTTTGAATTCATTATCCAGTATAATAAATCTTTCTAGATAAAATTTTTGGATTCATTATCCAGTATATTGAAACGTTCAAAATAAAATTTTTGGATTCATTATCCAGTATAATGAAACTTTCAAAATAAAATTTTTGGATTCATTATCCAGTATGAAAAAACTTTCAAAATAAAATTTTTGAATTCATTATCCAGTATAATAAATCTTTCTAAATAAAATTTTTGGATTCATTATCCAGTATATTGAAACGTTCAAAATAAAATTTTTGGATTCATTATCCAGTATGATGAAACTTTCAAAATAAAATTTTTGGATTCATTATCCAGTATAATAAATCTTTAAAAATAAAATTTTTGGATTCATTATCCAGTATAATGAAACTTTCAAAATAAAAGTTTTGGATTCATTATCCAGTATGAAAAAACTTTCAAAATAAAATTTTTGGATTCATTATCCAGTATAATAAATCTTTCTAAATAAAATTTTTGGATTCATTATCCAGTATAAAAACTTTCCAAATAAAATTTTTGAATTTATTATCCAGTATAATAAATCTTTTTAAATAAAATTTTTGGATTCATTATCCAGTATATTGAAACGTTCAAAATAAAATTTTTAGATTCATTATCCAGTATAATGAAACTTTCAAAATAAAATTTTTGGATTCATTATCCAATATAATGAAACTTTCAAAATAAAATTTTTGGATTCATTATCCTGTATGATAAATCTTTCAAAATAAAATTTTTGGATTCATTATGCAGTATAATTAAACTTTCAAAATAAAATTTTTGGATTCATTATCCAGTATAAAAAACTTTCAAAATGAAATTTATGGATTCATTATCCAGTATAAAAAACTTTCAAAATAAAATTTTTGGATTCATTATCCAGTATAAAAAATTTCAAAATAAAATTTTTGAATTTATTATCCAGTATAATAAATGTTTCTAAATAAAATTTTTGGATTCATTATCCAGTATATTGAAACGTTCAAAATAAAATTTTTGGATTCATTATCCAGTATAATAAAACTTTCAAAACAAAATTTTTGGATTCATTATCCAGTATGAAAAAACTTTCAAAATAAAATTTTTGGATTCATTATCCAGTATAATAAATCTTTCTAAATAAAATTTTTGGATTCATTATCCAGTATAAAAAATTTCAAAATAAAATTTTTGAATTCATTATCCAGTATATTGCAACGTTCAAAATAAAATTTTTGGATTCATTATCCAGTATAATAAAACTTTCAAAACAAAATTTTTGGATTCATTATCCAGTATAATAAATCTTTCAAAATAAAATTTTTGGATTCATTATCCAGTATAATGAAACTTTCAGAATAAAATTGTTGGATTCATTATTCAGTATAATAAAAGTTTTAAAATAAAATCTTTTGATTCATTATCCAGAATAATAAAACTTTCTAAATAAAATTTTTGGATTCATTATCCAGTATAAAAACTTTCAAAATAAAATTTTTGAATTCATTATCCAGTATAATAAATCTTTCTAAATAAAATTTTTGGATTCATTATCCAGTATATTGAAACGTTCAAAATAAAATTTTTGGATTCATTATCCAGTATAATGAAACTTTCAAAATAAAATTTTTGGATTCATTATCCAGTATGAAAAAACTTTCAAAATAAAATTTTTGAATTGATTATCCAGTATAATAAATCTTTCAAAATAAAATTTTTGGATTCATTATCCAGTATAATGAAACTTTCAAAATAAAATTTTTGGATTCATTATCCAGTATAATAAAAATTTCAAAATAACATTTTTGGATTCATTATCCAGTATAAAAAAACTTTCAAAATAAAATTTTTGGATATAATATCCACAATAATAAAACTTTCAAAATAAAATTTTTGGATTCATTATCCAGTATAATAAATCTTTCAAAATAAAGTTTTTGGATTCATTATCCAGTATATTGAAACTTTCAAAATAAAATTTTTGAATTCATTATCCAGTATAATGAAACTTTCAAAATAAAATTTTTGGATTCATTATCCAGTATGAAAAAACTTTCAAAATAAAATTTTTGGATTCATTATCCAGTATAATAAATCTTTCTAAATAAAATTTTTGGATTCATTATCCAGTATAAAAACTTTCAAAATAAAATTTTTGAATTTATTATCCAGTATAATAAATCTTTTTAAATAAAATTTTTGGATTCATTATCCAGTATATTGAAACGTTCAAAATAAAATTTTTGGATTCATTATCCAGTATAATAAAACTTTCAAAACAAAATTTTTGGATTCATTATCCAGTATAATAAATCTTTCAAAATAAAATTTTTGGATTCATTATCCAGTATAATGAAACTTTCAAAATAAAATTTTTGGATTCATTATCCAGTATGAAAAAACTTTCAAAATAAAATTTTTGGATTCATTATCCAGTATAATAAATCTTTCAAAATGAAATTTATGGATTCATTATCCAGTATAAAAAACTTTCAAAATAAAATTTTTGGATTCATTATCCAGTATAATAAAAGTTACAAAATAAAATTGTTGGATTCATTATTCAGTATAATAAAAGTTTTAAAATAAAATTTTTGGATTTCATTATCCAGTATTATAATATTTTCAAAATAAAATTTTTGGATTCATTATCCAGTATAAAAAAACTTTCAAAATAAAATTTTTGGATTCATTATCCAGTATAATAAATCTTTCAAAATAACATTTTTGGATTCATTATCCAGTCTAAAAAAACTTTCAAAATAACATTTTTGGATTCATTATTCAGTATAATAATAGTTTTAAAATAAAATTTTTGGATTTCATTATCCAGTATTATAATATTTTCAAAATAAAATTTTTGGATTCATTATCCAGTATAAAAAAACTTTCAAAATAAAATTTTTGGATTCATTATCCAGTATAATAAATCTTCCAAAAAAAAATTTTTTGATTCATTATCCAGTATATTAAAACTTTTTAAATAAAATTTTTGGATTCATTATCCAGTATAATAAAACTTTCAAAATAAAATTTTTGGAATCATTATCCAGTATAGTAAAAGTTTCAAAATAAAATTTTTGGATTCATTATTCAGTATTATAAAACTTTCAAAATAAAATGTTTGGATTCATTATCCAGTATAAAAAAACGTTCAAAATAAAATTTATGGATTCATTATCTAGTATAATAAAACTTTCAAAATAAAATTTTTGGATTCATTATCCAGTATAATAAAAAGTTACAAAATAAAATGGTTGGATTCATTGTTCAGTATAATAAAACTTTTAAAATGACATTTTTGGATTTCATTATCCATTATAACAATATTTTCAAAATAAAATTTTTTGATTCTTTATCCAGTATAATAAAACATTCAAAATAACATTTTTCAATTCATTATCCAGTATAATAAATCTTTCAAAATAAAATTTATGGATTCATTATCTAGTATAATAAAACTTTCAAAATAACATTTTTGGATTCATTATTCAGTATAAAAAACTTTAAAAATAAAATGTTTGGATTCATTATCCAGTATAATAAATCTTTCAAAATAAAATTTTTGGATTCATTATCCAGTATAAAAAACTTTAAAAATAAAATTTTTGGATTCATTATCCAGTATAATAACTCTTTCTAAATAAAATTTTTGGATTCATTATCCAATATAAAAACTTTCAAAATAAAATTTTTGGATTCATTATCCTGTATGATAAATCTTTCAAAATAAAATTTTTGGATTCATTATCCAGTATAATTAAACTTTCAAAATAAAATTTTTGGATTCATTATCCAGTATAAAAAACTTTCAAAATGAAATTTATGGATTCATTATCCAGTATAAAAAACTTTCAAAATAAAATTTTTGGATTCATTATCCAGTATAATGAAACTTTCAAAATAAAATTTTTGGATTCATTATCCAGTATAAAAAACTTTCAAAATGAAATTTATGGATTCATTATCCAGTATAAAAAACTTTCAAAATAAAATTGTTGGATTCATTATTCAGTATAATAAAAGTTTTAAAATAAAATTTTTTGATTCATTATCCAGTATAATAAAAATTTCAAAATAACATTTTTGGATTCATTATCCAGTATAAAAAAACTTTCAAAATAAAATTTTTGGATATAATATCCAGAATAATAAAACTTTCAAAATAAAATTTTTGGATTCATTATCCAGTATAATAAATCTTTCAAAATAAAATTTTTGGATTCATTATCCAGTATAATGAAACTTTCAAAATAAAATTTTTGGATTCATTATCCAGTATAATGAAACTTTCAAAATAAAATTTTTGGATTCATTATCCAGTATGAAAAAACTTTAAAAATAAAATGTTTGGATTCATTATCCAGTATAATAAATCTTTCTAAATAAAATTTTTGGATTCATTATCCAGTATAAAAAATTTCAAAATAAAATTTTTGAATTTATTATCCAGTATAATAAATCTTTCTAAATAAAATTTTTGCATTCATTATCCAGTATATTGCAACGTTCAAAATAAAATTTTTGGATTCATTATCCAGTATAATAAAACTTTCAAAACAAAATTTTTGGATTCATTATCCAGTATAATAAATCTTTCAAAATAAAATTTTTGGATTCATTATCCAGTATAATGAAACTTTCAAAATAAAATTGTTGGATTCATTATTCAGTATAATAAAAGTTTTAAAATAAAATTTTTTGATTCATTATCCAGAATAATAAAACTTTCAAAATAAAATTTTTGGATTCATTATCCAGTATAATAAATCTTTCAAAATAAAATTTTTGGATTCACTATCCAGTATAATGAAACTTTCAAAATAAAATTTTTGGATTCATTATCCAGTATAATGAAACTTTCAAAATAAAATTTTTGCATTCATTATCCAGTATGAAAAAACTTTCAAAATAAAATTTTTGGATTCATTATCCAGTATAATAAATCTTTCTAAATAAAATTTTTGGATTCATTATCCAGTATAAAAACTTTCAAAATAAAATTTTTGAATTTATTATCCAGTATAATAAATCTTTTTAAATAAAATTTTTGGATTCATTATCCAGTATATTTAAACGTTCAAAATAAAATTTTTGGATTCATTATCCAGTATAATAAAACTTTCAAAACAAAATTTTTGGATTCATTATCCAGTATAATAAATCTTTCAAAATAAAATTTTTGGATTCATTATCCAGTATAATGAAACTTTCAAAATAAAATTTTTGGATTCATTATCCAATATAATGAAACTTTCAAAATAAAATTTTTGGATTCATTATCCAGTATGAAAAAACTTTCAAAATAAAATTTTTGGATTCATTATCCAGTATAATAAATCTTTCAAAATGAAATTTATGGATTCATTATCCAGCATAAAAAACTTTCAAAATAAAATTTTTGGATTCATTATCCAGTATAATAAAAGTTACAAAATAAAATTGTTGGATTCATTATTCAGTATAATAAAAGTTTTAAAATAAAATTTTTGGATTTCATTATCCAGTATAATAATATTTTCAAAATGAAATTTTTTGATTCATTATCCAGCATAATAAAACTTTCAAAATAACATTTTTGGATTCATTATCCAGTCTAAAAAAACTTTCAAAATAACATTTTTGGATTCATTATTCAGTATAATAATAGTTTTAAAATAAAATTTTTGGATTTCATTATCCAGTATAATAATATTTTCAAAATAAAATTTTTGGATTCATTATCCAGTATAAAAAAACTTTCAAAATAAAATTTTTGGATTCATTATCCAGTATAATAAATCTTCCAAAAAAAATTTTTTTGATTCATTATCCAGTATATTAAAACTTTTTAAATAAAATTTTTGGATTCATTATCCAGTATAATAAAACTTTCAAAATAAAATTTTTGGAATCATTATCCAGTATAGTAAAAGTTTCAAAATAAAATTTTTGGATTCATTATTCAGTATTATAAAACTTTCAAAATAAAATGTTTGGATTCATTATCCAGTATAATAAAAGTTTCAAAATAAAATTTTTGGATTCATTATCCAGTATAAAAAAACGTTCAAAATAAAATTTTTGGATTCATTATTCAGTATAATAAAACTTTCAAAATAAAATTTTTGGATTCATTATCCAGTATAATAAATCTTTCAAAATAAAATTTATGGATTCATTATCTAGTATAATAAAACTTTCAAAATAAAATTTTTGGATTCATTATCCAGTATAATAAAAAGTTACAAAATAAAATTGTTGGATTCATTGTTCAGTATAATAAAACTTTTAAAATAACATTTTTGGATTTCATTATCCAGTATAACAATATTTTCAAAATAAAATTTTTTGATTCTTTATCCAGTATAATAAAACATTCAAAATAACATTTTTCAATTCATTATCCAGTATAATAAATCTTTCAAAATAAAATTTATGTATTCATTATCTAGTATAATAAAACTTTCAAAATAAAATTTTTGGATTTATTATCCAGTATAATAAAAAGTTACAAAATAAAATTGTTGGATTCATTATTCAGTATAATAAAACTTTTAAAATAAAATTTTTGGATTTCATTATCCAGTATAATAATATTTTCAAAATAAAATTTTTTGATTCATTATCCAGTATAATAAAACTTTCAAAATAACATTTTTGGATTCATTATTCAGTATAAAAAACTTTAAAAATAAAATGTTTGGATTCATTATCCAGTATAATAAATCTTTCTAAATAAAATTTTTGGATTCATTATCCAATATGAAAACTTTCAAAATAAAATTTTTGGATTCATTATCCAGTATGATAAATCTTTCAAAATAAAATTTTTGGATTCATTATCCAGTATAAAAAACTTTAAAAATAAAATTTTTGGATTCATTATCCAGTATAATAACTCTTTCTAAATAAAATTTTTGGATTCATTATCCAATATAAAAACTTTCAAAATAAAATTTTTGGATTCATTATCCTGTATGATAAATCTTTCAAAATAAAATTTTTGGATTCATTATCCAGTATAATTAAACATTCAAAATAAAATTTTTGGATTCATTATCCAGTATAAAAAACTTTCAAAATGAAATTTATGGATTCATTATCCAGTATAAAAAACTTTCAAAATAAAATTTTTGGATTCATTATCCAGTATAATGAAACTTTCAAAATAAAATTTTTGGATTCATTATCCAGTATAAAAAACTTTCAAAATGAAATTTATGGATTCATTATCCAGTATAAAAAACTTTCAAAATAAAATTGTTGGATTCATTATTCAGTATAATAAAAGTTTTAAAATAAAATTTTTTGATTCATTATCCAGTATAATAAAAATTTCAAAATAACATTTTTGGATTCATTATTCAGTATAAAAAACTTTAAAAATAAAATGTTTGGATTCATTATCCAGTATAATAAATCTTTCTAAATAAAATTTTTGGATTCATTATCCAATATAAAAACTTTCAAAATAAAATTTTTGGATTCATTATCCTGTATGATAAATCTTTCAAAATAAAATTTTTGGATTCATTATCCAGTATAATAAATCTTTCAAAATAAAATTTTTGGATTCATTATCCAGTATAATGAAACTTTCAAAATAAAATTTTTGGATTCATTATCCAGTATAATGAAACTTTCAAAATAAAATTTTTGGATTCATTATCCAGTATGAAAAAACTTTCTAAATAAAATTTTTGGATTCATTATCCAGTATAATAAATCTTTCTAAATAAAATTTTTGGATTCATTATCCAGTATAAAAACTTTCAAAATAAAATTTTTGGATTCATTATCCAGTATATTGAAACTTTCAAAATAAAATTTTTGGATTCATTATCTAGTATAATAAAACTTTCAAAATAAAATTTTGGATTCATTATCCAGTATAATAAAAAGTTACAAAATAAAATTGTTGGATTCATTATTCAGTATAATAAAACTTTTAAAATAAAATTTTTGGATTTTATTATCCAGTATAATAATATTTTCAAAATAAAATTTTTTGATTCATTATCCTGTATAATAAAACTTTCAAAATAACATTTTTGGATTCATTATCCAGTATAAAAAACTTTAAAAATAAAATTTTTGGATTCATTATCCAGTATAATAAATCTTTCTAAATAAAATTTTTGGATTCATTATCCAATATAAAAACTTTCAAAATAAAATTTTTGGATTCATTATCCTGTATGATAAATCTTTCAAAATAAAATTTTTGGATTCATTATCCAGTATAATTAAACTTTCAAAATAAAATTTTTGGATTCATTATCCAGTATAAAAAACTTTCAAAATGAAATTTATGGATTCATTATCCAGTATAAAAAACTTTCAAAATAAAATTTTTGGATTCATTATCCAGTATAATGAAACTTTCAAAATAAAATTTTTGGATTCATTATCCGGTATAAAAAACCTTCAAAATGAAATTTATGGATTCATTATCCAGTATAAAAAACTTTCAAAATAAAATTGTTGGATTCATTATTCAGTATAATAAAAGTTCTAAAATAAAATATTTTGATTCATTATCCAGTATAATAAAAATTTCAAAATAACATTTTTGGATTCATTATCCAGTATAATAAATCTTTCAAAATAAAATTTTTGGATTCATTATCCAGTATAATGAAACTTTCAAAATAAAATTTTTGGATTCATTATCCAGTATAATGAAACTTTCAAAATAAAATTTTTGGATTCATTATCCAGTATGAAAAAACTTTCAAAATAAAATTTTTGGATTCATTATCCAGTATAATAAATCTTTCTAAATAAAATTTTTGGATTCCTTATCCAGTATAAAAACTTTCAAAATAAAATTTTTGAATTCATTATCCAGTATAATAAATCTTTCTAAATAAAATTTTTGGATTCATTATCCAGTATATTGAAACGTTCAAAATAAAATTTTTGGATTCATTATACAGTATAATGAAACTTTCAAAATAAAATTTTTGGATTCATTATCCTGTATGAAAAAACTTTCAAAATAAAATTTTTGGATTCATTATCCAGTATAATAAATCTTTCTAAATAAAATTTTTGGATTCATTATCCAGTATAAAAACTTTCAAAATAAAATTTTTGAATTCATTATCCAGTATAATAAATCTTTCTAAATAAAATTTTTGGATTCATTATCCAGTATATTGAAACGTTCAAAATAAAATTTTTGGATTCATTATCCAGTATGATGAAACTTTCAAAATAAAATTTTTGGATTCATTATCCAGTATAAAAAACTTTCAAAATGAAATTTATGGATTCATTATCCAGTATAAAAAACTTTCAAAATAAAATTGTTGGATTCATTATTCAGTATAATAAAAGTTTTAAAATAAAATTTTTTGATTCAATATCCAGTATAATAAATCTTTCAAAATAAAATTTTTGGATTCATTATCCAGTATAATGAAACTTTCAAAATAAAATTTTTGGATTCATTATCCAGTATAATGAAACTTTCAAAATAAAATTTTTGGATTCATTATCCAGTATGAAAAAACTTTCAAAATAAAATTTTTGGATTCATTATCCAGTATAATAAATCTTTCTAAATAAAATTTTTGGATTCATTATCCAGTATAAAAACTTTCAAAATAAAATTTTTGAATTTATTATCCAGTATAATAAATCTTTCTAAATAAAATTTTTGGATTCATTATCCAGTATATTGAAACGTTCAAAATAAAATTTTTGGATTCATTATCCAGTATAATAAAACTTTCAAAATAATATTTTTGGATTCATTATCCAGTATAATAAATCTTTCAAAATAAAATTTTTGGATTCATTATCCAGTATAATGAAACTTTCAAAATAAAATTTTTGGATTCATTATCCAGTATAATGAAACTTTCAAAATAAAATTTTTGGATTCATTATCCAGTATGAAAAAACTTTCAAAATAAAATTTTTGGATTCATTATCCAGTATAATAAATCTTTAAAATAAAATTTTTGGATTCATTATCCAGTATATTGAAACGTTCAAAATAAAATTTTTGGATTCATTATCCAGTATAATGAAACTTTCAAAATAAAATTTTTGGATTCATTATCCTGTATGAAAAAACTTTCAAAATAAAATTTTTGGATTCATTATCCAGTATAATAAATCTTTCTAAATAAAATTTTTGGATTCATTATCCAGTATAAAAACTTTCAAAATAAAATTTTTGAATTCATTATCCAGTATAATAAATCTTTCTAAATAAAATTTTTGGATTCATTATCCAGTATATTGAAACGTTCAAAATAAAATTTTTGGATTCATTATCCAGTATGATGAAACTTTCAAAATAAAATTTTTGGATTCATTATCCAGTATAAAAAACTTTCAAAATGAAATTTATGGATTCATTATCCAGTATAAAAAACTTTCAAAATAAAATTGTTGGATTCATTATTCAGTATAATAAAAGTTTTAAAATAAAATTTTTTGATTCATTATCCAGTATAATAAATCTTTCAAAATAAAATTTTTGGATTCATTATCCAGTATAATGAAACTTTCAAAATAAAATTTTTGGATTCATTATCCAGTATAATGAAACTTTCAAAATAAAATTTTTGGATTCATTATCCAGTATGAAAAAACTTTCAAAATAAAATTTTTGGATTCATTATCCAGTATAATAAATCTTTCTAAATAAAATTTTTGGATTCATTATCCAGTATAAAAACTTTCAAAATAAAATTTTTGAATTTATTATCCAGTATAATAAATCTTTCTAAATAAAATTTTTGGATTCATTATCCAGTATATTGAAACGTTCAAAATAAAATTTTTGGATTCATTATCCAGTATAATAAAACTTTCAAAATAATATTTTTGGATTCATTATCCAGTATAATAAATCTTTCAAAATAAAATTTTTGGATTCATTATCCAGTATAATGAAACGTTCAAAATAAAATTTTTGGATTCATTATCCAGTATAATGAAACTTTCAAAATAAAATTTTTGGATTCATTATCCAGTATGAAAAAACTTTCAAAATAAAATTTTTGGATTCATTATCCAGTATAATAAATCTTTCTAAATAAAATTTTTGGATTCATTATCCAGTATAAAAACTTTCAAAATAAAATTTTTGTATTCATTATCCAGTATAATAAATCTTTCTAAATAAAATTTTTGGATTTATTATCCAGTATAAAAACTTTCAAAATAAAATTTTTGAATTCATTATCCAGTATAATAAATCTTTCTAAATAAAATTTTTGAATTCATTATTCAGTATAAAAAAACTTTCAAAATAAAATTTTTGGATTCATTATCCAGTATAAAAAACTTTCAAAATAAAATTTTTGGATTCATTATCCAGTATAATAAAACTTTCAAAATAAATTTTTTTGATTCATTATCCAGAATAATAAATCTTTCAGAATAAAATTTATGGATTCATTATCCAGTATAAAAAACTTTCAAAATAAAATTTTTGGATTCGTTATCCAATATAATAAACCTTTCAAAATAAAATTTTTGGAATCATTATCCAGTATAGTAAAAGTTTCAAAATAAAATTTATGGATTCATTATCCAGTATAAAAAACTTTCAAAATAAAATTTTTTGTTTCATTATTCAGTATAATAAAAGTTACAAAATAAAATTTTTGGATTCATTATCCAGTATAATAAAAGTTACAAACACATTAACAATAACATATTTATATAGGTTTATGTTTATACTATATCTACAATTTTTTCCTAAAGGAGAATTATTTAGAGATGTGTGGTTTCAGATGGCATGTGGAAGGTGGAAAATTCTTTTCTACAGAAATATTTTTCTCTACAAAATGGTACAGCAGGGACAAGGGTTAAGAAAACATCATATATTCTTATCGATAATAGGATTAAACTTGCCTCTGCTAAACTACTGGATCTGAGATATACCATTAGTGAATATCTCAATGTTGTCAGCCATGCTCTGGATATTGTCCGTGCTGGACTGGCAATCATTCCAGATGATGCCAATGATGATGACATTTCAAGTCCTCCAATGTCAACAGCAGCATCAACGGTGGCTTTTACCTGCCATACACTGGAATATGGGCCAGCTAATACTCCAGATCATGCTGGTGATGGCAATGAGGATATGAGTGGTCAATTGTCAGCGTTGGTCTCAACTCTGTGGCTGACAACTTTGATAACCAAACTGTTATAGTAGGGGGTAGAAGGTGTCAGAGAAGGATTGTCATACGTGAACTAAGTAATTTCAGTTTCATTGCATCACAAACCTAAATTATATTTTTATTACATTCTACAATTTTATTGGCACACATAAGTGCACACGTACAAGAGTACATGATAAACATTGACCCATAGACTGTGGCTTATTATATCCTACTACCACTTCTGCCGTGGCTTTGCTAGCACAAGTTTAAAATTGTCACACTTTTCATAAACATCATAATGATAGTTTGATAGTATATAATGAATATACATAATAATAATATAAAGAGTGTTTATTGTCATTCGGACCATTGAAATTAGAAAAAAGTGGTAATTTTTAAAGTTCATTTATCAAATCAGTTGACAAAAATCTATAAATATATATTATTTTACTAATAATACCTTTTTTCTATGAAATTTAATGATTTAAAAAACTCTGAAATGCATATTATTGATTCTTCTGTAAAATGTCCAAAAATGAGAAAATGAATTTTGAATGATAGTAATATGAAAATGATTGCTTAAGTACTTATCAAAAAAAATATATATATTTATTATTTTTTAAATTTATTTTTTTGTATTAAGAAATAGATAAAAGAGCTACTAGAATTGTTTGATATTTTATTTTGAATTGTTGCTGATACTTTGATTACCTCAAAACCTCTCTTTGTACAACATGATGGTTTTTCCATCTGGAGCAACAATCACTAAACTACTGGAAGAGCCTACTCTAGAACATGCAACATAAAGTTGTCCATGTGAGAAACAGTCATCTCTCAAATTATTTCCAGCTACTTTTATAGACTGTCATTGTGATTTGTTAATTGTCATCGCAAATCAGTCTTTAACTGGAAATTGTATTCTTTTGAATTTGAAAGGTTAATCTGATGAAATTAGTGATGTAAAAATAATCTTGGGAATTTACTTGTTCACTTATTTTCTTTCTTTAGTTTTGGCTTATAATTTCTCAATTTCCTAAAATGTTCAATATTATTCCCTTATTTAATTTTGCTGATAATTTGATTATCCCGAAACCTCTTTATATACAACATTAGGGGTTCTTCCATCTGGAGCAAGAATTACGAAACTACAGGAAGAGCTTACTCTAGAACATACAACATAAAATTGTCCATGTGAGAATAAGTCGTATCTCAAATCAATTCCTGCCTTATGAGTTTTGCTTAACACTCAATGAATGACATGGTAACCTTAGCTAAACCTAATTTGGTATTTTTGAACATAACAGCTGGTCCAACAGACATCCTATTATACTTATAAATATTCAATTCGAGCCAATATTAAAAGTTTAAAAAACTGCCAGTCTAATGGGTTTTTATAATGTACAAAAGTATTTAATTTGTTTTAGATCATATCTAACCATGTACTTATGGTTACTGAAAAACAACTATAGCCACCTCCTAATATATATGCAATCATAGTTAGTAAATAAATTTATATAAGCATATCTAGTACTTGAGCGTAAATAATATCCCAATTTGTATGATTCTCAAAACAAAACAATTTAGTATAATTCTATATCTATTCATTCAACCAATACGTTAACACACACAAAAATTGAATTTTTATTTATTATTTGATAATTTAATGAGAATTATTTTATAAATTAATAGATTTATTAAGTTATAAATTGAAGACGTTTTCAATTCAATACCATTTTACTTAATATTGTACAATAAATAAAGTAATATAACGTATACGTTAAAACAGCTGTTATGCAAACTAACTTAAACACATATGAAAATTATATGAAATCTTATTTTCACCTAATTTAAGCATCAGCTGTACGTCCTAGCGTGATTACTGCCATCTATTGATTATTAGTTGCATCTTTATTAATAATTCTTAAAGATCAATATGTGACTGAATGCTTGATCAAAATAGTTGGTGGTTACATTTTTAATTTTTTTCTTGTATTTTGAAAAATATCAACTCAGATGCTCCAATTATGCAAATATGACAGAACGTTTCTAGGAGTGGGTTTAATAGCTTCCCAAAGTTTCATGTCGATCAGATAAATGGTTTACATTATACAGATGTGAATTCTGTGTATTTCTTATAATAAATTTCTACTTGTTTTTTCTTTTGATTTCCACCCCTTAAATTAAAATTTTACTAAATACTCTCTTAGTGCGCCCCCATGCCCCTTATCTTATGGCGAAGGTTCCCACTAAATTCTAGTGTAACCGCTATTAGTTTCGGCTCTGCGTTGATCATCAGTCAGTCAGGACTTCAATTTTTATGTATAGAGATGGTATGAATATTGAGTTAAATATTGAGATGTATGTTAAAATTTGTTAACATACAAATTTAACATATTTGGTATGTTAATACAAATATTGTATTAACATTGTAATTACTGATTTTAGTGTCACTTGGCAAAAAAAACCTCTACTTACTGATATATTATAGCAGATGAATTTGACACTAGATCAGCAGATTAGTGGTTTTTTGCATAGTTATACTAAAAGTAATAAATTAAAAAACCACTTGATGTACTACACAAAAATGGCCAAATAATTATCAAATGAAAGCAAAAATGATTAATATGTTGTAGTTATATCACTATTAGTAAATATTGTGATATGTTGCCAAACTTTAATTCCTTGTTACATACAGTGTACTAATATTCTTACTATTAATATTTTCAGGCCAAACCCCTGCTCTAAGCAGAAGTTATCGAGGAAATAGACCCCCATGAGGATCCCACTTCCTTTCAACCACAGATAAATGTAATATACGAGGTCTGTTCAAAAAATACGCGGACTGTTTGAATTTTGCGGCTCAAGTTAGTTTCAGGAGAATCCGCTTGGTGTCTCCTTCAAAGTACTCTCCTCCCCAACACACACCTATCCCAACGGCGTTTCCACTTGTTAAAACAGTCCTGGTACGCTTCTTTTGTGATGGCGTTCAGCTCCTTCGTCGCATTTGCCTTAATCTCCAAATCGTTTCAAATCTTCTTCCTTTGAGGTTTTTTTTGAGTTTTGGGAATACGAAAAAGTCACAAGGAGCAAGGTCAGGTGATTAGGGGGGGGGGGGAGGGGAAAAGAACAGTGATCGAGTGTTTGGCCAAAAACTCACGAGTTCTGAGTGATGAGTGAGCTGGAGCGTTGTCGTGATGGAAAAACCAGTTATCACTTCTCCACAGTTCTGGCCTTTTGCGTCGGACGGCGTCCCTCAGACGTTTCAGTACTTCAATGTAGGTAATCTGGTTGACTGTAGAGCCTTCAGGGAGGTACTCGTAATGAACAACACCATTAGCATAAAAAAAAACTGTCAGCATCATTTTCACATTCGACCGAACTTGGCGAGCTTTTTTGGGTCTTGGGGACGTTTGACTCACCCATTGGGATGACTGGACCTTCTTTTCAATGTCGAAACCATACACCCATGATTCATCACCGGTTATAATTCTTGACAAAAAGTTCTCATCTTCATTTGAACGATCAAGCAGTTCCCGACAAACCCGGACGCGATTGGCTTTTTGGTCGTCGGTCATCATGCGTGGCACAAACATTCTTTACTAAACTACGTGTAACTCATCAACAAATAAAGATATCTGCGACTGAAATACCGTCAGTCAGTCAGTCAGAGAAGGACGTTTTAAAACTCTTTGCTGCACGGAACTATTCCAAGTTCTGTGACCCCATGTTGCACGGAACTATGAAAAATTAAAAAAATCTTATATTTAATTGTTTTCTGTTTTATTGGGTATCAGATAACATGTTAATACAAATTTAGAATTTTTTTCTTTTGTCATATATATAAATAATGGGTGTTACATTTTCTGTAACACTATGTAAGCCGATGTTAAAGGCTGTTACATTGTTTGCATGACTATGTAACATGTAATTTGAGTAATTTCTACTGAAACACAAAATGTATTGTAGTATGTTTACTAGGTTGTTGTGGAGTGAATGAAAATGCAAATGACTAGGTAAAAATCAGGCTATATTATTATGAGATACATTTAATAAATACCTATGATTATTGTTTGAGGAAAATTTTAAAAAAAACATTCATTTACTGCAATACACTGAAAGTCTCTTGCCAATTTACTGCTTTGAGTGATACTTTTGAAACAATCCTTGCTTTTGCTCAAGCCCAGAGGAACACAGCAAATGGAACACATCCAGAATGTCGACACTTGTTTCTTCTTAGTGCTACACAAGGCGCATCGCCGTCTTGTAGCTCTTTTTGGCTGATGGGAAGAGGCGGACCGTCGTATTTCTGTAGGAACATTTGGTTTGCTGCAAGCTACCTGCAGTTTTGTACTGGGACCAGGGCTACAGTTTGCGTGTGTAACATACTGGTTCCCGACAAGTCCAAACACAATTTGTCGTCGAAATGTTTTGAGGTCCATTCTTTCAATGGGAAGGCAGTTGTGAATAGCAAACGCATTTATAACAGCAGCATCGATAAAGAAAAAGAAAATCCTGTGCCACCACTTGCGACTCTTTCGGCTTATTTCATAAGCGGCTTTTCTTTGGTCAAACTTATCCACGCAGTTCATATGCAAATTATAGTCCAATATGGCAACTGGGCAGATAACATTGATCCGCTCCCCATTAGTTTGTTTCCTCTTGACTGTAGTGGGTTCGCGTGGGTCATGGAAATTAGATACCATATGGACCGCTTTATTATCAATCCACTTCACCGCAGATATCCCTTTGTCACTAACGTACCAGTCGTAGTCTCCACGGGTCATGTCTGCTGTAGCCTTGAACTTTGGCAGATGTTTTCTATCGACATTTATTGTTCCACACGCATTTATTCCTAAATCTTTTAGATCTTCCATCAAAAAAAACACTGACATAATAGTTGTCAATGTACAAACTGTGGTTTTTTTGTTGTAAGCATTCTGTTATTCTTCTCACTACTGATGGGCCTAGATCATATTGCCTTCCTTCAGCAACTTTCCCAGTGTAAATTTCAAATTTGATGATGTATCCAGACTTGTCAGCCAATATCCACAGCTTGTATCCACGCTTTATCGGTTTCTTAGGGAGATACTGTTTTAGTGTACTTCTTCCTTTAAACTTTATCATGGATTTGTCCACAGCCAATACTTGTCCGGGCTTGAAATTGTTTTCAAAATTTCCCCCAATTCTGTCTAAGAAAGGTCGAAGTTTATACAGTTTATCATAATTTTCCTCTCCTCTTAGAGGCATGACACTGTTGTCATTTAGGTGAAGATTTCCTAGTAGCCAGCTAAATCGGTTTACAGGCATAACCCTGCTAATGAAGGGATCATTTAAGTCGATGTCGATAGACCAGTAGTCTCTGTAACTGGGCATCCTTTTTATTCCCATAAGAATGTTGATACCTAGGAATGCCTTTACCTCTTGTGACGTTGTTGGAGTATACCTTTTGCCAGACTGTTGAGCGTATAAGTTAGTCTGGAAAGCAATATTATCAACCATGTCGTCTGAAATCATTGTTTCAAATATATTTTTTGGAGATGGATCATCCATTGGTATGATTTTTTCTGAGACACCGACATGGCCGTCTACTATTCCTGATTGGGTTGGAACAATGTCCACCTCTTTACCCCATTTTGGAATGGGCCTTTGTTCAGGGCCAAACTTGACAGGTTTTGGCTTTTTTGTTTTTGTTGTGGTCCCTCCTTTACGCCCGGGTTATTATGGGCTGTGATGTGCTGCTATCATGATCTCCAATCTCATCAATGTCATTGGCAGCTTTTGACAAAGCATCAGGCAAAACGAAATCATTAGAATCAGGATTTGGTTCAGGCATTTGAAAATAATCATGATCGAAAAGAGGCATGAACAAGTTATCAACTTGTTCATCTTCCAGAGGTAGATCCTTGAATGTTGTACATTCTCCAACTTCTGTGTCATCATCATCTTGTTCTAGGTCATCTTCTGATTCTCCCCCTGAAGGTATAGGTTGAAAAAGAAGATACTCCTCTATTTCTTTCTCATCAAGAATTCTCTTCGACATTTTGACACCTAGAATAAAATCTTCAATCAGGATAAGACAAATTTATTGATGTAATCTAACCTAACCTAACCTAACCTTACCGTGTCTCTAAAGAAAATTATTATTTTTAGCTCGAAAATTTTATGTAGGAGTTGTGGATTGAAAAAACGTGAATTATACTTATGCTGAATAAATAACTTGCGGCCAAGAGAAAAAATTCAAAATCTGTAAATGGTATTCCATGTTGCATGGTGTTACATTTTTTGAACAAGGGCCGGACCCCGCTTTCATAGTGGTACATAATTTGTATTCAACATAACCTATCACCTAGTAATGTCTAACTGAAATAAATCATGTAAATACAACATTATATTGTATAACGAAATCATAAGTTCATTTTCCATTAAGAATAAGTAGAATCAATAATAAACTTACCTCGATAATCACGAAAGTATCAATGACAACAGTAAACACCAACAGAATCACAGTTGAACGTCTCTAAGCACAATAAATAAATGTTTCCTTCAAATACCCACATACCCTATCTAGTGGTGATCTATTGAACTACAGGGAAATGTACACTGTGAAACAATGGACAAAAATTTGGTGTTACATTTTCTGTAACACTATGCTGCAAAGAGTTAATCATTTTTTTTTTTTTTTTTTTTTTCATTTTACTTGGGTCTGAGCCCCCAAAACCCGCCCAGCCCTCGTGGCAGCAGCCAACCTCTAGCGAGCTACCTCCGTCTCACATGCGCATGCGGTTAGTATCCCTACCACGAATGAAGGAAACGGGATTGATTGCCCATGTACCAAGCTCATAAGCTCTTTTCATGGAGAATCAGGAGATAGTGAAATGAAACAGTACGGTAAGTGTCGCGCTAAGAGCGGGATGAAAAAACCTGGCAAGAAAGAAACCCTGCCAGGAAAAATCCCACGACAGATCATGCAGGAACCCTGGGGGCTTGGATCACCTTATACTAAGGAATAAGGAGAGGTATTACCTTGCAAATACCTTGTTAGTGAGTCTATGGCAGGAATGGCATGCACATCTTCTTCTGCGGCCTACTCGAAACTGAAAAGGCATGCAATCAAATTATTACTTCCGTTGGGGCTAAGCTGCTGCCCTGGAGATGTGCCCCTGCGTCACCTGGAACATAACTGTGAAGCAGAATTTATTAGTATGTATATTTTATTTTGGTGGTATGGTGTGAGCTAGGCGGTCAGTAAGGACAGCGGCCGTCTGTGTGTGTCGTGGGTGGGGTCATATCTACCCAGTGAGGAAATGAGTGTTGATGTTGTATGTGCGTGAGCCTGTTTGTAGAACTTTGTTGCTAAGTGTCGGAGGTGTTGTTTGATGAAAGGCACTTTTAAGTCAGTGTGAAGCAGTGTTGATCTTGTACATCTAGGTGCCTTCGTGATTATTCGCAAAAAATTGTTTTGGAATAACTGTAGTCTGCGTGTGCGTGTGTTACCTGCATGGCCCCAGACGGGTGATGCGTAAGTGAGTATGCTGCGCAACATAGATACATATATAGTAGTGGCCGCCCGTAGTGAAAGTGGGCTTGTTCTGTTAAGCATTGGATATAGTTGTGTTAATCTAATTGTTGCTTTTTTTAACGTGTTGGTAATGTGAGGGTCCCAAGTCAGGCCTCTGTGGAGTATGACTCCCAGTTATTTCACCTGGTTCCCCCAGTGAAAGTCCTCCCCTAATAGTTTTAGTGGTGTGTTGAGTGTTTGTGCTATACGTTTGGAGAGAAGCAGAGCCTTGCACTTGCCCACGTTCACCCTGAGGGGTGAATCTTAAATATCTTAATCTTAAATATTATTTAAGATTAATCTGAGGAACATGATCTAAGAACTACAAGGTGATTTCAAAAAATAAAAAATGTTATAAGTATTAGTTCTTATCAAAAATTTATTCTCAATTATAATAGGGGTTATAAAAACTGCAAACTAACAATACTGTTGAAGTTGCTTATTGTAAACATATTGATTCCATTAAATAAATCGTAAGTAATTTTTTTCACTAAATAAATCATAAGTAACTTTTTTCACTAAATAAATCGTAAGTTTTTTTTTAGTAACTTAGTGCAAACTATTTAAAACTTGATGTTGGGTATTGAAACTGTCAATTCACTGACAAAGCTAATCTTCCACAATTCTTAACTTAAATTAATTTTGTTTAATGTAATTTATTATGTTATAATGATTTATTATGCACTAGCAGAGGACCCGTTCTTTATACGTGGTTGAGTAATATTTATACTGGTTTAATTTGTATTTGTATTTGGGTTGAATTTAATTTGCTGAAATAAATAATCAAACTATAGTTTAAAAACTTACTGATTATTGTTTTGAAAAACCAAGAGAAGATAAGCTTTTGCTTGTAACATGACATTGGTAAAGTATAACTAATCTTGAATGATGAATAACAACAAATATTTACTACCGCCTTCTAATTGTGTATGAAAGTCACTTTTTCAGGTGATTACAAACACATTTATTATCAGCTGATTAAGCCAAGTATATAATGGAGTATAAATAATTGAGTGATAAGGGAGCTTCAAAGCCATTGGGACGGTGCCCAGATAGTATAATGTCGAAGTAAAATTTCAGCTCAATAGTCCATTAGTTTTTACGTGATTGAGTAACACACACACACAGACGCCATTCGATTTTTATATAATAGTATAGATATATTAAATCCCAATAAATATATATCAAACTATACTTACCGATTATTGTCTTGAAAAACTAAGAGGAAGAATAGCTTCTGCTTTTAACATAACATGTGTAAAGTATAACTAACTTTGAAAGATAAAGAGTTGGTAAAGCGGTTACTGGGGTTGTTTAAGTGGGTTTAAAAGTGACTTTTACAGATGATTAAAAGCTGATTATGCCAAATATATAATGGAGTATAGATAATTGAGTGTTACGAGTTTAAAGTTTAAAAGAGTTTCAGTGGAGCAGTACCCAGACAGAATTTCTAAATAAAATAGCGCTATGAGTTAACCGGGGATCCTGAGAATGTCCATGTAAAATTTCAGCATAATGGTGCCAGTAGTTTTTACGTGATGAGTACATACACACACACACCATTAGCTTTTTATATAATAGTTTAGATATATTATGATTTATTAAAAATAGTTATTACAATTTCTGTTTAGATAAACCAGCAACCAATAATGGCTGAGGCAAATAGCAATGAACCTATTGCAAACCCATTTGAAAGTGGTAAGGAAATAATGGATATTTTTCTCATCATTTTAAAGCGTTAATTATTTAATCATTTTTACATTAATTTATGACTATCCGAATTTTAATTTATTTTGTAAATTTGTAAAAATTTACTGAGACAGAATGTTTTTGATCACTCCGTGGCGATCTTCAACAGTGTCTCGCCAACTCGATCGGACATGAACTCACACTACAAATCAATCTAGACACTAATAACAAGGCAACAAATAAAAGTTTGGATAGTCATAAACTAATGTAAAAGTGATTAATTAAGTTTCACCGAATGAAATGGACTACAAAATTGAAGAGTGTTAATTATATCTTTAAAGGATTAACACAATTTAATTGTCTGTTTTAGATGAAATTCAACTACCACCCCTTTACTAAAATTACAGGTTTAGTTCTGTAGTTTACTGTGAGGAAGAAGTATGGCCTATTGGTTTCATGAATATTCAGAAAGAGGAGCTGATGTGTGCTTCAACTCTAGGTTCTGAGGCCATGGTTTAGTGGACTAATAGTTGTAACTGTACACCTTGCGAAATTTGTAAGATTAATGAGGCAAGGTGTGCAGTCAAATGTAGCCACAGTATCTGTTGCCGACCATGCCTTTCTTCCTTTTTGAATATTTCAAGATACTTAAGGATCTCAAGTGGGAATAGTGCTATCACCACTTAAATTTAAAGTGTGCTACATATTTTGTTTCACTGCCAAACTATATTATTGTTTATTTACCAGACTAAAATAGAATGTTACCTGATAAGTCAGTTCAAAAATTGTGGTTAATGGGTTTTATAAATAGTTATAGTATATGTCTAATTCAGAAAGCACTAAAAGTTGTACTTGTTAATAAAATTTTATAGCATTTATAAATTATATTATCTACATTTATTTAACACCATGCTTTCTGTTAAATAAGGTATGGTTATTATATATTTAGGGTTTTAAAAATATATAATGGTAAAGAAGAAAATTACTAATTTATGACTATTAATTCTTACAATTTTTAGTATTATAATGGCATCTAATTAAAATCGTATTAATTATTTTACAGAAAGTATAAGCTTTCTTTACAAACTATTAAAACCCAACTACTAAAATGTAAAAAACATTGATAATAATATAAATTTACCTTACTTCACACAACTGAATATCCCAAAATATATTTAAGTAATTATAACTAAAAGAAAACTACCCACAAATATGTACATATTTACTTTTTTTTTAATATTAATTTAAGGTGGTTAATTTCTGATTAATTGGATTTGTGTTGCTTTTTAAAACCAATTTGACCTGAAAAATAAATTTAACTACACATATTTATATTGCAGATTTTGATTATTGCATTTAAATAATATCTTCTACTGTATTATAAGTGTGTGAATAGTTAGTTTAAAGTAATTTCAAGGATTTGTTTTAATAACAGAATTTTAATTTTATAATTTGTCCAAGTCTTGCACTGTAATATGGGCTTTGCAGGCAATTGTTGATTACATATTCAACTTAATTTTGTCGTTTTTATGTATGTTACTCGAATATACATTCTAAATAACAAACAGATAATGTAAGGTGTTCCAAACCATAAATTCTGGTTAAAATAAATTATTATTTTGGGATCTTAGCCACCCTATATGTTACACTACATTACTATATACCTAAATGGAAATATGAATACACATAGAGTTTCTAGAATGTCATTTTGTCAAAATACCATTGGTTACAGTTTGTACAATGCGATTTGTTGAATATTGTACATAAACATTTTGTTTATATGATCCAACAATTTCCTGTTTTCAGAATTATAATTTTGCCATTAATCAAGTTATAAAAATTATTATTTATAACCAAATCTATATTAACCTTATACTTTGTAGGTATGTAGTGATATATGTGTGGATTAGGTAATATAGTATTTAATCACTTTTACATTAGTTTATGACACTGATTAAGATTGCCACGGAGGGATCGAAACGTTCTGTCTCAGTAAGTTTTCAGAAATTTATAAAATAAATTAAGGTTAAGATAACCATAAACTAATGAAAAAGTGATTAATTAAGTTTCACCAAAAGTAATGGACTACAAAATTCTAGAGTTAATATAGTATATTAAAAAAAAACATTTACTCTACACTTTTTTTGTTACATCAAAGCTATATTGCAAATTTTAACCAAAATTTAGGGTTTGCGATTCAAAATCATCTATTCCTTATTTTGAATATATATTTCAGTAAAGTATATGAAAAAAAATTGAAATGTTTGTACTAACTGTATTTGGTGAAGTACTGCCATCTAATAAATTGTCTGCCAGTATGATATTTTTAATACATATTTCCTTTAAATTCAATAAACATAAAAACCTGCATCATATAACAAATAGTACAATAAATTAAACAAAGACCTAATATTAAAGAAATTAAAGATTCAATAATTAAAAAACAAAGCTATAAAAAATTATAATTTTCCAATGTAAAGAACAAATAGCAAAGAAATGTAATTGTAAATATAAATTACATACATATACATATATACATATACACACACACACACACACACACACACACACAAACACACACACACACACACACATATATATATATATATATATATATATATATATATATATATATATATATATATATATATATACAGTAAACTGTATAGCTTTAAATTTTTTATTACTCCCTGATCGAGTGGTTGATGTATTGATGTAACATTTGTTGGAAAGCAAAACACATTGACACTCTTCAGTTTGGAATTGATGTCATGCGGATGTGCAGGGCAGTTGTCGATAAAAAGTGCAATTTTCCTTTTCTCTTTGGAAATCTGTTTTTCCATCTTCAATATCCATTCAATGTAAATTTCGCTCGTCATCCATGCCTTTTCATTAAACGCGTAATCAACTTCTAAGGACTTGACAGATCGCAAACATCACGGAGATTTGCTTTTGCCAACCACAAGCAATTTCAGTTTTTCTGTCCCTAACATGTTAGCTGCCACTATACGGTGATCCTTTCTTTGCTTCCTTTTCCTCCAAAACAAGGGTCGGTTTTAAAAGTTAGTGTCTTGTTGGGCAAACATTTAAAAAACAGACCAGTCTCATCAGCATTGAAAATGTCTTTCAGTTCATAATCATTTAAAACTTTTTCCAACACATTTCCTTTCCAAAATTCACAAGTGGTAATATCAACACTAGCACTTTCTCCCGAAATGACTTTTTGAACAATGTTATGGCGTTTTTTGAATTTTTCTATCCAACCGTCACTTGCGTTAAAGCCACTGTGTCCTAATGATACTGTAAATTCCAAAGCCTTTTCTTTAATAAGATTTCCTGACAATAGAAGATTTTTCTCGCGTAACCCATTTAATCATCTCGTTATCTATATTGTCGAATGTACAAAATTTCAATTTCTTTCTTTGCAAATCATAAGAAACACTTGGTTTTTTAGAATGGTGGTTAGCGAACTCTGAGGTATGCCAATTTTTTTCGCAACATCCAACTTTTTTACACCTTTATCAGCCTCTCGTAAAACAATCGCTTTTTCTGCTACACTTAAACACTTTTTTGTTGACATTTTTTCACAGCACGACAATCTCATGGCACGAATAAAACTGAGTAACTGAGCTAGCAACATTGAAATGAGTGATAAAAGAAAATGCTGGAAGGATGGGAATGTACTGTAACCCTGTACAGTAGGCCTATCTATAAATACTGAGTTCTTAGAATTCCTAACGGGGAGTCACTCCATTCTTAACTGAACCGAACTATAAAATGCAGTCAATTGCCGACATGTGTTTCGCCTACCATTCTTGGTTTTGTTGACCTTCCTGCTGAAAATAAACAATTTCCTTTAAATGACATTGTGAGCTGCCTATACAACACTACATTTCTTCTGTTAAGTGGAGAAAAAACTTCGTTATTGAGAGGTCCGAAATTCGTTACATAGATGTAAATAAGCATTATAACTTCTAAAATGTCATGGGGCAAGCTAAAAATTCGTTATATAGAGGATTTCGTTATCTGGAGGTTCGTTATATAGAGGTTCGACTGTATATATATATATATATTTAAGAAAAAATAATATACACTATTACAGGAATATTTAATTAATTGAATAATATACTCAAAGCTTTTCGTTGGTTTACATTACCAACATCCTCAGGAGTTACATCCTCATTGTAACTCCTGAGGATGTTGGTAATGTAAACCAACGAAACGCTTCGAGTATATTATTCAATAAATTAAATATTCCTGTATTAGTGTATATTATTTAATCTTAAAAATATTCTAACAGGAAAACACATTTGATATTCTATATATATATATATATATATATATATATATATATATATATATATATATATATATATATATATATATAGGTTAGTTTTGGTTGGTAAAGATTATTTAGATTTTTTTTGGACTAGGAGACTGACAGGTCCCAAGGTGGACTCTTACCAAGGTAAGTCTGTCAGTCTCCTAGTCCAAAAAAATCAAAATATATATATATATATATATATATATATATATATATATATATATATATATATATATATAAAGGTATTACATCATTTATTTCGATGTTATTTTTGAGCTCATGTTCGAGTTTTGAAACTAGCCAAAAAAACAGTTTTTGTCTACAGATATCATATGATGAAGGGACATTAAAATAACCTCTAGAAAATATATACAGTGTTATCAAGCAGTTTTCAATAGAATTATTTTTCATCAATTACAACATTCAGACTCTACTTTTAAGTACACAGGTTTTGGACTGTCCTATATATTTCATAGTTTGTGGTCCCTTTAGCATTGCTCTTAAACTTGCTCATAAAGAAATTGGCCAAGAAATCGACCTGTGAGAAATTGGGAATTTACAACATGAAATGTGTGATGGAGTATATATTTGCCACACCCGTGGGAGTATTAAGACAAGAAGCAGGGAGAAGCCATTACTCACTTTAAAAACTACAAACCTGAATACTCAGCGATGACCAAACATTGCCTGGACAATCAGCATTTCTTTACGTCTGACCATCCTAGGGTAAACACGTGATTAGGTACAACGCTTGTGATGCTTGGTAGACTTGGATTATAAACTAATTTCGAGATGTCTCAGTCAATAATGGATCTGCCCAATTCAGGATTCCTCTCATTTTTCCTGAATACTATGTTGTTTCACAAAACTTTTGAGGTTTATGAGTTTTGTGTTTTCTTGATATATATTAGTTAATTACTGTGCTTTCTGTTTACGATTTAAAAGGTATTAAAAAGGTGGCTACCGCTAGTTTAAATGTTTTAAGTAATGAATAAAGTTTAAAAATTATTTAATAAATTCTAGCGACTCTGTTTTTATTTATAATGTTGTAATAAACTTTTTTTATAAGGGAACAGTTTATAGCGTTAATTTGTTAAAATATGTTTCAAAACTCTTTTAGCTTTATTAAAAGTTAATATATTAGTAATACGAGAAATAACAATATAAAATAGATAACTCTTCTAAGTAAGGAGTTTAGTTTTCTGTAGGTTAGGATGTCTTTGTTATTTGAGTTTTAAATGTTTTATCTTGTTTGTTTTATATTTGCACGATACGAAGCCTATCGTTATTTATTTATACTGATGAAGTTTGATGAAGGTCATTTACTGATGAGGAGGCATCGTTGTCGAAACTAGTCTGTATATTTTAATAAACTAGTGTGTAGTGAGTTTTAAAGTCTACTGTTATAATTTTTATCGAAGTGTCATAGACGTTAATCTGTCAAATAATTTGGACTGGAGTTTAAAGGACAAATAAGCTAAGGTAAACACAGTGTTTAAAACTCCATTGTTTTCATATCATTCAAGTAAAACTCTAGCATACAGTGCCTCCTGATGTAGGCCTATAATGCAGTGGAGCTGGACAGCAGGGCTCTAAAGGGGTTCGGTAATCAATATAGTATATTTATTATATTTACCCATCATATGAAGCCCCATCTTCTCTTACAGATACAATTTTTGCCAATTTCCATATCCTCTAGTTTAAGTACATTCATTATATTTTCATTGTAGTCATAAGAATTTATTTAATTCCTACAGCATATCTTTTCCACAAGGATTACAGGTAAAACACCTTAACTTTCATTGTGTTAATACGAGGATGTTACTTTCTACAAGGCCGGGTGAAGAACCTGGGGCTTTCTCAAACCAGATTTAAGTCTATTTCAAACATCTCTAATTATTGTATTAAATCTTACTCCTGGTTTTCATTTTTTTATTAATTATTTTCCGTTTTTTTGAAATAGCTACAAATAAAAATGAAGAAGCAGTTAAAAAACTCGCGATAAAAAAGCTCTGTTATACTGTTTATACAGATTACTGGTAAAAACTAGAGATGTCGATCTTACTATTAGTGCAAAAGAAGATACAAAATATTTTGACTGTTTTGTAGGTTAACCCTTAACTGACACCATACGTCTCAGAGACGGTCGCGAATTTAAAAACCCGTGTATCTTCCGCCTACGAATTTTTTGTGCGTCCCCAACCCATCTACCTTTCAGGTGAGTGGTATAGTTTGTGTAGTGAAGGTCCTGTTTGTTCTTGTCTGCGTTTGCCTTTTCCAAAGCCATTTTAGTGTAGTATGTCCCATTCTCCCATCTCTCAGACGTATCGTGTCTGTTAAGTAACATTATTCGTTCATTCCAAACTTTGTATATAGTGTTTTTAGTGTAAGTGTGTCCTTTTTTACGTTTCTTTTTTAATAAATATGGATTATCAAAACCCTGATAAACCTGGTCCATCACATGGAAGACCAGTTATGAACTTAGTAACTGTGAATAGTGATGGGTTCAATAACGATCTTGAGAATTTGGTGTATGATGTTTTGGAAGGACCTTCAGAACCTGATCCATACGACAGCGATAAAGATCCAGATTATCAATATGATAGCGAACACGATTCCGAATCAGAACAGGAGGGCGAAGAAAATGATGATGTGTACCAAGAGTCGTCTAACGAGCATCCAGGTGTGATAGATTCTTCTAGTATTGAACCCCTGCTTCTAGAAGATAGTTTTTTCTATGGAAAAAAAATACGTAACAGAACATAATTTAAATGGAATAAAGTGCACCAGCCTCTAAATGTTAGAACAAGAAGGCATAATATAATTGTGCAGTTACCAGGTCTAAAAGCTCCTGCAAACAAATTGGGAACTAACCCTACTGTTGAGGACGTGTGGGGACTTTTGTTTTCTAATGACATTTTGAATGAAATTATTATGTGGACAAACAAAAAGATTACTTCGATCAGGAGTAATTTTTCAAAATCTCAATCTTACTCATCTGATTTGTATATGATAGAGTTGAAAGGTTTCATCGGACTTTTGATATATACGGCTATTTTCATATCTAGCAACAAGTCAATTGACAGTTTTTATTGTACTGATGGAACAGGTCGAGACATATTTCGTTGTACAATGTCCAGAAATAGATTTTTATTTTTATTGTTGGCATTACGATTTGACAACCCTGTTGATCGTGAGGGAAGGAAAGATGAGGGCCCTACAGCTGCAGTTTCCAAAATATTTAATAAATTTTCTGAGAACTCCCTATTCCTTTATTCTCCTGGTCCAACGATGTGCGTTGATGAAATGCTGGTCTCTACGACATTGAAATAGCTTTACATTATCACAAATTACGATGTTTAGATTACAAAATAAATATTTTAAAGAAAAAACAATTTTCCGGCAAAGAAAATTTTTTTGTTAGTAATATTAAATTATTTTTAATCGATTTTAAGCATCACTTTGTAAAACGCACTAATATATTAAGATTATGTCATTAAAATATGTTTTTAAAAGTGTTTAATGATTACTAATTTCAAAATACATAATGGTGTCTGTCAGACGTATGGTGTTTGTTAAGTAATGTTTTAACATAGTGTTAGTTAAGGGTTAAACGTAAATCACTAAGGGCAGTGGGTATTGAATAACCGTCCGAAAGATTAGTAAAGATTGTATTTATAATACGCTATATGTATATAATAACACCAACAGTTTTTACCTATATAATGTGCTTTTCTCTCAAGTAAAGGAAAATAATGAAATTTTCTTCCTACGACTTTTGACTATGACCATTTTCTCCCAATATAGAAATATTTATATAAAGATAAAAACATTATTGTTTCTATCATCGAATTCAGCCTCTGATTACCTATATCTTGTTTATTTATCTCTTTAGTGTAAACATAGAAATTAACACTTAGTACACATACGTTGGCTATATTAATTGGTAACATGAATGCAATGTTACGATTTTGTAACAATATACTATAGGTTTCTATTCTATATTGCAACATACTAAACCCACAGTACAATAGTATTGCAACTTTAGATTATGGAAACCTGTCCATAATCCTATTTTTGAAAAACAAGACATATTATTGCACTATAATATCTGTTTGTATTGTTTTATTATTTAAATGCCTTCACCGATTAATATAAAATAATATATATACCACTGTGTTCAAAAAATACCCCGAATTTTCGTTTTTTGAAAAAAATATTTATTTATTCATCTACATCGATATTGTCCCCTACAAAGTAGTCCCCACTAGATATTATGCACTTATGCCGGCGCTTTTTCCAATTCTCAAAACACTTCTGGAACTCGATCTTTGGGATAGCTATGAGCTCTTTCAGCGATGCACTTTTTATGTGATCTATGCTTGTGAAACGACGACCCTTTGTTTTTTTTATTTTTGGAAAAAGGAAAAAGTCACAAGGGGCCATGTCTGGTGAATATGGAGGTTGGGGCATTACAGTGTTATTTTTCGTCAAAAAATCACGAACAAGCAACAATGTGTAAGCCGGTGCATTATCGTGATGCAAAAGCTATGAATTGTTTTGCCACAAATCTGGACGTTTTCTTCGCACTGCTTCACGCAAACGGCATTGAACTTGTAGATAGTACACTTTATTGATCGTTTGACCTTGTAGCAAGAATTCATGATGCACTATGCCATTAAAAACATAGACCACACAGTAAGTATAGACTTGACGTTCGACCACACTTTCAGAAGCTTTTTCGGTCTTGGAGAGCCAGAATGCTTCCATTGGGACGATTGAGCCTCTGTTTCGACATCATATCCGTAAACCCATGTATCGTCGCCTGTTATAATACATTTCAGTAATTCTGCATCATCGCTGACTTCATTTAGTGATTCCTGAGGAACTCCATGCACCGCTGTTTTTGTTCAAAATTTAACAAATTTTGCTGCAACGCGTTTCATACCCAAAATGTTGACAAAAATGTCATGGCATGAGCCAATCGATATGCCAACATTATCAACGACTTCTCTGATTGTGATTCGGCGATCATTCATAACTATTGCTTCCACTTTTTCATCGGTTGTTGATGTGCTGGGGCGTCCGTCATTGTCAACGTCTTCGTGGCCACTCGTAAATACTTTTTTTTTTCATAGCTAACTTGCCATAGGACTTTGTTAACATTTCGCACACTTTGTTACACTTTATTATTTCATTTTTTACGCAAAACAATACAAATTCTTTGATCCATTTTTTTAACAATAGAAGATCGCCGAGCTCATGAAAACACGTCTGCCTTAGATAAAGTAAACAATGAATACAGCTGAAAATTGTGTCATACTTCAGGGGCACGTATACCAACACAATAAAAAAAAATGTTGAGAATCGGTCTCTCCAAAACGTGCGAAATTTAAACATTCCGGGTATTTTTTGAACACACCTTGTAGTAATTTAATGTTAGGAAAACCTTTGAAAAAAACTATTACCCTATTTAAATTAACCTCTATGATTTCTTTGTTTTTCTACAACTCACATTATGATAAGGTTCAGTTTTGTCTGAGAAGAATAAATAGATATAAACAGTATTTTTCTCTTTTCCGTTAATGGGGAATATTTATACAGTAGCCTTGAGTCTGTAAGGAGGGGCTCAGTAAAGTGGTATTACACTACTACTTAGTTGCCACAATATTCATCCTTTCATATGTGAAAAATACTGCAGGGATGTGTGACTCTAGGGTGGCGGGGCAATGGGTGATTCATTATTGCTGGGAATTTAATTGGGAAAAAATTATAGAATTACTCAATGCTGCTTCGGGATTTGAAGTATATGTTCTTAAAATTATTTTATTAAGCCTAAACCGTACATGTTTATGTTATAATGGGGTATTTATAAGTTTATGTTTCTTATAGAAAAGTTTTAAAATAAACACTCCTTAAAAATGAAGTGAAGAACAATATGGAATATAAACAACCAACTATAAAGACACCTCTTAGTATGGAATTACATTCACTATATTACATAGATAGTTCAGCTTGTGTAACATTGTTACGGTTTCAGGCTGCACTGAGATAAAGTTGGCGAATTGTTAGTTATGTCTTTTCATATATAAACTTAAAATATTTTATCTATATTTTGATGGCCTAAACTAAAATATATTTTATAAAGCATTACTTTATTTTAATTTGTGTTGACTGTGGTTTAACCTTATGACGTTAAACCATAATCCATAATTTTTGTGTTCGCGATTTTATATTGAAGAGAAGTATGACCATGAGTATTTACAAATATGTGATTGATATGATAACATAAACTATCAATGCAACAACTGCAATAAGTTCTATATTGGAAAAACAGGCAGATCTTTCGCCGAAAGATATAAAGAACACAAAAGGGCACTGCACACTACTATTGAATCTACCTTCGCAAATCACCTCATGGATACTAAACACTCATGCAAAAGTATGGAAAAGTGCTTCCTTCATACATGCAACAAAGGTCATAAATTAAACACACTAGAAAAGTTTCAAATATATAGACATAGCAACACCAGTGGCGGTTTGTCCAAAAGGGCTCTGGGGTACAGCCCTCCCATTTACAAAAATTAATTTTTAATTAATATTCATTTGTCTTAAATTAGGTTAAGAAGAGCTTAGAATTATTTAAGCAATGTTAAAACATAAAATATTTAGCAGTTGATGCACGAAATTAGCCGCAAGCTCATCGAGGGGCTCACAGCAGAGAGCCCCAGACTAGTGCATTGAGTGTGCGTGGAATAAGCTGAAACAGCCAAAACCGTGCGATGACGTCACTCAACGCGCGTGTTACGGGTGGCCTGGGATGGAGTCCCATAGTCATGCGCATGCGCTGAGAAATGACTAATCAGTGCTGCTACTACAATTCTATATGATTTAGGAAGCAGCATTAATGTTCCCACAATGTTTGCATTTATAGATCCTTTGAACTACCCAACCTAGCAACATTTCGTAAATCACACCGTAATACGTCTATTAGTTATAGCAATGTTAATATATTATTCAATAAGTATAACTTAATAAAAGTTTTAGGTGCTTAGAATGCAAAACGAGTTAAATGGGTATCAAATTTCAAAATTGTCTCCGCACCTCATAAATCTGGCTAGACCCCTTGTCATGAGCCCCACCAATGTAATAGGGCAGGAGCCGCCACTGAGCATCACCAATAAAAATGACATCTTAAATGAACAAACACGTCACAGATCACACATACTTTTTGATTACATCACTTCTAACTTTCAAAGAAATGGTACCGAGGAAGCACAATAGCAGCATTCCTAGCGGCAAAAATCCGAGGCTGAAGAAGTCGTAAGATGAAAACGTTTCCTCCAAGTGTAAGTTAACAATCAACAACTTTTAGTTAACAAATGTCTGGTCGCAATTAATAGCAAAAATGTAATTTCTAATTTACAACCAGCTCGTCATGAACAGCAACAAGATTTCGATATTTGATTTAATCTCATATAATACGGAAAAAATCTATTAGTAAATTGAATTACCATAAAGAAAACCATGCTTGCAGCAGCAGTAAACTCCAATGCTTTGATCCATATAGGAATCAATGGTTCTTTCCTTCAAGTGTCAGGGTTCATTTAAACGTGTTGACCGAGGTCTCAAACTCTGGCCCAGGTTCTTGATTTTCTTCAACATACTGCAAATCCTATTCCCATGCCACAACTGTCTGCTTTCTCTTCCACAGCTCGAGGAAGGTTGTTGCTAAAATGTTAAGAAATAGAGACTTTATATATCACCAATAAGAGAAACTTTTTACTTAACTACTTCAACCTTTGTAGAATATAAAAATCATCAAAATATTTGCTTTACGCAGTTAAAAATTCTTAATCATTGGAACTAAAATTTAATTTCTTAGTGTTTTCGTATAATCATTTCCTTTTAATATTGGGATAAAAATTATCATAAGTAATTACATACTTATAATTCAAGACTTTTCCAAACAATTATTTTTACTAGTAAATCAATGACTTGGAAGAAAAGAAATATATTTTTCAATTTAAATCCAGCATGATTAGAGAATTCAAAATATTTATAGATGTACAAATTAACTTATATGACCTATATTTTTACATTTAATTTCTTTTATTTTCATCTGTTACAGAAATGTACAACAGCTGCAGGTACTAGTACAGTTGTGTAGGAACCTAGCCAAATGTAATATAATGCAATTTTTTCTCCAAAATACTTTCTAACAAGCCAAAGTGATTGTTGTTTGAACCATCTTCCAGGTCTGGCCCACTCTTTGTATGAAAGCTGAAAGAATGCATTCATGCAAAGCTATCATTACACAGATTAAAATTTATTGTGATTTTTATCAATTTTATTGTTTTTAAGGAACATGATTAAACATAACTTTATTTTATTAAAAATATATTGATGAATACATTTCATGAAATTTTAGTTATTCTTCATTTTTATTAATTGTTCATGATAAATAACCTCATATAGCCACATATAATAACCACATACATAAGAAAATCTATGTAGTTTTCAAAAATTATTTAACAATAATCTGTTATATTTGCCAATATTTAAGATACAGATGTTAATGTATCTATTATGAATACTTTTTTCTGCAATGTACTACCTACATTATATGTGCTCTTCGGATATCTATTGCTTTGCAAAGTAAGAAATTAATTCTTTAACTAATTTTACTTATGCTATCACTTATTTTCTTTACAAACCTATTTTTTAACTTTAAGAGTAATTATCGTTAGAAGGATCAAAAAAGGTTACTGTGAAAATTATTGAATCAAATTCAGTCTATCAAAAAATTAACTAATAGTTAAATGTTTGGTGAACGTTTGTTACCATTTTATTTATTTGCCTATCATTTAAATGTATATACAGTTGGACCTCTATTTATCGAACTTCTATATATTGAAATTCTCTATTTATCGAATTATTTCCGAGTCTCTTGAAATTTCAATGGAAAAATGTTTCTGTATATCGAAAAGAAATTCTATATATCGAACTTAATTTTAGAGAAAATAAAAATACTGCACAAACCTATTTTTAAATATTGAAAATAAAATATGTAACAAAACGTGTTATTAAATGTCATGTAGCCCTCCCATAACACACTATTCATTCAGAAACATTTAGAGAGAGAGAGAGAGCAACGTGACAATATGTTGACATCTGTTAAGACTTTGTCCGGGTAGTTGGGCGTGACTAACATGACTAATGGCTCTTTCATACACTCTTACTCATTTCTTTCCGGGGCAAAGTGCAGTACTGTATTGTATTTCATGTGAACAGTCTCGTCATTCGGTTATTGGTTATTGTGGGTCTGGTTTGTTTAGATTACTGTAAATCGGTGTTTTTTTTTACCGTTTAACGTGGACTGTTTGTTACGTTTAGTAACATTACTGTAGTTTTGTTGAGTTTGGTCTTGATTTTTTGTTGACGTTATGTCCAAAAGAAAGTCTTCGAGTGTCACGGAAAAGATACAATTATTAAAAGACGTTGATAGTGGAGTACGAAAAAAAGATGTTGCGCAGAAGTTTGGCGTTCCACCCAGTACAGTGTTGACGATAATAAAAAATCACGAATTTGTTTTAAAAAGTTATGAATCTGTAGGAGGGGACGTAAAACGTTCAAAAATATGTAAATACGATGATGTTGATGAAGCGGTTTTAAAGTGGGTGAAAATGGTACGAGATAAACACATGCCTGTTCCAGGACCTCTCATAAAAGAAAAGGGAATTGAATACGCGGAAAGATTAGGACACAAAGAGTTCCAAGCAAGTTCGGGATGGCTAGACAAATTTAAGAAGTGCCATGAAATCGTAGATAAGGTTATTTTGGGAGAAAGCAGATGTGTATCCGAAGCAGATTGTAGCCAGTGGAAAGCTACAATTTTAAAATCAATTGTAGAAGAGTATGAGCCTGACAATATTTTTAATATGGATGAAACTGGCCTTTTTTTCAAGTGTTTACCAAATAAGACGCTAACCTTTAAAAATGATAAATGCTTTGGAGGTAAACACACAAAGAGCGAATTACTGTTGTGGTATGTGCTAATATATCTGGAAAAAAAAAATTTAAAATTTTGGTCACTGGGAAAAGCAAGCAGCCAAGATGTCTTAAAGGAGTGAAGTCGTTAGAAGTTGACTATGAATGCAATAAAAAATCATGGATTATGAGTGAAATTTTTGAGAGGTGGATATTGAAATTTGACGAAGTAATGATTAAGCAAAAGAGAAAAGTCGTTCTTTTTGTGGACAATTGCCCTGCACATCCGTTTTCTGTCTCAAAAAAGTTGGTGATCGTGAAGCTTGTTTTTTCCCTCCAAATACCTCATCGAAACTACAACCGATGGACCAAGGCATCATTAAAACTCTTAAAATGTATTATAGAAAAAACGTTCTTAAGAGACTTATTCTTGCATTGGAAAGTGACAAACCTATTGAAAATGTTATCAACCTCAGGCTGTGTATATCACAATTAGTAAAGGTGTGGCAAAATGATGTTGCGGAATCGATGATAAGAAATTGTTTTTTAAAAGCCGGCTTCTCTGAAAGATCTGTTGTGGAAGAAAGTAATGTACTGCCGCAAATTGAGGAATATTGGGAGCATTTACAATCGGCAGGCACGATCAAAGACAATGTTTCGCTAAACGAATTTTTAAGGGTGGATGAAGACGTTATTGTAGCTGAATATCCAACAGATGATTATATTTTAAGTTCTTTAATAAATACTGAAGTTAAAGATCAGGGCATCGAGACAGAAGATATAGAAATTTCTAAACCTTCCAAGAAAGAAATGACAGCAGCATTTGAAACGACTCGTCGCAGACTTCAATTCGTACAAAACATATCTGATGAAATTTTCCAGTCTCTTAACAAATGTGAACATCTTTACGTAGAATCTACATCAAACTTTGTACAAAAGGATATTCTAACTTATTTTACTACCCAACAATAAAATGCAATATTATTAACCCTTTGCACGTGTATTACGAGAAATCACGTTTATTGTTCTTGGCTACCGAACCACATTCAGTTGTTTTAGCCACCAGGCACCATTACATGATTTATGCATGCGCGTATTACAGGTATTCTCGGCAGGACGCAGCGTCTGCCAACTGTCATATTTTGTGTTGACATTATGATTGCTATAGTTGTTTACTGTTTATGTGAGTGATCTTTGTTTGTACTGTAAGAACAATTTATTGTTTATGATTGAGTGAATAATAATATTAGTTACTTTAATTTTATTTTAAATGGATTTATTGATATCTTGAATTACCAAGTGTAAAAATATAAAAAATTATAAAAATAACTAGTTTATAATTTTTTTTGTTCAAATAGATCTTTAGGAACTCAGAATGAAATAGAACTTTGAACATTTTGCAAAAGAGATTTTTATCTAATAGAATGTAATCTGTTACTTGCCCTTTATATGTCCCCCACGCTAAGGGTTAAGGTATGTACGGTAAGTTCAGTATTAACTAAATGCGTGTTTTCATCACTGTTTGTATTTTATAATTTTCCAGCTCGTCATGAACAACAACAAGATTTTGATATTTAAGTATAGTTTGTAGCCCTATTAGACTGTAGAAGAGAACAAACTTTATTGTAAACAAATGCGGTAGTACTGTTTCTTAGGCATAATGGTTAAGTTCGCGTAAACTTGCGTAATACTGTAATATGAGTCTTTACGGAAAAATCAAATTTCTCTTTATCGAAGTTTCCATATATCGAATTTTTTATAAGGAACCTACAATTTCAATATATGGAGGTCCGACTGTATATGTGTGTGTGTGTGTGTGTGTGTGTGTGTACAGTACAACCACTCAAATCCGAACCTTAGCGAAATCCGAAACCAAATTTTAAAAAAGTATCTAAAATATAATGAAGTATATACTGAAAGTATGCTACTTACATAAAATAGGACTGGGATGTGCAATATATTGGAATTGGCAATGTAAAAACATGATATAAAACGTACTACTGTATCACTACATTACCATAGAATTTAATGACAGTAAAATAAAAATAAAAAAGACAAAAACTCAACTATATGCTTCACTTAAAAAAACCCGACAAATACTTAACTACATTTTTCACTTAAAATCAGGAATCTACATCTGGCAAAGAGATGTAAACCTTCCGAAGGATGCCATGTGGAGCCACAGTTGTTGTATTGGGTTTTGCAGCCTCATATTGTTTACGTAACGCAACACAATGTTGAGAGCGGCGGCAGCGTCGGCATGAGTAACAGCATTTTTCCTAGCTATCGCTATCTGCTACACTATAATAGTGTTGATCCTGGACCATAGACACCATGTCATGCTCGGTATATTCTTCATTAATGTCTATTATTTTCACACAATAGAATAACACTATTCTGGCATAATTTCTTAATGGTATCTATAAATTAAAAAATTAGGTACTCAAGTTTTTCTGATATTCTAATCAAATGTAGTCGAGGCGATGATGAAACCTCCTTCATTGGTGCTCAAAACTACAAGAATTATGCATATGAGTTGATTACTGACTCTTTAAACTTAAAAGTAAGTACACCAATCATACCCGTCACCCCAACAGCAACGACCCTGTTGCCATCTCATGACCACGAGAACGTCTGCAGCACTGTTTATAAAATTATTAGTTCATACAAAGGTCCGTTGAAAATTTTTTTTTAAATTTTCATATAAACACATCTGACAGTATAGCAAATTACAAGTAAAATGAGATTTCCATAGAATAAGAACATTTTGATGTTTTCTTAAAGGTAGCATTACAATGGTATGAACTTGAATTTTTTCACATATTCGAATCAAATATAGTCTAGGCGATATTGAATCATTCCTCTTTGCTGGGAAGAACTGCAATTAGGAAGCTAATATTTATTACATAGATTAAGACTATTTTGACAATATTTCTAAATGGTATCTAGAAATAACATATTAAGCACTTAAGCATTTCCGATATTCTAACCAAATGTAGTCTAGCCGATGATGAAAAGTCCTTCATTTTGCCCAAAATTGAAAGAATGATGTGTCGGCGTTTGTGAGTAACATTTGCAGCCTAATGGTACAAACACCAAGGTTACACGACCATAACAGCAAAAAACCTGTTACCAACTCATCTCCCCCAGCACTGTTGTTGAAGTTGTAGTTACATGTCTTTACCTAACAATCAAAACATAACAATCGTAAGTATATAATGAATTTCCTCTTTTGCTTCAACCTTATATCTAAGTCGAAGTGTATAGACTACCATAATGTAAAAATATTGAAGCTAATAACATGATTTACATTTAGACTAATTTTATATTCTTATATACAAATTTTTAATTTACTAATATTCATTATGCAGATTTTCATTACATTTCTCTTATAAATGGTTGCATAAACACATCTGGCAGTTAGAAACTTAAAAGGAAAATGACATTACTCAAAGCTAATATTTAAAACATAGAACAACACTATTCTTACATAACTTCTTAATGGTATCTATAAATTAAAAACTAAGTACTCAAGTTTTGCCGATATTCTAAAAATTTAGTCTAGGCGATGATGAATCCTCCATCATTGGTGCTCAAAACTACAAGAATTACGGGTTTGTATTCTGATTCTTTCAACTTAAAAGTCAGAACACCAATCATACCCGTCACCCCAACAACAACTACCCGGTTGCCATCTCTTGACCACGAGAACGTCTGCAACACTGTTTATGAAATTATTTTTTTATACAAACGTGCGTTTAAAATTTGTTTAAATTTCTCATATAAATACATCTGACAGTATAGCAAATTACATGTAAAATGAGATTTCCTGAAGCAAATATTCATTACATAGAATAAGAATATTTTGATATGTTTTCTTAAAGTTTGCATTAAAATCGTATGTATTTGAATTTTTTCACAAATTCTAATCAAATGTACTCTAGGCGATATTGAATCATGCCTATTTGTTGCAAAGAACTGCAATTATGAAGGTAATATTTATTACATAGATTAAGACTATTTGGAGAATATTTCTTAGCGGTATCTAGAAATAACATATTAAGTACTTAAGCATTTCCGATATTCTAACCAAATGTAGTCTAGCCGATGATATAATAGCCTTCATTTTGCGCAAAACTGCAAGAATGATGTGTCGGCGTTAGTGAGTAACTCTTTCAAGCTAATGGTACAAACACCAAGCTTACACGTCACAACAATCGGAAGTATATACAGGTAGTGTCTCCTCTGCCTAGAAATCTCAAGTCCAAATCACAGTCTACTACGTTCTTTAGATGATAAAACATCTTCAAAAATTTATTAATTAAAGCTCATCTTTTTAAAGTAAAGTGAAACCATGGTGAGAGGTCGTACAGTAATTAAAAAAGAGCTTCATAATGACATATATACCTGCCACACTATCTAAATAAAACAGTCTTTTCTCCACCCAAAACATAAATATAACTACCTGCCACAATACCTAAATAACAACCAGGTCCCACTTTCCACCAGCTTCATAATGACGTATATACTTGCCACCCTACCGAAATAAAACACAGTTTCTTTCTAAACCGATAACACAAAGGTATCTAACTGCCACCCTACATAAATAACAACCAGGTCCCTCTCTTCAAGAGCTTCATAATGACGTATATACATGCCACCTTACCGAAATAAAACACAGTTTCTTTCTCTGCCAAAAAAATAAAGATATCTACCTGCCACCCTACCTAAATAACAACAAGGACCCTTTCTCTCCCACCTTCATAATAACGTATATACCTGATACCCTACCGAAATAAAACAAAATTTCTTTCTCCATCGAAAACAAAAAGGTATCTACCTGCCACCCCATATAAATAACAACCAGGTCCCTCTCTCCAAGAGCTTCATAATGAAGTATATACCTGCAACCCTTCTGAGATAAATCACAGTCTCTTTCTCCACCGAAAACATAAAGATATCTACCTACCACCCTACCTAAATAACAATATTTCTCTCTCCACCAGCTTCATATTGACTTATATACTTGCCACCCTACCCAAAAAAAAACCAGTCTTTTTCTCCACCGAAAACATAAAGATATCTACCTACCACCCTACCTAAATAACAATATTTCTCTCTCCACCAGCTTCATATTGACTTATATACCTGCCACCCTACCCAACAAAACCTCAGTCTTTTTCTCCACCGGAAATATAAAGATATCTATCTGTTACCCTATATGAATAACATCCAGGTCCCTCTCTCCACCGGCTTCATAATGGCATACATACCAGCCACCCTAACCAAAACAAACACAGTCTCTTTCTCCACCGAAAACATAAAGATATCTATAGGACACCCTGTATGAATAACTTCCAGGTCCCTCTCTCCACCACCTTCATAATGAACTGTATACCTGGCACCCTACTCAAAACAAGCACAGTCTCTTTCTCCACAGAAAACATAAATATATCCACCTGCCACCCTATATAGATAACAACAAAGACCCTCTCTCCACCAGCTTCATAATGACGTATATACCTGCCACCCTACCCAAATAAAACACATTCTCTTTCTCCATCAAAAACACAAAGATATCTACCAGCCACAATTCCTAAATAACAATTAGGTCCTTCTCTCCACCAGCCTTATAATGACGTATATACATGCCACCCTACCTAAATAAAACACAGTCTCTTTCTCTACCCTGAACATAAAGATATCTACCTGCCACCCTACCAAATAAACAAGGACCCTCTCTCCAAGGGCTTCATAATGACTTATATAACTGCTACCCTACCTAAATAAAACACAGTATCTTTTTCCACAGACATCATATAGATATCTACCTGCCGTAATACCTAAGTAACAACCGAGTAAGTATGTGCATGTGTGTGTGTGTTTGTGCGTGTGCATGTGCGTGTGTGTGTGTGCCTAAATTCAATGTTCATTAGATTGTCTCTTGTCCCAAAAATTAATTTTATTTCAGCCCTAGACCATTCAAATAAATTTTAAATATCACTTTTTCCAATATGTATCCAATGAAAAATCAACTGCACACAATGATTATATTAATTTTCTACACATTACCTATATTGAGATAATATAAAACATATACAATTCATAAACTAGATCACATACAGCGTATTTAAATTTATTTAATAACTTTAAAACATAATCTCTAATAACTGTACTTACATCTCAACATCCAGAATTTTAGAACAATGAAGAAGTAGTTAAAGCTTTTCAATTTATTATAAACTATATAAAAAATAACACAAGCCAATGTTGTGAATGTTTTTGATGAATTAACTCTTGTTTATGTATTTTGTTAATCTGAGCCTGAAAATCATAATAAACTCTTATATGCTGTATCACCCACCAGTTAATCACAAATTAAAATTTAAAATAAAATAAATTACATTTTTCTCAGTTGTTCAATTTATTACAGTTTAACAGGCAGAGCAAATCAAATGTTTCTAGGTTCGTAGCAGTGTTAAAAAATAAAGTTGTGCTATCCAAATGGTTTATTATGTTTGTGTTGAGGATTTAAGAAAGTTGTCTAAATAAGGAATACAAGGTTTATAGATTGGCAGTGTTTATGGCATAGAGAGAGCTAAAGTGCCATTCAAATGGTTCTTAATTTTGTACTGTTTACGATTTTTGTTTTAACTCAAATAATATGAAAGTGATTTTAAATCCAAACCTTTTGTCCACTATACCTCCGTAGAACATGGACCATGACTGCCTGTCCCTGAGCCTTCAGCTCCCTTAGTGTATTGGTGACATTTTAAAGACCACTGAATTAGAATCTGATGAAGAGGTTCAGATAACTATGATGAATTTCAATGTTCTTCGGAAAATTTATAACCACAGCTGTTTACGTAAGTTAAGTTAGATGACTTCGTGAGACATTTGGGTATAACAATTGAAAAAAACTCAGTTGCTTGACTTCAAAATTAAAAGGAAAACATTTATTGCCCCTTGATACTTACATTTACAAATTTAGGTTTATAGATAAACAGTTTGCTCAGTTTTTCTGCAGGAAGGTGGATTTAGTCTACTGTAATGATATTTTTGGTCTAATAAGCAAGTTCGTTATTGAGTATAATAACGATGATTGGAGGCTTTTTATAGACTCATCAGAAACTAGTTTAAAAGTTGTACTTTTTTACAATGGAAACACTTACAGTTCACTTCCTATTGCTCATTCACTCCACATGAATGAGACATACGAAAATCTTGACACGATTCCTCAGAAAATCAGCTATTCAGCTCACAATTGAATACTCTGTGGAGGTTTAAAAGTTGTTTGCATAATTTTTGCACAGTAAAAGAAATTTACAAAATGTTCATGTTTTATTTGTGAATGTTATCGCACAGCAAGAGATAAACATTGGTCCACAAAACAATGGCCTGTAAGAAAGGTTTTAACTCCTGGTAAGATGAACATTTTGTACAAAACTGAGGTAGGTCCAAAAAGGTCCTACTTCCACCTCCACACATCAGGTTAGGCTTAATGAAACAGTTTGTAAAAGCCCTGCCTAAAGATGGAGAATGTTTTAAGTCTTTAAGTAAAAAATTTCCCCAATCATCAGAAGCCAAATGAAAAGATGTTTTTATTAGACCAGATATTTGTAAAATGATGTTCGATTCCAGCTTCAAAACAAAGATGACTAAGATGGAAAAGAGGCTTGAATTGAATTTAATCAAAGTGTAACCAAGTTTTAAGGTTTTGTGACAGACCCTAATGCGCTTATAGTAGCAGCTAATTCAAGTTTAAAAATGAGTGATGTCTAATGCACCTTGACGGCCACAAAAAGAGAAATAAAATAGAAAAACAATAACTCCTACAATGATTCTATATTTCACTGTAGACCAAAAATTTAACAAAATACGTATTTTTTGAATGATGTATAATTTTTATATATTTCGCTATTTTCCCTTTTCCTGATTATTATACAGTGCAATCTTGGCGATCCAACCTTAAATACTCGAAACATTCCAGTAGTCCGAATAGGTGAAAATAAGCTATTTTATGTATAACAAATTTAGTGTCTGAGGTTAGTGGAAAGACAATGGCAGAAATTATTTCTATGAATGAAATGAGAGAGAGGAAGGTGTTCCATGAAAAACATTCAGCTGCACATTTGCATTTCCCGGAATTGTTTTATGTTGTTCTTCTTTGCAGTTTTTAAATAAATCCCCCTTAGTTCAATTAATAGTGTGGAATACTTAACAGTGAGTTTGGCCAGTTTTATTTTTGCTTTTCAAGAAACTTCTTCAATCTGGCCTGAGAGTTTAATGATGGTAAATCAACAATCACTGATTGAAAAAAAATCATGCAAAATATCTTTCATAAGCATCAGCTTCAAAAGAAGGTACAGATAAAAGGCAGACAATGATCACAAATAGTTATCCACTTTTTGATTAAGCTATTAATGAGTGGTTTTACAGGTACATTCACGTCACACTCCTCTTTCAGCCCCAATTGAAAAACAAAATTTCCAAACAAAAATCTATCTCTATGTAACTGACTTCATGGAGGCGAATGATGGCTGGCTTGACATATTAAAAAGAAAAACATAGTATTCATCACCTTACCATAACTGGCAAGAAGTTATCATGTGAGAGCTCAGCAGTAGACATATTTAAGCAGAAATTTTATGAAACAATCACACCTCATAATTCTATTCCTGAGCAGATTCCAATATAGATAAGAGTGGTCTAGTTCTGCTAGAAAACAAGTTTGTTCATCAACATGAATCTCAGGCCCCTATTGGAAAAATATTTAAAAAGTTATTAACTTTCATGAATTGTTCCAATGCAACAGAAAGTCATAAGCTGCAGATACTTGAGATTGGAAAAAAAGCTTTGTGCGTTCAAAAATTTTGAACTGCCTGTTCCTTAAAAAGGTCATGCAAAAGCTTGGATGAACACGTTAATTTTTAACACCAGCGAAAAAGCATTTGGAATCCATGAATCTGGAACAAAAAGTCATTCTCTTTTTAGATACCTGCCCTAGTCATCCACATGTACGTAATTTGGTTTGTGATGACGAAAAAATAACTGATTTTTTCCAACTAGTTGTACAAATATGCTACAATCAATGTACCAAAACTTTATCCAAATAATCAAGTTCCATTAGCGTTCAGCTCTACTCTCACTTGTAGTTGCTCAAAAAAAGGAGTTGTTACAACATTAAAATATTTGAATCTCAAAGATGTGTTATTCTTAGCTGCAGGTTGAGAGGCTGTTCAATCGGAGACCATAAGCAATATGTGGATTTCATTGTTGGGGAAATTAATATCGATGAAATACTATCAGCAGACTATACTTATGGTGTCAGCCAACAGATGATTTTGACTTTGATTAAAAGTATAAACCCTGATGCTTTAGTGAATGATACAGGGTTGGAGGTCATGAGGAGCATGAATTAAATATTAAAACTAATGAGGGAATCTTACATAGCGTTGCAAAAGTCACTGCCAATGAAGAGGAAGATGAAAGACAAGTTGAGGAACCAATGAAGCATGAGAAATCAGTGTCTCATTTCAATCACTGTTTGAGTGGGCAATAGAAAAAACAATATACCGTGACATCAAGTCTTAATCTTACAATGTCTGACAGATGAAGCAGTGAAAATGTTTCTGCAGAAGTGTCAGCAAAAAATAACATAAAAAAAAATATTTTAACTATCAATCAAATTTCAAACAAAATACATTTTTAAGTAATTAAAAATTACAACAACATGTAAACAAACTAAGTAGAAATAGTTTGTGCTTTAATGTTGTTGAATCATTTCTCAGTATTTTTTCCAAATAAAAACATAGCTATTTTCTGTAATTCGAATGTTTCAGTAATCTGAATGATCCCCTGCAGCTGATAAGAGGGGGGGGCAGCAGAGACACCGCCCCCCAAAAACTTTCTGGACAGGTGTATTATTTTTTTATAGATAAACGCAGACAATAAACTGGTTAAAATACTTCAAAAAAATTATCAGTAATGACAAGATATATACTCGGCAGTATCAGTTGTTATGTTGATCATATGCGAGCTATTTTCTAAATATGACTGTTAGCTATAAAAAATATTTATATATTAAGAAAAACTTTTTATCAATCTTAAAAGTCATGATGTTTAAAATGAAATTTTATGAATTGTATCAGACGATTTTTGGTCGTAATGTAATGTTTATCATAGAAACAAAATCAGGCTTATTTTTGGACTTATGACTGCAAAATTCGAAAACCTTTAAATTTTGCAAAACTGTAAGTCCTAAAACCTCCGATTTGTATTCTATGAGAAACATATTTTTGAATACCATACCATAACTTAAGAGAAATTTAAAACATGTACTTTATAATGTAAGTTTTCAGATGGTGGCTCATTGTAGATAAGCTTCTAAATGTAAAAATATTGAAGCCAATTACATGATTTAACATTTAGACTAATTTTATATCTTATATACTAATTTTTAATTTACTATCATACATTACATACAGATTTTTATTACATTTTTTTTATAAATGGTCGCATAAACACATCTGGCAGTTATAAAATTAAATGTAAAAAGACATTTCTTGAAAGTAATATTTAAAACATAGAATAACACTATTCTGGCATAATTTCTTAATGGTATCTATAGTTAAAACATTAAATACTTAAATTTTATCGATATTCTAATCAAATATAGTCTAGGCGATGATGAATCCTCCTTCATTGGTGCTCAAAACTGCAAGAATTACGGGTTTGCATTGGCACTAACTCTTTCAACTTAAAAGTAAGTCCACCAATCATACCCGTCACCCTAACAGCAACAACCCTTTTGCCATCTCTTGACCACCAGAACGTCTGCAGAACTGTTTATGTTATTGTTTGTTTATACAAACGTCCATTTTAATTTTTTTTTAATTTTCATATAAACACATCTGACAGTGTAGCAAATTACATGTAAAATGAAAATATTCATTACATAGAAAAAGAATATTTTTATATGTTTTCTTAAAGGTAGCATTACAATGGTATGTACTTGGGTTTTTCAGATCTTCTAATCAAATGTAGTCTAGGCGATAATGAGTCATTTCTCTTTGTTGCGAAGAACTACAATAATGAAGCTAAAATTTATTATAGAATAAGACTATTTGGATGAAATGTTCTAGATTTTACAAAACACTGCAAGAATGAAGGTTCGGCGTTGGTGAGTAACTCTTCAAACTTATTTTAGTAACATTCATTACAGAATGTTATTCCATTTTTTTTATTAGTGGTCGCATACACACATCTGGCAGTTGAGAAATTAAAATTTAATTACAATTAATGTAAAATGACATTTCTTGATTCTAATATTTAAAATATAAAATATTACTATTCTGGCATCATTTCTTAATAGTATAAAAAACACATTAAGACCCTAGGTTTTTCCCGATATTCTAATCAAACATAGCCTAGACGATGATAAACGTCCTTCACTGGTGCGCAAAACTGCAAGAATTTCGGATTCGCCTTGGTGTCGTACTCTTTCAACTTCAAAGTAAAAACACCAATCAAACCCGTCACTCCAACAGCAACGAACCTGTTTCCAACTCTTAACCTGTAGCACTGATGATGAAATTGTAGTTACACGACTTTTTACAATAGACACACAATCGGAAATACACCCATGCGGCGTCTCCTTTGCCAAGACGTCTCAAGTCTAAGTCACAGTCTGCTACGTTCTTTACATGTTAAAACGTCTTCAAAAGTTTATGAATTGAAGCACAATCTTTTTAAAGTAAAGTGAAACCATGGTGAGAGGTTGTACAATAATTAAAAAAGAGCTTCATAATAACGTATATACCTGCCACTCTACCGAAATAAAACAGTCTCTTTCTCCACCAAAAACATAAAGATATCTACCTGCCACCTTACCTAAATAACAAAAAAGACCCTCTCTCCAAGAGCTTCATAATAACGTATTTACCTCCCACCTAACCGAAATAAAACACAGTTTTTTCTCCACCGAAAAAATAAAGATATCTACCTGCCACCCTACCTAAATAATAACATGTCTCTCTCTCCAAGAGCTTCATAATAAAGTCTATACCTGCCCCTATACTGAAAAAAAAAACAGTGTCTTTTTCCACCAAAAAATTAGAGATATCTACCAGCCACCCCATATAAATAGCAACCAGGACCCTCTCTCAAAGAGTTTCATAATGATGTATATAACTGCCACCCTACCCAAATAAAACACAGTTTCTTTCTCCACTGAAAATATAAATATATCTACCAGCCACCCCATATAAATAACAACCTGGTCCCTCTCTCCACCAGCTTCATAATGACGGATATACCTGCAACTATGCCGGAATATATCACAGTCTCTTTCTCCATCAAAAACTTAAAGATATTTACCTGCCACCGCATATAAAAAACGACCAGGTCCTTCTCTCCAATAGCTTCATAATGACGTATATACCTGCCATCCTTCCGAAATAAAACACAGTTTCTTTCTCCACCGAAAACATAAAAATATCTACCTGTCACACTATATAAATAACAACCCGGTCCCTCTCTCCACCATCTTCATAATGACGTATATACCAGACATCCTACCGGAATATATCACAGTCTCTTTCTAAAATGAAATCATAAAGATAACTACCTGGTACCTTATATAAATAACATCCAGGTCCCTCTCTCCACCAGCTTCATATTGACTTATATACCTGCCCCACTATCGAAATAAAACAGTCACTTTCTCCACCGAAATCATAAAGATATCTACCTTGTACCTTATATAAATAACATCCAGGTCCCTCTCTTCACCAGCTTCATAATGACATATATACCTGCCACCCTAGCATAATAAAACACAGTCTCTTTCTCCACCAAGGAAGATTCTCAATAAAGGAATATATTTTCCAACAATCTATTTATTTGAAGTTTTTTAGGGAAGGGTTTTACTTCAGTCAGATTTGTCATAATGTTTTGTTTACAGTATTTTATGTTCATTAATTTAGGTAAACTTCCCTATTTAGTAATCCTAGAATGTGCTGCTCTTTTCTTACTGGAAATAGTATCTTTGGATGTCATTGCATTATTACCTATATTTTAAATAATATGAACATTTTTTGTGTAATTGTCATCTTATTTGATTGTTTCATATCTTAGTTGTGAGTTGAACGTTCATAGTTATAATCACTCTCACTAACTCTCTTTTTTACAATCATTAAAGTACTCTCTGACTCCACAAACCAACTCGAAATCTCTCTTTCATTAGGGCGAGGATTGTATTTCAAAATTATACATGTAACATTATACTCAAACGCACATGAAAAGACTGCAAAATATAAACACGCAATAAATAAAAATATCGCACTATAAACACACAATAAATACTAAAACAACACAAAATTTAAAAAGCACAAACATAATGGTCAATTGTGTATAAACCTTCTAAAAGTCAAAGTGATTTGATAGGTTAACAGTTAAATTACTAGGATCATGTACATAGATAAATGCTGCATCCCCTATCTCTTAAATCCAAAGATGAATGCTTGTTAAAATACTAAGAAATGTTGCCAATTACATTCAACTGGATGTAGGTTAGTTTTAAGTACTGTCTGTTATAAAATGGAAATATTTTATAGAGTATTTTTTATTTGTTAGAAAAAATTTAACAAATTATGTGTTAAATCTGATTGGAAGTTATATATATTTTGTAACAAGTTTTGCTACTACATTTCGGTGAATATGTTATTGACTTACATTTTATGTCATATAAAATTTTGCGATGTGTCCCAATCTTCAAAAATATCCTTTGGCCATTACAAGTAAATAAATTTTAAAAAATTTAATCCACATGCATTATTCAAAATAATAAATCTCAGGAATTTTAATGAGGGGTCTGCTAGAACTAAATTAAATCTAACAGAAATTAAAATGAGACCTAGAATATAAATTACACTTTTTAAATATGTAGTCAGGATATGTTTTTGACCTTGATAATTAAGTTTATAAATATAATTAAACAATTATATAGTACAACAAAATAATTTTGCAATTTCCTGTATTTTCAATATATTACTGGTTACACAAATGATTCTTAACATTCTCGTCATTAATCTTGTGTTATATTAAAAATGTTTTCTTTATGAATCTTTTTTTAGGAACAAATAAATTTATAACTAAAGACACTTGTAAATAAATAACTTTTAATAAAAACTAGGTACTCATGTGATGATGGAATAAATTATAAATAATTTAATGTTAAATATAATTACCTTATATAAGGTAATCACACCTCATAATATTATTCCTGAGCAGATTCCAATATAGATAAGAGTGGTCTAGTTCTGCTAGAATAACAAGTTTGTTCATCAACACGAATCTCACGCCCCTGGTCGAAAAATATTTAAAAAGTTATTAACTTTCATGAATTGTTCCAATGCAACAGAAAGTCATAAGCTGCAGATACTTGAGATCGGAAAAAAAGCTTTGTGCGTTCAAAAATTTTGAACTGCCTGTTCCTTAAAAAGGTCACGCAAAAGCTTGGATGAACACGTTAATTTTTAACACCAGCGAAAAAGCATTTGGAATCCATGAATCTGGAACAAAAAGTCATTCTCTTTTTAGATACCTGCCCTGGTCATCCACATGTACGTAATTTGGTTGGTGATGACGAAAAAATAACTGATTTTTTCCAACTAGTTGTACAAATATGCTACAATCAATGTACCAAAACTTTATCCAAATAATCAAGTTCCATTAGCGTTCAGCTCTACTCTCACTTGTAGTTGCTCAAAAAAAGGAGTTGTTACAACATTAAAATATTTGAATCTCAAAGATGTGTTATTCTTAGCTGCAGGTTGAGAGGCTGTTCAATCGAAGACCATACGCAATATGTGGATTTCATTGTTGGGGAAATTAATATCGATGAAATACTATCAGCAGACTATACTTATGGTGTCAGCCAACAGATGATTTTGACTTTGATTAAAAGTATAAACCCTGATGCTTTAGTGAATGATACAGGGTTGGAGGTCATGAGGAGCATGAATTAAATATTAAAACTAATGAGGGAATCTTACATAGCGTTGCAAAAGTCACTGCCAATGAAGAGGAAGATGAAAGACAAGTTGAGGAACCAATGAAGCATGAGAAATCAGTGTCTCATTTCAATCACTGTTTGAGTGGGCAATAGAAAAAACAATATACCGTGACATCAAGTCTTAATCTTACAATGTCTGACAGATGAAGCAGTGAAAATGTTTCTGCAGAAGTGTCAGCAAAAAATAACAAAAAAAAAAATATTTTAACTATCAATCAAATTTCAAACAAAATACATTTTTAAGTAATTAAAAGTTACAACAACATGTAAACAAACTAAGTAGAAATAGTTTGTGCTTTAATGTTGTTGAATCATTTTTCAGTACTTTTTCCAAATAAATACATAGCTATTTTCTGTAATTCGAACGTTTCAGTAATCTGAACGATCCCCTGCAGCTGATAAGAGGGGGGGGGGGCAGCAGAGACACCGCCCCCCAAAAACTTTCTGGACAGGTGTATTATTTTTTTATAGATAAACGCAGACAATAAACTGGTTAAAATACTTCAAAAAAATTATCAGTAATGACAAGATATATACTCTGCAGTATCAGTTGTTATTTTGATCATATGCGAGCTATTTTCTAAATATGACTGTTAGCTATAAAAAATATTTATATATTAAGAAAAACTTTTTATCAATCTTAAAAGTCATGATGTTTAAAATGAAATTTTATGAATTGTATCAGACGATTTTTGGTCGTAACGTAATGTTAATCATAGAAACAAAATCAGGCTTATTTTTGGACTTATGACTGCAAAATTCGAATACCTTTAAATTTTGCAAAACTGTAAGTCCTAAAACCTCCGATTTGTATTCTATGAGAAACATATCTTTGAATACCATACCATAACTTAAAAGAAATTTAAAACATGTGCTTTATAATGTAAGTTTTCAAATGGTGGCTCATTGTAGATAAGCTTCTAAATGTAAAAATATTGAAGCCAATTACATGATTTAACATTTAGACTAATTTTATATCTTATATACTAATTTTTAATTTACTATCATACATTACGTACAGATTTTTATTACATTTTTTTTATAAATGGTCGCATAAACACATCTGGCAGTTATAAAATTAAATGTAAAAAGACATTTCTTGAAAGTAATATTTAAAACATAGAATAACACTATTCTGGCATAATTTCTTAATGGTATCTATAGTTAAAACATTAAATACTTAAATTTTATCGATATTCTAATCAAATATAGTCTAGGCGATGATGAATCCTCCTTCATTGGTGCTCAAAACTGCAAGAATTACGGGTTTGCATTGGCACTAACTCTTTCAACTTAAAAGTAAGTCCACCAATCATACCCGTCACCCTAACAGCAACAACCCTCTTGCCATCTCTTGACCACCAGAACGTCTGCAGAACTGTTTATGATAATGTTTGTTTATACAAACATCCATTTTAATTTTTTTTTAATTTTCATATAAACACATCTGACAGTGTAGCAAATTACATGTAAAATGAAAATATTCATTACATAGAAAAAGAATATTTTTATATGTTTTCCTAAAGGTAGCATTACAATGGTATGTACTTGGGTTTTTCAGATCTTCTAATCAAATGTAGTCTAGGCGATAATGAGTCATTTCTCTTTGTTGCGAAGAACTACAATAATGAAGCTAAAATTTATTATAGAATAAGACTATTTGGACAACATTTGTTAACAGTATCTAGAAATAACATATTTAGTACTAAAGTATTTCTGATATTCTAACCAAATGTAGTCTAGCCAATGATGAAATGTTCTAGATTTTACGAAACACTTCAAGAATGAAGTGTCGGCGTTGGTGAGTAACTCTTCAAACTTATTTTATATTTATTACAGAATGTTATTCCATTTTTTGTATTAGTGGTCGCATAAACACATCTGGCAGTTGAGAAATTAAAATTTAATTACATTTAATGTAAAATGACATTCCTTGACGCTAATATTTAAAACATTGAAAAATACTATTCTGGCATCATTTCCTAATAGTTAAAAAACACATTAAGACTAAGTTTTTCTGATATTCCAATCAAACATAGCTTAGACGATGATAAACGTCCTTCACTGGTGCGCAAAACTGCAAGAATTTCGGATTCGCCTTGGTGTCGTACTCTTTCAACTTCAAAGTAAAAACACCAATCAAACCCGTCACTCCAACAGCAATGAACCTGTTTCCAACTCTTGACCTGTAACACTGATGATGAAATTGTAGTTACACAACTTTTTTACAATAGACACACAATCAGAAATACATACATGCGGCGTCTCCTTTGCCAAGAAGTCTCAAGTCTAAGTCACAGTCTACTACATTCTTTACATGTTAAAACGTCTTCAATAGTTTATGAATTGAAGCACAATCTTTTTAAAGTAAAGTGAAACCATGGTGAGAGATTGTACAATAATTAAAAAAGAGCTTCATAATAACGAATACACCTGCCACCCTACCCAAATAAAACACAGTTTCTTTCTCCACTGAAAATATAAATATATCTACCAGCCACCCCATATAAATAACAACCTGGTCCCTCTCTCCACCAGCTTCATAATGACGGATATATCTGCAACTATGCCGTAATATATCACAGTCTCTTTCTGCATCAAAAAATTGAAGATATTTACCTGCCACCGCATATAAAAAACGACCAGGTCCCTCTCTCCACCATCTTCATAATGACGTATATACCTGCCACCCTACGGGAATATATCACAGTCTCTTTCTCCAATGAAATCATAAAGATATCTACCTGGTACCTTATATAAATAACATCCAGGTACCTCTCTCCACCAGCTTCATAATGACTTATATACCTGCCCCACTATCGAAATAAAACAGTCTCTTTCTCCACCGAAATCATAAAGATATCTACCTGGTACCTTATATACATAACATCCAGGTCCCTCTCTTCACCAGTTTCATAATGACGTATATACCTGCCATCCTACCATAATAAAACACAGTCTCTTTCTACACCAAGGAAAATTCTCTAAAAAGGAATATATTTTCCAACAATCTATTTATTTGAAGTTTTTAGGGAAGGGTTTTACTTCAGTCAGATTTGTCATAATGTTTTGTTTACAGTATTTTATGTTCATTAATTTAGGTAAACTTCCCTATTTAGTAATCCTAGAATGTGCTGCTCTTTTCTTACTGGAAATAGTATCTTTGGATGTCATTGCATTATTACCTATATTTTAAATAATATGAACATTTTTTGTGTAATTGTTATCTTATTTGATTGTTTCATATCTTAGTTGTGAGTTGAACGTTCATAGTTATAATCACTCTCACTAACTCTCTTTTTTACAATCATTAAAGTACTCTCTGACTCCACAAACCTACTCGAAATCTCTCTTTCATTAGGGCGAGGATTGTATTTCAAAATTATACAAGTAACATTATACTCAAACGCACTTGAAAAGACTGCAAAATATAAACACGCAATAAATAAAAATATCGCACTATAAACACACAATAAATACTAAAACAACACAAAATTTAAAAAACACAAACATAATGGTCAACTGTGTATAAACCTTCTAAAAGTCAAAGTGATTTGATAGGTTAACAGTTAAATTACTAGGATCATGTATATAGATAAATGCTGCACCCCCTATCTCTTAAATCCAAAGATGAATGATTGTTAAAATATTAAGAAATGTTGCCAATTACATTCAACTGGATGTAGGTTAGTTTTAAGTACTGCCTGTTATAAAATGGAAATATTTTATAGAGTATTTTTTATTTGTCAGAAAAAATTTAACAAATTATGTGTTAAGTCTGATTGGAAGTTATATATATTTTTTATCAAGTTTTGCTACTACATTTCAGTGAATATATTATTGACTAACATTTTATGTCATATAAAATTTTGCGATGTGTCCCAATCTTCAAAAATATCCTTTGGCCATTACAAGTATATAAATTTTAAAAAATTTAATCCACATGCATTATTCAAAATAATAAATCGCAGGTATTTTAATGGGGGATCTGCTAGAACTAAATTAAATCTAACAGAAATTAAAATGAGACCTAGAATATAAATTACACTTTTTAAATATGTAGTCAGGATATGTTTTTGACCTTGATAATTAAGTTTATAAATATAATTAAACAATTATATAGTACAACAAAATAATTTTGCAATTTCCTGTATTTTCAATATATTACTGGTTACACAAATGATTCTTAACATTCTCGTCATTAATCTTGTGTTATATTAAAAATGTTTTCTTTATGAATCTTTTTTTAGGAACAAATAAATTTATAACTAAAGACACTTGTAAATAAATAGCTTTTAATAAAAACTAGGTACTCATGTGATGATGGAATCAATTATAAATAATTTAATGTTAAATATAATTACCTTATATAAGGTAATCACACCTCATAATATTATTCCTGAGCAGATTCCAATATAGATAAGAGTGGTCTAGTTCTGCTAGAAAACAAGTTTGTTCATCAACACGAATCTCACGCCCCTGGTCGAAAAATATTTAAAAAGTTATTAACTTTCATGAATTGTTCCAATGCAACAGAAAGTCATAAGCTGCAGATACTTGAGATTGGAAAAAAAGCTTTGTGCGTTCAAAAATTTTGAACTGCCTGTTCCTTAAAAAGGTCATGCAAAAGCTTGGATGAACACGTTAATTTTTAACACCAGCGAAAAAGCATTTGGAATCCATGAATCTGGAACAAAAAGTCATTCTCTTTTTAGATACCTGCCCTGGTCATCCACATGTACGTAATTTGGTTGGTGATGACGAAAAAATAACTGATTTTTTCCAACTAGTTGTACAAATATGCTACAATCAATGTACCAAAACTTTATCCAAATAATCAAGTTCCATTAGCGTTCAGCTCTACTCTCACTTGTAGTTGCTCAAAAAAAGGAGTTGTTACAACATTCAAATATTTGAATCTCAAAGATGTGTAATTCTTAGCTGAAGGTTGAGAGGCTGTTCAATCGAAGACCATACGCAATATGTGGATTTCATTGTTGGGGAAATTAATATCGATGAAATACTATCAACAGGCTATACTTATGGTGTCAGCCAACAGATGATTTTGACTTTGATTAAAAGTATAAACCCTGATGCTTTAGTGAATGATACAGGGTTGGAGGTCATGAGGAGCATGAATTAAATATTAAAACTAATGAGGGAATCTTACATAGCGTTGCAAAAGTCACTGCCATTGAAGAGGAAGATGAAAGACAAGTTGAGGAACCAATGAAGCATGAGAAATCATTGTCTCATTTCAATCACTGTTTGAGTGGGCGATAGAAAAAACAATATACCCTGACATCAAGTCTTAATCTTACAATGTCTGACAGATGAAGCAGTGAAAATGTTTCTGCAGAAGTGTCAGCAAAAAATAACATAAAAAAAAATATTTTAACTATCAATCAAATTTCAAACAAAATACATTTTTAAGTAATTAAAAATTACAACAACATGTAAACAAACTAAGTAGAAATAGTTTGTGCTTTAATGTTGTTGAATCATTTTTCAGTATGTTTTCCAAATAAATACATAGCTATTTTCTGTAATTCGAACGTTTCAGTAATCTGAACGATCCCCTGCAGCTGATAAGAGGGGGGGCAGCAGAGACACTGCCGCCCAAAAACTTTCTGGACAGGTGTATTATTTTTTTATAGATAAACGCAGACAATAAACTGGTTAAAATACTTCAAAAAAATTATCAGTAATGACAAGATATATACTCCGCAGTATCAGTTGTTATTTTGATCATATGCGAGCTATTTTCTAAATATGACTGTTAGCTATAAAAAATATTTATATATTAAGAAAAACTTTTTATCAATCTTAAAAGTCATGATGTTTAAAATGAAATTTTATGAATTGTATCAGACGATTTTTGGTCGTAACGTAATGTTTATCATAGAAACAAAATCAGGCTTATTTTTGGACTTATGACTGCAAAATTCGAAAACCTTTAAATTTTGTAAAACTGTAAGTCCTAAAACCTCCGATTTGTATTCTATGAGAAACATATCTTTGAATACCATACCATAACTTAAAAGAAATTTAAAACATGTACTTTATAATGTAAGTTTTCAGATGGTGACTCATTGTACATAAGCTTCTAAATGTAAAAATATTGAAGCCAATTACTTGATTTAACATTTAGACTAATTTTATATCTTATATACTAATTTTTATTACATTTTTTTTATAAATGGTCGCATAAACACATCTGGCAGTTATAAAATTAAATGTAAAAAGACATTTCTTGAAAGTAATATTTAAAACATAGAATAACACTATTCCGGCATAATTTCTTAATGGTATCTATAGTTAAAACATTAAATACTTAAATTTTATCGATATTCTAATCAAATGTAGTCTAGGCGATGATGAATCCTCCTTCATTGGTGCTCAAAACTGCAAGAATTACGGGTTTGCATTGGCACTAACTCTTTCAACTTAAAAGTAAGTCCACCAATCATACCCGTCACCCTAACAGCAACAACCCTTTTGCCATCTCTTGACCACCAGAACGTCTGCAGAACTGTTTATGATATTGTTTGTTTATACAAACATTCATTTTTATTTTTTTTTTATTTTCATATAAACACATCTGACAGTATAGCAAATTACATGTAAAATGAGATTTCCTGAAGCAAATATTCTTTACATAGAAAAAAAAATATTTTTATATGTTTTCTTAAAGGTAGCATTACAATGGTATGTACTTGGGTTTATCAGATCTTCTAATCAAATGTAGTCTAGGCGATAATGAGTCATTTCTCTTTGTTGCGAAGAACTACAATAATTAAGCTAAAATTTATTATAGAATAAGACAATTTGGGCAACATTTGTTAACGGTATCTAGAAATAACATATTTAATACTAAAGTATTTCTGATATTCTAACCAAATGTAGTCTAGCCAATGATAAAATGTTCTAGATTTTGCGCAAAACTGCAAGAATGAAGTGTCGGCGTTGGTAAGTGACTCTTCAAACTTATTTTAGTAATATTCATTACAGAATGTTATTCCATTTTTTTTATTAGTGGTCACATACACACATCTGGCAGTTGAGAAATTAAAATTTAATTACATTTAATGTAAAATGACATTTCTTGATGCTAATATTTAAAATATAAAATATTGCTATTCTGGCATCATTTCTTAATAGTATAAAAAACACATTAAGACCCTAGGTTTTTCCGATATTCTAATCAAACGTAGCCTAGACGATGATAAACATCCTCACTGGTGAGCAAAACTGCAAGAATTTCAGATTTGCGTTGATGTCTTACTCTTTCAACTTTAAAGTAAAAACACCAATCAAACCCGTCACCCCAACAGCAACGAACCTGTTTCCATCTCTTGACCACCAGAATGTTTGTATCACTGTTGATGAAATGGTAGTTACGCGACTTTTTACAATAGACAAACAATCGGAAATACATGCATGCGGTGTCTAGAAGTATCAAGTCACAGTCTACTATCTTCTTTACATGTTAAAACGGCTTCAAAAATTTATGAATTAAAGCTCATAATCTTTTTAAAGTAAAGTGAAACCATGGTGAGAGGTTGTACAATAATTAAAAAAGAGCTTCATAATAACGTATATACCAGCCACCCTACCGAAATAATACACAGTCCCTTTCTCCACCGAAAACATAAAGATATCTACCTGCCACCCCATATAAATAACAACCAGGTCCCTCTCTTAATCACCTCCATAATGATGTATATACCTGCCAGCCTACCCAAATAAAACACAGTTTCTTTCTCTACCGATATCATAAAGATATCTACCTGCCACCCTACCTAAATAACAAAAAGAACCCTATCTCCAAGAGCTTCATAATAACGTATATACCTGCCACCCTACCGACATAAAACACATTCTCATTCTACACCGAAAACATAAAGATATCATCTACCTACCACCCTACCTAAATAAAGGCCGCCGCTATGAGACAGAATGAACTCTCTGTTGAAGATTTTTTGACACAATTCAATGTTTTAGATGCTTTGAGAATCAATGGATATTCTTGGAATGTAATTTCACAAAAAACTTTGAATGTCATTTGAAAAAAGGTCTGTGTATTTTTCACCACTGAAACTCAAGCGGGATCAGTAACAGAGTCTGATGAAATTGTTAATGTGATTGAAGAAGGTGTCGGGTTTACCCGACAACTCAATTTAGAAGTGGATAATGATGATGTTCAAGAACTGCTGGATTTACTCAACCAGGAGCTGACAAATAATTGATGAGCTCATTGAAATGCGTGAAGTAAAGTTATACCCCGACTTACATGAATTCGACTTACACTGCTATCCCTCGGTCCCACCTATCGCATAGACACAGGGTATTACTGTATATATATATATATATATATATATATATATATATATATATATATATAAAAATTAATAAATACTCTTGTATTTGAATAACCTATGTTGTTTTAAATTATTCAACAAGAAAACGTGTTATATATATATATATATTCTTGATATTTAACATTATCCATTGTTTTTCCTTTGCACTGACTTTATGAAGTTAATATATTACTGTGTGAGTAATTTTATCCACCATTAAGTGCAATAATTTTACCTTGAGTGATGAGGCACCTTTCGGTCGTTGACCATTGTCGAATCAAGACAATGAATAGATTCGAATAGATTCGACAATGGTCAACGACCGAAAGGTGCCTCATCACTCAAGGTAAAATTATTGCACTTAATGGTGGATAAAATTACTCACACAGTAATATATTAACTTCATATATATATATATATATATATATATATATATATATATATATATATATATATATATATATATTGGAAAAAAATGAGTAGGTGGTTTATTGACTTTATTAAGTTACTCTTTCTGAAATGGGTTGGCAGTAATGATTGAAAGCACTATAAACATATAAGAAGAACTATTATTTACTTCAATATTCACTTGAGTTACTAGTTCTTCACTAAAACATTTGAACTAATGTTATAAGTTAAAATATTTTTTCTAGTGTCTTATTTTTTTGATTATTAAAGATTGCTGTTTTGTTTAACACAAGACTAATGACAACAATGTTCTGAATCATTTGTGTAACCAGTAATATAATGAAAATATAGGAAATTGCAAAATTATTTTGTTATGCTATAGAATTGTTTAATTATATTTATAAACATACTATTCAAGATCTAAAATATATCACTACTTTTTAAAAAGTATAATTTATACTCTATGTCTTATTTTAATTAGTGTCAGATGTAATTTAGTTCTGCAGACCTCACATTATATTTTTGATAATTTTACAAAACGAGTTATTTGGAGTTACACACCAGGAGTCATTTATTAAAAGCCTATCTATATGTTGGATGCTGGTCTGTGTACTGTAAAAGCAAGCTAAGTCAATACATTACATACAAGCCAGTTATAAATGGTATAATAATCTACGAAATTCAATATTTGGATCTAGAAGTTATTTAAACAGCTAAAATAGGGGCCTACGCAGGAAAGCAGCTAGAGAGACCTTACCACCTTGAATATTCTGCAGACTGTGTAGTGAAACATGCCTAATTTAAATTTTAAATTCAAAATATAATGTATCAATTCATTAGCCTAAAGCTTTTGTATTGTGATGATTATATAAACATGACTTAACCATTAAATACAACATTCTAAGATATGAAGCTATCAATAGCACAAGACACATAAATCCATACAACATCAAAAAACACTTAAAGCAAATTAAACCCCCATAGCTCATAAATTAAATTTTCTACTTAAGCCTCACAAAACAGATATCCTTTAACACCTTTTAATTGACCACGCCAGTACCCCACCCCATGTTGTAGCTAAATTTCCCTATAGAACTATTTAAATTCATAAAAATTCAAAAAAAAACATTGTTCTATAGAAAAATTCCTAAATTTTAATCAACACAACAAATTTTGAAAATTCTATTTAAGTACCCCACAAAACCCACATCAATGAAATCATGAATTTAACAAAATTAATCACATCACAAAATTACATGCATTGATAGCCAGCATCTTGAGATCAGGATTTAAACTCCACATTGAACCGAACCACACTTACAGTACAATAAATACTCAGGCGACATCAAATCTGCTATACATTCATCAATGATGTCACATATTACAAATGAAATAAACCCCTAACACGTATCTTAATATCTCAATTCCACACATACAAAACTAACATACACTATCAAAACAGAAAGAAACAGTTGTTTTACTCACCTTGACCTAACAATTACATGTACAGACAAACCAACACAAATTTAACAAGTTGACCCTACACAAGACGAATATAGGATTGTCCTTTCGCAGGTCATTACACGTTTCGCTAACACTTTTTTATAAAATATTTAAGGTCTAGCTCAATTATTTTGCTGCCAATTATATACTGTGAATTTTTTAAACTGAAACTTTGTAAATTTATTAAAATGCATGAGATTACTATAATAGTTGTCTGGTGTGGTTAAATACATATAATGTTATAAGTGTTTTAAATAATTACTTTAAACATAAGGTCATCCAAATAACATTTTTACAAAGTTTCAGTTTAATAGATTTGTTGATAAACCAATCCATGAAACTAAGCGTAAGACTAGCTGATTTTAATTTATTTTAAATAATTTTATGTAAACTATTATAAATGTTGCAGAGCTTTGTGTACAGAGTCAATGGAAGAATTAGAGTCTTGATAATATTACTTTTGCCACTTATTAATAGCGAATGGTTGTTTGTGGTATTTCATCATCTTGTGTTTATAGAGTTTTATTCTTCTTCACTATACAAGTAATAGCTACCTCCAGAACATAAACATAAAAAGCAAATATTGAAGCAAATATTCATTACATAGAATTAGAATAGTTTCATATATTTCTTAAAGGTAGCACTACAATGGTATGTACTTGGGTTTTTTAGATATTCTAATCAAATATAGTCTAGGCGATAATGAAACATTCCTCTTTGTTGCGGAGAACTGCAATAATGAAGCTAATATTTATTACATAGATTAAGACTATTTGGAGAATATTTCTTAGTGGTATCTAGAAATTACATATTAAGTACTTAAGCATTTCCGATATTCTAACTAAATATATTCTAGACGATGATTAATAGTCCTTTATTTTGCACATAACTGCAAGAAGTGTCTGCGTTTGTAAGTAACCTAAAAGTGCAAATACCCAAGCTTACATGTCACCCCAGCAGTAAAAAAGCCTACTGACATCTCTACGCCCGAAGCACTGTTGTTGAAGTGTGATTTACGAGACGATACCTAACAAGCGGAACAAACAATAGAAAGTAGATACTTGAAGTTTCTCCTTTGCATCAATCTTATATCTAAGTAAAAGTGTAAAGACTACCAAAATGTAAAAATATTAAAGCTAATTACATGATTTAGTTTTTAGACTAATTTTATATCTTATAAACTAGTTTTTAATTTGCTATCATATCTGCTAACATAAACACATCTGGCAGTTATAAAATTAAATGTAAAAAGACATTTCTTGAAAGTAATATTTAAAACATAGAATAACACTATTCTGGCATAATTTCTTAATGGTATCTATAGTTAAAACATTAAATACTTAAATTTTATCGATATTCTAATCAAATATAGTCTAGGCAATGATGAATCCTCCTTCATTGGTGCTCAAAACTGCAAGAATTATGGGTTTGCATTGGCACTAACTCTTTCAACTTAAAAGTAAGTCCACCAATCATACCCATCACCCTAACAGCAACAACCCTCTTGCTATCTCTTGACCACCAGAACGTCTGCAGAACTGTTTATAATATTGTTTGTTTATACAAACATCCATTTTAATTTTTTTTTTAATTTTCATATAAACACATCTGACAGTGTAGCAAATTACATGTAAAATGAAAATATTCATTACATAGAAAAAAAATATTTTTATATGGTTTGTTAAAGGTAGCATTACAATGGTATGTACTTGGGTTTTTCAGATCTTCTAATCAAATGTAATCTAGGCGATAATGAGTCATTTCTCTTTGTTGCGAAGAACTACAATAATGAAGCTAAAATTTATTATAGAATAAGACTATTTGGACAACATTTGTTAACAGTATCTAGAAATAACATATTTAGTACTAAAGTATTTCTGATATTCTAACCAAATGTAGTCTAGCCAATGATGAAATGTTCTAGATTTTATGAAACACTGCAAGAATGAAGTGTCGGCGTTGGTGAGTAACTCTTCAAACTTATTTTATATTTATTACAGAATGTTATTCCATTTTTTTTATTAGTGGTCGCATAAACACATCTGGCAGTTGAGAAATTAAAATTTAATTACATTTAATGTAAAATGACATTTCTTGACGCTAATATTTAAAACATTGAAAAATACTATTCTGGCATCATTTCCTAATAGTTAAAAAACACATTAAGACTAAGTTTTTCTGATATTCCAATCAAACATAGCTTAGACGATGATAAACGTCCTTCACTGGTGCGCAAAACTGCAAGAATTTCGGATTCGCCTTGGTGTCGTACTCTTTCAACTTCAAAGTAAAAACACCAATCAAACCCGTCACTCCAACAGCAACGAACCTGTTTCCAACTCTTGACCTGTAGCACTGATGATGAAATTGTAGTTACACAACTTTTTTACAATAGACACACAATCAGAAATACATACATGCGGCGTCTCCTTTGCCAAGAAGTCTCAAGTCTAAGTCACAGTCTACTACGTTCTTTACATGTTAAAACGTCTTCAAAAGTTTATGAATTGAAACACAATCTTTTTAAAGTAAAGTGAAACCATGGTGAGAGATTGTACAATAATTAAAAAAGAGCTTCATAATAACGAATACACCTGCCACCCTACCCAAATAAAACACAGTTTCTTTCTCCACTGAAAATATAAATATATCTACCAGCCACCCCATATAAATAACAACCTGGTCCCTCTCTCCACCAGCTTCATAATGACGGATATATCTGCAACTATGCCGTAATATATCACAGTCTCTTTCTCCATCAAAAACTTAAAGATATTTACCTTCCACCGCATATAAAAAACGACCAGGTCCCTCTCTCCACCATCTTCATAATGACGTATATACCCGCCACCCTACGGGAATATATCACAGTCTCTTTCTCCAATGAAATCATAAAGATATCTACCTGGTACCTTATATAAATAACATCCAGGTCCCTCTCTCCACCAGCTTCATATTGACTTATATACCTGCCCCACTATCGAAATAAAACAGTCTCTTTCTCCACCGAAATCATAAAGATATCTACCTGGTACCTTATATAAATAACATCCAGGTCCCTCTCTTCACCAGTTTCATAATGACGTATATACCTGCCATCCTACCATAATAAAACACGGTCTCTTTCTCCACCAAGGAAGATTCTCAATAAAGGAATATATTTTCCAACAATCTATTTATTTGAAGTTTTTAGGGAAGGGTTTTACTTCAGTCAGATTTGTCATAATGTTTTGTTTACAGTATTTTATGTTCATTAATTTAGGTAAACTTCCCTATTTAGTAATCCTAGAATGTGCTGCTCTTTTCTTACTGGAAATAGTATCTTTGGATGTCATTGCATTATTACCTATATTTTAAATAATATGAACATTTTTTGTGTAATTGTTATCTTATTTGATTGTTTCATATCTTAGTTGTGAGTTGAACGTTCATACTTATAATCACTCTCACTAACTCTCTTTTTTACAATCATTAAAGTACTCTCTGACTCCACAAACCAACTCGAAATCTCTCTTTCATTAAGGGCGAGGATTGTATTTCAAAATTATACAAGTAACATTATACTCAAACGCACATGAAAAGACTGCAAAATATAAACACGGAATAAATAAAAATATCGCACTATAAACACACAATAAATACTAAAACAACACAAAATTTAAAAAACATAAACATAATGGTCAACTGTGTATAAACCTTCTAAAAGTCAAAGTGATTTGATAGGTTAACAGTTAAATTACTAGGATCATGTACATAGATAAATGCTGCACCCCCTATCTCTTAAATCCAAAGATGAATGATTGTTAAAATATTAAGAAATGTTGCCAATTACATTCAACTGGATGTAGGTTAGTTTTAAGTACTGTCTGTTATAAAATGGAAATATTTTATAGAGTATTTTTTATTTGTTAGAAAAAATTTAACAAATTATGTGTTAAGTCTGATTGGAAGTTATATATATTTTTTATCAAGTTTTGCTACTACATTTCAGTGAATATATTATTGACTTACATTTTATGTCATATAAAATTTTGCGATGTGTCCCAATCTTCAAAAATATCCTTTGGCCATTACAAGTGAATACATTTTAAAAAATTTAATCCACATGCATTATTCAAAATAATAAATCGCAGGTATTTTAATGAGGGACCTGCTAGAACTAAATTAAATCTAACAGAAATTAAAATGAGACCTAGAATATAAATTACACTTTTTAAATAAGTAGTCAGGATATGTTTTTGACCTTGATAATTAAGTTTATAAATATAATTAAACAATTATATAGTACAACAAAATAACTTTGCAATTTCCTGTATTTTCAATATATTACTGGTTACACAAATGATTCTTAACATTCTCGTCATTAATCTTGTGTTATATTAAAAATGTTTTCTTTATGAATCTTTTTTTAGGAACAAATAAATTTATAACTAAAGACACTTGTAAATAAATAACTTTTAATAAAATCTAGGTACTCATGTGATGATGGAATCAATTATAAATAATTTAATGTTAAATATAATTACCTTATATAACTAGATTCATTTCCTCTTCATTGAGTTGACAAGAGTTTTTAGTGAAAAACTTGTAGCTCAAATGAAGATGGAATCAAATAATAGTTTCTTATATGTTTATAGCGCCTTCAGTAATGACTACCAACCCATTTCACTAAGTGTTTTTTCTTGCTCTGTTGTTCAGTGACAATACAGTACCGGAGAATTCAAGAGCTGTGATGTGTGAATAATTTTCCCATCAAGCCTTAAGAACCATTACATTCGATGGAAGGTGATGTTGAGTTAGCAAAGTTCAATAATTTTGCATCCATAAGAGATATTTGATAATTTTACAAACCAAGGTATTTAGAGTTACACACCAGGAATCAATAATTAACAGCCTATCTAGTTGGATGTTATTCTGCGTACTGTAAATGCAAGTTCAGTCAATAAATTACATACAAGCCAGTTATAAATGGTATAATAATCTACACAATTCGATATTTGGATCTAGAAGTTATTTAAACAGCTAAAATTGGAACAAGCCGCTACAGACCTTACCAGATTGAATTGTCTGCAGACAGTGTAGTGAAACATGCCTAATTTAAATTCTAAATAAAATATAATGTATCAATTTACTAGCGTAAAGCTTTCGTAGATCACTAAAACACATGAACAAATGGAAATGGGTGAGCTCTTAGGAGAACCATCTATTTTGGCTATAGAAATTGTCATCGTAGGTGAAGTAAATTGGTGATTATTTTGTTGATTATATAAAAATTGATTAAACCATTAAATAGAGAAATTCAAAGAAATGAAGCTACCAACAACACAATACACATAAATCCATATAACAGCAAAAAACACTTTTAACAAATTAAACCCCCGTAGCTCGTAAACTAAACACTATACTCGAGTTCCCCAAAATGAATATCCTTTAACTCCCATTAATCAACCCCATCAGGCCTCATCCAATCTTGTATCTAAATTTTCCTACAGAACTATTTAAACTTGTAAAATTCACAAGCACTGTTGTATTAAAAATTCCCCAATTTTAATGAACACAAAAATATGTTGAAAATTCCATAAATTTACCCCACAAAAACCAAATCAATGAAATCATTAATGAATCAAAATTAATCGCATCACAAAATTACGAGCATTCATAGCAACCGTCTTAATGACAAGATTCCAACTTCACTAAAAACTAGCCTAAAAACAAACCAACACCCAAACCACACCTCTAACAACAAAAAATTCATAAACCTAACTAAAACACAATTCACTGAAAAAGAAAAAATTATAATAACAAATGCTTTCAAATATAACCTACCCAATTTTGACAAAAAACAAATAATAAAAAACCTAATAGTTGACACAGAATCTAATATCTATAAAATTACCCACCAAAACACTGAACACATAAGAAACAACATTAATAATAATATTAACCAAATAAATACCCAAAAAAACAAAGCAATATATAAACAAAAAAGAAATTATGCAACTCAAAGAAAAACTACAAAATAACGACTACGTAATATTAAAATCAGATAAAACCAACACACCAGTTATAATAGAAAACACCAAATACATCAATTTAATGACAAACCGCATAAATGAAAATAAATACGAACAAATCCCAGACCCAACTAATAAATACCTTAAAACAATAAAAAACCTAATAGTCACACACAGAAATACCCTAAATTATAACAATAATTTAAAATACCACACAAAACTTTACCCATTCAAACCATGTACACCAATACTAACAGGCATACCTAAAATCCACAAAACCGACTGGTTTGGTCATCATCTCATACCTCAAGTTGAACTTTATTGTCGGTCTAAACAAATTCCTTTTAAAGTAATTCCTATTAATTGACAATGCACCTGGTCATCCTCTCACTACTTTAACTAATTTCTACACACGTGTGTAAGTGTATAAACTGTATATTCTTTAAACTGACACTTTGTAAATTTATTAAAAGGCATGAAATTACTATAATAGTTGCCTGGTGTGGTTAAATACATTTTATGTTATGTTATAAGTGTTTTAAATAACTATTTTAAACATAATATCATCCAAATAACATTTTTACAAAGTTTCAGTTTAATAGATTTGTTGATAAACCAATCCATGAAACTAAACATAAGACTAGATTATTTTAATTTATTTTAAATCATTTCATGTAAACTATTATAAATATTGCAGAGCTTTGTGTACAGAGTCAATGGAATAATGAGAGTCTTGATAATATTACTTTTGCCACTTATTATTGGGAATATGCACAGCAAAATATAAAGCCAATTCTGACATTCAACATAACATTTTCGAAATTACACAAATACTAATGATCGATGTTGTCCCCGAAACTAGCAAAGAAAAAAAATGTTATAGAAAACAGAAAGGCTCTCTCAGTCCTATCACAGAAAACAGCGGATTTTTAAACGAGAAAACCACAAAACGTAGATGGTATATTAAAAGCTCTTTTACAATTCAAAACAAACAATACAGATAAAAAGTCAAAACAACAAATTATCAGATTAAATACCAGAAATGTATTTCATTTGAGCACATTCATACACAATGGAATTTTAAATATTTGTGCATAATTCAATGAAAAGTTATAACACAAGTATCCATCTTTATTACTTCTATTATAATTGTACTTAAAACATTAGATGTTTTTGACAAGTAGCAGTTTTATTTCTGTATCCATTAAACTAACTCAAAAACCAAAACAGAAAATTATCTCATCAGGTAAGAGCTTTGATGGCATTAAAATTTTATCTTAAACCAATCAAACTTCAACTCTCGAATGAAAGATTTTATTAGGAAAGTTTACAATGGTGTCATTATTATAAACAGATAGATAGCTGCATATAATGGAACCTCGAGTTATCATCCAGGTAATTCTATTTTGACCCTGCTTGTGTTTGCAGACAGTGACAACTTCAAACAGTCACCTACCTTTCCTTTGCTTTGTCAATCTATCAGTACTAGATTAGAAATCTATCTATCTGGAAGACTGTTGGAGTTAGTGTACCAGTTTTTTATTAGTGTTTTAAAAATCAGTGGCGTGGTAAAATTTTTAACTTCACTCTCATAGTTTTATAAACATATGTTTTTAATTTATCTACAAATTTGTAATATCTAATTTTATCTTTTTGAGTTATATCTGTGAATGGATATGAGTGTTAAGTAACAGCTGCAAGGACTATTTGGTGTAAGAGGGAGTAGATACAACACATAAATCTCTGCCAGTCTAGTTCTAGCCATAAATGTCTTTGTATAACTGCCAAAATACAGATGATTCCTGCTACTCAACTAATTTCTGTAGTTTTTTTGTTCATTTTTATATTATTTACGAAGTAGTATATTTTTTTCTGAGTGTTCGTGGTATTTCATCATCTTGTGTGTACAGAGTTTTATTCTTCTTCACTATACAATTAATAGCTACCTCCAGAACATAAATATAAAAAGGGAGCCTTGAAGTATTTTTGGGCACAAACCAAATGCTCCCAAAAAAAATAAGAAAAATGTAATTGTGCTATGCACAATGTATTTTAATGATAAATTAGAAGCAACAAATAATGAGGCATATAAAGCGAAAATTATAACTGTCTACAATGGTGGAAAAAGTGGAATGATGTTGAGGACCGAATAAAACAAAATATATTTTAATCACTTTTATAGGTAAAAGTGATTAAATAAGTTTCTTGGAACGTAATGGACTACAAAATTCAAGAAAGATTAAGATAACAAATAATTGTTGCATAATTAAAGCTTAAAAGAAACACCTTTTTAATTTTTATTGAGCAAATGGGACAGAACTAATACCTACATAGCAATACATATGAATATTTCAGAATAGTATTGTAAGTATTGATTTCAGAAGAGTATTTCAGAAAGAACGTCAATCATTTTTTCAAAATTCTATTAGGACAATTTACTAAGTACTCTGAAAAAAACCTATTTAAAAACTGCCAAAGAAATTGCTAGATCTTAATTTCAAGTTCCACTTAAGGGAGGTAAAATATTTCTTGATCATTTTAATGTTTTAAAAAACATTTATAGGTTTTCACTATACATTGAAGTGGAGATTCTGTAGTGAAACCAATATACTATTTGTTTTAGGTTTTTTCCTCTTAGTTGAAAAGAAATACAATAAATATATTAGCATCAAATAATATTATTCAATTTTGAGTAAGTATGTAGGTAAACAATTACTTGTTAAAAAATTTAAGGTCTTCATATTTGATTTTCAATTTCTATCATTTTTAGTCTTGAACAGGGTTTAAAACTATTTAAGGAACAAGTTGGAAAATGAATGGCTCATTGCCCCTTCAAGTTTGCTAATATTGTAAACATTATATTTCTATCAAAAAAAGTACTAAATAAATATAGTAATAGAACTCATATACTAATTTTTTTGTTAGTTCTTACACAATAATTTGAAGGAATAATTAATAAATATATTGTAATTATAGTAAATTATAATATGTTTAGTAATTAGGTATTTATTTTTAGTTGCCACGTGTTCGATTTTAGCGGAAAAAATATACCGAGCAACTGAAGTTATCAAGGATACGAAAAAAATAATGAAAACTCTCGCTCAGATCCTATTCCACACACAAAACAGAAAATATTGCATTGAACATTTACACACGTTTTTTAACAAGTTTAAACTATTTTCAACTTGGAAGCTTTGGAAATTTAAAGACCAGATTTCCTCACCACATAAATAATACCGTATCTAATAAAAATGTAAGGTATTTCACTTCTTTTACAATAATTTAATTAAAATTTAACACCAATATTTAAAAAGTTACCAATAATTGAAACGTTGCTTATAAGACAAAATAAAGTAAACTTACTAAGAAAGTGCCACTTCACTAGAAGACATGTGACCGCAGGAGCCACGTAAGCAACACATCCTATCATGGTGGATGCTGCCGACTAAATGAACGTTTTATCACATACCCCTCCCGATCTGTGCAGTTCATAATGGAAGCTTTTGAATTTTCAAGTTGTTTATTCAGATTTTGTTTATTAAATTTTAATTTAATACGGTGCTGTACACGTTGTAATTATTTTTTTAAATAGTCATTAATATACAATAATTCTATTAATGATATTATAGAATTATTTTTAATATTCGATCATTGAATAATTAATTTGCTAAAACAATAACTCCTAATACATAATACATACATAATATATAATGCACTATTTACTTAACTAATTATGAAATATTTTATTCTTTCATTATTAATTTTAAACATTAAAATGTAACTATTTAGTTTTTATTAATTTTAAATTAATTGTACAGAGAATTAAAATTGTATATATATATATATATATATATATATATATATATATATATATATATAATATATATAGACTATATATAAATTTTAAGTGTGACAACTTAATTAATATTATTAATTTATTGAAAATAATTAACTTGAAATTATAGCATTCAATAATGATTTAATTTTAAAATATTAATTTGTATAAACAATTTATATACCTATATGTAAACAGACAGACACGCTATGTATTATATAAATTGTTTCCGATTGTCCCTTAGAAAGCAAAATGACCATATTGCTTTTATAATAGAGGTTAGGTTTTACACTTACGACTTTTAACAAAATTGATTTTTAAGGCCATTTCAAGTACTGTACTTCCAAAAATACTAGGCAAATACTACGTCTCTTTCGTCAAGTTGTAACTTGGTTATATTGCGTCAGAAATTTGGACAAGGAAAATCGATTTGTCTTTTCAAGAGATCCATTTATTATTCTTATGATGTTTTTGTTATAATGTAAGGCTTTCAAGTTAATTGAAATAAACCGTTCGAAAAATACATTTTTTAGATAAAAACCGACATTTTAATTCGCGAATAACTCGAAAAGTATTAAAATCTTGAAAACCTCTGCAGCATTTCTTGTTTCTAACGAAGTCCTCTTTCTGGATTTATTTTGAGTTTAACAATATTCGCCTTCGAGAAGGAGCGGCATTCACCCCCTAGGGTAAAAGAATAAATCGGCTCTATAATATAGCTTTGTTCTTTCACATACTTCAGGTCAATCGATGGAGTAGTTTAGAATTCTAAATGAAAACAGTGAAACTGAATTAGATAAAGGAATATTGTGCTCCAGCTGGTTCCAGCTAACATTAGCCCTGCAAATGGTTGTAGCGTCGTTGCTATACTCGGCCGACGGTGTAGTGCAGCGTCTTAATGGGAAAATGCATTTTTTTATTAAAAAAAAGCTAATGATAGTAAAACATAGTATTTAGGTAATGTATCCAGATGTCCGGGACAGTCGCGCTTTCTATAAACGTGTCCTGTTGTCCCGACTATCCCCTGGGGACCCTTATTTGTCCCGTTTTGGCAAAATAGTAACTGACGTACTACTTTTTAAATATTTATTAAAATATTTAGAGCAGATAAGTATTGAGTGCTTAAAAACTAAATTGAAGGTCTCGTATTACAGATTTGATAGTAAAAATTCTTAGTACATTTTATTGTACTATCGCGTAGTACTGCCACGGCAATGATGCCAAGATTAATTCCAACCGCAGCAGCTCTGGTAGGTTGCCTATCTCACCCCTAATTGAAAATATTTTTTAAAAATCGAGTGTGATCAGTGATAACGTTTATTTTATTAACGACTAAACATACTTGATTTTTAATTTTCAAAAAGAATCCAGGGGTGTCTCCACTAACCCCCAGAGTTTAAAGCTTGCTATTTAGCTCTCTAATTTCAAAAAGAATCCAGGTGTGTCTCCACGGACCCCCATAGTTTAAAGCTTGCTATTTAGCTCTCTAATTTGAAAAAGAATAAAGGGTATCTTCGTGAACCCCCATAGTTTAAAACTTGCTATTTAGCTCTCTAATTTCAAAAAGAATCCAGGGTATCTCCATGGACCTTCATAGGTTAAAGCTTGCTATTTACCTCTCTAACTTGAAAATTTTGATTTGTGTAAAATTTAAATTTTAATTAAGTCAGTTTACAACCCCTTCTTTAACAGAAAACATTCAAAGCAGACGTATGAATAAGAAGGAACGAGTTCTACGAGAAAATATATTTTGGCTGTAGGGTAAAATAGACAATTTATTGTTTCACTTGATTAAAATATCTCAGCTAATAGACTCGCACGAGCGCGATGATGTAATCGTAAGTGACGCATATATTTTACACAAGTTTGATCTAGTGTTTGGACAGCCTTAAATAAACTATAAACAGAAATATGTTTACATAGTGCAGCTGAAAGTTTGTCACATGTTTCTTCAATATCGTCGGACTGACAGACGCCATCGAAATCCGGCCCCGACATTCTGTACGTGCAAGCAGAATTTGCTGATAACGTACCAGTCCCTTAAAAAACTCAAGTGATATTTGGACAAAGTAAAATCGAGCATTGCTTAAATCTGATAGGATTTCCAGTGTAAGACGAACAGCTTTGAAAAAAAAACTGAAAAAAATAAACATTTGAAAACCTTGACCCTTGGTTAGTCAATTCTTACTTAAAACTAACATTAGTAGACTATTAATAGAAATAAAAAAGTTTTGAATACAATTTTACAGTCAAAGGATTGTACGATGTTATAATTAACCCTAGATTACTTATACCTCGTCAATATGACGACGCTCAGTTTCACATTGCTATATCTGACAAATGAGCTATTCGCGCGCATCTTTCTTCCCAGTAGATTCATATCTACAATTCCCGATGTCAGCTAAAGTTCACTTACGTCCAAGTGAAACGGAGCACACGTCGTCGTTTTGACAGTACATAAGTGATCGTTTGACGATTTTATATTTATCTATTCTTTACATTTTTGAGTTTTTTACTCACATAGGCTTAGGTTTTGTTACTATTTGTGGGGGTTTGCGTTGCTGAGTATGTTAAGGCTGGATTTATAATTGAGACGAGGAAATGGCTGACGAGGAGGATCGTAGAGATACTCTAATAAGAAAATATCTTGAAGATTCAAGTGATGAGGAGTTTTTTTAACGTGCTTCTACCTCAAATAGGTGTCCAAATAATAGTGAAAATCAAAATTTGTTAGAAGGTAATCATGTCAAATATACGGACTCGGGGACTATGAAGACGCAGATGTGACTTACCTTCCCGAAGTTGGAGCCACAGCGAATATCAGACAGTGAATACTGACAGTGATACTGGGTATCGATCACGCAGGTATAAAAAACGCCGCAGAGAACTTGGACCGTGTGATCCTCCGAGTAGCGCTGAACCTCCTCGTATCTCCGACATTTCACGTGACACCGAGTCTCCTCCTAGTGCGTTTCTCCTTATGGCGATCTTCCACCTAACGTCTACTCTTCACCTCATGCCGATCCTCTACCTAATGACAACCATCTATCTAGTGTAAATGACAGACCTGGTCGTGAACCTAATCTTAACCTATTTATCTCAACATCTTTATTCATTGGAGTTAAATATAATAATCTAATAAGCACTGATCCTGATCCGGTCAATATTCGCGCTCCAATACGTAATATTATGGGCGGTTTCAAAGCGAGATGTGAGGACTGTACCTAAATCACTAATACAACACAACGTTATACCCATATCAAGTTTTTCTTTAGTTATTCGACGTAGATATGGATGTACACGTACCGAAAATGTGATCCTGTCTTTAAACGAATAACAGAGAAAATGTTAGTAGGAAATAGCTTTGTATGACACACCTACTCTTTACCGGGGATATCAGGTGAAAAGATTTTATTATTGCAGAGGATAAAATGACTATTTACAAAAAAAAGTAGGGAAAGAATCAGTTGAAGTAGGAACTGTCATTATCTGACTTGGACGTACTCTCTACCGAGAGGTCATTAGGCGGTTCTAAAATTAAATCAAAAGATTTTATTATCGCCGAATACAAAAACTACGGTGTAGATAAAGACAGACAAAATGTTAGTTCACGTAGGAAATAGCGTTGTCTGACATACACCTACTCTCTACCGGGGACATGAGGCAGCTATAACATTTGCACCACAAGTAATGATTATTACAATTTATAACAATGGCGCTGTGGCTAAAGACGGAGAAATTGTTAGTTCACGTAGGAAATAACGTTGTCTAACTTAAACCTACTCTCTACCGGGGACATGAGGATGCTATAACATTTGCACCACAAGTAATGATTATTACAATTTATAACAATGGCGCTGTGGCTAAAGACGGAGAAAGTGTTAGTTCACGTAGAAAATAACGTTGTCTAACTTAGAGCTACTCTCTACCGGGGACATGAGGATGCTATAACATTTGCACCACAAGTAATGATTATTACAATTTATAATAATGGCGCTGTGGCTAAACGCGGAGAAATTGTTAGTTAACGTAGGAAATAACGTTGTCTAACTTAGAGCTACTCTCTACCGGGGACATGAGAATGCTATAACATTTGCACCACAAGTAATGATTATTAAAATGTATAACAATGGCGCTATGGCTAAAGACAGACAAAATGTTAGTTCAAGTAGGAAATAACGTTGTCTAACTTAGAGCTACTCTCTACCGGGGACATGAGAATGCTATAACATTTGCACCACAAGTAATGATTATTACAATTTATAACAATAGCGCTGTGGCTAAAGACAGACAAAATGTTAGTTCACGTAGGAAATAACGTTGTCTAACTTAGACCTACTCTCTACAGGGGACATTAGGCCGCTATAACATTTGCACCACAAGTAATGATTATTACAAATTATAACAATGGCGCTGTGGCTAAAGACGGAGAAAGTGTTAGTTCACGTAGAAAATAACGTTGTCTAACTTACAGCTACTCTCTACCGGGGACACGAGGATGCTATAACATTTGCACCACAAGTAATGATTATTACAATTTATAATAATGGCGCTGTGGCTAAAGACGGAGAAATTGTTAGTTCACGTAGGAAATAACGTTGTCTAACTTAGAGCTACTCTCTACCGGGGACATGAGGATGCTATAACATTTGCACCACAAGTAATGATTACTACAATTTATAACAATGGCGCTGTGACTAAAGACGGAGAATTTGTTAGTTCACGTAGGAAATAACGTTGTCTAACTTAAAACTACTCTCCACCGGGGACATGAGGATGCTATAACATTTGCAACACAAGTAATGATTATAACAATTTATAACAATGGCGCTGTGGCTAAAGACAGACAAAATGTTAGTTAACGTAGGAAATAACGTTGTCTAACTTAGAGCTACTCTCTACCGGGGACATGAGGATGCTATAACATTTGCACCACAAGTAATGATTATTACAATTTATAACAATGGCGCTGTGGCTAAAGACGGAGAAATTGTTAGTTAACGTAGGAAATAACGTTGTCTAACTTAGAGCTACTCTCCACTGGGGACATGAGGATGCTATAACATTTGCACCACAAGTAATGATTATTACAATTTATAACAATGGCGCTGTGGCTAAAGACGGAGAAATTGTTAGTTCACGTAGGAAATAACGTTGTCTAACTTAGACCTACTCTCTACCGGGAACATGAGGCAGCTATAACATTTGAGCCACAAGTAATGATTATTAAAATTTATAACAATGGCGCTGTGGCTAAAGACGGAGAAATTGTTAGTTAACGTAAGAAATAACGTTGTCTAACTTAGAGCTACTCTCCACTGGGGACATGAGGACGCTATAACATTTGCACCACAAGTAATGATTATTACAATTTATAACAATGTCGCTGTGGCTAAAGACAGACAAAATGTTAGTTCACGTAGGAAATAACGTTGTCTAACTTAGACCTACTCTCTAACGGGGACATGAGAATGCTATAACATTTGCACCACAAGTAATGATTATTACAATTTATAACAATGGCGCTGTGGCTAAAGACAGACAAAATGTTAGTTCACGTAGGAAATAACGTTGTCTAACTTAGACCTACTCTCTACCGGGGACATGAAGCAGCAATAACATTTGCACCCCAAGTAATGATTATTACAATATATAATAATGGCGCTGTGGCTAAAGACGGAGAAAGTGTTAGTTCACGTAGAAAATAACGTTGTCTAGCTTAGACCTACTCTCTACCGGGGACATGAGGATGCTATAACATTTGCAACACAAGTAATGATTATTACAATTTATAATAATGGTGCTGTGGCTAAAGACGGTGAAATTGTTAGTTCAGTTCGGAAATAACGTTGTCTAACTTAGAGCTACTCTCTACCGGGGACACGAGGATGCTATAACATTTGCACCACAAGTAATGATTATTACAATTTATAACAATGACGTTGTGGCTAAAGACAGACAAAATGTTAGTTCACGTAGAAAATAACGTTGTCTAACTTAGAGCTACTCTCTACCGGGGACATGAGGATGCTATAACATTTGCACCAGAAATAATGATTATTACAATTTATAACAATGGCGATGTGGCTAAAGACGGAGAAAGTGTTAGTTCACGTAGAAAATAACGTTTTATAACTTAGAGCTACTCTCCACCGGAGACATGAGGATGCTATAACATTTGCACCACAAGTAATGATTATTAAAATTTATAACAATGGCCCTGTGGCTAAAGACGGACAAAATGTTAGTTCACGTAGGAAATAACGTTGTCTAACTTAGAGCTACTCTCTACCGGGGACACGAGGATGCTATAACATTTGCACCACAAGTAATGATTATTACAATTTATAACAATGGCGCTGTGGCTAAAGACATACAAAATTTTAGTTCACGTAGGAAATAACGTTGTCTAATTTAGAGCTACTCTCTACCGGGGACATGAGAATGCTATAACATTTGCACCACAAGTAATGATTATTACAATTTATAACAATGGCGCTGTGGCTAAAGACAGACAAAATGTTAGTTCACGTAGGAAATAACGTTGTCTAACTTAGAGCTACTCTCTACCGTGGACACGAGGATGCTATAACATTTGGACCACAAGTAATGATTATTACAATTTATAACAATGGCGCTGTGGCTAAAGACAGACAAAATGTTAGTTCACGTAGGAAACAACGTTGTCTAACTTACACCTACTCTTTACCGGGGATATGAGGATGCTATAACATTTGCACCACAAGTAATGATTAGTACAATTTATAACAATGGCGCTGTGGCTAAAGACGGAGAATGTGTTAGTTCACGTAGAAAATAACGTTGTCTAACTTAGAGCTACTCTCTACCGGGGACACGAGGATGCTATAACATTTGCACCACAAGTAATGAATATTACAATTTATAACAATGGCGCTGTGGCTAAAGACAGACAAAATGTTAGTTTACGTAGGAAATAACGTTGTCCAACTTAGACCTACTCTCTACCGGGGACCTGAAGCAACTATAACATTTGCATTACAAGTAATGATTATTGCAATTTATAACAATGGCGCAGTGGCTAAAGACGGAGAAATTGACAGTTCACGTAGGAAATAACGTTGTCTAACTTAAACCTACTCTCTACCGGGGACATGAGGATGCTATAACATTTGCACCACAAGAAATGATTATTACAATTTATAATAATGGTGCTGTGGATAAAGACGGCGAAATTGTTAGTTCACGTAGGAAATAACGTTGTCAAACTTAGAACTACTCTCCACCGGGGACATGAGGATGCTATAACATTTGCACCACAAGTAATGATTATTACAATTTATAACAATGGCGCTGTGGCTAAAGACAGACAAAATGTTAGTTAACGTAGGAAATAACGTTGTCTAACTTAGAGCTACTCTCTACCGGGGACATGAGGATGCTATAACATTTGCACCACAAGTAATGATTATTACAATTTATAACAATGGCGCTGTGGCTAAAGACGGAGAAATTGTTAGTTCACGTAGGAAATAACGTTGTCTAACATAGACCTACTCTCTACCGGGAACATGAGGCAGCTATAACATTTGCACCACAAGTAATGATTATTACAATTTATAACAATGGCGCTGTGGCTAAAGACGGAGAAATTGTTAGTTAACGTAAGAAATAACGTTGTCTAACTTAGAGCTACTCTCCACTGGGGACATGAGGGCGCTATAACATTTGCACCACAAGTAATGATTATTACAATTTATAACAATGTCGCTGTGGCTAAAGACAGACAAAATGTTAGTTCACGTAGGAAATAACGTTGTCTAACTTAGAGCTACTCTCTACCGGGGACATGAGAATGCTATAACATTTGTACCACAAGTAATGATTATTACAATTTATAACAATGGCGCTGTGGCTAAAGACAGACAAAATGTTAGTTCACGTAGGAAATAACGTTGTCTAACTTAGACCTACTCTCTACCGGGGACATGAAGCAGCAATAACATTTGCACCACAAGTAATGATTATTACAATTTATAACAATGGCGCTGTGGCTAAAGACGGAGAAAGTGTTAGTTCACGTAGAAAATAACGTTGTCTAGCTTAGACCTACTCTCTACCGGGGACATGAGGATGCTATAACATTTGCAACACAAGTAATGATTATTACAATTTATAACAATGGTGCTGTGGCTAAATACAGACAAAATGTTAGTTCACGTAGGAAACAACGTTGTCTAACTTAGAGCTACTCTCTACCGGGGACATGAGGATGCTATAACATTTGCACCAGAAGTAATGATTATTACAATTTATAACAATGGCGATGTGGCTAAAGACGGAGAAAGTGTTAGTTCACGTAGAAAATAACGTTTTCTAACTTAGAGCTACTCTCCACTGGAGACATGAGGATGCTATAACATTTGCACCACAAGTAATGATTATTACAATTTATAATAATGGCGCTGTGGCTAAAGACGGAGAAATTGTTAGTTAACGTAGGAAATAACGTTGTCTAACTTAGAGCTACTCTCTACCGGGGACATGAGAATGCTATAACATTTGCACCACAAGTAATGATTACTACAATTTATAACAATGGCGCTGTGGCTAAAGACAGACAAAATGTTAGTTCACGTAGGAAAAAACGTTGTCTAACTTAGACCTACTCTCTACAGGGGACATTAGGCCGCTATAACATTTGCACCACAAGTAATGATTATTACAATTTATAACAATGGCGCTGTGGCTAAAGACGGAGAAATTGTTAGTTAACGTAGGAAATAACGTTGTCTAACTTAGAGCTACTCTCCACTGGGGACATGAGGACGCTATAACATTTGCACCACAAGTAATGATTATTACAATTTATAATAATGGCGCTGTGGCTAAAGACGGAGAAATTGTTAGTTCACGTAGAAAATAACGTTTTATAACTTAGAGCTACTCTCTACCGGGGACATGAGTATGCTATAACATTTGCACCACAAGTAAAGATTACTACAATTTATAACAATGGCGCTGTGGCTAAAGTAGGAGAATGTGTTAGTTCACGTAGGAAATAACGTTGTCTAACTTAAAACTACTCTCTACCGGGGACATGAGGATGTTATAACATTTGCACCACAAGTAATGATTATTACAATTTATAACAATGGCGCTGTGGCTAAAGACGGAGAAATTGTTAGTTCACGTAGGAAATAACGTTGTCTAACTTAGAGCTACTCTCTACCGGGGACATGAGGATGCTATAACATTTGCACCACAAGTAATGATTATTACAATTTATAATAATGGTGCTGTGGATAAAGACGGCGAAATTGTTAGTTCACGTAGGAAATAACGTTGTCAAACTTAGAACTACTCTCCACCGGGGACATGAGGATGCTATAACATTTGCACCACAAGTAATGATTATTACAATTTATAACAATGGCGCTGTGGCTAAAGACAGACAAAATGTTAGTTAACGTAGGAAATAACGTTGTCTAACTTACAGCTACTCTCTACCGGGGACATGAGGATGCTATAACATTTGCACCACAAGTAATGATTATTACAATTTATAACAATGGCGCAGTGGCTAAAGACGGAGAAATTGTTAGTTCACGTAGGAAATAACGTTGTCTAACTTAGACCTACTCTCTACCGGGAACATGAGGCAGCTATAACATTGCACCACAAGTAATGATTATTAAAATTTATAACAATGGCGCTGTGGCTAAAGACGGAGAAATTGTTAGTTAACGTAAGAAATAACGTTGTCTAACTTAGAGCTACTCTCCACTGGGGACATGAGGACGCTATAACATTTGCACCACAAGTAATGATTATTACAATTTATAACAATGTCGCTGTGGCTAAAGACAGACAAAATGTTAGTTCACGTAGGAAATAACGTTGTCTAACTTAGAGCTACTCTCTAACGGGGGCATGAGAATGCTATAACATTTGCACCACAAGTAATGATTATTACAATTTATAACAATGGCGCTGTGGCTAAAGACAGACAAAATGTTAGTTCACGTAGGAAATAACGTTGTCTAACTTAGACCTCTTCTCTACCGGGGACATGAAGCAGCAATAACATTTGCACCACAAGTAATGATTATTACAATTTATAACAATGGTGCTGTGGCTAAAGACAGACAAAATGTTAGTTCACGTAGGAAACAACGTTGTCTAACTTAGAGCTACTCTCTACCGGGGACATGAGGATGCTATAACATTTGCACCACAAGTAATGATTATTACAATTTATAATAATGGTGCTGTGGATAAAGACGGCGAAATTGTTAGTTCACGTAGGAAATAACGTTGTCAAACTTAGAACTACTCTCCACCGGGGACATGAGGATGCTATAACATTTGCACCACAAGTAATGATTATTACAATTTATAAAAATGGCGCTGTGGCTAAAGACAGACAAAATGTTAGTTAACGTAGGAAATAACGTTGTCTAACTTAGAGCTACTCTCTACCGGGGACATGAGGATGCTATAACATTTGCAACACAAGTAATGATTATTACAATTTATAATAATGGTGCTGTGGCTAAAGACGGTGAAATTGTTAGTTCACGTCGGAAATAACGTTGTCTAACTTAGAGCTACTCTCTACCGGGGACACGAGGATGCTATAACATTTGCACCACAAGTAATGATTATTACAATTTATAACAATGACGTTGTGGCTAAAGACAGACAAAATGTTAGTTCACGTAGAAAATAACGTTGTCTAACTTAGAGCTACTCTCTACCGGGGACATGAGAATGCTATAACATTTGCACTACAAGTAATGATTATTACAATTTATAACAATAACGCTGTGGCTAAATACAGACAAAATGTTAGTTCACGTAGGAAACAACGTTGTCTAACTTAGAGCTACTCTACCGGGGACATGAGGATGCTATAACATTTGCACCAGAAATAATGATTATTACAATTTATAACAATGGCGATGTGGCTAAAGACGGAGAAAGTGTTAGTTCACGTAGAAAATAACGTTTTATAACTTAGAGCTACTCTACACCGGAGACATGAGGATGCTATAACATTTGCACAACAAGTAATGATTATTAAAATTTATAACAATGGCGCTGTGGCTAAAGACGGACAAAATGTTAGTTCACGTAGAAAATAACGTTGTCTAACTTAGAGCTACTCTCTACCGGGGACACGAGGATGCTATAACATTTGCACCACAAGTAATGATTATTACAATTTATAACAATGGCGCTGTGGCTAAAGACAGACAAAATGTTAGTTCACGTAGGAAATAACGTTGTCTAATTTAGAGCTACTCTCTACCGGGGACATGGGAATGCTATAACATTTGCACCACAAGTAATGATTATTACAATTTATAACAATGGCGCTGTGGCTAAAGACAGACAAAATGTTAGTTCACGTAGGAAACAACGTTGTCTAACTTACACCTACTCTTTACCGGGGATATGAGGATGCTATAACATTTGCACCACAAGTAATGATTAGTACAATTTATAACAATGGCGCTGTGGCTAAAGACGGAGAATGTGTTAGTTCACGTAGAAAATAACGTTGTCTAACTTAGAGCTACTCTCTACCGGGGACACGAGGATGCTATAACATTTGCACCACAAGTAATGAATATTACAATTTATAACAATGGCGCTGTGGCTAAAGACGAACAAAATGTTAGTTCACGTAGGAAATAACGTTGTCTAACTTAGAGCTACTCTCTACCGGGGACACGTGGATGCTATAACATTTGCACCACAAGTAATGATTATTACAATTTATAACAATGGCGCTGTGGCTAAAGACAGACAAAATGTTAGTTCACGTAGGAAATAACGTTGTCCAACTTAAACCTACTCTCTACCGGGTACCTGAAGCAACTATAACATTTGCATAACAAGTAATGATTATTGCAATTTATAACAATGGCGCAGTGGCTAAAGACGGAAAAATTGTTAGTTCACGTAGGAAATAACGTTGTCTAACTTAAACCTACTCTCTACCGGGGACAAGAGGATGCTATAACATTTGCACCACAAGTAATGATTATTACAATTTATAATAATGGTGCTGTGGATAAAGACGGCGAAATTGTTAGTTCACGTAGGAAATAACGTTGTCAAACTTAGAACTACTCTCCACCGGGGACATGAGGATGCTATAACATTTGCACCACAAGTAATGATTAATACAATTTATAACAATGGCGCTGTGGCTAAAGACAGACAAAATGTTAGTTAACGTAGGAAATAACGTTGTCTAACTTAGAGCTACTCTCTACCGGGGACATGAGGATGCTATAACATTTGCACCACTAGTAATGATTATTACAATTTATAACAATGGCGCTGTGGCTAAAGACGGAGAAATTGTTAGTTCACGTAGGAAATAACGTTGTCTAACATAGACCTACTCTCTACCGGGAACATGAGGCAGCTATAACATTTGCACCACAAGTAATGATTATTACAATTTATAACAATGGCGCTGTGGCTAAAGACGGAGAAATTGTTAGTTAACGTAAGAAATAACGTTGTCTAACTTAGAGCTACTCTCCACTGGGGACATGAGGACGCTATAACATTTGCACCACAAGTAATGATTATTACAATTTATAACAATGTCGCTGTGGCTAAAGACAGACAAAATGTTAGTTCACGTAGGAAATAACGTTGTCTAACTTAGAGCTACTCTCTACCGGGGACATGAGAATGCTATAACATTTGTACCACAAGTAATGATTATTACAATTTATAACAATGGCGCTGTGGCTAAAGACAGACAAAATGTTAGTTCACGTAGGAAATAACGTTGTCTAACTTAGACCTACTCTCTACCGGGGACATGAAGCAGCAATAACATTTGCACCACAAGTAATGATTATTACAATTTATAACAATGGCGCTGTGGCTAAAGACGGAGAAAGTGTTAGTTCACGTAGAAAATAACGTTGTCTAGCTTAGACCTACTCTCTACCGGGGACATGAGGATGCTATAACATTTGCAACACAAGTAATGATTATTACAATTTATAATAATGGTGCTGTGGCTAAAGACGGTGAAATTGTTAGTTCACGTCGGAAATAACGTTGTCTAACTTAGAGCTACTCTCTACCGGGGACACGAGGATTCTATAACATTTGCACCACAAGTAATGATTATTACAATTTATAACAATGACGTTGTGGCTAAAGACAGACAAAATATTAGTTCACGTAGAAAGTAACGTTGTCTAACTTAGAGCTACTCTCTACCGGGGACATGAGAATGCTATAACATTTGCACTACAAGTAATGATTATTACAATTTATAACAATGGTGCTGTGGCTAAATACAGACAAAATGTTAGTTCACGTAGGAAACAACGTTGTCTAACTTAGAGCTACTCTCTACCGGGGACATGAGGATGCTATAACATTTGCACCACAAGTAATGAATATTACAATTTATAACAATGGCGCTGTGTCTAAAGACGAACAAAATGTTAGTTCACGTAGGAAATAACGTTGTCTAACTTAGAGCTACTCTCTACCGGGGACACGTGGATGCTATAACATTTGCACCACAAGTAATGATTATTACAATTTATAACAATGGCGCTGTGGCTAAAGACAGACAAAATGTTAGTTCACGTAGGAAATAACGTTGTCCAACTTAGACCTACTCTCTACCGGGGACCTGAAGCAACTATAACATTTGCATAACAAGTAATGATTATTGCAATTTATAACAATGGCGCAGTGGCTAAAGACGGAAAAATTGTTAGTTCACGTAGGAAATAACGTTGTCTAACTTAAACCTACTCTCTACCGGGGACATGAGGATGCTATAACATTTGCACCACAAGTAATGATTATTACAATTTATAATAATGGTGCTGTGGATAAAGACGGCGAAATTGTTAGTTCACGTAGGAAATAACGTTGTCAAACTTAGAACTACTCTCCACCGGGGACATGAGGATGCTATAACATTTGCACCACAAGTAATGATTATTACAATTTATAACAATGGCGCTGTGGCTAAAGACAGACAAAATGTTAGTTAACGTAGGAAATAACGTTGTCTAACTTAGAGCTACTCTCTACCGGGGACATGAGGATGCTATAACATTTGCACCACAAGTAATGATTATTACAATTTATAACAATGGCGCTGTGGCTAAAGACGGAGAAATTGTTAGTTCACGTAGAAAATAACGTTGTCTAACATAGACCTACTCTCTACCGGGAACATGAGGCAGCTATAACATTTGCACCACAAGTAATGATTATTACAATTTATAACAATGGCGCTGTGGCTAAAGACGGAGAAATTGTTAGTTAACGTAAGAAATAACGTTGTCTAACTTAGAGCTACTCTCCACTGGGGACATGAGGACGCTATAACATTTGCACCACAAGTAATGATTATTACAATTTATAACAATGTCGCTGTGGCTAAAGACAGACAAAATGTTAGTTCACGTAGGAAGTAACGTTGTCTAACTTAGAGCTACTCTCTACCGGGGACATGAGAATGCTATAACATTTGTACCACAAGTAATGATTATTACAATTTATAACAATGGCGCTGTGGCTAAAGACAGACAAAATGTTAGTTCACGTAGGAAATAACGTTGTCTAACTTAGACCTACTCTCTACCGGGGACATGAAGCAGCAATAACATTTGCACCACAAGTAATGATTATTACAATTTATAACAATGGCGCTGTGGATAAAGACGGAGAAAGTGTTAGTTCACGTAGAAAATAACGTTGTCTAGCTTAGACCTACTCTCTACCGGGGACATGAGGATGCTATAATATTTGCAACACAAGTAATGATTATTACAATTTATAATAATGGTGCTGTGGCTAAAGACGGTGAAATTGTTAGTTCACGTCGGAAATAACGTTGTCTAACTTAGAGCTACTCTCTACCGGGGACACGAGGATTCTATAACATTTGCACCACAAGTAATGATTATTACAATTTATAACAATGACGTTGTGGCTAAAGACAGACAAAATGTTAGTTCACGTAGAAAGTAACGTTGTCTAACTTAGAGCTACTCTCTACCGGGGACATGAGAATGCTATAACATTTGCACTACAAGTAATGATTATTACAATTTATAACAATGGTGCTGTGGCTAAATACAGACAAAATGTTAGTTCACGTAGGAAACAACGTTTTCTAACTTAGAGCTACTCTCTACCGGGGACATGAGGATGCTATAACATTTGCACCAGAAGTAATGATTATTACAATTTATAACAATGGCGATGTGGCTAAAGACGGAGAAAGTGTTAGTTCACGTAGAAAATAACGTTTTCTAACTTAGAGCTACTCTCCACTGGAGACATGAGGATGCTATAACATTTGCACCACAAGTAATGATTATTACAATTTATAATAATGGCGCTGTGGCTAAAGACGGAGAAATTGTTAGTTAACGTAGGATATAACGTTGTCTAACTTAGAGCTACTCTCTACCGGGGACATGAGAATGCTATAACATTTGCACCACAAGTAATGATTACTACAATTTATAACAATGGCGCTGTGGCTAAAGACAGACAAAATGTTAGTTCACGTAGGAAAAAACGTTGTCTAACTTAGACCTACTCTCTACAGGGGACATTAGGCCGCTATAACATTTGCACCACAAGTAATGATTATTACAATTTATAACAATGGCGCTGTGGCTAAAGACAGACAAAATGTTAGTTAACGTAGGAAATAACGTTGTCTAACTTAGAGCTACTCTCTACCGGGGACATGAGGATGCTATAACATTTGCAACACAAGTAATGATTATTACAATTTATAACAATGGCGATGTGGCTAAAGACGGAGAAAGTGTTAGTTCACGTAGAAAATAACGTTTTCTAACTTAGAGCTACTCTCCACTGGAGACATGAGGATGCTATAACATTTGCACCACAAGTAATGATTATTACAATTTATAATAATGGCGCTGTGGCTAAAGACGGAGAAATTGTTAGTTCACGTAGAAAATAACGTTTTATAACTTAGAGCTACTCTCTACCGGGGACATGAGTATGCTACAACATTTGCACCACAAGTAAAGATTACTACAATTTATAACAATGGCGCTGTGGCTAAAGTAGGAGAAATTGTTAGTTCACGTAGGAAATAACGTTGTCTAACTTAGAGCTACTCTCTACCGGGGACATGAGGATGCTATAACATTTGCACCACAAGTAATGATTATTACAATTTATAATAATGGTGCTGTGGATAAAGACGGCGAAATTGTTAGTTCACGTAGGAAATAACGTTGTCAAACTTAGAACTACTCTCCACCGGGGACATGAGGATGCTATAACATTTGCACCACAAGTAATGATTATTACAATTTATAACAATGGCGCTGTGGCTAAAGACAGACAAAATGTTAGTTAACGTAGGAAATAACGTTGTCTAACTTACAGCTACTCTCTACCGGGGACATGAGGATGCTATAACATTTGCACCACAAGTAATGATTATTACAATTTATAATAATGGTGCTGTGGATAAAGACGGCGAAATTGTTAGTTCACGTAGGAAATAACGTTGTCAAACTTAGAACTACTCTCCACCGGGGACATGAGGATGCTATAACATTTGCACCACAAGTAATGATTATTACAATTTATAAAAATAGCGCTGTGGCTAAAGACGGAGAAATTGTTAGTTAACGTAAGAAATAACGTTGTCTAACTTAGAGCTACTCTCCACTGGGGACATGAGGACGCTATAACATTTGCACCACAAGTAATGATTATTACAATTTATAACAATGGCGCTGTGGCTAAAGACAGACAAAATGTTAGTTCACGTAGGAAATAACGTTGTCTAACTTAGACCTACTCTCTACCGGGGACATGAAGCAGCAATAACATTTGCACCACAAGTAATGATTATTACAATTTATAACAATGGTGCTGTGGCTAAAGACAGACAAAATGTTAGTTCACGTAGGAAACAACGTTGTCTAACTTAGAGCTACTCTCTACCGGGGACATGAGGATGCTATAACATTTGCACCACAAGTAATGATTATTACAATTTATAATAATGGTGCTGTGGATAAAGACGGCGAAATTGTTAGTTCACGTAGGAAATAACGTTGTCAAACTTAGAACTACTCTCCACCGGGGACATGAGGATGCTATAACATTTGCACCACAAGTAATGATTATTACAATTTATAAAAATGGCGCTGTGGCTAAAGACAGACAAAATGTTAGTTAACGTAGGAAATAACGTTGTCTAACTTAGAGCTACTCTCTACCGGGGACATGAGGATGCTATAACATTTGCAACACAAGTAATGATTATTACAATTTATAACAATGGCGCTGTGGCTAAAGACAGACAAAATGTTAGTTAACGTAGGAAATAACGTTGTCTAACTTAGAGCTACTCTCCACCGGGGACATGAGGATGCTATAACATTTGCACCACAAGTAATGATTATTACAATTTATAACAATGGCGCTGTGGCTAAAGACAGACAAAATGTTAGTTCACGTAGGAAATAACGTTGTCTAACTTAGACCTACTCTCTACCGGGGACATGAAGCAGCAATAACATTTGCACCACAAGTAATGATTATTACAATTTATAACAATGGCGCTGTGGCTAAAGACGGAGAAAGTGTTAGTTCACGTAGAAAATAACGTTGTCTAGCTTAGACCTACTCTCTACCGGGGACATGAGGATGCTATAACATTTGCAACACAAGTAATGATTATTACAATTTATAATAATGGTGCTGTGGCTAAAGACGGTGAAATTGTTAGTTCACGTCGGAAATAACGTTGTCTAACTTAGAGCTACTCTCTACCGGGGACACGAGGATTCTATAACATTTGCACCACAAGTAATGATTATTACAATTTATAACAATGACGTTGTGGCTAAAGACAGACAAAATGTTAGTTCACGTAGAAAGTAACGTTGTCTAACTTAGAGCTACTCTCTACCGGGGACATGAGAATGCTATAACATTTGCACTACAAGTAATGATTATTACAATTTATAACAATGGTGCTGTGGCTAAATACAGACAAAATGTTAGTTCACGTAGGAAACAACGTTGTCTAACTTAGAGCTACTCTCTACCGGGGACATGAGGATGCTATAACATTTGCACCAGAAGTAATGATTATTACAATTTATAACAATGGCGATGTGGCTAAAGACGGAGAAAGTGTTAGTTCACGTAGAAAATAACGTTTTCTAACTTAGAGCTACTCTCCACTGGAGACATGAGGATGCTATAACATTTGCACCACAAGTAATGATTATTACAATTTATAATAATGGCGCTGTGGCTAAAGACGGAGAAATTGTTAGTTAACGTAGGAAATAACGTTGTCTAACTTAGAGCTACTCTCTACCGGGGACATGAGAATGCTATAACATTTGCAAAACAAGTAATGATTACTACAATTTATAACAATGGCGCTGTGGCTAAAGACAGACAAAATGTTAGTTCACGTAGGAAAAAACGTTGTCTAACTTAGACCTACTCTCTACAGGGGACATTAGGCCGCTATAACATTTGCACCACAAGTAATGATTATTACAATTTATAACAATGGCGCTGTGGCTAAAGACGGAGAAATTGTTAGTTAACGTAGGAAATAACGTTGTCTAACTTAGAGCTACTCTCCACTGGGGACCTGAGGACGCTATAACATTTGCACCACAAGTAATGATTATTACAATTTATAATAATGGCGCTGTGGCTAAAGACGGAGAAATTGTTAGTTCACGTAGAAAATAACGTTTTATAACTTAGAGCTACTCTCTACCGGGGACATGAGTATGCTATAACATTTGCACCACAAGTAAAGATTACTACAATTTATAACAATGGCGCTGTGGCTAAAGTAGGAGAATGTGTTAGTTCACGTAGGAAATAACGTTGTCTAATTTAAACCACTCTCTACCGGGGACATGAGGATGCTATAACATTTGCACCACAAGTAATGATTATTACAATTTATAACAATGGCGCTGTGGCTAAAGACGGAGAAATTGTTAGTTCACGTAGGAAATAACGTTGTCTAACTTAGAGCTACTCTCTACCGGGGACATGAGGATGCTATAACATTTGCACCACAAGTAATGATTATTACAATTTATAATAATGGTGCTGTGGATAAAGACGGCGAAATTGTAAGTTCACGTAGGAAATAACGTTGTCAAACTTAGAACTACTCTCCACCGGGGACATGAGGATGCTATAACATTTGCACCACAAGTAATGATTATTACAATTTATAACAATGGCGCTGTGGCTAAAGACAGACAAAATGTTAGTTAACGTAGGAAATAACGTTGTCTAACTTACAGCTACTCTCTACCGGGGACATGAGGATGCTATAACATTTGCACCACAAGTAATGATTATTACAATTTATAACAATGGCGCAGTGGCTAAAGACGGAGAAATTGTTAGTTCACGTAGGAAATAACGTTGTCTAACTTAGACCTACTCTCTACCGGGAACATGAGGCAGCTATAACATTGCACCACAAGTAATGATTATTAAAATTTATATCAATGGCGCTGTGGCTAAAGACGGAGAAATTGTTAGTTAACGTAAGAAATAACGTTGTCTAATTTAGAGCTACTCTCCACTGGGGACATGAGGACGCTATAACATTTGCACCACAAGTAATGATTATTACAATTTATAACAATGTCGCTGTGGCTAAAGACAGACAAAATGTTAGTTCACGTAGGAAATAACGTTGTCTAACTTAGAGCTACCCTCTAACGGGGACATGAGAATGCTATAACATTTGCACCACAAGTAATGATTATTACAATTTATAACAATGGCGCTGTGGCTAAAGACGGTGAAATTGTTAGTTCACGTCGGAAATAACGTTGTCTAACTTAGAGCTACTCTCTACCGGGGACATGAGAATGCTATAACATTTGCACTACAAGTAATGATTATTACAATTTATAACAATGGCGCTGTGGCTAAATACAGACAAAATGTTAGTTCACGTAGGAAACAACGTTGTCTAACTTAGAGCTACTCTCTACCGGGGACATGAGGATGCTATAACATTTGCACCAGAAATAATGATTATTACAATTTATAACAATGGCGATGTGACTAATGACGGAGAAAGTGTTAGTTCACGTAGAAAATAACGTTTTATAACTTAGAGCTACTCTCCACCGGAGACATGAGGATGCTATAACATTTGCACCAAAAGTAATGATTATTACAATTTATAACAATGGCGCTGTGGCTAAAGACAGACAAAATGTTAGTTCACGTAGGAAATAACGTTGTCTAATTTAGAGCTACTCTCTACCGGGGACATGAGAATGCTATAACATTTGCACCACAAGTAATGATTATTACAATTTATAACAATGGCGCTGTGGCTAAAGACAGACAAAATGTTAGTTCAGGTAGGAAACAACGTTGTCTAACTTACACCTACTCTTTACCGGGGATATGAGGATGCTATAACATTTGCACCACAAGTAATGATTAGTACAATTTATAACAATGGCGCTGTGGCTAAAGACGGAGAATGTGTTAGTTCACGTAGAAAATAACGTTGTCTAACTTAGAGCTACTCTCTACCGGGGACACGAGGATGCTATAACATTTGCATTACAAGTAATGAATATTACAATTTATAACAATGGCGCTGTGGCTAAAGACGAACAAAATGTTAGTTCACGTAGGAAATAACGTTGTCTAACTTAGAGCTACTCTCTACCGGGGACACGTGGATGCTATAACATTTGCACCACAAGTAATGATTATTACAATTTATAACAATGGCGCTGTGGCTAAAGACAGACAAAATGTTAGTTCACGTAGGAAATAACGTTATCCAACTTAGACCTACTCTCTACCGGGGACCTGAAGCAACTATAACATTTGCATAACAAGTAATGATTATTGCAATTTATAACAATGGCGCAGTGGCTAAAGACGGAAAAATTGTTAGTTCACGTAGGAAATAACGTTGTCTAACTTAAACCTACTCTCTACCGGGGACATGAGGATGCTATAAGATTTGCACCACAAGTAATGATTATTACAATTTATAATAATGGTGCTGTGGATAAAGACGGCGAAATTGTTAGTTCACGTAGGAAATAACGTTGTCAAACTTAGAACTACTCTCCACCGGGGACATGAGGATGCTATAACATTTGCACCACAAGTAATGATTATTACAATTTATAACAATGGCGCTGTGGCTAAAGACAGACAAAATGTTAGTTAACGTAGGAAATAACGTTGTCTAACTTAGAGCTACTCTCTACCGGGGACATGAGGATGCTATAACATTTGCACCACAAGTAATGATTATTACAATTTATAACAATGGCGCTGTGGCTAAAGACAGAGAAATTGTTAGTTCACGTACGAAATAACGTTGTCTAACTTAAACCTACTCTCTACCGGGAAGATGAGGCAGCTATAACATTTGCACCACAAGTAATGATTATTACAATTTATAACAATGGCGCTGTGGCTAAAGACGGAGAAATTGTTAGTTAACGTAAGAAATAACGTTGTCTAACTTAGAGCTACTCTCCACTGGGGACATGAGGACGCTATAACATTTGCACCACAAGTAATGATTATTACAATTTATAACAATGTCGCTGTGGCTAAAGACAGACAAAATGTTAGTTCACGTAGGAAATAACGTTGTCTAAATTAGAGCTACTCTCTAACGGGGACATGAGAATGCTATAACATTTGCACCACAACTAATGATTATTACAATTTATAACAATGGCGCTGTGGCTAAAGACAGACAAAATGTTAGTTCACGTAGGAAATAACGAGGTCTAACTTAGACCTACTCTCTACCGGGGACATAAAGCAGCAATAACATTTGCACCACAAGTAATGATTATTACAATTTATAACAATGGCGCTGTGGCTAAAGACGGAGAAAGTGTTAGTTCACGTAGAAAATAACGTTGTCTAGCTTAGACCTACTCTCTACCGGGGACATGAGGATGCTATAACATTTGCAACACAAGTAATGATTATTACAATTTATAATAATGGTGCTGTGGCTAAAGACGGTGAAATTGTTAGTTCACGTCGGAAATAACGTTGTCTAACTTAGAGCTACTCTCTACCGGGGACACGAGGATGCTATAACATTTGCACCACAAGTAATGATTATTACAATTTATAACAATGACGTTGTGGCTAAAGACAGACAAAATGTTAGTTCACGTAGAAAGTAACGTTGTCTAACTCAGAGCTACTCTCTACCGGGGACATGAGAATGCTATAACATTTGCACTACAAGTAATGATTATTACAATTTATAACAATGGCGCTGTGGCTAAATACAGACAAAAAGTTAGTTCATGTAGGAAACAACGTTGTCTAACTTAGAGCTACTCTCTACCGGGGACAGAAAGCAGCAATAACATTTGCACCACAAGTAATGATTATTACAATTTATAACAATGGCGCTGTGGCTAAAGACGGAGAAAGTGTTAGTTCACGTAGAAAATAACGTTGTCTAGCTTAGACCTACTCTCTACCGGGGACATGAGGATGCTATAACATTTGCACCACAAGTAATGATTATAAAAATTTATAACAATGGCGCTGTGGCTAAAGACGGACAAAATGTTAGTTCACGTAGGAAATAACGTTGTCTAACTTAGAGCTACTCTCTACCGGGGACACGAGGATGCTATAACATTTGCACCACAAGTAATGATTATTACAATTTATAACAATGGCGCTGTGGCTAAAGACAGACAAAATGTTAGTTCACGTAGGAAATAACGTTGTCTAATTTAGAGCTACTCTCTACCGGGGACATGAGAATGCTATAACATTTGCACCACAAGTAATGATTATTACAATTTATAACAATGGCGCTGTGGCTAAAGAGAGACAAAATGTTAGTTCACGTAGGAAATAACGTTGTCTAACTTAGAGCTACTCTCTACCGGGGACACGAGGATGCTATAACATTTGCACCACAAGTAATGATTATTACAATTTGTAACAATGGCGCTGTGGCTAAAGACGGAGAATGTGTTAGTCCACGTAGAAAATAACGTTGTCTAACTTAGAGCTACTCTCTACCGGGGACATGAGGATGCTATACTATTTGCACCACAAGTAATGAATATTACAATTTATAACAATGGCGCTGTGGATAAAGACGAACAAAATGTTAGTTCACGTAGGAAATAACGTTGTCTAACTTAGAGCTACTCTCTACCGGGGACACGTGGATGCTATAACATTTGCACCACAAGTAATGATTATTACAATTTATAAAAATGGCGCTGTGGCTAAAGACAGACAAAATGTTAGTTCACGTAGGAAATAACGTTGTCCAACGTAGACCTACTCTCTACCGGGGACCTGAAGCAACTATAACATTTGCATAACAAGTAATGATTATTGCAAATTATAACAATGGCGCAGTGGCTAAAGACGGAGAAATTGTTAGTTCACGTATGAAATAACGTTGTCTAACTTAAACCTACTCTCTACCGGGGACATGAGGATGCTATAACATTTGCACCACAAGTAATGATTATTACAATTTATAACAATGGCGCTGTGGCTAAAGACGGAGAAATTGTTATTTCACGTAGGAAATAACGTTGTCTAACTTAAACCTACTCTCTACCGGGGACATGAGAATGCTATAACATTTGCGCCACAAGTAATGATTATTACAATTTATAACAATGGCGCTGTGGCTAAAGACGGAGAAAGAGTTAGTTCACGTAGAAAATAAAGTTGTCTAACTTAGAGCTACTCTCTACCGGGGACATGAGGATGCTATAACATTTGCACCACAAGTAATGATTATTACAATTAATAATAATGGCGCTGTGGCTAAAGACGGAGAAATTGTTAGTTAACGTAGGAAATAACGTTGTCTAACTTAGAGCTACTCTCTACCGGGGACATGAGAATGCTATAACATTTGCACCACAAGTAATGATGATTAAAATGTATAACAATGGCGCTATGATTAAAGACAGACAAAATGTTAGTTCAAGTAGGAAATAACGTTGTCTAACTTAGAGCTACTCTCTAACGGGGACATGAGAATGCTATAACATTTGCACCACAAGTAATGATTATTACAATTTATAACAATAGCGCTGTGGCTAAAGACAGACAAAATGTTAGTTCACGTAGGAAATAACGTTGTCTAACTTAGACCTACTCTCTACCGGGGACATTAGGCCGCTATAACATTTGCACCACAAGTAATGATTATTACAAATTATAACAATGGCGCTGTGGCTTAAGACGGAGAAAGTGTTAGTTCACGTAGAAAATAACGTTGTCTAACTTACAGCTACCCTCTACCGGGGACACGAGGATGCTATAACATTTGCACCACAAGTAATGAATATTACAATTTATAATAATGGCGCTGTGGCTAAAGACGAACAAAATGTTAGTTCACGTAGGAAATAACGTTGTCTAACTTAGAGCTACTCTCTACCGGGGACACGTGGATGGTATAACATTTGCACCACAAGTAATGATTATTACAATTTATAACAATGGCGCTGTGGCTAAAGACAGACAAAATGTTAGTTCACGTAGGAAATAACTTTGTCCAACATAGACCTACTCTCTACCGGGGACCTGAAGCAACTATAACATTTGCATAACAAGTAATGATTATTGCAATTTATAACAATGGCGCAGTGGCTAAAGACGGAGAAATTGTTACTTCACGTAGGAAATAACGTTGTCTAACCTAAACCTACTCTCTACCGGGGACACGAGGATGCTATAACATTTGCACCACAAGTAATGAATATTACAATTTATAACAATGGCGCTGTGGCTAATGACGGAGAAATTGTTAGTTCACGTAGGAAATAACGTTGTCTAACTTAAACCTACTCTCTACCGGGGACATGAGGATGCTATAACATTTGCACCACAAGTAATGATTATTACAATTTATAACAATGGCGCTGTGGCTAAAGACGGAGAAAGTGTTAGTTCACGTAGAAAATAACGTTGTCTAACTTAGAGCTACTCTCTACCGGGGACATGAGGATGCTATAACATTTGCACCACAAGTAATGATTATTACAATTTATAATAATGGCGCGGTGGCTAAAGACGGAGAAATTGTTAGTTCACGTAGGAAATAAAGTTGTCTAACTTAGAGCTACTCTCTACCGGGGACATGAGGATGCTATAACATTTGCACCACAAGTAATGATTATTACAATTTATAATAATGGTGCTGTGGATAAAGACGGCGAAATTGTTAGTTCACGTAGGAAATAACGTTGTCAAACTTAGAACTACTCTCCACCGGGGACATGAGGATGCTATAACATTTGCACCACAGGTAATGATTATTACAATTTATAACAATGGCGCTGTGGCTAAAGACAGACAAAATGTTAGTTAACGTAGGAAATAACGTTGTCTAACTTAGAGCTACTCTCTACCGGGGACATGAGGATGCTATAACATTTGCACCACAAGTAATGATTATTACAATTTATAACAATGGCGCTGTGGCTAAAGACGGAGAAATTGTTAGTTCACGTAGGAAATAACGTTGTCTAACTTAGACCTACTCTCTACCGGGAACATGAGGCAGCTATAACATTTGCACCACAAGTAATGATTATTAAAATTTATAACAATGGCGCTGTGGCTAAAGACGGAGAAATTGTTAGTTAACGTAAGAAATAACGTTGTCTAACTTAGAGCTACTCTCCACTGGGGACATGAGGACGCTATAACATTTGCACCACAAGTAATGATTATTACAATTTATTACAATGTCGCTGTGGTTAAAGACAGACAAAATGTTAGTTCACGTAGGAAATAACGTTGTCTAACTTAGAGCTACTCTCTACCGGGGACATGAGGATGCTATAACATTTGCACCACAAGTAATGATTATTACAATTTATAATAATGGTGCTGTGGATAAAGACGGCGAAATTGTTAGTTCACGTAGGAAATAACGTTGTCAAACTTAGAACTACTCTCCACCGGGGATATGAGGATGCTATAACATTTGCACCACAAGTAATGATTATTACAATTTATAACAATGGCGCTGTGGCTAAAGACAGACAAAATGTTAGTTCACGTAGAAAATAACGTTGTCTAACTTAGAGCTACTCTCTACCGGGGACATGAGAATGATATAACATTTGCACTACAAGTAATGATTATTACAATTTATAACAATGGCGCTGTGGCTAAATACAGACAAAATGTTAGTTCACGTAGGAAACAACGTTGTCTAACTTAGAGCTACTCTCTACCGGGGACATGAGGATGCTATAACATTTGCACCAGAAATAATGATTATTACAATTTATAACAATGGCGATGTGGCTAAAGACGGAGAAAGTGTTAGTTCACGTAGAAAATAACGTTTTATAACTTAGAGCTACTCTCCACCGGAGACATGAGGATGCTATAACATTTGCACCACAAGTAATGATTATTAAAATTTATAACAATGGCGCTGTGGCTAAAGACGGACAAAATGTTAGTTCACGTAGGAAATAACGTTGTCTAACTTAGAGCTACTCTCTACCGGGGACACGAGGATGCTATAACATTTGCACCACAAGTAATGAATATTACAATTTATAACAATGGCGCTGTGGCTAAAGACAGACAAAATGTTAGTTCACGTAGGAAATAACGTTGTCTAATTTAGAGCTACTCTCTACCGGGGACATGAGAATGCTATAACATTTGCACCACAAGTAATGATTATTACAATTTATAACAATGGCGCTGTGGCTAAAGACAGACAAAATGTTAGTTCACGTAGGAAATAACGTTGTTTAACTTAGAGCTACTCTCTACCGTGGACACGAGGATGCTATAACATTTGCACCACAAGTAATGATTATTACAATTTATAACAATGGCGCTGTGGCTAAAGACAGACAAAATGTTAGTTCACGTAGGAAACAACGTTGTCTAACTTACACCTACTCTTTACCGGGGATATGAGGATGCTATAACATTTGCACCACAAGTAATGATTAGTACAATTTATAACAATGGCGCTGTGGCTAAAGACGGAGAATGTGTTAGTTCACGTAGAAAATAACGTTGTCTAACTTGGAGCTACTCTCTACCGGGGACACGAGGATGCTATAACATTTGCACCACAAGTAATGAATATTACAATTTATAACAATGGCGCTGTGGCTAAAGACGAACAAAATGTTAGTTCACGTAGGAAATAACGTTGTCTAACTTAGAGCTACTCTCTACCGGGGACACGTGGATGCTATAACATTTGCACCACAAGTAATGATTATTACAATTTATAACAATGGCGCTGTGGTTAAAGACAGACAAAATGTTAGTTCACGTAGGAAATAACGTTGTCTAACTTAGAGCTACTCTCTAACGGGGACATGAGGATGCTATAACATTTGCACCACAAGTAACGATTATTACAATTTATAACAATGGCGCTGTGGCTAAAGACAGACAAAATGTTAGTTAACGTAGGAAATAACGTTGTCTAACTTAGAGCTACTCTCTACCGGGGACATGAGGATGCTATAACATTTGCACCACAAGTAATGATTATTACAATTTATAACAATGGCGCTATGGCTAAAGACGGAGAAATTGTTAGTTCACGTAGGAAATAACGTTGTCTAACTTAGACCTACTCTCTACCGGGACATGAGGCAGCTATAACATTTGCTCCACAAGTAATGATTATTACAATTTATAACAATGGCGCTGTGGCTAAAGACGGAGAAATTGTTAGTTAACGTAAGAAATAACGTTGTCTAACTTAGAGCTACTCTCCACTGGGGACATGAGGACGCTATAACATTTGCACCACATGTAATGATTATTACAATTTATAACAATGTCGCTGTGGCTAAAGACAGACAAAATGTTAGTTCACGTAGGAAATAACGTTGTCTAACTTAGAGCTACTCTCTAACGGGGACATGAGAATGCTATAACATTTGCACCACAAGTAATGATTATTACAATTTATAACAATGGCGCTGTGGCTAAAGACGGAGAAATTGTTAGTTAACGTAAGAAATAACGTTGTCTAACTTAGAGCTACTCTCCACTGGGGACATGAGGACGCTATAACATTTGCACCACATGTAATGATTATTACAATTTATAACAATGTCGCTGTGGCTAAAGACAGACAAAATGTTAGTTCACGTGGGAAATAACGAGGTCTAACTTAGACCTACTCTCTACCGGGGACATGAAGCAGCAATAACATTTGCACCACAAGTAATGATTATTACAATTTATAACAATGGCGCTGTGGCTAAAGACGGAGAAAGTGTTAGTTCACGTAGAAAATAACGTTGTCTAGCTTAGACCTACTCTCTACCGGGGACATGAGGATGCTATAACATTTGCAACACAAGTAATGATTATTACAATTTATAATAATGGTGCTGTGGCTAAAGACGGTGAAATTGTTAGTTCACGTCGGAAATAACGTTGTCTAACTTAGAGCTACTCTCTACCGGGGACACGAGGATGCTATAACATTTGCACCACAAGTAATGATTATTACAATTTATAACAATGGCGATGTGGCTAAAGACGGAGAAAGTGTTAGTTCACGTAGAAAATAACGTTTTCTAACTTAGAGCTACTCTCCACTGGAGACATGAGGATGCTATAACATTTGCACCACAAGTAATGATTATTAAAATTTATAACAATGGCGCTGTGGCTAAAGACGGACAAAATGTTAGTTCACGTAGGAAATAACGTTGTCTAACTTGAAGCTACTCTCTACCGGGGACACGAGGATGCTATAACATTTGCACCACAAGTAATGATTATTACAATTTATAACAATGGCGCTGTGGCTAAAGACAGACAAAATGTTAGTTCACGTAGGAAATAACGTTGTCTAACTTAGAGCTACTCTCTACCGGGGACACGTGGATGCTATAACATTTGCACCACAAGTAATGATTATTACAATTTATAACAATGGCGCTGTGGCTAAAGACAGACAAAATGTTAGTTCACGTAGGAAATAACGTTGTCCAACGTAGACCTACTCTCTACCGGGGACCTGAAGCAACTATAACATTTGCATAACAAGTAATGATTATTGCAAATTATAACAATGGCGCAGTGGCTAAAGACGGAGAAATTGTTAGTTCACGTAGGAAATAACGTTGTCTAACTTAAACCTACTCTCTACCGGGGACATGAGGATGCTATAACATTTGCACCACAAGCAATGATTATTACAATTTATAACAATGGCGCTGTGGCTAAAGACGGAGAAATTGTTAGTTCACGTAGGAAATAACGTTGTCTAACTTAGAGCTACTCTCTACCGGGGACATGAGGATGCTATAACATTTGCACCACAAGTAATGATTATTACAATTTATAATAATGGTGCTGTGGATAAAGACGGAGAAATTGTTAGTTCACGTAGGAAATAACGTTGTCTAACTTAGACCTACTCTCTACCGGGAACATGAGGCAGCTATAACATTTGCACCACAAGTAATGATTATTACAATTTATAACAATTGCGCTGTGGCTAAAGACGGAGAAATTGTTAGTTAACGTAGGAAATAACGTTGTCTAACTTAGAGCTACTCTCTACTGGGGACATGAGGATGCTAAAAACATTTGCACCACAAGTAATGATTATTACAATTTATAACAATGGCGCTGTGGCTAAAGACGGAGAAAGTGTTAGTTCACGTAGAAAATAACGTTGTCTAACTTAGAGCTACTCTCTACCGGGGACATGAGGATGCTATAACATTTGCACCACAAGTAATGATTATTACAATTTATAACAATGGCGCTGTGGCTAAAGACAGACAAAATGTTAGTTCACGTAGGAAATAACGTTGTCTAACTTAGACCTACTCTCTACCGGGGACATGAAGCAGCAACAACATTTGCACCACAAGTAATGATTATTACAATTTATAACAATGGCGCTGTGGCTAAAGACGGAGAAAGTGTTAGTTCACGTAGAAAATAACGTTGTCTAGCTTAGACCTACTCTCTACCGGGGACATGAGGATGCTATAACATTTGCAACACAAGTAATGATTATTACAATTTATAATAATGGTGCTGTGGCTAAAGACGGTGAAATTGTTAGTTCACGTCGGAAATAACGTTGTCTAACTTAGAGCTACTCTCTACCGGGGACACGAGGATGCTATAACATTTGCACCACAAGTAATGATTATTACAATTTATAACAATGACGTTGTGGATAAAGACAGACAAAATGTTAGTTCACGTAGAAAGTAACGTTGTCTAACTTAGAGCTACTCTCTACCGGGGACATGAGAATGCTATAACATTTGCACTACAAGTAATGATTATTACAATTTATAACAATGGTGCTGTGGCTAAATACAGACAAAATGTTAGTTCACGTAGGAAACAACGTTGTCTAACTTAGAGCTACTCTCTACCGGGGACACGAGGATGCTATAACATTTGCACCACAAGTAATCATTACTACAATTTATAACAATGGCGCTGTGGCTAAAGACAGACAAAATGTTAGTTCACGTAGGAAAAGACGTTGTCTAACTTAGACCTACTCTCTACAGGGGACATTAGGCCGCTATAACATTTGCACCACAAGTAATGATTATTACAATTTATAACAATGGCGCTGTGGCTAAAGACGGAGAAATTGTTAGTTAACGTAGGAACTAACGTTGTCTAACTTAGAGCTACTCTCCACTGGGGACATGAGGACGCTATAACATTTGCACCACAAGTAATGATTATTACAATTTATAATAATGGCGCTGTGGCTAAAGACGGAGAAATTGTTAGTTCACGTAGAAAATAACGTTTTATAACTTAGAGCTACTCTCTACCGGGGACATGAGTATGCTATAACATTTGCACCACAAGTAAAGATTACTACAATTTATAACAATGGCGCTGTGGCTAAAGACGGAGAATGTGTTAGTTCACGTAGGAAATAACGTTGTCTAACTTAAAACTACTCTCTACCGGGGACATGAGGATGCTATAACATTTGCACCACAAGTAATGATTTTACAATTTATAACAATGGCGCTGTGGCTAAAGACGGAGAAATTGTTAGTTCACGTAGGAAATAACGTTGTCTAACTTAGAGCTACTCTCTACCGGGGACATGAGGATGCTATAACATTTGCACCACAAGTAATGATTATTACAATTTATAATAATGGTGCTGTGTATAAAGACGGCGAAATTGTTAGTTCACGTAGGAAATAACGTTGTCAAACTTAGAACTACTCTCCACCGGGGACATGAGGATGCTATAACATTTGCACCACAAGTAATGATTATTACAATTTATAACAATGGCGCTGTGGCTAAAGACAGACAAAATGTTAGTTAACGTAGGAAATAACGTTGTCTAACTTAGAGCTACTCTCTACCGAGGACATGAGGATGCTATAACATTTGCACCACAAGTAATGATTATTACAATTTATAACAATGGCGCAGTGGCTAAAGACGGAGAAATTGTTAGTTCACGTAGGAAATAACGTTGTCTAACTTAGACCTACTCTCTACCGGGAACATGAGGCAGCTATAACATTGCACCACAAGTAATGATTATTAAAATTTATAACAATGGCGCTGTGGCTAAAGACGGAGAAATTGTTAGTTAACGTAAGAAATAACGTTGTCTAACTTAGAGCTACTCTCCACTGGGGACATGAGGACGCTATAACATTTGCACCACAAGTAATGATTATTACAATTTATAACAATGGCGCTGTGGCTAAAGACAGACAAAATGTTAGTTCACGTAGGAAATAACGTTGTCTAACTTAGACCTACTCTCTACCGGGGACATGAAGCAGCAATAACATTTGCACCACAAGTAATGATTATTACAATTTATAACAATGGTGCTGTGGCTAAAGACAGACAAAATGTTAGTTCACGTAGGAAACAACATTGTCTAACTTAGAGCTACTCTCTACCGGGGACATGAGGATGCTATAACATTTGCACCACAAGTAATGATTATTACAATTTATAATAATGGAGCTGTGGATAAAGACGGCGAAATTGTTAGTTCACGTAGGAAATAACGTTGTCAAACTTAGAACTACTCTCCACCGGGGACATGAGGATGCTATAACATTTGCACCACAAGTAATGATTATTACAATTTATAAAAATGGCGCTGTGGCTAAAGACAGACAAAATGTTAGTTAACGTAGGAAATAACGTTGTCTAACTTAGAGCTACTCTCTACCGGGGACATGAGGATGCTATAACATTTGCAACACAAGTAATGATTATTACAATTTATAATAATGGTGCTGTGGCTAAAGACGGTGAAATTGTTAGTTCACGTCGGAAATAACGTTGTCTAACTTAGAGCTACTCTCTACCGGGGACACGAGGATGCTATAACATTTGCACCACAAGTAATGATTATTACAATTTATAACAATGACGTTGTGGCTAAAGACAGACAAAATGTTAGTTCACGTAGAAAATAACGTTGTCTAACTTAGAGCTACTCTTAACCGGGGACATGAGGATGCTATAACATTCGCACTACAAGTAATGATTATTACAATTTATAACAATGGCGCTGTGGCTAAATACAGACAAAATGTTAGTTCACGTAGGAAACAACGTTGTCTAACTTAGAGCTACTCTCTACCGGGGACATGAGGATGCTATAACATTTGCACCACAAGTAATGATTATTACAATTTATAACAATGGCGCAGTGGCTAAAGACGGAGAAATTGTTAGTTCACGTAGGAAATAACGTTGTCTAACTTAGACCTACTCTCTACCGGGAACATGAGGCAGCTATAACATTGCACCACAAGTAATGATTATTAAAATTTATAACAATGGCGCTGTGGCTAAAGACGGAGAAATTGTTAGTTAACGTAAGAAATAACGTTGTCTAACTTAGAGCTACTCTCCACTGGGGACATGAGGACGCTATAACATTTGCACCACAAGTAATGATTATTACAATTTATAACAATGTCGCTGTGGCTAAAGACAGACAAAATGTTAGTTCACGTAGGAAATAACGTTGTCTAACTTAGAGCTACTCTCTAACGGGGACATGAGAATGCTATAACATTTGCACCACAAGTAATGATTATTACAATTTATAACAATGGCGCTGTGGCTAAAGACAGACAAAATGTTAGTTCACGTAGGAAATAACGTTGTCTAACTTAGACCTACTCTCTACCGGGGACATGAAGCAGCAATAACATTTGCACCACAAGTAATGATTATTACAATTTATAACAATGGTGCTGTGGCTAAAGACAGACAAAATGTTAGTTCACGTAGGAAACAACGTTGTCTAACTTAGAGCTACTCTCTACCGGGGACATGAGGATGCTATAACATTTGCACCACAAGTAATGATTATTACAATTTATAATAATGGAGCTGTGGATAAAGACGGCGAAATTGTTAGTTCACGTAGGAAATAACGTTGTCAAACTTAGAACTACTCTCCACCGGGGACATGAGGATGCTATAACATTTGCACCACAAGTAATGATTATTACAATTTATAAAAATGGCGCTGTGGCTAAAGACAGACAAAATGTTAGTTAACGTAGGAAATAACGTTGTCTAACTTAGAGCTACTCTCTACCGGGGACATGAGGATGCTATAACATTTGCAACACAAGTAATGATTATTACAATTTATAATAATGGTGCTGTGGCTATAGACGGTGAAATTGTTAGTTCACGTCGGAAATAACGTTGTCTAACTTAGAGCTACTCTCTACCGGGGACACGAGGATGCTATAACATTTGCACCACAAGTAATGATTATTACAATTTATAACAATGACGTTGTGGCTAAAGACAGACAAAATGTTAGTTCACGTAGAAAATAACGTTGTCTAACTTAGAGCTACTCTTAACCGGGGACATGAGAATGCTATAACATTCGCACTACAAGTAATGATTATTACAATTTATAACAATGGCGCTGTGGCTAAATACAGACAAAATGTTAGTTCACGTAGGAAACAACGTTGTCTAACTTAGAGCTACTCTCTACCGGGGACATGAGGATGCTATAACATTTGCACCAGAAATAATGATTATTACAATTTATAACAATGGCGATGTGGCTAAAGACGGAGAAAGTGTTAGTTCACGTAGAAAATAACGTTTTATAACTTAGAGCTACTCTCCACCGGAGACATGAGGATGCTATAACATTTGCACCACAAGTAATGATTATTAAAATTTATAACAATGGCGCTGTGGCTAAAGACGGACAAAATGTTAGTTCACGTAGAAAATAACGATGTCTAACTTAGAGCTACTCTCTACCGGGGACACGAGGATGCTATAACATATGCACCACAAGTAATGATTATTACAATTTATAACAATGGCGCTGTGGCTAAAGACAGACAAAATGTTAGTTCACGTAGGAAATAACGTTGTCTAATTTAGAGCTACTCTCTACCGGGGACATGAGAATGCTATAACATTTGCACCACAAGTAATGATTATTACAATTTATAACAATGGCGCTGTGGCTAAAGACAGACAAAATGTTAGTTCACGTAGGAAACAACGTTGTCTAACTTACACCTACTCTTTACCGGGGATATGAGGATGCTATAACATTTGCACCACAAGTAATAATTAGTACAATTTATAACAATGGCGCTGTGGCTAAAGACGGAGAATGTGTTAGTTCACGTAGAAAATAACGTTGTCTAACTTAGAGCTACTCTCTACCGGGGACACGAGGATGCTATAACATTTGCACCACAAGTAATGATTATTACAATTTATAACAATGGCGCTGTGGCTAAAGACGAACAAAATGTTAGTTCACGTAGGAAAAAACGTTGTCTAACTTAGAGCTACTCTCTACCGGGGACACGTGGATGCTATAACATTTGCACCACAAGTAATGATTATTACAATTTATAACAATGGCGCTGTGGCTAAAGACAGACAAAATGTTTGTTCACGTAGGAAATAACGTTGTCCAACTTAGACCTACTCTCTACCGGGGACCTGAAGCAACTATAACATTTGCATAACAAGTAATGATTATTGCAATTTATAACAATGGCGCAGTGGCTAAAGACGGAAAAATTGTTAGTTCACGTAGGAAATAACGTTGTCTAACTTAGAGCTACTCTCTACCGGGGACATGAGGATGCTATAACATTTGCACCACAAGTAATGATTATTACAATTTATAACAATGGCGCTGTGGCTAAAGACAGAGAAATTGTTAGTTCACGTAGGAAATAACGTTGTCTAACTTAAACCTACTCTCTACCGGGAAGATGAGGCAGCTATAACATTTGCACCACAAGTAATGATTATTACAATTTATAACAATGGCGCTGTGGCTAAAGACGGAGAAATTGTTAGTTAACGTAAGAAATAACGTTGTCTAACTTAGAGCTACTCTCCACTGGGGACATGAGGACGCTATAACATTTGCACCACAAGTAATGATTATTACAATTTATAACAATGTCGCTGTGGCTAAAGACAGACAAAATGTTAGTTCAAGTAGGAAATAACGAGGTCTAACTTAGACCTACTCTCTACCGGGGACATAAAGCAGCAATAACATTTGCACCACAAGTAATGATTATTACAATTTATAACAATGGCGCTGTGGCTAAAGACGGAGAAAGTGTTAGTTCACGTAGAAAATAACGTTGTCTAGCTTAGACCTACTCTCTACCGGGGACATGAGGATGCTATAACATTTGCAACACAAGTAATGATTATTACAATTTATAATAATGGTGCTGTGGCTAAAGACGGTGAAATTGTTAGTTCACGTCGGAAATAACGTTGTCTAACTTAGAGCTACTCTCTACCGGGGACACGAGGATGCTATAACATTTGCACCACAAGTAATGATTATTACAATTTATAACAATGACGTTGTGGCTAAAGACAGACAAAATGTTAGTTCACGTAGGAAACAACATTGTCTAACTTAGAGCTACTCTCTACCGGGGACATGAGGATGCTATAACATTTGCACCACAAGTAATGATTATTACAATTTATAATAATGGAGCTGTGGATAAAGACGGCGAAATTGTTAGTTCACGTAGGAAATAACGTTGTCAAACTTAGAACTACTCTCCACCGGGGTCATGAGGATGCTATAACATTTGCACCACAAGTAATGATTATTACAATTTATAAAAATGGCGCTGTGGCTAAAGACAGACAAAATGTTAGTTAACGTAGGAAATAACGTTGTCTAACTTAGAGCTACTCTCTACCGGGGACATGAGGATGCTATAACATTTGCAACACAAGTAATGATTATTACAATTTATAATAATGGTGCTGTGGCTAAAGACGGTGAAATTGTTAGTTCACGTCGGAAATAACGTTGTCTAACTTAGAGCTACTCTCTACCGGGGACACGAGGATGCTATAACATTTGCACCACAAGTAATGATTATTACAATTTATAACAATGACGTTGTGGCTAAAGACAGACAAAATGTTAGTTCACGTAGAAAATAACGTTGTCTAACTTAGAGCTACTCTTAACCGGGGACATGAGAATGCTATAACATTCGCACTACAAGTAATGATTATTACAATTTATAACAATGGCGCTGTGGCTAAATACAGACAAAATGTTAGTTCACGTAGGAAACAACGTTGTCTAACTTAGAGCTACTCTCTACCGGGGACATGAGGATGCTATAACATTTGCACCACAAGTAATGATTATTACAATTTATAACAATGGCGCAGTGGCTAAAGACGGAGAAATTGTTAGTTCACGTAGGAAATAACGTTGTCTAACTTAGACCTACTCTCTACCGGGAACATGAGGCAGCTATAACATTGCACCACAAGTAATGATTATTAAAATTTATAACAATGGCGCTGTGGCTAAAGACGGAGAAATTGTTAGTTAACGTAAGAAATAACGTTGTCTAACTTAGAGCTACTCTCCACTGGGGACATGAGGACGCTATAACATTTGCACCACAAGTAATGATTATTACAATTTATAACAATGTCGCTGTGGCTTAAGACAGACAAAATGTTAGTTCACGTAGGAAATAACGTTGTCTAACTTAGAGCTACTCTCTAACGGGGACATGAGAATGCTATAACATTTGCACCACAAGTAATGATTATTACAATTTATAACAATGGCGCTGTGGCTAAAGACAGACAAAATGTTAGTTCACGTAGGAAATAACGTTGTCTAACTTAGACCTACTCTCTACCGGGGACATGAAGCAGCAATAACATTTGCACCACAAGTAATGATTATTACAATTTATAACAATGGTGCTGTGGCTAAAGACAGACAAAATGTTAGTTCACGTAGGAAACAACGTTGTCTAACTTAGAGCTACTCTCTACCGGGGACATGAGGATGCTATAACATTTGCACCACAAGTAATGATTATTACAATTTATAATAATGGAGCTGTGGATAAAGACGGCGAAATTGTTAGTTCACGTAGGAAATAACGTTGTCAAACTTAGAACTACTCTCCACCGGGGACATGAGGATGCTATAACATTTGCACCACAAGTAATGATTATTACAATTTATAAAAATGGCGCTGTGGCTAAAGACAGACAAAATGTTAGTTAACGTAGGAATTAACGTTGTCTAACTTAGAGCTACTCTCTACCGGGGACATGAGGATGCTATAACATTTGCAACACAAGTAATGATTATTACAATTTATAATAATGGTGCTGTGGCTAAAGACGGTGAAATTGTTAGTTCACGTCGGAAATAACGTTGTCTAACTTAGAGCTACTCTCTACCGGGGACACGAGGATGCTATAACATTTGCACCACAAGTAATGATTATTACAATTTATAACAATGACGTTGTGGCTAAAGACAGACAAAATGTTAGTTCACGTAGAAAATAACGTTGTCTAACTTAGAGCTACTCTTAACCGGGGACATGAGAATGCTATAACATTCGCACTACAAGTAATGATTATTACAATTTATAACAATGGCGCTGTGGCTAAATACAGACAAAATGTTAGTTCACGTAGGAAACAACGTTGTCTAACTTAGAGCTACTCTCTACCGGGGACATGAGGATGCTATAACATTTGCACCAGAAATAATGATTATTACAATTTATAACAATGGCGATGTGGCTAAAGACGGAGAAAGTGTTAGTTCACGTAGAAAATAACGTTTTATAACTTAGAGCTACTCTCCACCGGAGACATGAGGATGCTATAACATTTGCACCACAAGTAATGATTATTAAAATTTATAACAATGGCGCTGTGGCTAAAGACGGACAAAATGTTAGTTCACGTAGAAAATAACGTTGTCTAACTTAGAGCTACTCTCTACCGGGGACACGAGGATGCTATAACATATGCACCACAAGTAATGATTATTACAATTTATAACAATGGCGGTGTGGCTAAAGACAGACAAAATGTTAGTTCACGTAGGAAATAACGTTGTCTAATTTAGAGCTACTCTCTGCCGGGGACATGAGAATGCTATAACATTTGCACCACAAGTAATGATTATTACAATTTATAACAATGGCGCTGTGGCTAAAGACAGACAAAATGTTAGTTCACGTAGGAAACAACGTTGTCTAACTTACACCTACTCTTTACCGGGGATATGAGGATGCTATAACATTTGCACCACAAGTAATAATTAGTACAATTTATAACAATGGCGCTGTGGCTAAAGACGGAGAATGTGTTAGTTCACGTAGAAAATAACGTTGTCTAACTTAGAGCTACTCTCTACCGGGGACACGAGGATGCTATAACATTTGCACCACAAGTAATGATTATTACAATTTATAACAATGGCGCTGTGGCTAAAGACGAACAAAATGTTAGTTCACGTAGGAAATAACGTTGTCTAACTTAGAGCTACTCTCTACCGGGGACACGTGGATGCTATAACATTTGCACCACAAGTAATGATTATTACAATTTATAACAATGGCGCTGTGGCTAAAGACAGACAAAATGTTAGTTCACGTAGGAAATAACGTTGTCTAACTTAGACCTACTCTCCACCGGAGACATGAGGATGCTATAACATTTGCACCACAAGTAATGATTATTAAAATTTATAACAATGGCGCTGTGGCTAAAGACGGACAAAATGTTAGTTCACGTAGGAAATAACGTTGTCTAACTTAGAGCTACTCTCTACCGGGGACACGAGGATGCTATAACATTAGCACCACAAGTAATGATTATTACAATTTATAACAATGGCGCTGTGGCTAAAGACAGACAAAATGTTAGTTCACGTAGGAAATAACGTTGTCTAATTTAGAGCTACTCTCTACCGGGGACATGAGAATGCTATAACATTTGCACCACAAGTAATGATTATTACAATTTATAACAATGGCGCTGTGACTAAAGACAGACAAAATGTTAGTTCACGTAGGAAATAACGTTGTCTAACTTAGAGCTACTCTCTACCGGGGACACGAGGATGCTATAACATTTGCACCACAAGTAATGATTATTACAATTTGTAACAATGGCGCTGTGGCTAAAGACAGACAAAATGTTAGTTCACGTAGGAAACAACGTTGTCTAACTTACACCTACTCTTTACCGGGGATATGAGGATGCTATAACATTTGCACCACAAGTAATGATTAGTACAATTTATAACAATGGCGCTGTGGCTAAAGACGGAGAATGTGTTAGTTCACGTAGAAAATAACGTTGTCTAACTTAGAGCTACTCTCTACCGGGGACATGAGGATGCTATACCATTTGCACCACAAGTAATGAATATTACAATTTATAACAATGGCGCTGTGGATAAAGACGAACAAAATGTTAGTTCACGTAGGAAATAACGTTGTCTAACTTAAAGCTACTCTCTACCGGGGACACGTGGATGCTATAACATTTGCACCACAAGTAATGATTATTACAATTTATAACAATGGCGCTGTGGCTAAAGACAGACAAAATGTTAGTTCACGTAGGAAATAACGTTGTCCAACGTAGACCTACTCTCTACCGGGGACCTGAAGCAACTATAACATTTGCATAACAAGTAATGATTATTGCAAATTATAACAATGGCGCAGTGGCTATAGACGGAGAAATTGTTAGTTCACGTAGGAAACAACGTTGTCTAACTTAAACCTACTCTCTACCGGGGACATGAGGATGCTATAACATTTGCACCACAAGTAATGATTATTACAATTTATAACAATGGCGCTGTGGCTAAAGACGGAGAAAGTGTTAGTTCAAGTAGGAAATAACGTTGTCTAACTTAGAGCTACTCTCTAACGGGGACATGAGAATGCTATAACATTTGCACCACAAGTAATGATTATTACAATTTATAACAATAGCGCTGTGGCTAAAGACAGACAAAATGTTAGTTCACGTAGGAAATAACGTTGTCTAACTTAGACCTACTCTCTACCGGGGACATTAGGCCGCTATAACATTTGCACCACAAGTAATGATTATTACAAATTATAACAATGGCGCTGTGGCTTAAGACGGAGAAAGTGTTAGTTCACGTAGAAAATAACGTTGTCTAACTTACAGCTACTCTCTACCGGGGACACGAGGATGCTATAACATTTGCACCACAAGTAATGAATATTACAATTTATAATAATGGCGCTGTGGCTAAAGACGAACAAAATGTTAGTTCACGTAGGAAATAACGTTGTCTAACTTAGAGCTACTCTCTACCGGGGACACGTGGATGGTATAACATTTGCACCACAAGTAATGATTATTACAATTTATAACAATGGCGCTGTGGCTAAAGACAGACAAAATGTTAGTTCACGTAGGAAATAACGTTGTACAACTTAGACCTACTCTCTACCGGGGACCTGAAGCAACTATAACATTTGCATAACAAGTAATGATTATTGCAATTTATAACAATGGCGCAGTGGCTAAAGACGGAGAAATTGTTACTTCACGTAGGAAATAACGTTGTCTAACCTAAACCTACTCTCTACCGGGGACACGAGGATGCTATAACATTTGCACCACAAGTAATGAATATTACAATTTATAACAATGGCGCTGTGGCTAATGACGGAGAAATTGTTAGTTCACGTAGGAAATAACGTTGTCTAACTTAAACCTACTCTCTACCGGGGACATGAGGATGCTATAACATTTGCACCATAAGTAATGATTATTACAATTTATAACAATGGCGCTGTGGCTAAAGACGGAGAAAGTGTTAGTTCACGTAGAAAATAACGTTGTCTAACTTAGAGCTACTCTCTACCGGGGACATGAGGATGCTATAACATTTGCACCACAAGTAATGATTATTACAATTTATAATAATGGCGCTGTGGCTAAAGACGGAGAAATTGTTAGTTCACGTAGGAAATAACGTTGTCTAACTTAGAGCTACTCTCTACCGGGGACATGAGGATGCTATAACATTTGCACCACAAGTAATGTTGACTACAATGTATAACAATTGCGCTGTGGCTAAAGACGGAGAATTTGTTAGTTCACGTAGGAAATAACGTTGTCTAACTTAAAACTACTCTCTACCGGGGACATGAGGATGCTATAACATTTGCACCACAAGTAATGATTATTACAATTTATAACAATGGCGCTGTGGCTAAAGACGGAGAAATTGTTAGTTCACGTAGGAAATAAAGTTGTCTAACTTAGAGCTACTCTCTACCGGGGACATGAGGATGCTATAACATTTGCACCACAAGTAATGATTATTACAATTTATAATAATGGTGCTGTGGATAAAGACGGCGAAATTGTTAGTTCACGTAAGAAATAACGTTGTCTAACTTAGAGCTACTCTCCACTGGGGACATGAGGACGCTATAACATTTGCACCACAAGTAATGATTATTACAATTTATAACAATGTCGCTGTGGCTTAAGACAGACAAAATGTTAGTTCACGTAGGAAATAACGTTGTCTAACTTAGAGCTACTCTCTAACGGGGACATGAGAATGCTATAACATTTGCACCACAAGTAATGATTATTACAATTTATAACAATGGCGCTGTGGCTAAAGACAGACAAAATGTTAGTTCACGTAGGAAATAACGTTGTCTAACTTAGACCTACTCTCTACCGGGGACATGAAGCAGCAATAACATTTGCACCACAAGTAATGATTATTACAATTTATAACAATGGTGCTGTGGCTAAAGACAGACAAAATGTTAGTTCACGTAGGAAACAACGTTGTCTAACTTAGAGCTACTCTCTACCGGGGACATGAGGATGCTATAACATTTGCACCACAAGTAATGATTATTACAATTTATAATAATGGAGCTGTGGATAAAGACGGCGAAATTGTTAGTTCACGTAGGAAATAACGTTGTCAAACTTAGAACTACTCTCCACCGGGGACATGAGGATGCTATAACATTTGCACCACAAGTAATGATTATTACAATTTATAAAAATGGCGCTGTGGCTAAAGACAGACAAAATGTTAGTTAACGTAGGAATTAACGTTGTCTAACTTAGAGCTACTCTCTACCGGGGACATGAGGATGCTATAACATTTGCAACACAAGTAATGATTATTACAATTTATAATAATGGTGCTGTGGCTAAAGACGGTGAAATTGTTAGTTCACGTCGGAAATAACGTTGTCTAACTTAGAGCTACTCTCTACCGGGGACACGAGGATGCTATAACATTTGCACCACAAGTAATGATTATTACAATTTATAACAATGACGTTGTGGCTAAAGACAGACAAAATGTTAGTTCACGTAGAAAATAACGTTGTCTAACTTAGAGCTACTCTTAACCGGGGACATGAGAATGCTATAACATTCGCACTACAAGTAATGATTATTACAATTTATAACAATGGCGCTGTGGCTAAATACAGACAAAATGTTAGTTCACGTAGGAAACAACGTTGTCTAACTTAGAGCTACTCTCTACCGGGGACATGAGGATGCTATAACATTTGCACCAGAAATAATGATTATTACAATTTATAACAATGGCGATGTGGCTAAAGACGGAGAAAGTGTTAGTTCACGTAGAAAATAACGTTTTATAACTTAGAGCTACTCTCCACCGGAGACATGAGGATGCTATAACATTTGCACCACAAGTAATGATTATTAAAATTTATAACAATGGCGCTGTGGCTAAAGACGGACAAAATGTTAGTTCACGTAGAAAATAACGTTGTCTAACTTAGAGCTACTCTCTACCGGGGACACGAGGATGCTATAACATATGCACCACAAGTAATGATTATTACAATTTATAACAATGGCGGTGTGGCTAAAGACAGACAAAATGTTAGTTCACGTAGGAAATAACGTTGTCTAATTTAGAGCTACTCTCTGCCGGGGACATGAGAATGCTATAACATTTGCACCACAAGTAATGATTATTACAATTTATAACAATGGCGCTGTGGCTAAAGACAGACAAAATGTTAGTTCACGTAGGAAACAACGTTGTCTAACTTACACCTACTCTTTACCGGGGATATGAGGATGCTATAACATTTGCACCACAAGTAATAATTAGTACAATTTATAACAATGGCGCTGTGGCTAAAGACGGAGAATGTGTTAGTTCACGTAGAAAATAACGTTGTCTAACTTAGAGCTACTCTCTACCGGGGACACGAGGATGCTATAACATTTGCACCACAAGTAATGATTATTACAATTTATAACAATGGCGCTGTGGCTAAAGACGAACAAAATGTTAGTTCACGTAGGAAATAACGTTGTCTAACTTAGAGCTACTCTCTACCGGGGACACGTGGATGCTATAACATTTGCACCACAAGTAATGATTATTACAATTTATAACAATGGCGCTGTGGCTAAAGACAGACAAAATGTTAGTTCACGTAGGAAATAACGTTGTCTAACTTAGACCTACTCTCCACCGGAGACATGAGGATGCTATAACATTTGCACCACAAGTAATGATTATTAAAATTTATAACAATGGCGCTGTGGCTAAAGACGGACAAAATGTTAGTTCACGTAGGAAATAACGTTGTCTAACTTAGAGCTACTCTCTACCGGGGACACGAGGATGCTATAACATTTGCACCACAAGTAATGATTATTACAATTTATAACAAGGCGCTGTGGCTAAAGACAGACAAAATGTTAGTTCACGTAGGAAATAACGTTGTCTAATTTAGAGCTACTCTCTACCGGGGACATGAGAATGCTATAACATTTGCACCACAAGTAATGATTATTACAATTTATAACAATGGCGCTGTGACTAAAGACAGACAAAATGTTAGTTCACGTGGGAAATAACGTTGTCTAACTTAGAGCTACTCTCTACCGGGGACACGAGGATGCTATAACATTTGCACCACAAGTAATGATTATTACAATTTGTAACAATGGCGCTGTGGCTAAAGACAGACAAAATGTTAGTTCACGTAGGAAACAACGTTGTCTAACTTACACCTACTCTTTACCGGGGATATGAGGATGCTATAACATTTGCACCACAAGTAATGATTAGTACAATTTATAACAATGGCGCTGTGGCTAAAGACGGAGAATGTGTTAGTTCACGTAGAAAATAACGTTGTCTAACTTAGAGCTACTCTCTACCGGGGACATGAGGATGCTATACCATTTGCACCACAAGTAATGAATATTACAATTTATAACAATGGCGCTGTGGATAAAGACGAACAAAATGTTAGTTCACGTAGGAAATAACGTTGTCTAACTTAAAGCTACTCTCTACCGGGGACACGTGGATGCTATAACATTTGCACCACAAGTAATGATTATTACAATTTATAACAATGGCGCTGTGGCTAAAGACAGACAAAATGTTAGTTCACGTAGGAAATAACGTTGTCCAACGTAGACCTACTCTCTACCGGGGACCTGAAGCAACTATAACATTTGCATAACAAGTAATGATTATTGCAAATTATAACAATGGCGCAGTGGCTATAGACGGAGAAATTGTTAGTTCACGTAGGAAATAACGTTGTCTAACTTAAACCTACTCTCTACCGGGGACATGAGGATGCTATAACATTTGCACCACAAGTAATGATTATTACAATTTATAACAATGGCGCTGTGGCTAAAGACGGAGAAATTGTTAGTTCACGTAGGAAATAACGTTGTCTAACTTAAACCTACTCTCTACCGGGGACATGAGGATGCTATAACATTTGCACCACAAGTAATGATTATTACAATTTATAACAATGGCGCTGTGGCTAAAGACGGAGAAAGTGTTAGTTCAAGTAGGAAATAACGTTGTCTAACTTAGAGCTACTCTCTAACGGGGACATGAGAATGCTATAACATTTGCACCACAAGTAATGATTATTACAATTTATAACAATAGCGCTGTGGCTAAAGACAGACAAAATGTTAGTTCACGTAGGAAATAACGTTGTCTAACTTAGACCTACTCTCTACCGGGGACATTAGGCCGCTATAACATTTGCACCACAAGTAATGATTATTACAAATTATAACAATGGCGCTGTGGCTTAAGACGGAGAAAGTGTTAGTTCACGTAGAAAATAACGTTGTCTAACTTACAGCTACTCTCTACCGGGGACACGAGGATGCTATAACATTTGCACCACAAGTAATGAATATTACAATTTATAATAATGGCGCTGTGGCTAAAGACGAACAAAATGTTAGTTCACGTAGGAAATAACGTTGTCTAACTTAGAGCTACTCTCTACCGGGGACACGTGGATGGTATAACATTTGCACCACAAGTAATGATTATTACAATTTATAACAATGGCGCTGTGGCTAAAGACAGACAAAATGTTAGTTCACGTAGGAAATAACGTTGTACAACTTAGACCTACTCTCTACCGGGGACCTGAAGCAACTATAACATTTGCATAACAAGTAATGATTATTGCAATTTATAACAATGGCGCAGTGGCTAAAGACGGAGAAATTGTTACTTCACGTAGGAAATAACGTTGTCTAACCTAAACCTACTCTCTACCGGGGACACGAGGATGCTATAACATTTGCACCACAAGTAATGAATATTACAATTTATAACAATGGCGCTGTGGCTAATGACGGAGAAATTGTTAGTTCACGTAGGAAATAACGTTGTCTAACTTAAACCTACTCTCTACCGGGGACATGAGGATGCTATAACATTTGCACCATAAGTAATGATTATTACAATTTATAACAATGGCGCTGTGGCTAAAGACGGAGAAAGTGTTAGTTCACGTAGAAAATAACGTTGTCTAACTTAGAGCTACTCTCTACCGGGGACATGAGGATGCTATAACATTTGCACCACAAGTAATGATTATTACAATTTATAATAATGGCGCTGTGGCTAAAGACGGAGAAATTGTTAGTTCACGTAGGAAATAACGTTGTCTAACTTAGAGCTACTCTCTACCGGGGACATGAGGATGCTATAACATTTGCACCACAAGTAATGTTGACTACAATGTATAACAATTGCGCTGTGGCTAAAGACGGAGAATTTGTTAGTTCACGTAGGAAATAACGTTGTCTAACTTAAAACTACTCTCTACCGGGGACATGAGGATGCTATAACATTTGCACCACAAGTAATGATTATTACAATTTATAACAATGGCGCTGTGGCTAAAGACGGAGAAATTGTTAGTTCACGTAGGAAATAAAGTTGTCTAACTTAGAGCTACTCTCTACCGGGGACATGAGGATGCTATAACATTTGCACCACAAGTAATGATTATTACAATTTATAATAATGGTGCTGTGGATAAAGACGGCGAAATTGTTAGTTCACGTAGGAAATAACGTTGTCAAACTTAGAACTACTCTCCACCGGGGACATGAGGATGCTATAACATTTGCACCACAAGTAATGATTATTACAATTTATAACAATGGCGCTGTGGCTAAAGACGGAGAAATTGTTAGTTCACGTAGGAAATAACGTTGTCTAACTTAGACCTACTCTCTACCGGGAACATGAGGCAGCTATAACATTTGCACCACAAGTAATGATTATTAAAATTTATAACAATGGCGCTGTGGCTAAAGACGGAGAAATTGTTAGTTAACGTAAGAAATAACGTTGTCTAACTTAGAGCTACTCTCCACTGGGGACATGAGGACGCTATAACATTTGCACCACAAGTAATGATTATTACAATTTATAACAATGTCGCTGTGGCTAAAGACAGACAAAATGTTAGTTCACGTAGGAAATAACGTTGTCTAACTTAGAGCTACTCTCTACCGGGGACATGAGGATGCTATAACATTTGCACCACAAGTAATGATTATTACAATTTATAATATTGGTGCTGTGGATAAAGACGGCGAAATTGTTAGTTCACGTAGGAAATAACGTTGTCAAACTTAGAACTACTCTCCACCGGGGACATGAGGATGCTATAACATTTGCACCACAAGTAATGATTATTACAATTTATAACAATGGCGCTGTGGCTAAAGACAGACAAAATGTTAGTTCACGTAGAAAATAACGTTGTCTAACTTAGAGCTACTCTCTACCGGGGACATGAGGATGCTATAACATTTGCACCAGAAATAATGATTATTACAATTTATAACAATGGCGATGTGGCTAAAGACGGAGAAAGTGTTAGTTCACGTAGAAAATAACGTTTTATAACTTAGAGCTACTCTCCACCGGAGACATGAGGATGCTATAACATTTGCATCACAAGTAATGATTATTAAAATTTATAACAATGGCGCTGTGGCTAAAGACGGACAAAATGTTAGTTCACGTAGGAAATAACGTTGTCTAACTTAGAGCTACTCTCTACCGGGGACACGAGGATGCTATAACATTTGCACCACAAGTAATGAATATTACAATTTATAACAATGGCGCTGTGGCTAAAGACAGACAAAATGTTAGTTCACGTAGGAAATAACGTTGACTAATTTAGAGCTACTCTCTACCGGGGACATGAGAATGCTATAACATTTGCACCACAAGTAATGATTATTACAATTTATAACAATGGCGCTGTGGCTAAAGACAGACAAAATGTTAGTTCACGTAGGAAATAACGTTGTCTAACTTAGAGCTACTCTCTACCGTGGACACGAGGATGCTATAACATTTGCACCACAAGTAATGATTATTACAATTTATAACAATGGCGCTGTGGCTAAAGACAGACAAAATGTTAGTTCACGTAGGAAACAACGTTGTCTAACTTACACCTACTCTTTACCGGGGATATGAGGATGCTATAACATTTGCACCACAAGTAATGATTAGTACAATTTATAACAATGGCGCTGTGGCTAAAGACGGAGAATGTGTTAGTTCACGTAGAAAATAACGTTGTCTAACTTGGAGCTACTCTCTACCGGGGACACGAGGATGCTATAACATTTGCACCACAAGTAATGAATATTACAATTTATAACAATGGCGCTGTGGCTAAAGACGGAGAAATTGTTAGTTAACGTAAGAAATAACGTTGTCTAACTTAGAGCTACTCTCCACTGGGGACATGAGGACGCTATAACATTTGCACCACAAGTAATGATTATTACAATTTATAACAATGTCGCTGTGGCTAAAGACAGACAAAATGTTAGTTCACGTAGGAAATAACGTTGTCTAACTTAGAGCTACTCTCTACCGGGGACATGAGGATGCTATAACATTTGCACCACAAGTAATGATTATTACAATTTATAATATTGGTGCTGTGGATAAAGACGGCGAAATTGTTAGTTCACGTAGGAAATAACGTTGTCTAACTTAAACCTACTCTCTACCGGGGACATGAGGATGCTATAACATTTGCACCATAAGTAATGATTATTACAATTTATAACAATGGCGCTGTGGCTAAAGACGGAGAAAGTGTTAGTTCACGTAGAAAATAACGTTGTCTAACTTAGAGCTACTCTCTACCGGGGACATGAGGATGCTATAACATTTGCACCACAAGTAATGATTATTACAATTTATAATAATGGCGCTGTGGCTAAAGACGGAGAAATTGTTAGTTCACGTAGGAAATAACGTTGTCTAACTTAGAGCTACTCTCTACCGGGGACACGAGGATGCTATAACATTTGCACCACAAGTAATGAATATTACAATTTATAACAATGGCGCTGTGGCTAAAGACAGACAAAATGTTAGTTCACGTAGGAAATAACGTTGTCTAACTTAGAGCTACTCTCTACCGGGGACACGTGGATGCTATAACATTTGCACCACAAGTAATGATTATTACAATTTATAACAATGGCGCTGTGGCTAAAGACGGAGAAATTGTTAGTTCACGTAGGAAATAACGTTGTCAAACTTAGAACTACTCTCCACCGGGGACATGAGGATGCTATAACATTTGCACCACAAGTAATGATTATTACAATTTATAACAATGGCGCTGTGGCTAAAGACGGAGAAATTGTTAGTTCACGTAGGAAATAACGTTGTCTAACTTAGACCTACTCTCTACCGGGAACATGAGGCAGCTATAACATTTGCACCACAAGTAATGATTATTAAAATTTATAACAATGGCGCTGTGGCTAAAGACGGAGAAATTGTTAGTTAACGTAAGAAATAACGTTGTCTAACTTAGAGCTACTCTCCACTGGGGACATGAGGACGCTATAACATTTGCACCACAAGTAATGATTATTACAATTTATAACAATGTCGCTGTGGCTAAAGACAGACAAAATGTTAGTTCACGTAGGAAATAACGTTGTCTAACTTAGAGCTACTCTCTACCGGGGACATGAGGATGCTATAACATTTGCACCACAAGTAATGATTATTACAATTTATAATATTGGTGCTGTGGATAAAGACGGCGAAATTGTTAGTTCACGTAGGAAATAACGTTGTCAAACTTAGAACTACTCTCCACCGGGGACATGAGGATGCTATAACATTTGCACCACAAGTAATGATTATTACAATTTATAACAATGGCGCTGTGGCTAAAGACAGACAAAATGTTAGTTCACGTAGAAAATAACGTTGTCTAACTTAGAGCTACTCTCTACCGGGGACATGAGGATGCTATAACATTTGCACCAGAAATAATGATTATTACAATTTATAACAATGGCGATGTGGCTAAAGACGGAGAAAGTGTTAGTTCACGTAGAAAATAACGTTTTATAACTTAGAGCTACTCTCCACCGGAGACATGAGGATGCTATAACATTTGCATCACAAGTAATGATTATTAAAATTTATAACAATGGCGCTGTGGCTAAAGACGGACAAAATGTTAGTTCACGTAGGAAATAACGTTGTCTAACTTAGAGCTACTCTCTACCGGGGACACGAGGATGCTATAACATTTGCACCACAAGTAATGAATATTACAATTTATAACAATGGCGCTGTGGCTAAAGACAGACAAAATGTTAGTTCACGTAGGAAATAACGTTGACTAATTTAGAGCTACTCTCTACCGGGGACATGAGAATGCTATAACATTTGCACCACAAGTAATGATTATTACAATTTATAACAATGGCGCTGTGGCTAAAGACAGACAAAATGTTAGTTCACGTAGGAAATAACGTTGTCTAACTTAGAGCTACTCTCTACCGTGGACACGAGGATGCTATAACATTTGCACCACAAGTAATGATTATTACAATTTATAACAATGGCGCTGTGGCTAAAGACAGACAAAATGTTAGTTCACGTAGGAAACAACGTTGTCTAACTTACACCTACTCTTTACCGGGGATATGAGGATGCTATAACATTTGCACCACAAGTAATGATTAGTACAATTTATAACAATGGCGCTGTGGCTAAAGACGGAGAATGTGTTAGTTCACGTAGAAAATAACGTTGTCTAACTTGGAGCTACTCTCTACCGGGGACACGAGGATGCTATAACATTTGCACCACAAGTAATGAATATTACAATTTATAACAATGGCGCTGTGGCTAAAGACGGAGAAATTGTTAGTTAACGTAAGAAATAACGTTGTCTAACTTAGAGCTACTCTCCACTGGGGACATGAGGACGCTATAACATTTGCACCACAAGTAATGATTATTACAATTTATAACAATGTCGCTGTGGCTAAAGACAGACAAAATGTTAGTTCACGTAGGAAATAACGTTGTCTAACTTAGAGCTACTCTCTACCGGGGACATGAGGATGCTATAACATTTGCACCACAAGTAATGATTATTACAATTTATAATATTGGTGCTGTGGATAAAGACGGCGAAATTGTTAGTTCACGTAGGAAATAACGTTGTCTAACTTAAACCTACTCTCTACCGGGGACATGAGGATGCTATAACATTTGCACCATAAGTAATGATTATTACAATTTATAACAATGGCGCTGTGGCTAAAGACGGAGAAAGTGTTAGTTCACGTAGAATATAACGTTGTCTAACTTAGAGCTACTCTCTACCGGGGACATGAGGATGCTATAACATTTGCACCACAAGTAATGATTATTACAATTTATAATAATGGCGCTGTGGCTAAAGACGGAGAAATTGTTAGTTCACGTAGGAAATAACGTTGTCTAACTTAGAGCTACTCTCTACCGGGGACACGAGGATGCTATAACATTTGCACCACAAGTAATGAATATTACAATTTATAACAATGGCGCTGTGGCTAAAGACAGACAAAATGTTAGTTCACGTAGGAAATAACGTTGACTAATTTAGAGCTACTCTCTACCGGGGACATGAGAATGCTATAACATTTGCACCACAAGTAATGATTATTACAATTTATAACAATGGCGCTGTGGCTAAAGACAGACAAAATGTTAGTTCACGTAGGAAATAACGTTGTCTAACTTAGAGCTACTCTCTACCGTGGACACGAGGATGCTATAACATTTGCACCACAAGTAATGATTATTACAATTTATAACAATGGCGCTGTGGCTAAAGACAGACAAAATGTTAGTTCACGTAGGAAACAACGTTGTCTAACTTACACCTACTCTTTACCGGGGATATGAGGATGCTATAACATTTGCACCACAAGTAATGATTAGTACAATTTATAACAATGGCGCTGTGGCTAAAGACGGAGAATGTGTTAGTTCACGTAGAAAATAACGTTGTCTAACTTGGAGCTACTCTCTACCGGGGACACGAGGATGCTATAACATTTGCACCACAAGTAATGAATATTACAATTTATAACAATGGCGCTGTGGCTAAAGACGGAGAAATTGTTAGTTAACGTAAGAAATAACGTTGTCTAACTTAGAGCTACTCTCCACTGGGGACATGAGGACGCTATAACATTTGCACCACAAGTAATGATTATTACAATTTATAACAATGTCGCTGTGGCTAAAGACAGACAAAATGTTAGTTCACGTAGGAAATAACGTTGTCTAACTTAGAGCTACTCTCTACCGGGGACATGAGGATGCTATAACATTTGCACCACAAGTAATGATTATTACAATTTATAATATTGGTGCTGTGGATAAAGACGGCGAAATTGTTAGTTCACGTAGGAAATAACGTTGTCTAACTTAAACCTACTCTCTACCGGGGACATGAGGATGCTATAACATTTGCACCATAAGTAATGATTATTACAATTTATAACAATGGCGCTGTGGCTAAAGACGGAGAAAGTGTTAGTTCACGTAGAAAATAACGTTGTCTAACTTAGAGCTACTCTCTACCGGGGACATGAGGATGCTATAACATTTGCACCACAAGTAATGATTATTACAATTTATAATAATGGCGCTGTGGCTAAAGACGGAGAAATTGTTAGTTCACGTAGGAAATAACGTTGTCTAACTTAGAGCTACTCTCTACCGGGGACACGAGGATGCTATAACATTTGCACCACAAGTAATGAATATTACAATTTATAACAATGGCGCTGTGGCTAAAGACAGACAAAATGTTAGTTCACGTAGGAAATAACGTTGTCTAACTTAGAGCTACTCTCTACCGGGGACACGTGGATGCTATAACATTTGCACCACAAGTAATGATTATTACAATTTATAACAATGGCGCTGTGGCTAAAGACGGAGAAATTGTTAGTTCACGTAGGAAATAACGTTGTCAAACTTAGAACTACTCTCCACCGGGGACATGAGGATGCTATAACATTTGCACCACAAGTAATGATTATTACAATTTATAACAATGGCGCTGTGGCTAAAGACGGAGAAATTGTTAGTTCACGTAGGAAATAACGTTGTCTAACTTAGACCTACTCTCTACCGGGAACATGAGGCAGCTATAACATTTGCACCACAAGTAATGATTATTAAAATTTATAACAATGGCGCTGTGGCTAAAGACGGAGAAATTGTTAGTTAACGTAAGAAATAACGTTGTCTAACTTAGAGCTACTCTCCACTGGGGACATGAGGACGCTATAACATTTGCACCACAAGTAATGATTATTACAATTTATAACAATGTCGCTGTGGCTAAAGACAGACAAAATGTTAGTTCACGTAGGAAATAACGTTGTCTAACTTAGAGCTACTCTCTACCGGGGACATGAGGATGCTATAACATTTGCACCACAAGTAATGATTATTACAATTTATAATATTGGTGCTGTGGATAAAGACGGCGAAATTGTTAGTTCACGTAGGAAATAACGTTGTCAAACTTAGAACTACTCTCCACCGGGGACATGAGGATGCTATAACATTTGCACCACAAGTAATGATTATTACAATTTATAACAATGGCGCTGTGGCTAAAGACAGACAAAATGTTAGTTCACGTAGAAAATAACGTTGTCTAACTTAGAGCTACTCTCTACCGGGGACATGAGGATGCTATAACATTTGCACCAGAAATAATGATTATTACAATTTATAACAATGGCGATGTGGCTAAAGACGGAGAAAGTGTTAGTTCACGTAGAAAATAACGTTTTATAACTTAGAGCTACTCTCCACCGGAGACATGAGGATGCTATAACATTTGCATCACAAGTAATGATTATTAAAATTTATAACAATGGCGCTGTGGCTAAAGACGGACAAAATGTTAGTTCACGTAGGAAATAACGTTGTCTAACTTAGAGCTACTCTCTACCGGGGACACGAGGATGCTATAACATTTGCACCACAAGTAATGAATATTACAATTTATAACAATGGCGCTGTGGCTAAAGACAGACAAAATGTTAGTTCACGTAGGAAATAACGTTGACTAATTTAGAGCTACTCTCTACCGGGGACATGAGAATGCTATAACATTTGCACCACAAGTAATGATTATTACAATTTATAACAATGGCGCTGTGGCTAAAGACAGACAAAATGTTAGTTCACGTAGGAAATAACGTTGTCTAACTTAGAGCTACTCTCTACCGTGGACACGAGGATGCTATAACATTTGCACCACAAGTAATGATTATTACAATTTATAACAATGGCGCTGTGGCTAAAGACAGACAAAATGTTAGTTCACGTAGGAAACAACGTTGTCTAACTTACACCTACTCTTTACCGGGGATATGAGGATGCTATAACATTTGCACCACAAGTAATGATTAGTACAATTTATAACAATGGCGCTGTGGCTAAAGACGGAGAATGTGTTAGTTCACGTAGAAAATAACGTTGTCTAACTTGGAGCTACTCTCTACCGGGGACACGAGGATGCTATAACATTTGCACCACAAGTAATGAATATTACAATTTATAACAATGGCGCTGTGGCTAAAGACGGAGAAATTGTTAGTTAACGTAAGAAATAACGTTGTCTAACTTAGAGCTACTCTCCACTGGGGACATGAGGACGCTATAACATTTGCACCACAAGTAATGATTATTACAATTTATAACAATGTCGCTGTGGCTAAAGACAGACAAAATGTTAGTTCACGTAGGAAATAACGTTGTCTAACTTAGAGCTACTCTCTACCGGGGACATGAGGATGCTATAACATTTGCACCACAAGTAATGATTATTACAATTTATAATATTGGTGCTGTGGATAAAGACGGCGAAATTGTTAGTTCACGTAGGAAATAACGTTGTCTAACTTAAACCTACTCTCTACCGGGGACATGAGGATGCTATAACATTTGCACCATAAGTAATGATTATTACAATTTATAACAATGGCGCTGTGGCTAAAGACGGAGAAAGTGTTAGTTCACGTAGAAAATAACGTTGTCTAACTTAGAGCTACTCTCTACCGGGGACATGAGGATGCTATAACATTTGCACCACAAGTAATGATTATTACAATTTATAATAATGGCGCTGTGGCTAAAGACGGAGAAATTGTTAGTTCACGTAGGAAATAACGTTGTCTAACTTAGAGCTACTCTCTACCGGGGACACGAGGATGCTATAACATTTGCACCACAAGTAATGAATATTACAATTTATAACAATGGCGCTGTGGCTAAAGACAGACAAAATGTTAGTTCACGTAGGAAATAACGTTGTCTAACTTAGAGCTACTCTCTACCGGGGACACGTGGATGCTATAACATTTGCACCACAAGTAATGATTATTACAATTTATAACAATGGCGCTGTGGCTAAAGACGGAGAAATTGTTAGTTCACGTAGGAAATAAAGTTGTCTAACTTAGAGCTACTCTCTACCGGGGACATGAGGATGCTATAACATTTGCACCACAAGTAATGATTATTACAATTTATAATAATGGTGCTGTGGATAAAGACGGCGAAATTGTTAGTTCACGTAGGAAATAACGTTGTCAAACTTAGAACTACTCTCCACCGGGGACATGAGGATGCTATAACATTTGCACCACAAGTAATGATTATTACAATTTATAACAATGGCGCTGTGGCTAAAGACGGAGAAATTGTTAGTTCACGTAGGAAATAACGTTGTCTAACTTAGACCTACTCTCTACCGGGAACATGAGGCAGCTATAACATTTGCACCACAAGTAATGATTATTAAAATTTATAACAATGGCGCTGTGGCTAAAGACGGAGAAATTGTTAGTTAACGTAAGAAATAACGTTGTCTAACTTAGAGCTACTCTCCACTGGGGACATGAGGACGCTATAACATTTGCACCACAAGTAATGATTATTACAATTTATAACAATGTCGCTGTGGCTAAAGACAGACAAAATGTTAGTTCACGTAGGAAATAACGTTGTCTAACTTAGAGCTACTCTCTACCGGGGACATGAGGATGCTATAACATTTGCACCACAAGTAATGATTATTACAATTTATAATATTGGTGCTGTGGATAAAGACGGCGAAATTGTTAGTTCACGTAGGAAATAACGTTGTCAAACTTAGAACTACTCTCCACCGGGGACATGAGGATGCTATAACATTTGCACCACAAGTAATGATTATTACAATTTATAACAATGGCGCTGTGGCTAAAGACAGACAAAATGTTAGTTCACGTAGAAAATAACGTTGTCTAACTTAGAGCTACTCTCTACCGGGGACATGAGGATGCTATAACATTTGCACCAGAAATAATGATTATTACAATTTATAACAATGGCGATGTGGCTAAAGACGGAGAAAGTGTTAGTTCACGTAGAAAATAACGTTTTATAACTTAGAGCTACTCTCCACCGGAGACATGAGGATGCTATAACATTTGCATCACAAGTAATGATTATTAAAATTTATAACAATGGCGCTGTGGCTAAAGACGGACAAAATGTTAGTTCACGTAGGAAATAACGTTGTCTAACTTAGAGCTACTCTCTACCGGGGACACGAGGATGCTATAACATTTGCACCACAAGTAATGAATATTACAATTTATAACAATGGCGCTGTGGCTAAAGACAGACAAAATGTTAGTTCACGTAGGAAATAACGTTGACTAATTTAGAGCTACTCTCTACCGGGGACATGAGAATGCTATAACATTTGCACCACAAGTAATGATTATTACAATTTATAACAATGGCGCTGTGGCTAAAGACAGACAAAATGTTAGTTCACGTAGGAAATAACGTTGTCTAACTTAGAGCTACTCTCTACCGTGGACACGAGGATGCTATAACATTTGCACCACAAGTAATGATTATTACAATTTATAACAATGGCGCTGTGGCTAAAGACAGACAAAATGTTAGTTCACGTAGGAAACAACGTTGTCTAACTTACACCTACTCTTTACCGGGGATATGAGGATGCTATAACATTTGCACCACAAGTAATGATTAGTACAATTTATAACAATGGCGCTGTGGCTAAAGACGGAGAATGTGTTAGTTCACGTAGAAAATAACGTTGTCTAACTTGGAGCTACTCTCTACCGGGGACACGAGGATGCTATAACATTTGCACCACAAGTAATGAATATTACAATTTATAACAATGGCGCTGTGGCTAAAGACGGAGAAATTGTTAGTTAACGTAAGAAATAACGTTGTCTAACTTAGAGCTACTCTCCACTGGGGACATGAGGACGCTATAACATTTGCACCACAAGTAATGATTATTACAATTTATAACAATGTCGCTGTGGCTAAAGACAGACAAAATGTTAGTTCACGTAGGAAATAACGTTGTCTAACTTAGAGCTACTCTCTACCGGGGACATGAGGATGCTATAACATTTGCACCACAAGTAATGATTATTACAATTTATAATATTGGTGCTGTGGATAAAGACGGCGAAATTGTTAGTTCACGTAGGAAATAACGTTGTCAAACTTAGAACTATTCTCCACCGGGGACATGAGGATGCTATAACATTTGCACCACAAGTAATGAATATTACAATTTATAACAATGGCGCTGTGGCTAATGACGGAGAAATTGTTAGTTCACGTAGGAAATAACGTTGTCTAACTTAAACCTACTCTCTACCGGGGACATGAGGATGCTATAACATTTGCACCATAAGTAATGATTATTACAATTTATAACAATGGCGCTGTGGCTAAAGACGGAGAAAGTGTTAGTTCACGTAGAAAATAACGTTGTCTAACTTAGAGCTACTCTCTACCGGGGACATGAGGATGCTATAACATTTGCACCACAAGTAATGATTATTACAATTTATAATAATGGCGCTGTGGCTAAAGACGGAGAAATTGTTAGTTCACGTAGGAAATAACGTTGTCTAACTTAGAGCTACTCTCTACCGGGGACACGAGGATGCTATAACATTTGCACCACAAGTAATGAATATTACAATTTATAACAATGGCGCTGTGGCTAAAGACAGACAAAATGTTAGTTCACGTAGGAAATAACGTTGTCTAACTTAGAGCTACTCTCTACCGGGGACACGTGGATGCTATAACATTTGCACCACAAGTAATGATTATTACAATTTATAACAATGGCGCTGTGGCTAAAGACGGAGAAATTGTTAGTTCACGTAGGAAATAAAGTTGTCTAACTTAGAGCTACTCTCTACCGGGGACATGAGGATGCTATAACATTTGCACCACAAGTAATGATTATTACAATTTATAATAATGGTGCTGTGGATAAAGACGGCGAAATTGTTAGTTCACGTAGGAAATAACGTTGTCAAACTTAGAACTACTCTCCACCGGGGACATGAGGATGCTATAACATTTGCACCACAAGTAATGATTATTACAATTTATAACAATGGCGCTGTGGCTAAAGACGGAGAAATTGTTAGTTCACGTAGGAAATAACGTTGTCTAACTTAGACCTACTCTCTACCGGGAACATGAGGCAGCTATAACATTTGCACCACAAGTAATGATTATTAAAATTTATAACAATGGCGCTGTGGCTAAAGACGGAGAAATTGTTAGTTAACGTAAGAAATAACGTTGTCTAACTTAGAGCTACTCTCCACTGGGGACATGAGGACGCTATAACATTTGCACCACAAGTAATGATTATTACAATTTATAACAATGTCGCTGTGGCTAAAGACAGACAAAATGTTAGTTCACGTAGGAAATAACGTTGTCTAACTTAGAGCTACTCTCTACCGGGGACATGAGGATGCTATAACATTTGCACCACAAGTAATGATTATTACAATTTATAATATTGGTGCTGTGGATAAAGACGGCGAAATTGTTAGTTCACGTAGGAAATAACGTTGTCAAACTTAGAACTACTCTCCACCGGGGACATGAGGATGCTATAACATTTGCACCACAAGTAATGATTATTACAATTTATAACAATGGCGCTGTGGCTAAAGACAGACAAAATGTTAGTTCACGTAGAAAATAACGTTGTCTAACTTAGAGCTACTCTCTACCGGGGACATGAGGATGCTATAACATTTGCACCAGAAATAATGATTATTACAATTTATAACAATGGCGATGTGGCTAAAGACGGAGAAAGTGTTAGTTCACGTAGAAAATAACGTTTTATAACTTAGAGCTACTCTCCACCGGAGACATGAGGATGCTATAACATTTGCATCACAAGTAATGATTATTAAAATTTATAACAATGGCGCTGTGGCTAAAGACGGACAAAATGTTAGTTCACGTAGGAAATAACGTTGTCTAACTTAGAGCTACTCTCTACCGGGGACACGAGGATGCTATAACATTTGCACCACAAGTAATAAATATTACAATTTATAACAATGGCGCTGTGGCTAAAGACAGACAAAATGTTAGTTCACGTAGGAAATAACGTTGACTAATTTAGAGCTACTCTCTACCGGGGACATGAGAATGCTATAACATTTGCACCACAAGTAATGATTATTACAATTTATAACAATGGCGCTGTGGCTAAAGACAGACAAAATGTTAGTTCACGTAGGAAATAACGTTGTCTAACTTAGAGCTACTCTCTACCGTGGACACGAGGATGCTATAACATTTGCACCACAAGTAATGATTATTACAATTTATAACAATGGCGCTGTGGCTAAAGACAGACAAAATGTTAGTTCACGTAGGAAACAACGTTGTCTAACTTACACCTACTCTTTACCGGGGATATGAGGATGCTATAACATTTGCACCACAAGTAATGATTAGTACAATTTATAACAATGGCGCTGTGGCTAAAGACGGAGAATGTGTTAGTTCACGTAGAAAATAACGTTGTCTAACTTGGAGCTACTCTCTACCGGGGACACGAGGATGCTATAACATTTGCACCACAAGTAATGAATATTACAATTTATAACAATGGCGCTGTGGCTAAAGACGAACAAAATGTTAGTTCACGTAGGAAATAACGTTGTCTAACTTAGAGCTACTCTCTACCGGGGACACGTGGATGCTATAACATTTGCACCACAAGTAATGATTATTACAATTTATAACAATGGCGCTGTGGCTAAAGACAGACAAAATGTTAGTTCACGTAGGAAATAACGTTGTCTAACTTAGAGCTACTCTCTAACGGGGACATGAGGATGCTATAACATTTGCACCACAAGTAACGATTATTACAATTTATAACAATGGCGCTGTGGCTAAAGACAGACAAAATGTTAGTTAACGTAGGAAATAACGTTGTCTAACTTAGAGCTACTCTCTACCGGGGACATGACGATGCTATAACATTTGCACCACAAGTAATGATTATTACAATTTATAACAATGGCGCTGTGGCTAAAGACGGAGAAATTGTTAGTTCACGTAGGAAATAACGTTGTCTAACTTAGACCTACTCTCTACCGGGACATGAGGCAGCTATAACATTTGCACCACAAGTAATGATTATTACAATTTATAACAATGGCGCTGTGGCTAAAGACGGAGAAATTGTTAGTTAACGTAAGAAATAACGTTGTCTAACTTAGAGCTACTCTCCACTGGGGACATGAGGACGCTATAACATTTGCACCACAAGTAATGATTATTACAATTTATAACAATGTCGCTGTGGCTAAAGACAGACAAAATGATAGTTCACGTAGGAAATAACGTTGTCTAACTTAGAGCTACTCTCTAACGGGGACATGAGAATGCTATAACATTTGCACCACAAGTAATGATTATTACAATTTATAACAATGGCGCTGTGGCTAAAGACAGACAAAATGTTAGTTCACGTAGGAAATAACGAGGTCTAACTTAGACCTACTCTCTACCGGGGACATGAAGCAGCAATAACATTTGCACCACAAGTAATGATTATTACAATTTATAACAATGGCGCTGTGGCTAAAGACGGAGAAAGTGTTAGTTCACGTAGAAATTAACGTTGTCTAGCTTAGACCTATTCTCTACCGGGGACATGAGGATGATATAACATTTGCAACACAAGTAATGATTATTACAATTTATAATAATGGTGCTGTGGCTAAAGACGGTGAAATTGTTAGTTCACGTCGGAAATAACGTTGTCTAACTTAGAGCTACTCTCTACCGGGGACACGAGGATGCTATAACATTTGCACCACAAGTAATGATTATTACAATTTATAACAATGGCGATGTGGCTAAAGACGGAGAAAGTGTTAGTTCACGTAGAAAATAACGTTTTTTAACTTAGAGCTACTCTCCACTGGAGACATGAGGATGCTATAACATTTGCACCACAAGTAATGATTATTAAAATTTATAACAATGGCGCTGTGGCTAAAGACGGACAAAATATTAGTTCACGTAGGAAATAACGTTGTCTAACTTAGAGCTACTCTCTACCGGGGACACGAGGATGCTATAACATTTGCACCACAAGTAATGATTATTACAATTTATAACAATGGCGCTGTGGCTAAAGACAGACAAAATGTTAGTTCACGTAGGAAATAACGTTGTCTAATTTAGAGCTACTCTCTACCGGGGAGATGAGAATGCTATAACATTTGCACCACAAGTAATGATTATTACAATTTATAACAATGGCGCTGTGGCTAAAGACAGACAAAATGTTAGTTCACGTAGGAAATAACGTTGTCTAACTTAGAGCTACTCTCTACCGGGGACACGAGGATGCTATAACATTTGCACCCCAAGTAATGATTATTACAATTTATAACAATGGCGCTGTGGCTAAAGACAGACAAAATGTTAGTTCACGTAGGAAACAACGTTGTCTAACTTACATCTACTCTTTACCGGGGATATGAGGATGCTATAACATTTGCACCACAAGTAATGATTAGTACAATTTATAACAATGGCGCTGTGGCTAAAGACGGAGAATGTGTTAGTTCACGTAGAAAATAACGTTGTCTAACTTAGAGCTACTCTCTACCGGGGACATGAAGATGCTATAACATTTGCACCACAAGTAATGAATATTACAATTTATAACAATGGCGCTGTGGATAAAGACGAACAAAATGTTAGTTCACGTAGGAAATAACGTTGTCTAACTTAGAGCTACTCTCTACCGGGGACACGTGGATGCTATAACATTTGCACCACAAGTAATGATTATTACAATTTATAACAATGGCGCTGTGGCTAAAGACAGACAAAATGTTAGTTCACGTAGGAAATAACGTTGTCCAACGTAGACCTACTCTCTACCGGGGACCTGAAGCAACTATAACATTTGCATAACAAGTAATGATTATTGCAAATTATAACAATGGCGCAGTGGCTAAAGACGGAGAAATTGTTAGTTCACGTAGGAAATAACGTTGTCTAACTTAAACCTACTCTCTACCGGGGACATGAGGATGCTATAACATTTGCACCACAAGTAATGATTATTACAATTTATAACAATGGCGCTGTGGCTAAAGACGGAGAAATTGTTAGTTCACGTAGGAAATAACGTTGTCTAACTTAAACCTACTCTCTACCGGGGACATGAGGATGCTATAACATTTGCACCACAAGTAATGATTATTACAATTTATAACAATGGCGCTGTGGCTAATGACGGAGAAATTGTTAGTTCACGTAGGAAATAACGTTGTCTAACTTAAACCTACTCTCTACCGGGGACATGAGGATGCTATAACATTTGCACCACAAGTAATGATTATTACAATTTATAACAATGGCGCTGTGGCTAAAGACGGAGAAAGTGTTAGTTCACGTAGAAAATAACGTTGTCTAACTTAGAGCTACTCTCTACCGGGGACATGAGGATGCTATAACATTTGCACCACAAGTAATGATTATTACAATTTATAATAGTGGCGCTGTGGCTAAAGACGGAGAAATTGTTAGTTCACGTAGGAAATAACGTTGTCTAACTTAGAGCTACTCTCTACCGGGGACATGAGGATGCTATAACATTTGCACCACAAATAATGTTGACTACAATGTATAACAATTGCGCTGTGGCTAAAGACGGAGAATTTGTTAGTTCACGTAGGAAATAACGTTGTCTAACTTAAAACTACTCTCTACCGGGGACATGAGGATGCTATAACATTTGCACCACAAGTAATGATTATTACAATTTATAACAATGGCGCTGTGGCTAAAGACAAACAAAATGTTAGTTCACGTAGGAAACAACGTTGTCTAACTTACACCTACTCTTTACCGGGGATATGAGGATGCTATAACATTTGCACCACAAGTAATGATTAGTACAATTTATAACAATGGCGCTGTGGCTAAAGACGGAGAATGTGTTAGTTCACGTAGAAAATAACGTTGTCTAACTTGGAGCTACTCTCTACCGGGGACACGAGGATGCTATAACATTTGCACCACAAGTAATGAATATTACAATTTATAACAATGGCGCTGTGGCTAAAGACGAACAAAATGTTAGTTCACGTAGGAAATAACGTTGTCTAACTTAGAGCTACTCTCTACCGGGGACACGTGGATGCTATAACATTTGCACCACAAGTAATGATTATTACAATTTATAACAATGGCGCTGTGGCTAAAGACAGACAAAATGTTAGTTCACGTAGGAAATAACGTTGTCCTACTTAGAGCTACTCTCTAACGGGGACATGAGGATGCTATAACATTTGCACCACAAGTAACGATTATTACAATTTATAACAATGGCGCTGTGGCTAAAGACAGACAAAATGTTAGTTAACGTAGGAAATAACGTTGTCTAACTTAGAGCTACTCTCTACCGGGGACATGACGATGCTATAACATTTGCACCACAAGTAATGATTATTACAATTTATAACAATGGCGCTGTGGCTAAAGACGGAGAAATTGTTAGTTCACGTAGGAAATAACGTTGTCTAACTTAGACCTACTCTCTACCGGGACATGAGGCAGCTATAACATTTGCACCACAAGTAATGATTATTACAATTTATAACAATGGCGCTGTGGCTAAAGACGGAGAAATTGTTAGTTAACGTAAGAAATAACGTTGTCTAACTTAGAGCTACTCTCCACTGGGGACATGAGGACGCTATAACATTTGCACCACAAGTAATGATTATTACAATTTATAACAAAGTCGCTGTGGCTAAAGACAGACAAAATGTTAGTTCACGTAGGAAATAACGTTGTCTAACTTAGAGCTACTCTCTAACGGGGACATGAGAATGCTATAACATTTGCACCACAAGTAATGATTATTACAATTTATAACAATGGCGCTGTGGCTAAAGACAGACAAAATGTTAGTTCACGTAGGAAATAACGAGGTCTAACTTAGACCTACTCTCTACCGGGGACATGAAGCAGCAATAACATTTGCACCACAAGTAATGATTATTACAATTTATAACAATGGCGCTGTGGCTAAAGACGGAGAAAGTGTTAGTTCACGTAGAAAATAACGTTGTCTAGCTTAGACCTACTCTCTACCGGGGACATGAGGATGCTATAACATTTGCAACACAAGTAATGATTATTACAATTTATAATAATGGTGCTGTGGCTAAAGACGGTGAAATTGTTAGTTCACGTCGGAAATAACGTTGTCTAACTTAGAGCTACTCTCTACCGGGGACACGAGGATGCTATAACATTTGCACCACAAGTAATGATTATTACAATTTATAACAATGGCGATGTGGCTAAAGACGGAGAAACTGTTAGTTCACGTAGAAAATAACGTTTTCTAACTTAGAGCTACTCTCCACTGGAGACATGAGGATGCTATAACATTTGCACCACAAGTAATGATTATTAAAATTTATAACAATGGCGCTGTGGCTAAAGACGGACAAAATGTTAGTTCACGTAGGAAATAACGTTGTCTAACTTAGAGCTACTCTCTACCGGGGACACGAGGATGCTATAACATTTGCACCACAAGTAATGATTATTACAATTTATAACAATGGCGCTGTGGCTAAAGACAGACAAAATGTTAGTTCACGTAGGAAATAACGTTGTCTAATTTAGAGCTACTCTCTACCGGGGAGATGAGAATGCTATAACATTTGCACCACAAGTAATGATTATTACAATTTATAACAATGGCGCTGTGGCTAAAGACAGACAAAATGTTAGTTCACGTAGGAAATAACGTTGTCTAACTTAGAGCTACTCTCTACCGGGGACACGAGGATGCTATAACATTTGCACCACAAGTAATGATTATTACAATTTATAACAATGGCGCTGTGGCTAAAGACAGACAAAATGTTAGTTCACGTAGGAAACAACGTTGTCTAACTTACATCTACTCTTTACCGGGGATATGAGGATGCTATAACATTTGCACCACAAGTAATGATTAGTACAATTTATAACAATGGCGCTGTGGCTAAAGACGGAGAATGTGTTAGTTCACGTAGAAAATAACGTTGTCTAACTTAGAGCTACTCTCTACCGGGGACATGAGGATGCTATAACATTTGCACCACAAGTAATGAATATTACAATTTATAACAATGGCGCTGTGGATAAAGACGAACAAAATGTTAGTTCACGTAGGAAATAACGTTGTCTAACTTAGAGCTACTCTCTACCGGGGACACGTGGATGCTATAACATTTGCACCACAAGTAATGATTATTTCAATTTATAACAATGGCGCTGTGGCTAAAGACAGACAAAATGTTAGTTCACGTAGGAAATAACGTTGTCCAACGTAGACCTACTCTCTACCGGGGACCTGAAGCAACTATAACATTTGCATAACAAGTAATGATTATTGCAATTTATAACAATGGCGCAGTGGCTAAAGACGGAGAAATTGTTAGTTCACGTAGGAAATAACGTTGTCTAACTTAAACCTACTCTCTACCGGGGACATGAGGATGCTATAACATGTGCACCACAAGTAATGATTATTACAATTTATAACAATGGCGCTGTGGCTAAAGACGGAGAAATTGTTAGTTCACGTAGGAAATAACGTTGTCTAACTTAAACCTACTCTCTACCGGGGACATGAGGATGCTATAACATTTGCACCACAAGTAATGATTATTACAATTTATAACAATGGCGCTGTTGCTAATGACGGAGAAATTGTTAGTTCACGTAGGAAATAACGTTGTCTAACTTAAACCTACTCTCTACCGGGGACATGAGGATGCTATAACATTTGCACCACAAGTAATGATTATTACAATTTATAACAATGGCGCTGTGGCTAAAGACGGAGAAAGTGTTAGTTCACGTAGAAAATAACGTTGTCTAACTTAGAGCTACTCTCTACCGGGGACATGAGGATGCTATAACATTTGCACCACAAGTAATGATTATTACAATTTATAATAATGGCGCTGTGGCTAAAGACGGAGAAATTGTTAGTTCACGTAGGAAATAACGTTGTCTAACTTAGAGCTACTCTCTACCGGGGACATGAGGATGCTATAACATTTGCACCACAAGTAATGATTATTACAATTTATAATAATGGTGCTGTGGATAAAGACGGAGAAATTGTTAGTTCACGTTGGAAATAACGTTGTCTAACTTAGACCTACTCTCTACCGGGAACATGAGGCAGCTATAACATTTGCACCACAAGTAATGATTATTACAATTTATAACAATGGCGCTGTGGCTAAAGACGGAGAAAGTGTTAGTTCACGTAGAAAATAACGTTGTCTAGCTTAGACCTACTCTCTACCGGGGACATTAGGATGCTATAACATTTGCAACACAAGTAATGATTATTACAATTTATAATAATGGTGCTGTGGCTAAAGACGGTGAAATTGTTAGTTCACGTCGGAAATAACGTTGTCTAACTTAGAGCTACTCTCTACCGGGGACACGAGGATGCTATAACATTTGCACCACAAGTAATGATTATTACAATTTATAACAATGACGTTGTGGCTAAAGACAGACAAAATGTTAGTTCACGTAGAAAGTAACGTTGTCTAACTTAGAGCTACTCTCTACCGGGGACATGAGAATGCTATAACATTTGCACTACAAGTAATGATTATTACAATTTATAACAATGGTGCTGTGGCTAAATACAGACAAAATGTTAGTTCACGTATGAAACAACGTTGTCTAACTTAGAGCTACTCTCTACCGGGGACATGAGGATGCTATAACATTTGCACCAGAAGTAATGATTATTACAATTTATAACAATGGCGATGTGGCTAAAGACGGAGAAAGTGTTAGTTCACGTAAAAAATAACGTTTTCTAACTTAGAGCTACTCTCCACTGGAGACATGAGGATGCATTAACATTTGCACCACAAGTAATGATTATTACAATTTATAATAATGGCGCTGTGGCTAAAGACGGAGAAATTATTAGTTAACGTAGGAAATAACGTTGTCTAACTTAGAGCTACTCTCTACCGGGGACATGAGAATGCTATAACATTTGCACCACAAGTAATGATTACTACAATTTATAACAATGGCGCTGTGGCTAAAGACAGACAAAATGTTAGTTCACGTAGGAAATCACGTTGTCTAACTTAGACCTACTCTCTATAGGGGACATTCAGCCGCTATAACATTTGCACCACAAGTAATGATTATTACAATTTATAACAATGGCGCTGTGGCTAAAGACGGAGAAATTGTTAGTTAACGTAGGAAATAACGTTGTCTAACTTAGAGCTACTCTCCACTGGGGACATGAGGACGCTATAACATTTGCACCACAAGTAATGATTATTACAATTTATAATAATGGCGCTGTGGCTAAAGACGGAGAAATTGTTAGTTCACGTAGGAAATAACGTTGTCTAACTTAGACCTACTCTCTACCGGGAACATGAGGCAGCTATAACATTTTCACCACAAGTAATGATTATTAAAATTTATAACAATGGCGCTGTGGCTAAAGACGGAGAAATTGTTAGTTAACGTAAGAAATAACGTTGTCTAACTTAGAACTACTCTCCACTGGGGACATGAGGACGCTATAACATTTGCACCACAAGTAATGATTATTACAATTTATAACAATGTCGCTGTGGCTAAAGACAGACAAAATGTTAGTTCACGTAGGAAATAACGTTGTCTAACTTAGAGCTACTCTCTAACGGGGACATGAGAATGCTATAACATTTGCACCACAAGTAATGATTATTACAATTTACAACAATGGCGCTGTGGCTAAAGACAGACAAAATGTTAGTTCACGTAGGAAATAAAGTTGTCTAACTTAGACCTACTCTCTACCGGGGACATGAAGCAGCAATAACATTTGCACCACAAGTAATGATAATTACAATTTATAACAATGGTGCTGTGGCTAAAGACAGACAAAATGTTAGTTCACGTAGGAAACAACGTTGTCTAACTTAGAGCTACTCTCTACCGGGGACATGAGGATGCTATAACATTTGCACCACAAGTAATGATTATTACAATTTATAATAGTGGCGCTGTGGCTAAAGACGGAGAAATTGTTAGTTCACGTAGGAAATAACGTTGTCTAACTTAGAGCTACTCTCTACCGGGGACATGAGGATGCTATAACATTTGCACCACAAATAATGTTGACTACAATGTATAACAATTGCGCTGTGGCTAAAGACGGAGAATTTGTTAGTTCACGTAGGAAATAACGTTGTCTAACTTAAAACTACTCTCTACCGGGGACATGAGGATGCTATAACATTTGCACCACAAGTAATGATTATTACAATTTATAACAATGGCGCTGTGGCTAAAGACAAACAAAATGTTAGTTCACGTAGGAAACAACGTTGTCTAACTTACACCTACTCTTTACCGGGGATATGAGGATGCTATAACATTTGCACCACAAGTAATGATTAGTACAATTTATAACAATGGCGCTGTGGCTAAAGACGGAGAATGTGTTAGTTCACGTAGAAAATAACGTTGTCTAACTTGGAGCTACTCTCTACCGGGGACACGAGGATGCTATAACATTTGCACCACAAGTAATGAATATTACAATTTATAACAATGGCGCTGTGGCTAAAGACGAACAAAATGTTAGTTCACGTATGAAATAACGTTGTCTAACTTAGAGCTACTCTCTACCGGGGACACGTGGATGCTATAACATTTGCACCACAAGTAATGATTATTACAATTTATAACAATGGCGCTGTGGCTAAAGACAGACAAAATGTTAGTTCACGTAGGAAATAACGTTGTCTAACTTAGAGCTACTCTCTAACGGGGACATGAGGATGCTATAACATTTGCACCACAAGTAACGATTATTACAATTTATAACAATGGCGCTGTGGCTAAAGACAGACAAAATGTTAGTTAACGTAGGAAATAACGTTGTCTAACTTAGAGCTACTCTCTACCGGGGACATGACGATGCTATAACATTTGCACCACAAGTAATGATTATTACAATTTATAACAATGGCGCTGTGGCTAAAGACGGAGAAATTGTTAGTTCACGTAGGAAATAACGTTGTCTAACTTAGACCTACTCTCTACCGGGACATGAGGCAGCTATAACATTTGCACCACAAGTAATGATTATTACAATTTATAACAATGGCGCTGTGGCTAAAGACGGAGAAATTGTTAGTTAACGTAAGAAATAACGTTGTCTAACTTAGAGCTACTCTCCACTTGGACATGAGGACGCTATAACATTTGCACCACAAGTAATGATTATTACAATTTATAACAAAGTCGCTGTGGCTAAAGACAGACAAAATGTTAGTTCACGTAGGAAATAACGTTGTCTAACTTAGAGCTACTCTCTAACGGGGACATGAGAATGCTATAACATTTGCACCACAAGTAATGATTATTACAATTTATAACAATGGCGCTGTGGCTAAAGACAGACAAAATGTTAGTTCACGTAGGAAATAACGAGGTCTAACTTAGACCTACTCTCTACCGGGGACATGAAGCAGCAATAACATTTGCACCACAAGTAATGATTATTACTATTTATAACAATGGCGCTGTGGCTAAAGACGGAGAAAGTGTTAGTTCACGTAGAAAATAACGTTGTCTAGCTTAGACCTACTCTCTACCGGGGACATGAGGATGCTATAACATTTGCAACACAAGTAATGATTATTACAATTTATAATAATGGTGCTGTGGCTAAAGACGGTGAAATTGTTAGTTCACGTCGGAAATAACGTTGTCTAACTTAGAGCTACTCTCTACCGGGGACACGAGGATGCTATAACATTTGCACCACAAGTAATGATTATTACAATTTATAACAATGGCGATGTGGCTAAAGACGGAGAAAGTGTTAGTTCACGTAGAAAATAACGTTTTCTAACTTAGAGCTACTCTCCACTGGAGACATGAGGATGCTATAACATTTGCACCACAAGTAATGATTATTAAAATTTATAACAATGGCGCTGTGGCTAAAGACGGACAAAATGTTAGTTCACGTAGGAAATAACGTTGTCTAACTTAGAGCTACTCTCTACCGGGGACACGAGGATGCTATAACATTTGCACCACAAGTAATGATTATTACAATTTATAACAATGGCGCTGTGGCTAAAGACAGACAAAATGTTAGTTCACGTAGGAAATAACGTTGTCTAATTTAGAGCTACTCTCTACCGGGGAGATGAGAATGCTATAACATTTGCACCACAAGTAATGATTATTACAATTTATAACAATGGCGCTGTGGCTAAAGACAGACAAAATGTTAGTTCACGTATGAAATAACGTTGTCTAACTTAGAGCTACTCTGTACCGGGGACACGAGGATGCTATAACATTTGCACCACAAGTAATGATTATTACAATTTATAACAATGGCGCTGTGGCTAAAGGCAGACAAAATGTTAGTTCACGTAGGAAACAACGTTGTCTAACTTACATCTACTCTTTACCGGGGATATGAGGATGCTATAACATTTGCACCACAAGTAATGATTAGTACAATTTATAACAATGGCGCTGTGGCTAAAGACGGAGAATGTGTTAGTTCACGTAGAAAATAACGTTGTCTAACTTAGAGCTACTCTCTACCGGGGACATGAGGATGCTATAACATTTGCACCACAAGTAATGAATATTACAATTTATAACAATGGCGCTGTGGATAAAGACGAACAAAATGTTAGTTCACGTAGGAAATAACGTTGTCTAACTTAGAGCTACTCTCTACCGGGGACACGTGGATGCTATAACATTTGCACCACAAGTAATGATTATTACAATTTATAACAATGGCGCTGTGGCTAAAGACGGAGAAATTGTTAGTTCACGTAGGAAATAACGTTGTCTAACTTAAACCTACTCTCTACCGGGGACATGAGGATGCTATAACATGTGCACCACAAGTAATGATTATTACAATTTATAACAATGGCGCTGTGGCTAAAGACGGAGAAATTGTTAGTTCACGTAGGAAATAACGTTGTCTAACTTAAACCTACTCTCTACCGGGGACATGAGGATGCTATAACATTTGCACCACAAGTAATGATTATTACAATTTATAACAATGGCGCTGTGGCTAATGACGGAGAAATTGTTAGTTCACGTAGGAAATAACGTTGTCTAACTTAAACCTACTCTCTACCGGGGACATGAGGATGCTATAACATTTGCACCACAAGTAATGATTATTACAATTTATAACAATGGCGCTGTGGCTAAAGACGGAGAAAGTGTTAGTTCACGTAGAAAATAACGTTGTCTAACTTAGAGCTACTCTCTACCGGGGACATGAGGATGCTATAACATTTGCACCACAAGTAATGATTATTACAATTTATAATAATGGCGCTGTGGCTAAAGACGGAGAAATTGTTAGTTCACGTAGGAAATAACGTTGTCTAACTTAGAGCTACTCTCTACCGGGGACATGAGGATGCTATAACATTTGCACCACAAATAATGTTGACTACAATGTATAACAATTGCGCTGTGGCTAAAGACGGAGAATTTGTTAGTTCACGTAGGAAATAACGTTGTCTAACTTAAAACTACTCTCTACCGGGGACATGAGGATGCTATAACATTTGCACCACAAGCAATGATTATTACAATTTATAACAATGGCGCTGTGGCTAAAGACGGTGAAATTGTTAGTTCACGTAGGAAATAACGTTGTCTAACTTAGAGCTACTCTCTACCGGGGACATGAGGATGCTATAATATTTGCACCACAAGTAATGATTATTACAATTTATAACAATGGCGCTGTGGCTAAAGACGGAGAAAGTGTTAGTTCACGTAGAAAATAACGTTGTCTAGCTTAGACCTACTCTCTACCGGGGACATTAGGATGCTATAACATTTGCAACACAAGTAATGATTATTACAATTTATAATAATGGTGCTGTGGCTAAAGACGGTGAAATTGTTAGTTCACGTCGGAAATAACGTTGTCTAACTTAGAGCTACTCTCTACCGGGGACACGAGGATGCTATAACATTTGCACCACAAGTAATGATTATTACAATTTATAACAATGACGTTGTGGCTAAAGAAAGACAAAATGTTAGTTCACGTAGAAAGTAACGTTGTCTAACTTAGAGCTACTCTCTACCGGGGACATGAGAATGCTATAACATTTGCACTACAAGTAATCATTATTACAGTTTATAACAATGGTGCTGTGGCTAAATACAGACAAAATGTTAGTTCACGTAGGAAACAACGTTGTCTAACTTAGAGCTACTCTCTACCGGGGACATGAGGATGCTATAACATTTGCACCAGAAGTAATGATTATTACAATTTATAACAATGGCGATGTGGCTAAAGACAGACAAAATGTTAGTTAACGTAGGAAATAACGTTGTCTAACTTAGAGCTACTCTCTACCGGGGACATGAGAATGCTATAACATTTGCACCACAAGTAATGATTACTACAATTTATAACAATGGCGCTGTGGCTAAAGACGGACAAAATGTTAGTTCACGTAGGAAATCACGTTGTCTAACTTAGACCTACTCTCTACAGGGGACATTCAGCCGCTATAACATTTGCACCACAAGTAATGATTATTACAATTTATAACAATGGCGCTGTGGCTAAAGACGGAGAAATTGTTAGTTAACGTAGGAAATAACGTTGTCTAACTTAGAGCTACTCTCCACTGGGGACATGAGGACGCTATAACATTTGCACCACAAGTAATGATTATTACAATTTATAATAATGGCGCTGTGGCTAAAGACGGAGAAATTGTTAGTTCACGTAGGAAATAACGTTGTCTAACTTAGAGCTACTCTCTACCGGGGACATGAGTAGCCTATAACATTTGCACCACAAGTAATGATTACTACAATTTATAACAATGGCGCTGTGGCTAAAGACGGAGAATTTGTTAGTTCACGTAGGAAATAACGTTGTCAAACTTAAAACTACTCTCTACCGGGGACATGAGGATGCTATAACATTTGCACCACAAGTAATGATTATTACAATTTATAACAATGGTGCTGTGGATAAAGACGGCGAAATTGTTAGTTCACGTAGGAACTAACGTTGTCAAACTTAGAACTACTCTCCACCGGGGACATGAGGATGCTATAACATTTGCACCACAAGTAATGATTATTACAATTTATAACAATGGCGCTGTGGCTAAAGACAGACAAAATGTTAGTTAACGTAGGAAATAACGTTGTCTAACTTAGAGCTACTCTCTACCGGGGACATGAGGATGCTATAACATTTGCACCACAAGTAATAATTATTACAATTTATAACAATGGCGCTGTGGCTAAAGACGGAGAAATTGTTAGTTCACGTAGGAAATAACGTTGTCTAACTTAGACCTACTCTCTACCGGGAACATGAGGCAGCTATAACATTTGCACCACAAGTAATGATTATTAAAATTTATAACAATGGCGCTGTGGCTAAAGACGGAGAAATTGTTAGTTAACGTAAGAAATAACGTTGTCTAACTTAGAACTACTCTCCACTGGGGACATGAGGACGCTATAACATTTGCACCACAAGTAATGATTATTACAATTTATAACAATGTCGCTGTGGCTAAAGACAGACAAAATGTTAGTTCACGTAGGAAATAACGTTGTCTAACTTAGAGCTACTCTCTAACGGGGACATGAGAATGCTATAACATTTGCACCACAAGTAATGATTATTACAATTTACAACAATGGCGCTGTGGCTAAAGACAGACAAAATGTTAGTTCACGTAGGAAATAACGTTGTCTAACTTAGACCTACTCTCGACCGGGGACATGAAGCAGCAATAACATTTGCACCACAAGTAATGATAATTACAATTTATAACAATGGTGCTGTGGCTAAAGACAGACAAAATGTTAGTTCACGTAGGAAACAACGTTGTCTAACTTAGAGCTACTCTCTACCGGGGACATGAGGATGCTATAACATTTGCACCACAAGTAATGATTATTACAATTTATAATAATGGTGCTGTGGATAAAGACGGCGAAATTGTTAGTTCACGTAGGAAATAACGTTGTCAAACTTAGAACTACTCTCCACCGGGGACATGAGGATGCTATAACATTTGCACCACAAGTAATGATTATTACAATTTATAACAATGGCGCTGTGGCTAAAGACAGACAAAATGTTAGTTAACGTAGGAAATAACGTTGTCTAACTTAGAGCTACTCTCTACCGGGGACATGAGAATGATATAACATTTGCACTACAAGTAATGATTATTACAATTTATAACAATGGCGCTGTGGCTAAATACAGACAAAATTTTAGTTCACGTAGGAAACAACGTTGTCTAACTTAGAGCTACTCCCTACTGGGGACATGAGGATGCTATAACATTTGCACCAGAAATAATGATTATTACAATTTATAACAATGGCGATGTGGCTAAAGACGGAGAAAGTGTTAGTTCACGTAGAAAATAACGTTTTATAACTTAGAGCTACTCTCCACCGGAGACATGAGGATGCTATAACATTTGCACCACAAGTAATGATTATTAAAATTTATAACAATGTCGCTGTGGCTAAAGACGGACAAAATGTTAGTTCACGTAGGAAATAACGTTGTCTATCTTAGAGCTACTCTCTACCGGGGACACGAGGATGCTATAACATTTGCACCACAAGTAATGATTATTACAATTTATAACAATGGCGCTGTGGCTAAAGACAGAGAAATTGTTAGTTCACGTAGGAAATAACGTTGTCTAATTTAGAGCTACTCTCTACCGGGGACATGAGAATGCTATAACATTTGCACCACAAGTAATGATTATTACAATTTATAACAATGGCGCTGTGGCTAAAGACAGACAAAATGTTAGTTCACGTAGGAAATAACGTTGTCTAACTTAGAGCTACTCTCTACCGTGGACACGAGGATGCTATAACATTTGCATCACAAGTAATGATTATTACAATTTATAACAATGGCGCTGTGGCTAAAGACAGACAAAATGTTAGTTCACGTAGGAAACAACGTTGTCTAACTTACACCTACTCTTTACCGGGGATATGAGGATGCTATAACATTTGCACCACAAGTAATGATTAGTACAATTTATAACAATGGCGCTGTGGCTAAAGACGGAGAATGTGTTAGTTCACGTAGAAAATAACGTTGTCTAACTTGGAGCTACTCTCTACCGGGGACACGAGGATGCTATAACATTTGCACCACAAGTAATGAATATTACAATTTATAACAATGGCGCTGTGGCTAAAGACGAACAAAATGTTAGTTCACGTAGGAAATAACGTTGTCTAACTTAGAGCTACTCTCAACCGGGGACACGTGGATGCTATAACATTTGCACCACAAGTAATGATTATTACAATTTATAACAATGGCGCTGTGGCTAAAGACAGACAAAATGTTAGTTCACGTAGGAAATAACGTTGTCCAACTTAGACCTACTCTCTACCGGGGACCTGAAGCAACTATAACATTTGCATAACAAGTAATGATTATTGCAATTTATAACAATGGCGCAGTGGCTAAAGACGGAGAAATTGTTAGTTCACGTAGGAAATAACGTTGTCTAACTTAAACCTACTCTCTACCGGGGACATGAGGATGCTATAACATTTGCACCACAAGTAATGATTATTACAATTTATAATAATGGTGCTGTGGATAAAGACGGCGAAATTGTTAGTTCACGTAGGAAATAACGTTGTCAAACTTAGAACTACTCTCCACCGGGGACATGAGGATGCTATAACATTTGCACCACAAGTAATGATTATTACAATTTATAACAATGGCGCTGTGGCTAAAGACAGACAAAATGTTAGTTAACGTAGGAAATAACGTTGTCTAACTTAGAGCTACTCTCTACCGGGGACATGAGGATGCTATAACATTTGCACCACAAGTAATGATTATTACAATTTATAACAATGGCGCTGTGGCTAAAGACGGAGAAATTGTTAGTTCACGTAGGAAATAACGTTGTCTAACTTAGACCTACTCTCTACCGGGAACATGAGGCAGCTATAACATTTGCACCACAAGTAATGATTATTACAATTTATAACAATGGCGCTGTGGCTAAAGACGGAGAAATTGTTAGTTAACGTAAGAAATAACGTTGTCTAACTTAGAGCTACTCTCCACTGGGGACATGAGGACGCTATAACATTTGCACCACAAGTAATGATTATTACAATTTATAACAATGTCGCTGTGGCTAAAGACAGACAAAATGTTAGTTCACGTAGGAAATAACGTTGTCTAACTTAGAGCTACTCTCTAACGGGGACATGAGAATGCTATAACATTTGCACCACAAGTAATGATTATTACAATTTATAACAATGGCGCTGTGGCTAAAGACAGACATAATGTTAGTTCACGTAGGAAATAACGAGGTCTAACTTAGACCTACTCTCTACCGGGGACCTGAAGCAACTATAACATTTGCATAACAAGTAATGATTATTGCAATTTATAACAATGGCGCAGTGGCTAAAGACGGAGAAATTGTTAGTTCACGTAGGAAATAACGTTGTCTAACTTAAACCTACTCTCTACCGGGGACATGAGGATGCTATAACATTTGCACCACAAGTAATGATTATTACAATTTATAATAATGGTGCTGTGGATAAAGACGGCGAAATTGTTAGTTCACGTAGGAAATAACGTTGTCAAACTTAGAACTACTCTCCACCGGGGACATGAGGATGCTATAACATTTGCACCACAAGTAATGATTATTACAATTTATAACAATGGCGCTGTGGCTAAAGACAGACAAAATGTTAGTTCACGTAGGAAATAACGTTGTCTAACTTAGAGCTACTCTCTACCGGGGACACGAGGATGCTATAACATTTGCACCACAAGTAATGATTATTACAATTTATAACAATGGCGCTGTGGCTAAAGACGGAGAAATTGTTAGTTCACGTAGAAAATAACGTTTTCTAACTTAGAGCTACTCTCTACCGGGGACACGAGGATGCTATAACATTTGCACCACAAGTAATGATTATTACAATTTATAACAATGGCGCTGTGGCTAAAGACAGACAAAATGTTAGTTCACGTAGGAAATAACGTTGTCTAACTTAGAGCTACTCTCTACCGGGGACACGAGGATGCTATAACATTTGCACCACAAGTAATGATTATTACAATTTATAACAATGGCGCTGTGGCTAAAGACAGACAAAATGTTAGTTCACGTAGGAAACAACGTTGTCTAACTTACACCTACTCTTTACCGGGGATATGAGGATGCTATAACATTTGCACCACAAGTAATGATTAGTACAATTTATAACAATGGCGCTGTGGCTAAAGACGGAGAATGTGTTAGTTCACGTAGAAAATAACGTTGTCTAACTTAGAGCTACTCTCTACCGGGGACATGAGGATGCTATAACATTTGCACCACAAGTAATGAATATTACAATTTATAACAATGGCGCTGTGGATAAAGACGAACAAAATGTTAGTTCACGTAGGAAATAACGTTGTCTAACTTAGAGCTACTCTCTACCGGGGACACGTGGATGCTATAACATTTGCACCACAAGTAATGATTATTACAATTTATAACAATGGCGCTGTGGCTAAAGACAGACAAAATGTTAGTTCACGTAGGAAATAACGTTGTCCAACGTAGACCTACTCTCTACCGGGGACCTGAAGCAACTATAACATTTGCATAACAAGTAATGATTATTGCAAATTATAACAATGGCGCAGTGGCTAAAGACGGAGAAATTGTTAGTTCACGTAGGAAATAACGTTGTCTAACTTAAACCTACTCTCTACCGGGGACATGAGGATGCTATAACATTTGCACTACAAGTAATGATTATTACAATTTATAATAATGGCGCTGTGGCTAAAGACGGACAAAATGTAGTTCACGTAGGAAATAACGTTGTCTAACTTAGAGCTACTCTCTACCGGGGGACACGAGGATGCTATAACATTTGCACCACAAGTAATGATTATTACAATTTATAACAATGGCGCTGTGGCTAAAGACGGAGAAATTGTTAGTTCACGTAGGAAATAACGTTGTCTATCTTAGAGCTACTCTCTACCGGTGACATAAGGATGCTATAACATTTGCACCACAAGTAATGATTATTTCAATTTATAACAATGGCGTTGTAGTGAAAGACAGAGAAAAAGTTAGTTCACGTAGGAAATAGCGTTGTCTGACTTAGACCTACTCTCTAGAGGGGACATGAAGCAGCTATAACATTTGCACCACAAGTAATGATTATTTCAATTTATAACAATGACGCTGTAGCTAAGGAGAAAGAAAATGTTACTTCACGTAGGAAATGGAGTTGTCTGACTTTAGACCTACACTCTACCGAAGACATGAAGCAGCTAAAACATTTGCAACACAAGTAATGATTCTTATAATTTATAACAATGACGCTGTAGTTGAAGACAGAGAAAAGGTTAGTTCACGTAGGACATTGCAATGTCTGACTTAGACCTACTCCATAACGGGGAAATGAAGCGGCTTAATTATTTGCACCACAAGTAATGATTATTACAATTTATAACATTGACGCTGTAGCTTAAGACAAAGATAATGTTAGTTCACGTATTAAATAGCGTTGTCTGACTCAAACCTACTCTCTACCGGGGACATGAAGCAGCTCTATTAATTTGCACCACAAGAAATGATTATTACAATTTATATCAATGAGGCTGTAGCTAAAGACAGGAAAAACGTTAGTTCACGTGGGAAATGGTGTTGTCTGAATTAGACCTACTCTCTACCGGGGACATGAAGCAGCTACATTATAACATTTGCACCACAAGTAATGATTATTACAATTTGTAACAATGACGCTGTAGCTAAAGACAGAGAAAAGGTTAGTTCACGTAGAAAATGGCGTTGTATGACTTAGACCTACTCTCTACCGAGGACATGAAGCAGCTATAACATTTGCACCACAAGTAGTGATTATTACAATTTATAACAATGACGCTGTATCTAAAGACAGAGAAATTGTTAGTTCACGTAGGAAATGGCGTTGTCTGACTAAGACGTACTCTCTACCGAGGACATGAAGCAACTACATTATAACATTTGCACCACAAGTAATAATAATTACAATTTGTATCAATGACGCTGTAGCTAAAGACAGAGATAAGGTTAGTTCACGTAGGAAATGGCGTTGTCTGATTTGAACCTACTCTCTACCGGGGACATTAAGCAGCTATAGCATTTGCACCACAAGAAATGATTATTACAATTTATATCAATGACGCTGTAGCTAAAGACAGAGTATATGTAAGTTCATTCAGGAAATGGCGATGTCGACTTAGACCTACTCTCTACCAGGGACAAGACGCAGCACAGCATAACATTTGCACCACAAGTAATGATTATTACAATTTATAACAATGGCGCTGAAGCCAAAGACAGAGAAATTGTTACTTTACGTAGGAAATGGCGTTGTCTGACTTAGACGTACTCTCTACCGGGGACATGGAGCAGCTATAACATTTGCAACACAAGTAATGATTATTACAATTTATAACAATGGCGCTGTATCTAATGACAGAGATAATGTTAATTCAAGTAGGAAATGGCGTTGTCTGACTTAGACCAACTCTCTACCGGGGACATAAAACAGCTATAGTAATTGCACCACAAGAAATGATTTTTTCAATTTATATCAATGACGCTGTAGCTAAAGACAGAGAAAAAGTTTAGTTCACGTAGGAAATTGTCTGACTTAGACCTACTCTCTACCGGGGACATGAAGCAGCTATAACATTTGCACCACAAGTAATGATTAATACAATTTATAACAATGGCGATGTAGCTAAAGACAGTGATATTGTTAGTTCACGTAGGAAATGGCGTTGTCTTACTAAGACGTACTCTCTACCGGGGACATGAAGCAGCTACAGTATAACATTTGCACCACAAGTAATGATTATTACAATTTATAACATTGACGCTGTAGCTAAAGACAGAGATAATGTTATTTCACGTATTAAATAGGGTTGTCTGACTTAGACCTACTCTCTACCGTTGACATGAAGCAGCTATAACATTTGCACCACAAGTAATGATTATTACAATTTATAACATTGACGTTGTAGCTAAAGACAGGACAAATGTTAGTTCACGTAGGAAATGGCGTTGTCTGACTTAGACCTACTCTCTACCGAGGACATGAAGCAGCTATAGTAATTGCACCACAAGAAATGATTATTACAATTTATAAAATTGAAGCTGTAGCTAAAGACAGAGAAAAAGTTAGTTCACGTAGGAAATAGCGTTGTCTGACTTAGACCTACTCTGTAAAGGGGACATGAAGCAGATATAGTATTTGCACAACAAGTAATGATTATTACAATTTATATCAATGACGTTGTAGCTCAAGACAGAAAAAAAGTTAGTTCACGTAGGAAATGGCGTTGTCTGACTTAAGCCTACTCTCTACCGGGGACATGAAGCAGCTATAACATTTGCAACATAAGTAATGATTATTACAATTTATAACAATGACGGTGTAGCTGAAGACAGAGAAATTGTTAGTTGACGTAGGAAATTGCGATGTCTGACTAAGACGTACTCTCTACGGGGACATGAAGCATCCACAGTATAACATATGCACCATAAGTATTATTTATTACCATTTATTACAATGACGCTGTAGCTAAAGACAGAGATATTAATAGTTCATGTAGGAAATTGCGAAGTCTGACTTAGACCTACTCTCTACCGGGGACGTGAAGCAGCTAAATTATTTGCACCACAAGTATTGATCATTACAATTTATAACATTGACGCTGTAGCTAAAGACAGAGAAAAAGTTAGTTCACGTAGGAAATAGCGTTGTCTGACTAAGACGTACTCTCTACGGGGACATGAAGCATCCACAGTATAACATATGCACCACAAGTATTGTTTATTACAATTTATTACAATGACGCTGTAGCTAAAGACAGAGATATTAATAGTTCATGTAGGAAATTGCGAAGTCTGACTTAGACCTACTCTCTACCGGGGACGTGAAGCAGCTAAATTATTTGCACCACAAGTATTGATTATTACAATTTATAACATTGACGCTGTAGCTAAAGACAGAGATAATGTTCGTTCACGTATTAAATAGCGTTGTCTCACTTAGACCTACTCTCTACCGGGGACATGAAGCAGCTATAGTATTTGCACAACAAGAAATGATTATTACAATTTATATCAATGACGCTGTAGCTAAAGACCGGAAAACGTTAGTTCACGTAGGAAATGGTGTTGTCTGATTTAGACCTACTCTCTACCGGGGACATGAAGTAGCTACAGTATAACATTTGCACCACAAGAAATGATTATTACAATTTATATCAATGACGCTGTAGCTAAAGACCGGAAAACGTTAGTTCACGTAGGAAATGGCGTTGTCTGATTTAGACCTACTCTCTACCGGGGACATGTAGTAGCTACAGTATAACATTTGCACCACAAGAAATGATTATTACAATTTATATCAATGACGCTGTAGTTAAAGACAGAGAAAAAGTTAGTTCACGTAGGAAATAGCGTTGTCTGACTTAGACCTTCTCTCTACCGGGGACATGAAGCAGCTATAACATTTGCACCACAAGTAATGATTATTACAATTTATAACAATGACGCTGTAGCTAAAGACAGAGATAATGTTAGTTCACTTAGGAAATGGCGTTGTCTAGCTTAGACCTACTCTCTGAAGGGGACATGAAGCAGCTATAACATTTGTACCATAAGTAATGATTATTTCAATTTATAACAATGACGCTATAGCTAAAGACAGAGAAAATGTTAGTTCACGTAGGAAATGGCGTAGTTTGACTTAGACCTACTCTCTACCGGGTAAATGATGGAGCTATTACATTTGCAACACAAGTAATGATTATTAAAATTTATAACAATGGCGATGTAGCTAAAGACAAAGTAATTGTTAGTCCACGTAGGAAATGGCGTAATCTAACTTAGACCTACTCTCTACCGGGGACATGAAGCAGCTATTACATTTGCACCACAAGGAAATGGCGTTGTCTGACTTGGACTTGCTCTCTACCGGGGACATTAGGCGGTTCAAAAATTACATCAAAATGTTTCTTATAATAAGGACATGTAGCTAAAGGCAGATATAATGTTAGTTGACAAAGGCATTTTAGTTACCTGACAAACACCTACAATCTATCAGGGATATAAGGAGTTTCAAAAACTACACGAAAAGTTTTAATTATTACCGAACATAACAACAACTGTGTAGCCAAAGACAGAGATAATGTTAGTTCACGTAGGCACTGTGTTTTCATACCTAGACTACTTAGATTCTATAGAGAACATTAGGTAAAGACAGAGAAAAATTATTTCATCCCGACGCTGTCGTTAACTAGTGTAGACGTATTTTCTACCGAGGAATCACAAGACTTGATTATACCCAAATATAATAATCAGGCTGTTATAATGGTTATTTGACAAAGAATGATTATTGTCTAACATACCAATGAATATTCAAGAAAAAGACAGAGAAAGGTTCATTTTATACTGGCGCAGTCTCTTTACCTGATTTGATCTATATTCTACCGATGACACAGGGCAGTATTAACGGACACATGACAAAGAATGATTATTGCCTAACATACCAATGAATATTCAAGAAAAAGACAGAGAAAGGTTCATTTTATACTGGCGCATTCTCTTTACCTGATTTGATCTATATTCTACCGATGACACAGGGCAGTATTAACGGATACATGACAAGGTACGATTATTGCCTAACATACTAATGAATATTCAAGAAAAAGACAGAGAAAGATTCATTTTATACTGGCGCATTCTCTTTACCTGATTTGATCTATATTCTACCGATGACACAGGGCAGTATTAACGGACACATGACAAAGAATGATTATTGCCTAACATACCAATGAATATTCAAGAAAAAGACAGAGAAAGGTTCATTTTATACTGGCGCATTCTCTTTACCTGATTTGATCTATATTCTACCGATGACACAGGGCAGTAACGGACACATGACAAGGTATGATTATTGCGAACATAATAATGAATTTTCAGCCTAAGGCAAAGAAAAGATAATTACACCCGGGCCCAGTCTCTTTATCCGGCAATATCTATTTTCTGACGTTGACATGATCAGTATTAACGACTACAAAGTATGATTACTGCAGAAAGTAATAAGGGCTTTTCAGTCATAGCCTCAAAAAATGATTATTTCAAGTGGGCACCTTCGTCCTCTGACTTAGTACTATTCTATTCCAGGAACATAAGGAAGTTTCAACGGTTACATAACAAGGTATGGATATTGCCGAATATAAAAATGGCATTTATGTCATAGCTTGAGAAACGTTCATTTCAAGAGGGCACCTTCGTCCCCTGACTTAGTACTATTCTATTCCAGGGACATAAGGCAGTTTCAATTGTTACATAACAAGATATGAATATTGCCGAATATAACAATGACTTTTCAGCCAAAGGCTGAGGAGCGTTTATACCAGGTGGGTACAGTCTTTACCTGGACTAGGTCTGATTTACTCCGTTGACATAAGGCAGCTTTAATGGTTTCATGAGAAGGTATGAATATTGTCGAACATAACAATGGCTTTTCAGCCAAAGTCTGAGGAACGTTTATACCAGGTGGGCACAGTCGTTACCTGGACTAGATCTATTCTACACCATTGACATAATGCAGTTTTAATGGTTACATGAGAAGGTATGAATATTGTCGAACATAACAATGACTTTTCAGCCAAAGGCTGAGGAACGTTTATACCAGGTGGGCACAGTCGTTACCGGACTAGATCTGTTCTACACCTTTGACATAAGGCAGCTTTAGCGGTTACATCATAAGATATGATTATTGTCGAACATAACAATGGCTTTTCAGCCAAAGTCTGAGGAACGTTTATACCAGGTGGACACAGTCGTTACAGGACTAGATCTGTTCTACACCTTTGACATAAGGCAGCTTTAGCGGTTACATCATAAGGTATGATTATTGTCGAACATAACAATGACTTTTCAGCCAAAGGCTGAGGAACGTTTATACCAGGTGGACACAGTCTTTACTTGGACTAGATCTGATTTACACCTTTGACATAATGCAGCATCAATGGTTACATGAGAAGGTATGAATATTGTCGAACATAACAATGGCTTTGCATCAAAATTATTAGGGAGTTACAGTTCACCTGGTAGGCCTTCCGTACCGGGTACTGAGGCATTGTCTACCAGTTATAACAAAGCGTAAGCTATGAATATTATCAAACTTTTTGATAACGGACTGGGAAGAAATAGTAACGGCTACATAAGGAGGTCGTATTACGGTGTTTGAATATAACCGGGCATGATATTCACGTCATCATGGGGGAGGGGATAATGATTGTTCACATGAGAAGGTTCGTTACCAAAGTATGTCTACAATTATGGAGAAACATATTGAAGTCTGTATCAATTATATTACTGTGCGAAACGAACAATGATCTTTGAGTTACGTTGAAGTAACACCAAACCCGTTTACAACTGTATTAGCATTTTTAGTAACGGGCTAGAGCAGCTTTTAGCGATGGTAACTAGCGAGAGGTCGTGCGAAACGAGGCGAGCTCTGACCTTGAACGGGAAAACAGTTATACAACTGGTTTTGGAGTGGTGGGGCGGCAGATCGTCAGTCTGCTACTCTCACCCGCCGGTTTCACATCGTAAATACGCGTCTAGCTAAACATCTAGTCTTACTTGTTTTGATTAGTTAGTGTTAAGTTTAATTTTTATTGTAGTGTAGCCAAACAATAAGGTCGGTGGTAAAATTATACATAGCCAAGCAAGAGAAATAATTTTTAATTTGCACAATTTTATGAAAAGAGAAGCTGAAGAAGGACCAATATTGTTGAAACAAGTTCAACAACGTGTTGCGAATGCTGTGGGAGTGTCCAAAACAACTGTGAAACGAATTTTGAGTGACCATAGAACCGCGCCGGCAACAGGACCTCGCTTTTCAACGCCAAGGAAAACATGGAATAAAAAAAATAAAAAAACATCTTATGACTTTATTTCATTTAAATTTATCAGCGGTACTTTTTGTTTTTACTGGTTTATAAACGGTATATTACACGTGCAGTATTTATGCGTGCAGTAGTTATTTATTTATAGGCAATATTTAAACTCAGGGTAGTACATCGCCGCTTTGTCGGCATGCCGCGCCGGCGCTTCCCCTACACCGGCGATCACTCCCACCTAACCCTACTTCCTCCCCTACTCAGGGCTCGCCTCGTTCCGCACGACCTCGACCAAACTTTATCTGCACGTGAAGCTAGAACAGCAGATTCTCCTTCCAACATCCGCTCGTTGAGTGGTTCATAGCGTGTTTTAAAACGTCAGTGATATAATGATAAAATTAATGGCGATCCTGCATTTCAAGCCAACAACAACCATACCCTGGTGATATCTGCTTTCCCTAGTTGGATCACTAAGTAGAATTTTGCCTTTCAGGTAGCATCTCTGTAAAGTTATAATATTTAGGAAATATAAAGAATTATAGTATTATAAATTAGGTTTCATCAGATGAAGATTTTCTATAAATGCTCTGCAATACCTTATTCTAATGTTCTGTAAGCAAATAAATATATACTTTTTAAAATTACGATTTTATTTACGAATTATCGAAAATAATAATAAAATAATATTTTTTGCTATCCGGCGCCATTGTTTTTTTTTTTATAAACGCTAGTAGAGAATGCGCTTGTTGAGATGGGTCACTTGAGTCGTGGGAAAACCCAGCCTTCAGGCGGTCTTACGTCATTAATCCTTTTAACCCTTTCAACCCTTTCGTTTAACCCTTTCAACCCTTTTAATCCTTTTAGTTAACCCTTTCCCGTAACCCTTTCAAGACTGGTGTCGTCGATTTTGAAAAAAATCGTTTTACCTGAGCCGTATTCGAACCCCGTATGTTTGTGTTTAGAACCATCAACGCTAACCTCTCGGCTAACTTGTCCAAACAATAGAGATGCTTTTATTTGCGCTATATGACCAGTATTGTCGTTAGTCTTCTTGCATGATAGTTTGGATGTCATTGATCCTTTCTCAAGGGTTGAAAGGGTTAAAAGGGTTGAAAGGGTTAAAAGGGTTGAAAGGGTTAAAAGGGTTGAAAGGGGTAAAAAGGGTTAAACGAAAGGGTTAAAAGGGTTAAACGGGTTGAAATGGTTGAAAGGGTTAAAAGGGTTAAAAGGGTTGAAAGGGTTAAATGAACGGGTTGAAAGGGTTAAATGAAAGGGTTGAAAGGGTTAAATGAGAGGGGTGGAAGGGTTGAATGAAAGGGTTTGTAAGGGTTAAATGAAAGGGTTGAAATAGGTTATTGGTCTCAGCTTTTTCTTAACTCAATTAACCTGATGATGTCAAAAATAGTCGTACCTTGTGTGTCCTGTCGAGGAAATAATGCCCGTTATTGGTCCAAATTGACCTGATGTCAAAAATCGTTGTATTTGTACCTTGTGTGCCCTGTCTTGAGAAAATAATGTCTTTAGGCGTAATGTAATCAACATGCTAGTACTGTATGAACTTGTTTACTTCCAAGCTTAATTGTTTTTGATTTGGTTAATTCTTTATTATTTATAATTCTTATAAATCAAATGAATATAAATAGAATAATGGAGTTTGTTTTATTATTTTATTTTTCTAAAACAAGAAGTTTGGCTCGTTATATGAAATATATTCTCGTTTAAAAGACAGTAAGTTATACACTGTGTATAAACACTGATATTTCAACACGAAAATATAAATGACATTATTTGCAAGTAAAACACATAATACAGGAGTATGTTACAATAATATCTAAGTATAAATTAAATGGTCAATAAGTTTTAATCCTTTAATTAGAATATATAGCATTATATTTTTTTAATTAAAGAAATTGAACTTTATAAATAGAATATAAGAAAAGTCAATTATTTACAATATACGTGATTCTGAACTTTTGTTGATAAAAATAAATAGAGTATGTGGCAATTTGAATTCCTAATCCAGAGGTATCCGACAGGAACAGAAGGTGGTGGAGTGGTGCCTTAGTTAGATAGAAATTAATATTAAAACAATCTTAAATTGTTCTTAGTTTCAATGTTGTTAATTAAGTTTTCAATAGTATCAAACAGTATGTGTGATTTGTATTGGGTTTGTTCGTTTATTAAGTTTGTACTTTGTGTTTTTGTGAATCCGATACCTCCCTGGTCTTGTCATTGACTCAACCCCGATACGTCGCAGCGGACTTGCTACCGATTTCTTACCCTACTCTTATTCGAACCGTGGATGGCAAAGGTAGATCTTGCTCGTTAGGCTTTTGATATTCTCACGTGCATTATTAAACAGCTGTGAAAGCTACAAAAATTTTATTATTTTTTGGTAATTTAAAAATATAAATTAAAACAAAAATATTTCTGAAAATGTTTTAATGAGTTTTCACAACATTCCGACTTTCATGACATTCCTGTTAAACATTAATCTTATATTAAAGTTAAAATAATATATACTCCAAACATGATGTAAAATCTTAACCTATTTAAAAGTAATTTCTGTGATATCAACACAGTTGATAAAGTGTTTTAAGGAATTGAAAGAAACTAATGTAAAGCATATAAAAGGTTAAAGAGAGTTCAAACTATTAAATGATGGTACAGTCAGATCCAGAAGATTTACTGATGAATCGAATTTGTAGTTATTACAGGGTATAAACGAAAATTTACTAAATTATTACCAACTGAAAAATATATTATATGTTATATGTTACATGTTCTTAGTGTAAAAGAAATATTTTATATTGATTGTTGTTTATAAAGAAAATTAGTATTAAATAATTCTTATGGCTTTTTCGAACAATTTGCATGAAATAATGTTTTTTCAATTATGTGATAAAAAAGGTGTTGACAATTTAAGAGTATTTCTTAGCTAGTAGCAATTTATCAAGCAATAATTATAAACTAATAAATAAAATAATACTTTGTATTTTCAAAGTATTTTCATTTAGACTACTTTAATTTTGTCAGTTTAAATTCTAAAGTTAACAGGTTTTCATTGAAAAATATATAGTCTACATAGGTTAAACACAATATTAGCAATTTCTAATGTTGCATATTGACATTATAAAATAAATCTGTAACAAATGTTTAAATTTATATAAAATATATTTATAAGCTGCATTAATTAGTTGCTATTTGTTGTTTCATGCTAAGTCAATGGAAGGGTTGGTGATCTATACGGAGGTCACCATTCCTTAACCAAATTGACCTGATGATGTCAAAAAAGTCGTATTCGTACCTTGTGTGCCCTGTCTTGAGAAAATAATGTCTTTATGCGTGATGTGTGCTAGGTTATTGGTTTCAACCTGTTTCGTCCTGAATAAATGTTTGTACTAAGTCAATTAGTTTCAATGCTGTTAATTTCGGTAATGGATGGAAGTATAAGAATTAATACTTTTTTTAATTTTAATTTTATTTATTTTTTAAACATATAATACAGAATGTTCAATTTAGTAAATCAGTTTATTTCACTTGATCCAAAACCTTTTGAATTTCTCTCTGTTACATCTAAACGTTTTATTTCATAAAAGTTCACTTGTATATGCAGTTCTTAAATCATATCCAACTGATAGAGGTGAACATCTTTGTGGAGCAAATTCGTATTTTGATAACATAAAGCATTTCAACTTGACATTTGAAGACGATTCCTCCATTTCTATAACAAAGAATACTTCTTCTATTACAATGACTGAACTTTATAAACAGAAAAGTCTATTATTTACAATCAACGTAATAGTGAACTTTCACAGAATTAAGATTTGTATACATCAGCTTCTTTACAATTTAAGATATTATAACAAATAATTATATAATACACTAAAGGTTTTACTTTCAGCACATTAACTTCAAAGGTTTATTAATTCAATTATGTATTAAATATTTATTTATATTAAATTGATACAAATAACTCAACACATTATGTGAATAAAATTTACGATATTATTTTAAAAATGAAAGAAAGTACATTTTATTTATTTCAATGAAACGAGGAGAAAAATAACAATTTAAAATAGTATTACAAATAAATATAATAAACTTCAGTTTTCACTTTATTCTTCACTTCTTTTTGACAAAATTATACCTTTAGGCATGATGTGTGTTAAAAAAAATTATATCAATAATCTTAACCATTTCCTCAACTCTTTCTTAACGTTTTCCTTAACCCTTTCTTTGCAAAATCAACAGACATGTTAGTACTGTATGAACTTGTTTACTTCCTGACATTAGCTTAATAGCGTTTGTTGACAAAATCATACCTTTAGGCGTGAAGTGTGTTAAAACTGTTAGGTCATTAAACTTAACCTCTTCTTCAACCCTTTTTTAATCAAATTAACCTGATGACAAAAAAATATCGTCGTATTCGAACCTTCCGGTTATTGGTCTTAACCCCTTGCTCAATATAATTAACCTGATGATGTCAAAAATCATCGAGCCAGTGTTCCTCCAATCGTTTGCCTAATTGCTCTGATCGTCTTTGCCAACAAAATAATTAATAAATGAGCACAAGATTATCTTATTACAATTTTTGTTTCGCTTAAAGGTTAGGTTTTAAAATAGTATAACAAATAAATATAATAAACTTCAGTTTTCACTTTATTCTTCACTTCTTTTTGACAAAATTATACCTTTAGGCGTAATGTGTGTTAAAAAAATTATATCTATAATCTTAACCATTTCCTCAACTCTTTCTTAACGTTTTCCTTAACCCTTTCTTTGCAAAATCAACAGACATGTTAGTACTGTATGTACTTGTTTACTTCCTGACATTAGCTTAATTGCGTTTGTTGACAAAATCATACCTTTAGGCGTGAAGTGTGTTAAAACTGTTAGGTCATTAAACTTAACCTCTTCTTCAACCCTTTTTTTAATCAAATTAACCTGATGACAAAAAATATCGTCGTATTCGAACCTTCCGGTTATTGGTCTTAACCCCTTGCTCAATATAATTAACCTGATGATGTCAAAAATCATCTAACCAGTGTTCCTCCAATAGTTTGTCTAATTGCTCTGATCGTCTTTGTCAACAAAATAATTAATAAATGAGCACAAGATTATCTTATTACAATTTTTGTTTCGCGTAAAGGTGAGGTTAACTAAATATACACTTAGCGAAAGATCAGATCATGGTTGCACAAAATCAGAGTATAGCAAGACAAGCATCGAAATTAACATTGCATAAAATTAATATCTATCAGTAACAGTATATCAAATATTGACGAACGTTTTATAACTAAAAGAAAGAATAAAAAATTTCAACGTAAGAAGAGATTCCAACACGCAAATCTAACTGATATGAATAACTACTAATATAAAATAAAGATCAGAATATTAATAACATGTATTATGACATATGGAGACCACAACTAGATAATAAACAAACGAAGAACAAAATAAATAAAGACCTATATGCATAGAACAAATTAAAGTGACGTGGTGGTACATGCCAGAGAAACGGATGGATACAACGAAATCGGAATGTAGGCTATTTAGTAAGTGGAATAGGAAGATATGTAAAAATACGAATGAAGGAGGTTATACAACTGAAGGAACCATTAAAGAAGGCCGCTAATCTTACCTCTTCCGCACGAGTAAAGCTATTCGCTGTGTTGGATTTCCACGAACCCATTTGGCAGCATTGTATGCCTAAGGGAAGACAATTATTCATCACTCCATCTCTACGATGTTAGCCTTGGAAAATCCTCATGAACTTATACAATTGTTACTAAACAATGTAGGAGTAGTCTTGTGTAAAAGCTAATAAGCTGGCAAATAAACCAGAAAACACTGTCAATAGAAATAACAGTGATGTTCCCATCTAATAAAAGATTTAATTTAATGAATTACCTAACACACTTATATGCTACTAGCAGAGTACCAGTCGTTTGTACGACGTCTGACGTATATTTGTATTTGTATTTGTATTTAGGGTGAATTTACTGAAATTCAAACCCAATAAATATATCAAACTATTGTTTATAAACTTGACAATTATTCTCTTGAAAAACCAAAAGAAGGAAAAGCTCCTGCTCGTAACATGACAATTGTAAAGTGTAACTAACCTTGAAAGGTGAATAACAATCAACATTTACTATCACCTGATTAGTTGTGTTTAGAATTGACTATTGCAGGTGATTTACTACAGATACATTTACTATCATTTGATTAACCAGATATATAATGGAGTATAGATAATTGAGTGTTACTGGAAATTTTAAGCCTAGTTGGGCGGTGCCCTGGTTGAATTTCTAAATAAAAAGAGGCCTATGTATTCAACAGGGAGCCTAAGAATGTTCGTTTAAATATTGCAGCTTAATGAATCCACTCGTCTTTATGTAATTGAGACACAATATTACATATACAAATTTAGAGGTGCACAAACACTTTGCTACTTCAAAAAGATGATTTTAATGAATAGTATCTTAATAGAAAAAACTGCACTTTTATAATGTAATTCTATAAACTTCTCTAATTACAAACAATATTATTTTCTGTGTAATTTAAGTGAATAGAAAACAATTGTATTTTTTGACTGACTTGTATTTTTATTGAAATAATTAGTCTTTTAAAAATGGAAAGCAGCTAAATTACAAATAATATTGTGAATTTGATTCACGTAGTGGGTAAAATAAATATTATGTATTGTAATAATACATAAATCGTTTGTAATAGACTTTTTTAGTATTGTATTTTTAAAGTTCAAGCATTGTACTAATGCATTGTAATAGAAGGAATATTCATTTTAAAGGAAATGGAGGCATCGTATTCAAATGCCAAATTGGACAAAACACAGTGTAAGTATATTTTTAACAGGTACATACATGCATACTTACATACATACATAAATACATACATATATACATAAGTACATAAAAATATTTTTCGATGTTTCGATTGCAGATTTAAAAGTATTCTTATCTGTGTAAGCTTTCTTGACAATAGTTAACATTAGAAATAACCAAGGCTTTCTAGGCAGTATAATATAGAAAATATTTCAACTGAAAATGTCTAATAATGAAGTACAACTGTTGTATTCCTGAATAATAGGAAAATTAAGCCTATTATTAATTTCTAAGACAACTGTTGAGGATATTATTATAAAGTATTGAGAAAAGGGTTGAGGAAGGGGTTAAGAAATGATCAATGACCCTGGATAATGTCCACCTGAGACAATTCCGAGCTAATTTGGTATTTGAAAACGATTCCTTCATTTCATTAAAACAGAATATATCTTCTATTACAATGCGTTAGTATAGTGATTAAATATGTATGTATGTATGTATGCATGTATGTACCTGTTAAAAAATATACTTACACTGTGTTTTGTCCAATTTGGCATTTGAAAAAGATTCCTCCATTTCATTAAAAAAAAAAAAAAAGAATATTCCTTCTATTTCAATGCATTAGTACAATGATTGATTTTTTTAAAATACAATACTAGAAAAGTCTATTAAAAACGATTTATGTATTATAAATTAAAGAAATGATACAAACAATTCTATTACCCACTATGTGAAGTATTCGTGTATAAAGGTAATTGAAGATAGTTGCTCAGGATAGTAGAAATGCCCGTTTAATCGATCGTTCCTAATGAGATCTACAGAGCAAAAATAGCATTGTCTTTAAATACGGCAACCATTGTTGCATTTATGTCAACAAGTTTTTGTAGACAAATGTACAAAATTGTTTCTTTTGTAGCAAAATCAAATATTTATAACTCCTATCTATTCTAAATACTTATGTTTCTCTGTTTTTAAAGATTAGTGCAACAAATTTTGAATGATATCTGTGAGAGCTTCTTTTAAAACATTTTCACTTGTTAATGGAACAATTGACTTGTCTGTTTCAAAATTCAAGATATCTGGTGAATTTTAGTCACACATAGATGAATTCTCAAGAATTTTACTCTTATCATTTAAATTCTATTAAACTTGTCATTTTACACACAGTAAAAATTTAGATATCAATAAAAATAAAGATAACAATGCTTAGAAGTGAAGAAACAATGCTTAGATGAAGAACATAGGTACTCTTTTGTTAATTAACTTTGAAACGGTATTAATGCAATGAAATAATGAAAATTACAATAATGAAAATTATAATAATGAAAAATGCTAATATGAACAATTATCGTTCGGAACTCAGACAGAAAATCAAATCCATTTAATATAAGTGTTGACGTCAAAAATCGTTTTACCTTGAGTTTCCTAGCCTCTCGGCTAACAAAAAGACGGGATTGATGTTTACTCTTCCCTTAACCTATAAAAAAATGGAATTTAGTAGTTAACACTTTCGCTGGTAGTAATAATATCATCAACAGTTGTCTTAGAAATTAATAATAGGCTTAATTTTCCTATTATTCAGGAATACAACAGTTGTACTTCATTATTAGACATTTTCAGTTGAAATATTTTCTATATTATACTGCCTAGAAAGCCTTGGTTATTTCTAATGTTAACTATTGTCAAGAAAGCTTACACAGATAAGAATACTTTTAAATCTGCAATCGAAACATCGAAAAATATTTTTATGTACTTATGTATATATGTATGTATTTATGTATGTATGTAAGTATGCATGTATGTACCTGTTAAAAATATACTTACACTGTGTTTTGTCCAATTTGGCATTTGAATACGATGCCTCCATTTCCTTTAAAATGAATATTCCTTCTATTACAATGCATTAGTACAATGCTTGAACTTTAAAAATACAATACTAAAAAAGTCTATTACAAACGATTTATGTATTATTACAATACATAATATTTATTTTACCCACTACGTGAATCAAATTCACAATATTATTTGTAATTTAGCTGCTTTCCATTTTTAAAAGACTAATTATTTCAATAAAAATACAAGTCAGTCAAAAAATACAATTGTTTTCTATTCACTTAAATTACACAGAAAATAATATTGTTTGTAATTAGAGAAGTTTATAGAATTACATTATAAAAGTGCAGTTTTTTCTATTAAGATACTATTCATTAAAATCATCTTTTTGAAGTAGCAAAGTGTTTGTGCACCTCTAAATTTGTATATGTAATATTGTGTCTCAATTACATAAAGACGAGTGGATTCATTAAGCTGCAATATTTAAACGAACATTCTTAGGCTCCCTGTTGAATACATAGGCCTCTTTTTATTTAGAAATTCAACCAGGGCACCGCCCAACTAGGCTTAAAATTTCCAGTAACACTCAATTATCTATACTCCATTATATATCTGGTTAATCAAATGATAGTAAATGTATCTGTAGTAAATCACCTGCAATAGTCAATTCTAAACACAACTAATCAGGTGATAGTAAATGTTGATTGTTATTCACCTTTCAAGGTTAGTTACACTTTACAATTGTCATGTTACGAGCAGGAGCTTTTCCTTCTTTTGGTTTTTCAAGAGAATAATTGTCAAGTTTATAAACAATAGTTTGATATATTTATTGGGTTTGAATTTCAGTAAATTCACCCTAAATACAAATACAAATACAAATATACGTCAGACGTCGTACAAACGACTGGTACTCTGCTAGTAGCATATAAGTGTGTTAGGTAATTCATTAAATTAAATCTTTTATTAGATGGGAACATCACTGTTATTTCTATTGACAGTGTTTTCTGGTTTATTTGCCAGCTTATTAGCTTTTACACAAGACTACTCCTACATTGTTTAGTAACAATTGTATAAGTTCATGAGGATTTTCCAAGGCTAACCTCGTAGAGATGGAGTGATGAATACTTGTCTTCCCTTAGGCATACAATGCTGCCAAATGGGTTCGTGGAAATCCAACACAGCGAATAGCTTTACTCGTGCGGAAGAGGTAAGATTAGCGGCCTTCTTTAATGGTTCCTTCAGTTGTATAACCTCCTTCATTCGTATTTTTACATATCTTCCTATTCCACTTACTAAATAGCCTACATTCCGATTTCGTTGTATCCATCCGTTTCTCTGGCATGTACCACCACGTCACTTTAATTTGTTCTATGCATATAGGTCTTTATTTATTTTGTTCTTCGTTTGTTTATTATCTAGTTGTGGTCTCCATATGTCATAATACATGTTATTAATATTCTGATCTTTATTTTATATCAGTAGTTATTCATATCAGTTAGATTTGCGTGTTGGAATCTCTTCTTACGTTGAAATTTTTTATTCTTTCTTTTAGTTATAAAACGTTCGTCAATATTTGATATACTGTTACTGATAGATATTAATTTTATGCAATGTTAATTTCGATGCTTGTCTTGCTATACTCTGATTTTGTGCAACCATGATCTGATCTTTCGCTAAGTGTATATTTAGTTAACCTCACCTTTACGCGAAACAAAAATTGTAATAAGATAATCTTGTGCTCATTTATTAATTATTTTGTTGACAAAGACGATCAGAGCAATTAGATAAACTATTGGAGGAACACTGGTTCGATGATTTTTGACATCATCAGGTTAATTATATTGAGCAAGGGGTTAAGACCAATAACCGGAAGGTTCGAATACGACGATATTTTTTGTCATCAGGTTAATTTGATTAAAAAAAGGGTTGAAGAAGAGGTTAAGTTTAATGACCTAACAGTTTTAACACACTTCACGCCTAAAGGTATGATTTTGTCAACAAACGCAATTAAGCTAATGTCAGGAAGTAAACAAGTACATACAGTACTAACATGTCTGTTGATTTTGCAAAGAAAGGGTTAAGGAAAACGTTAAGAAAGAGTTGAGGAAATGGTTAAGATTATAGATATAATTTTTTTAACACACATTACGCCTAAAGGTATAATTTTGTCAAAAAGAAGTGAAGAATAAAGTGAAAACTGAAGTTTATTATATTTATTTGTTATACTATTTTAAAACCTAACCTTTAAGCGAAACAAAAATTGTAATAAGATAATCTTGTGCTCATTTATTAATTATTTTGTTGGCAAAGACGATCAGAGCAATTAGGCAAACGATTGGAGGAACACTGGCTCGATGATTTTTGACATCATCAGGTTAATTATATTGAGCAAGGGGTTAAGACCAATAACCGGAAGGTTCGAATACGACGATATTTTTTTGTCATCAGGTTAATTTGATTAAAAAAGGGTTGAAGAAGAGGTTAAGTTTAATGACCTAACAGTTTTAACACACTTCACGCCTAAAGGTATGATTTTGTCAACAAACGCTATTAAGCTAATGTCAGGAAGTAAACAAGTTCATACAGTACTAACATGTCTGTTGATTTTGCAAAGAAAGGGTTAAGGAAAACGTTAAGAAAGAGTTGAGGAAATGGTTAAGATTATTGATATAATTTTTTTTAACACACATCATGCCTAAAGGTATAATTTTGTCAAAAAGAAGTGAAGAATAAAGTGAAAACTGAAGTTTATTATATTTATTTGTAATACTATTTTAAATTGTTATTTTTCTCCTCGTTTCATTGAAATAAATAAAATGTACTTTCTTTCATTTTTAAAATAATATCGTAAATTTTATTCACATAATGTGTTGAGTTATTTGTATCAATTTAATATAAATAAATATTTAATACATAATTGAATTAATAAACCTTTGAAGTTAATGTGCTGAAAGTAAAACCTTTAGTGTATTATATAATTATTTGTTATAATATCTTAAATTGTAAAGAAGCTGATGTATACAAATCTTAATTCTGTGAAAGTTCACTATTACGTTGATTGTAAATAATAGACTTTTCTGTTTATAAAGTTCAATCATTGTAATAGAAGAAGTATTCTTTGTTATAGAAATGGAGGAATCGTCTTCAAATGTCAAGTTGAAATGCTTTATGTTATCAAAATACGAATTTGCTCCACAAAGATGTTCACCTCTATCAGTTGGATATGATTTAAGAACTGCATATACAAGTGAACTTTTATGAAATAAAACGTTTAGATGTAACAGAGAGAAATTCAAAAGGTTTTGGATCAAGTGAAATAAACTGATTTACTAAATTGAACATTCTGTATTATATGTTTAAAAAATAAATAAAATTAAAATTAAAAAAAGTATTAATTCTTATACTTCCATCCATTACCGAAATTAACAGCATTGAAACTAATTGACTTAGTACAAACATTTATTCAGGACGAAACAGGTTGAAACCAATAACCTAGCACACATCACGCATAAAGACATTATTTTCTCAAGACAGGGCACACAAGGTACGAATACGACTTTTTTGACATCATCAGGTCAATTTGGTTAAGGAATGGTGACCTCCGTATAGATCACCAACCCTTCCATTGACTTAGCATGAAACAACAAATAGCAACTAATTAATGCAGCTTATAAATATATTTTATATAAATTTAAACATTTGTTACAGATTTATTTTATAATGTCAATATGCAACATTAGAAATTGCTAATATTGTGTTTAACCTATGTAGACTATATATTTTTCAATGAAAACCTGTTAACTTTAGAATTTAAACTGACAAAATTAAAGTAGTCTAAATGAAAATACTTTGAAAATACAAAGTATTATTTTATTTATTAGTTTATAATTATTGCTTGATAAATTGCTACTAGCTAAGAAATACTCTTAAATTGTCAACACCTTTTTTATCACATAATTGAAAAAACATTATTTCATGCAAATTGTTCGAAAAAGCCATAAGAATTATTTAATACTAATTTTCTTTATAAACAACAATCAATATAAAATATTTCTTTTACACTAAGAACATGTAACATATAACATATAATATATTTTTCAGTTGGTAATAATTTAGTAAATTTTCGTTTATACCCTGTAATAACTACAAATCGAAAAAGCTATAAGAATTATTTAATACTAATTTTCTTTATAAACAACAATCAATATAAAATATTTCTTTTACACTAAGAACATGTAACATATAACATATAATATATTTTTCAGTTGGTAATAATTTAGTAAATTTTCGTTTATACCCTGTAATAACTACAAATCGAAAAAGCTATAAGAATTATTTAATACTAATTTTCTTTATAAACAACAATCAATATAAAATATTTCTTTTACACTAAGAACATGTAACATATAACATATAATATATTTTTCAGTTGGTAATAATTTAGTAAATTTTCGTTTATACCCTGTAATAACTACAAATTCGATTCATCAGTAAATCTTCTGGATCTGACTGTACCATCATTTAATAGTTTGAACTCTCTTTAACCTTTTATATGATTTACATTAGTTTCTTTCAATTCCTTAAAACACTTTATCAACTGTGTTGATATCACAGAAATTACTTTTAAATAGTTTAAGATTTTACATCATGTTTGGAGTATATATTATTTTAACTTTAATATAAGATTAATGTTTAACAGGAATGTCATGAAAGTCGGAATGTTGTGAAAACTCATTAAAACATTTTCAGAAATATTTTTGTTTTAATTTATATTTTTAAATTACCAAAAAATAATAAAATTTTTGTAGCTTTCACAGCTGTTTAATAATGCACGTGAGAATATCAAAAGCCTAACGAGCAAGATCTACCTTTGCCATCCACGGTTCGAATAAGAGTAGGGTAAGAAATCGGTAGCAAGTCCGCTGCGACGTATCGGGGTTGAGTCAATGACAAGACCAGGGAGGTATCGGATTCACAAAAACACAAAGTACAAACATAATAAACGAACAAACCCAATACAAATCACACATACTGTTTGATACTATTGAAAACCTAATTAACAACATTGAAACTAAGAACAATTTAAGATTGTTTTAATATTAATTTCTATCTAACTAAGGCACCACTCCACCACCTTCTGTTCCTGTCGGATACCTCTGGATTAGGAATTCAAATTGCCACATACTCTATTTATTTTTATCAACAAAAGTTCAGAATCACGTATATTGTAAATAATTGACTTTTCTTATATTCTATTTATAAAGTTCAATTTCTTTAATTAAAAAAATATAATGCTATATATTCTAATTAAATGATTAAAACTTATTGACCATTTAATTTATACTTAGATATTATTGTAACATACTCCTGTATTATGTGTTTTACTTGCAAATAATGTCATTTATATTTTCGTGTTGAAATATCAGTGTTTATACACAGTGTATAACTTACTGTCTTTTAAACGAGAATATATTTCATATAACGAGCCAAACTTCTTGTTTTAGAAAAATAAAATAATAAAACAAACTCCATTATTCTATTTATATTCATTTGATTTATAAGAATTATAAATAATAAAGAATTAACCAAATCAAAAACAATTAAGCTTGGAAGTAAACAAGTTCATACAGTACTAGCATGTTGATTACATTACGCCTAAAGACATTATTTTCTCAAGACAGGGCACACAAGGTACAAATACAACGATTTTTGACATCAGGTCAATTTGGACCAATAACGGGCATTATTTCCTCGACAGGACACACAAGGTACGACTATTTTTGACATCATCAGGTTAATTGAGTTAAGAAAAAGCTGAGACCAATAACCTATTTCAACCCTTTCATTTAACCCTTTCAAACCCTTTCATTCAACCCTTCCACCCCTCTCATTTAACCCTTTCAACCCTTTCATTTAGCCCTTTCAACCCTTTCATTTAACCCTTTCAACCCTTTCATTTAACCCTTTTAACCCTTTTAACCCTTTCAACCATTTCAACCCTTTTAACCCTTTTAACCCTCTCGTTTAACCCTTTTTAACCCTTTCAACCCTTTCAACCCTTTTAACCCTTTCAACCCTTTTAACCCTTTCAACCCTTGAGAAAGGATCAATGACATCCAAACTATCATGCAAGAAGACTAACGACAATACTGGTCATATAGCGCAAATAAAAGCATCTCTATTGTTTGGACAAGTTAGCCGAGAGGTTAGCGTTGATGGTTCTAAACACAAACATACGGGGTTCGAATACGGCTCAGGTAAAACGATTTTTTTCAAAATCGACGACACCAGTCTTGAAAGGGTTACGGGAAAGGGTTAACTAAAAGGATTAAAAGGGTTGAAAGGGTTAAACGAAAGGGTTGAAAGGGTTAAAAGGATTAATGACGTAAGACCGCCTGAAGGCTGGGTTTTCCCACGACTCAAGTGACCCATCTCAACAAGCGCATTCTCTACTAACGCTTAAAGAGTGAGTTTACTTTCTAAAGATGGTTGATTTTCAAGTTTCATAAAAATTACAATTGAGAGACTTTCAAAAAATTGTTTTTTTGCCTCGGAGATGGTTACTTTGTAACACATACATAGGGTAAAATATTATTGTTCTAAGCAGCTAGTTTATTTTATCTATTGTAAAGAGAAGAAACGCCTAATTGAAACATAGCATTATTACGAATAAATACGAAATTTATATATACAGGTAGATAAATTGTTTGATATTTAATTTCCGGCCTGTAGTTAGACGACGCAGATGTCAAGTTACGTATGCTCTATAACGTATTAAAAAAAAATGTATAATTGATGTAAAACATTTTACGAAATTATTCCACAATAACTTTAAAAATTGTTTTGAAATTAAATATAGCATAATGGAATGCATTGTTAGAAAATCCACCTCTCCATCTTCCAAATCACAAAAATGATATAAAATGTTTTTCGATTGGGTAATGCACAGTGAACCTACGTATTTCGATTTATTCACATGTCTCATATCCAGCAAATGTATTTTATATACAGTATTACCAACGAATTTCGATCCTGTACATCGATTTTCGTTAAATTTTTAGGTTAGGCTCTACTTCATCTTCATTTCAAAATCTACCCTACGTCAACGTGCGCCTAGGTATCTAAGGGGTGGAAACTACCCCTTACTGAAAAACAAAAATTAAGAATTAAGCAAATTAGAATACGAAATGCTTGATGACGATAGTTTGATGCTCAAGTCTAAATGTGTGAACTATTACAAAGATTTAACCCTTATAGACCACCCCTATTATTGTACTTTAAAAAAAAAATCGTATACTAAAATTTGCATGTAATTCCGAAATCAAATAAATTCACATTTAATTAATTTTTTCATCCTTTAAAACGTCTCTAAATTTCAATTAGCTTTTCAACCTTTGAAATAAGAATGTACTTGAACACACACACTTACCACCACACACACACACACACACACACACACACACACACACACACACACACACACACACACACACACACACACACACACACACACACGCACATACACACGCACGCACACACACACACACACACACACACACACACACACACACACACACACACACACACACACCTATACGTGTTTGTGGAGAGTTGGCCCCACGCAAGCTACATGCATCTTGTGGGAGCTCTTAGAAGTAGTCAACTTGAAATTTTGTATGTAGCTGTTGAATATTGTTATTAGTAAACGCACAACTTGTCTTTTTATGTAACTTGAAATTTAAATTCACGTTTTATAAATTTCTTCTGAGGACGCAGTTACAGTGTAGGCACTCACTTGTGCATGGTATGTTGGGGGCTCTGTGCCTGACTATTATCGATTTCAGTCATCATTACTGTGCGTGCCGGACCCACCGATGTTTACGTCTATGATCATAAGAAGTTGAGATAAGGCGTAGTAGTATGATAAAAAGACGGCTAGATTAGGTTGATCTGCAACGCTTACAGATGAAGCTAAATTAGGTTGGTTACATTTGTGTGATCAACCGGAACGTTAGACCATGACATTAAATGCTTTTCTTTCAGGCACTATTAAGTTCTGCAATATTCTCAAAAACATTGATGCATTTAAAAAAATAAATGCATTTTTTCTTCACTCTGCAATTTTAATTATGACTGATATTTTGTTCTATATATTACAAGGTTTTACATTTTAACTCTTTAAAAAAAATAATTATTCGTTAAAAATAGTAACAATAGTAAACCATTAAAAATATTTTTTCTTGATTTATAAACACAAGGAGCTATAAAATTCTGTCAACATTATTTTTTATATAAATGAAAACAATAACCATTTATATCTGTTAAAACAATGCAAAATGTCTGCCTCCACGTGGAACATAATATAGATTATTTTGTAGAAAAAAATCTAAAATCCTATTCCACGGTACCATTAATTGTATTTATGAATTGGTGGTTTTTATATACATATATATCTAGTATGATTGCCAAAAATGTAGGCTTATTATTTCTGTCAAATAAAAACAAAAATTATGTCGTTTTAGCTATCTATAGAAACTTAAAATTCAATGATTAAAAAAACCAAGGCTTTACAGAAATTTGCAAATTTTATTTATGCTTCCCAAAATATATAGATTGAATGTGTTTGTATGTAAGATAAAACACAAACTCGCTCCTACAAACACGGCAAAATAGCAACGGATACTCCAAAACAAGTTAGGCCAGTGTGACTGAATAGCCTGGCCTACACAATTTATTCAAAAATAACTTTATAGCTATGTGCTAGTTGTGATAGGTATAAAAAAATAATTAGTTATAACACCAATTACTTAGAACTAAATGAAATATCAGGGTAATTTTTTCTAAATCTTCCTTTTTGTGTTTGAAGCGCGAACAATTAAAGTTAATGTATAAGATTTAAGATTTACAAAACGTATACAAATTCAACAAGACGTATAAAATGTATGAAATTGCCGATTGCCTGTATTTAAAAGTTTAGAGCCTCCTTCCTCGAACATTTTCACTATTCGATTAAGCAACTAAAACATCATTATAACCAATGTAACACACGACTTCAAGTTGCACGTTTAAAACCTGTGTGGTCATTTTAGGGTAATTGTGGAAATAGTTGTAATAAGCCTAACTTCGCTACCTTCTTTCATAAGCTGAGGATGACTCTGGATATATCGTAGTATTAGTAAACTCACAGCAATTGAAAACGTGACGTAAATCCCGTGGTAACATAAACTCTCCAGAATCTTACTTTTATGTGTTCTGAAACCATTATAAATTTGTTGAATCTAATTTTTACTTTTTTGACCTAATTCTAAACATGAAAACGATGATAGTCCAAGCTGACTTTCCGAACCTAGAAACAGATTCAGTAATATATAATTGTATTGTTTTATTATTTAGATATCTTCACCGATTATTATTAAAATCATATATATAATTTAATTTTAGGAAAATCTTTGAAGAAAACTATTACTCGATTTAAATCAACCTCGATATTTTATTTGTTTGCGTAAAACTAACAATATGACAAGGTCCAGTTTTATCCGAGAAGGATGCAAAAATATAAACAATATGATTCTCCTTTCCGTTTACTGTGAAATGTTTCTACACTAGCCTTCGGTTATATACGAGTAATAACATGATTTTATTTGTTCTCTGAAAGCCATTTGTATAATTTTATTTAAACAATAAATAAGAGTTTAGCAGCTCATTTCAAGACATTGACCAAATTTACACGTGCCATTTTCAAATTTTACTATTTGATAGCTATTATACCACTATTTAGTCCCCATAATTCGTCCTTTCATATTTGAAAAATACTGTAGGCATGTGTGGCTCTAGACGTTGCGGGAGCATGGGCAATTCATTATTACTTTCTAGTGCTGGAGATTTAATGGGATAAAATGATACAGTTACTTAATGATGATTCAGGATTTTACGTATATTCTTGAAATTAATTTAATAAGCCTAAACTATACTGTTTACTAAACCATTCATGTTATAATGGGGTATTTATAAGTTGATGTTTCTTAAAGCGAAGTTCTAGAATAAACACTCTTGTTTAAAAGGAAGTGAAACACTATGGAAAATAAACAACCAACTATAAATATAGATTTTACGACGGAATTACATTCAATATATTACATAGAGAGTACAACTCGTGTAACATAATGTTACGGTTCCAAGCTGCGCGGAGATACTGATGGTGAATTGTTAGTTAGTTCAGTCTTTTCATACATAAACGTAAAATATTAGGCTATAATTTGATGGCCTAAATTAAAATATATTTTATAAATCATGATTTTATTTTACATTTCTATTAATTGTGGTTCAACCTTGCGTCGTTAAACCATAATCCATATTTGGTGGATTAGCGACATTGTATTGAACAGAAGTCAGGGGCTATGGCGCCCACAAAATGCGGTGATCAGGTTCAGGCCTTTATATTGGAGAATAACAATTAGCTAGATATGGTATCATAAACAATAGTGTTCCTTAACGTAAATAAATAAAACCTCTATACCAGAAATGACGTTTTTCTTTTATTTAACACCTTATGTACATCTCGATTGCATAGCAATCATCATTAGAGGAAATTACAATATATATATATATATATATATATATATATATATATATATATATATATATTATATATATATATATATATATATTTAATGACCTCTGAAGATAATTGCTATACAATCGAAATGTACATAATAAAAGAAAAAAACTCATTTGAGGTATAGAGGTTTCATTTATTTATAGTAAACATTTCGCTACAGTTGCTTTATACAATGTAAGATTACTCTGATACTAGCTATAAAAGATTTTTAATTGATGAAATATAAAACGATCTCTCTAAATTATAATAACCTCTGTTTAGTTAGTTAGACGTCCATAAGATACATACATACACACATACATATATACATCGGTTTTTGAACAATCCTAAACTTCTGGGGGCGGAGCCCTTTGTTTGGATATACACTAACCTTAACAAAGCATCCTGAGAATATGTTAAACAATCCCTCCGAATTTACATATACATACATATATTTATTCATAACATTATAACCTATTTCATACATTAAAATGTTCAGTAGTTTAGGCGGTCATAAGATACATACACACTTACATCGGTTTTTGAACCATCCTAAGCCACTGGGGCTGAGCCCTGTTAATAGATCTATTGCAAACCTCAAACGAACCATCCTGGGAATGTGTCAAACAATTTCATAAATTTCTGTTCAGCGGTTTAGGCGTGTATAACATACATACTCACATACATACACACAAACATTCTTATATATATATATATATATATATATATATATATATATATATATTGACAAATAAAACAAATATAAAATTCAATTTTATCTATCTATACAAACATTAATTCTAACTGTATCAAAACTCCAGGGTCTACGGAATATTCCAAATTTCATTCATACCTCCAAAATGTATTGATTAAATGTATTTGTAAGTAATATAAAACACAAACTCTTTTCTACAAACACTGCAAAATAGCAACGGGTACTCCAAAACAAGCTAAACAAGTGTGGCCGAATAGCCTGACCTACCTTTTTTTTTAAAAAGTAATAACTTTATAGCTACATACTACTTTTGATAGATATAAAATAAATAATTAGTTACAATACCAGTTGCCTACAACTAAAGGAAATACCAGAATGATTTTTTCAAAATCTCCCGTTTTATGTTTGAAACGCAAACAACTAAAGTTAATCTAATAGATTTAAATCATAATATGATTTGTGTTTAAGATCTTCATACGGATTTATATGATTTACAAAACGTATACAATTGTAACACGATGTTTAAAAATGTATGAAATTACCGAATGAATGTATTTAAAAGCTTGGAGCCTCTTTTCTCGAACAGTTTCACTTTTGATTAAAGCTACTAAAACATCATTATAACCCAGGACTTCAAGTAGCTTGTTTAAAAACGTGTGTGGTCATTTTAGGGTAATTGTGGAAATAGTTGTGATAAAACTGATTACCTTTTTTCATAAGCTGGGGATGAATCTGGACATGCCGTAGTATTAGTAAACTCACAGCAACTGAAAACTACTTAAACCCCGTGGTAAAATAAACACAGAATCTTCCTGTTATGTGTTCCCAATCATTAATAATTTGTTGAGAGTAATTTGTAGATCTGCGTCATACACAATTAGAATACTTCTAATATGGTGATCATCGCCCGTATAATATATTGTAGACGCATTTATATCAAGATCGAGTTATGGGGCCACAAAATGGGGTGATCAGGTTGAGGCCATCATCTTGGAGAGGCTGGGACTTAAGTTTATTTATAACAATTCGCTTGACATTGTATCACAAATAATAGTGTACCTTACGTTTAATGTAAAACTACTTGATACTAACTATAAGAGATGTGTTAATTGATGAAAAATCAGTTAATAAAACAAATACACAAATAAAAAAATTGAAAACCGTAAAAATCTGTTGTATCTTCTTTTGCACTAACAATAAGATAGACATCACTAGTTTTTACCAGTAACCTGTATACACAGTATAACAAGGAGCTTTTTATGGTGAGTTTTTTTTTACTGCTTCTTCAGTCACTTCCTCATTTTTATTTGTTGCTACTTCAACAAAATGGAAAATAATTAATAAAAAATGAAAACCAGGAGAAAGATTTAATACAATAATAAGATGTTTGAAATCGACTTAAATCCGTTTTGAGAAATTCCCAGGTTCTTCACCCAGCCTTGTAGAAAGTAACATCCTTGTATTAACACGATGAAAGTTAAGGTGTTTTACCTGTAATCCTTGTGGAAAAGATATGCTGTAGGAATTAAATAAATTCTTACAACGACTACAATGAAAATATAATGAATGTACCTAATTTAGAAGACATGGCAAAATGACAAAAGTTGTATCCGTAAAAGCAGATGGAGCTTAACATGATGGGAAAATATAATAAATATACTATATCGATTACCGAACCTCTTTAAAACCATGCCGTTCAGTTCCACGGCACTATACATACATCAGGAGGCACTGTATGATTGATTTTTACTCGAAAGGTATGGAAGCAAAGGCATTTTAAACACTGCGTTTACATTAGCCTATTTGTCCTTTCAACTGTCTAATTTATTTCACAGATTCACGTCTAAGATACATCGATATGAATTATATCAGTTAACACTAAAACTCACTACACACTAGTTTATTAAAATATACAGACTAGTTTCGACGACGATGTCACCTCCTCAGTAAATGGTCTTCATCAAACTACATCATTATAAATTAACGATAGGCATTGTATCGTGCAAACATAAAACAAACAAGATGTGAACATTTGAAACTCAAACAATAAAGACATCCTAACCTACAGAACACTAAACCCCTTACTCAGTAGTGGTATCAGTTTTAAATTAATATTTCTCGTATTACCAATATATTAACTATTAATAAGACTAAAAGAGTTTTAACACATATTTTAACAAATTATCGATGTAAAGTATTCGTTTATAAATTAGGTTTATTACAAAATTATAAATAAAAACAGAAAATCAAGTTAGGGATTATTATATAATTATTAAAAGTTATACTTTACTTAAAACATTTAAACTTGCGGTAGCAACCAGACTCATTGATGACTAGTTTATTAACCTAGTCTACCAAACCTCATGAGTGTTGTAGCTAATCACCTGTTTACCCTAGGATGGTCAGACGTAAAGAAATGCTGATTGTTCAGGCAATGCTTAGTCATCGCTGAGTATTCAGGTTTGTAGTTTTTAAAGTGCTGCTCCCTGATTCTTGTCTTAATACTCATACGGGTTTGGCCAATATATACTCCATCGCACATCTCACGCTGTATATATTCCCGATTTCTCACAGGCGGATTTCTTGGCCTTTTTATTTATGAGCAAGTTTAAGAGCAATGCTAAAGAGACAAAGAAATTTCTTAAGCTGGTTTGGACCCTGTAAGTCGACGATGTATTTGGAACTTGAATTCTTTCCCTTGATAAATTTATTACAGAGGTACACTTGCGTAATAGTATTGCCTGTATATTGATGATACAAAAAATACTAATGTAAAATAGATAACTCTCTTGAGTAAGGAGTTTGGTGTTCTGTAGGTTAGAATATCTTTATTGTTTGAGATTTAAATGTATTGATTTGTTTGTTTTACAGTTGTACGATATGAAGCCTATACACAATTTATATTGACGTGGCTTGTTGAAATTTGTTAGTAGTAGCCTATCACTGATGAAAATGGCATCCTCGTCGAAACTAGTCGATATATTTTATTAATCTAGTGTGTAATGAGATTTAGAGTGAAATAAGTTCTCACTAGCTAAGCTCTAATTAACCTAATTTTAAGACACATAGCATTAAAGAAAATTTATTGTTAATAATTCAACATTTATGTTGTATGTGACACATATATTGTCAAAATATGTGTACTGATAATTGTGTACCTTGCGAGAATGTGCTCCCTTTTGAGCATATCATCAAAAACGGAACCAAAAGTTTTAGTTTTATTTGGCTATTATAGTTATGAATATACTATTATTAAATTTTTATTAGGAAAGTTAGTTTGGAATTGTTTATATATATATATATATATATATATATATATATATATATATATATAATAAGCGTAGAATAGGCCTACGTGAACAAGAAAAGAGGATTAGGCTAGGCTCGATCATGTTATATGTTTAAGTGGACCAAGTAAAAGCATTTTCATATTTAGAGTGCGTAACTTACGGATAGTTTTTGTTTTATTGTTCCCCCATTAGCTACCTGAAACATTTTTATACTTATCTAAACAAAGAATATGGGAAACAGTTTAAAAATTCTATTTATTGACAATGCCAATAGCATTCGTTTTTTTTATTTTAAAGGCTTTGGAATTACTAAATTAATCTTCAAAAATTATTTTAAAATTATCTTAAGTAGATTAAGCAGTGGTATGAATAAAATTAACCTGACTCACTAAACAGTGCCTCTGTACCGCCGTAGTTATCTTATTTTCTAATCTATACATTTTTCTCGTTTTGACCTTTCTTTCTCAAAAGAAAAAACCTAAATTTTATAAGAATGGGTGGAGTTGTTGAGCATTGTAATATTTTGTACACATTAACATATAGTGATATATAAATAATTTGTATAATAGAACATATTTTCCTATAAATGAGGAAGCCTGTTTCGGGAAATGTGTTTCTTTGTCATCTCAAACCGTAACAAACGTCTTGAGTATATTAAAGTATAAGATGGAAGTATGGATCAGTTTACATATCTATTATTAATGTAAAATAGATGGTTAGTATGTTACAATATTAAATGTTGAGTTATCGTATATTTTTACAATATTTCAACATTGCATATATGTTTACACATGTATAAATATATGTATACATGTACACACATATGGTCACTAAAATCCAATATAGGCTATACACGTTTAGTCTAAAACATTTACGGTATTAAATTAATACTTAACTTTATTTATTTGTATACACTAAACATATAAATAAACAAATATAGTAGCGGCTCAACACGAATATAGAAGCAAATAATATTTGAATTTTTATATCACTATTTTGACAATGGGAGAGAATGGTCATGGTCAAAAGTCACAGGAGAAATACATCACTATTTCTCTTTATTTATTCTAAGAAGAAAAGTACATCATTTTACTTCGGACAAAGCTGCTAATACGATATTATTTGAGGCTCAATATTTTCAAGATTTTGGAGGTTTTGAAGGGCAAACCCTACTGCCCTGAGTTATTTGCTTTTAAGTCACAAATGTAATCGATTTAAAGAGATAAAAAACGGTTGGATTTAAAAAACTGTAAAAACTTGTACTCGCGATTGGATCGGTGATTAACAACAATTTCTAGCCGCTATCACTTACTAAAACACTTCTGTAACAGGTAATCACCGATCTTAGATAGTTGTGCAGATGTACATGTGCAACATTTGTACATATATGTAAGCGATAAGACAAGATATGCAGAAATTGCTGTGTCTCGTCCGCAATTAATCTTGGAACTACTACGGCCGACGTTTGTTTACACATCTCTATCTGATGTGATAACATAAACTGTTGACACTCGGACATTCTTTCTTCGGTCAGGAGTGCAAGCTACATATTGGGAAAAATGAGATTTAATCGTGAATTTTAAAGTTATTACCGACAGGTTTCCTGCTACTTTTAGATTTACTTAGCAGTCGAAAAGTAGCCTACATTTTGTACCATTTATATGTTTACGATTATGTTGAAATCGTTATAAGATATTTACCATCCAGAAATTTTAATAAAAGTCTCTAGCATTCACAAATGTTTACTTTAAACTAAAATTAAACAATTATATCTTGGAATTTTCTACATTTGTTCTTAATTTCATATATCACTACAGCTATTTAATTCCTGTTACTCTCAAATGATATTTTCAACTGGGAATTAGAAAATCTGTATTGCTTATAGTTATATCTTAAATTTTCAGTTTTATCATTTTTACAAACAGTAAATTTCTTCTTACAATTATCTGTAGAATATTTATTTATGCATGATTATTTCTATTGAAATTCTATTCTTCCTATCAATTGCGATTTGTTAAAAAGACCAAAACTCTTTTTTAAATATCAAAAGGAACGAAATTGTGTAGCCCGTGTACAATGAATAATTATCTTGCAATCCTAAAG
>JBAIZL010000002.1:285893738-285908738 GCA_036971475.1 Prosapia bicincta | reverse complement strand
CCAAAAATATAATTCTCTCACTTCTGACAAATAAAAACAAAAAATAAAATTCCGTTTTATATATGTATGCAATCTTTAACCCTAACTGTGTCTCAAATCCAAAGTCTACGAAATAATACAAATTTTATTCATGGTTCCTCTAAATGTACAGATTACATGCATTTGTATGCAAAATAAAACAAACTTGTTTCTACAAGCACGGCAAAGTAGCAACGGGTACCCACAACAAGTTAGGCAAGTGTAGGCTAACTGAATAGCCTGGCCTACACAAATTTTTATAAACAATAACCTTATAGCTATATACTAGTTTTGATATATGTGAAATAAATAATTAGTTACAACACCAGTTGCTTACAACAAAAGGAAATATCAGGGTTTTTACACACTTTTAAAAACGTGGGCGGTCATTTTAGGTTAATTGTGGAAATAGTTGTGATAAAACTAACTTCGATAGCAGCATCTTTTATAAGCTCGGGATGACTGTGAAATACCGTAGTAGACGTTAGTACATTCTCAGCTTCACGTAAACCCCTTAGTAAAATAAACTTCGCAGGATCTTACTTTTATGTGTTTGGAAATCATTATAAATTTGTTGAACCTAATTTTGACTTTTTTAATCTAATCCTAAATGTGAAAACGACGATTCGTAAAGCGGATTTCGCGAATCTAGAGACAGACTCAGGATTGTCTATTTGTATTGTTTTATTATTTAGATGCAATATTATTATTATTATACATATAATTTAGTTTTAAGAAAACCTTTGAAGAAAAACTATTAATATGACTAATTTAACCTCGATGTTTTAACTCCTGAGTACTTAAGTCGCCTTACTGCCGTAAGCGGGGCTCTGCGGCGGCGGAACTTTATTTCCCTAGCTGCTAATGAGAATACACATGGCAGAAAAAAACAAAATACATTTAACTGGTCAGGGCTTAGAACCTACCGACAAACCGACAATGGATGTGGCTTCGGCCCCCGTAGAGACAGATGGAAAACCAGTTGGGAAGGCAACAGGAGGAATGAGTGGGGCACAAAGGAGGAAAGCACTCTGGCTTGCCTACCATGAGGAAGCAAAGAAGACGGAGAAGGAGGGCAGAGAACCACCGCCACCCCCTTTGAGGAAATACCGGTCCAGGCAGCAGAAGGGTTTGACAAAATGGCTGAGAGAAGAGGCATCGTCAGTTAAGCTAGAGGACGGGACTCATGCAAGGCTAGTCCTGCCTGATGAACGGATCAAACGTATGAAAATGACGGTGCTCGTACCACCACCAAAAACGGAGGCCACTCAGTTGGACTCATGGGGAAGCAGAACCTAGAAATTGACACTTCGAAGTGAAAGATCCTACAGTGCATTGAGCGGGGACCTGCAAGCATCGTCTGCCTAGAATTGGGTGAGGCATCAGCCAGACATCTCAAGGCAAAAGATGGGGAGGCCTTCCTGGGAACTGCTGAGGTCACTTTTAGGTGAACCTCTAAGGACCCGGAAGAGAAGGGTGAGAGGGAGAATCAGGAGAAGGCGTAGGGGTCAGTTGGTTATGCCTGACCCTCAAGCAATGATCCTGCAAATTAACTTGCACCACATTAAATGCGCCTCGGTGGTCCTAACTAGGTGCTTAAATGTGAGGCATACATTACCAGCGCTTGCGCTAGTGCAAGAACCGTGGCTGGACAGGAACCGTATAAAGGGTCTGACTGCAGCTGGGCCCACCTACGCAAGTGGAGAACATGAGGGGCACAGAGCATGTGTGATAATCAGAGGACTAGAAGCCACGCTGATTCAAGAATTCTCAACTAGGGACCTTGCGGTGGTTAGAATTCGAGGTAAGAGCGAGGTAAGTGGAAGCAAGGAAAATCACAATAGAAAATCGCTCCCTGCACAATTATGTAAGTTAGTTCGGTACTGCAAGTGGAGGAATATAGGAATCTTAGTGGGCTGTGATGTCAATGCTGATAATGAGGTGTGGGGCAGCACACACATAAATGAGCGAGGTGAGGAGCTCCTCGCCTTCTTGATTGAAGAAAACCTTGTAGTTTTAAACACAGGTGCCGAGAAAATTTGTCACTTCAAACAGAATGGAGGTACTAGATATTACCTTCTGTAATAGACGTATGGTAAGGTGGGTGCATGACTGGCAGGTTTCGGATGAGCCCTCCCTGTCAGATCACCGGATCATCACGGCTACGATGAGGAGAGTTGTCCCCCATGAGGTGCGGCCTCCGAGAAGGACAAACTGGGAAGGTTTTAAGTCCTCGCTGAGGAGGAGGATATCAGACTTCCGTTGTAAGTCGGTACTTCAAACGAACTGAGAAATACTGAGGCCTACATCAGGACTGCAATTTCCACGTCGTTTGAGGAAAATTGCACTATCTCGCGGATAAACACTGGGCGTGGTCAGCTAAGTGGAACAGCGAGTTAGAGGCAAGACGGAAAGATATTGGAAGGCTCTTTAATAGAGCAAGGAAGAAGAAAACGGGGGAGACCTGGCAGGCATATAAAGACAGCCAGGGTCTCTATAAAAATCTTATAAAAGAGGTTAAACGTGCTTCTTGGGAAAAGTGATGCTCAGAGACAAGCACAGTGAGTGACACTACTAGACTGTTTAAGGTGTTAGCAGGTGGACTGAGGGGAGAGCTTAAGTTTGTCAAGAAGACTGATGGTAGCTTTACTGACACCCCGGAGGAAACCCTGCCTCTGCTTATGAGGAGCAGTTTTCCCGATATTAGACAGGTAGGGGACGGTGCTCAAAACCTCCACCATAATGGGCTAAGGGAGGACTGGAATATTGCTGGGCAGGTGATCTCAGCGCAAAAGGTGAGAGAGGCGATTCTGTCTTTTGAGCCTTTTAAAGCGCCTGGATTAGATAATATTACTCCAGCATTACTACAAAATTGTTTGGCGGAAATTATAGGGCCACTGACGGGATTACTCAGGGACTGTGTTGCCCTAGGTTACATGCCCGGGCAGTGGCTCAAAACGAAAGTTATATTTATCCCCAAACAGGGGAGGAAAGGTTACACAGAGGTAAAGAACTTCAGACCTATCAGCCTTACATCTTTCTTGTTAAAGACACTGGAAAGGCTGGTGGAGCACTATTTGAAGGTGGGACCTCTGAAGCAGTATCCGCTTCATCAGGACCAACACGCCTACCGAACTGGTAGGTCAGTGGAGACTACGCTGTTGTCGGTTGTGGACTTTATTGAGGGTCAGATCAACAACAAGGGGATATGTATTGGGGCTTTCCTTGAGGTGGAAAGGGCTTTTAAAAGTACCTCTAGACTGGCCATCAAGAGAGCAGCAATGGATCACGTGATTTCTGATGGAATTATATATTGGGTTATGAGTTCCTTGGAAAACCATATGAATACTGCATCCTGGATAGGGTGCACGATAAATGGGATGGTCTCGGAGGGCTGCCCGCAGGGTAGAGTGTTATCCCCTCTGCTGTGGAGCCTTGTCGTAGACGGTCTACTAAGGACGCTCAGTGGAATGGGTGTCAAGGTGGGTGATATGCGGATGATATAGCTATCCTTGTTAGGGGACCATTTGAAGAAGTCCTCAAACACCTGCTTCAAGAGGCACTCAAGGTAACAGAAGCATGGTGCAGGGAGAATGCAAAGCATTCAAGGAGAGAAATCTGTGGTACTCATCTTCACTAGGCGATATAAAACTAAATCGCTGGAGATGATGGAAATTGGTAATACCAAAATAAGCTACGTTGAGGGCGCTAAATATCTGGGAGTTATACTGGATAGGAAGCTACTCTGGCGTGAGCATTTGGAGGATAAGTGCAAAAAAGCCATAGCTACGCTTTGGCAATGCAGAGGAACAATAGGCACGAGATGGGGTTTGGGTCCACGTCAGATGAACTGGATTTATTACGCCATTGTGGTGCCGAGGAAGGTCTTTGCCTCAATCGTCTTGTGGGACAGGGCACAGAAAGAAACAAGTAAAAGATTGCTGGACCGCGCGCAGGGGCTTTTCCTTAGAGGCATAACAGCTACAAAGAGAAGCACACCATGTGCGGCCATGAGGGTTATTGAGGGGTTTTCCGTCCTTGAGTCTTCAAATTAGGATGGAGGCAATGAAAACTGCATACCGGCTAAGTTGTACCGGGCTGTGGAAGACAAGTAGCAAACGTCATAAACAGCTATTTGGGGATTCACTGAAGGAGCTCTGGATAGAACCTCAGGATAAGATACTGTCTCTTAAAAAGGAAAAAGGAAATTACAAAATCCATATTCCTACAAGAGAGGAATGGACGGAGTGTAGACCCAAACATGGTAAAATCTGGTTCACCGCTGGGTCCAAGATGAAGGAAGGAGTGGGAGCAGGATTTAGTGGGCCGAGACACCAAGACAGATTTTGTCATCGCCTGGAGAACTACAACTCTGTCTTCCAAGGGGGAGGTGCACGCGATCAAACTATATGCTGAGGAAATAATAGGGTCTGGCAAGAGGGGCAAGACCATCTGGATTTGCTCGGACAGTCAGGCAGATCTAAAGGCTAGTAGGCTAGCAGATATGAAGACCTAAAGGTAAGGCTAGTACCAGCTCTAGGCTGGTGGCTGAGACTATAGCTTCTCTAGCAGAGCTGAATAAGTATAATTCGCTCAACCTAACCTGGATTCCAGGACATTCTAACTGGATAGGGAATGAGAGAGCTGACGCCTTAGAAAAACGAGGATCTATAACTCAAGGACCGTTGCTGAGGGCAGTGGGCTTGCCGCCTCAGGAGGGGCGCAAGAGGATCACGGCACATATAGACAGGTTGTGCAGGCAAGAATGGAATGCAACTTAGGGGTGTAACAATATCCAAGGTACTATGGTGTTACTCAGGAGATTTGTGGGGCAAAGAACTATTCTCCTTAAGTAGTCCTCAACTCAGAGCTAATGTAGAGCTGGTCACAGGCCATGGGAATCTGAGGGGGTTCCAATACAAAATTGGAAGATGTAGGTCCTCTGTGTGCAAGAGATGAGACGAGGACCAAGAGGAAAGCCCAATCCACGTACTCTGTGAGTGCCCTGCTTTGGGAGCTGCAAGGAGAAAATGGTTTGGCTGGCAGGTATGTATACCAGAGGATATCAGAAGATTTAGCATCAGGTAGGTATTTGATATCTGCAAAGAGGTAGGTATCCATTAAGCTAGTCCTGTGCTAGGGATGGGAAGAGAGTACAAAGGCTGCACAACCTTTGTAGAGCTAAGTGCTCTACACCGATAAGGTCCCTCCAAGTTTTAGTAATAATAATAAAACACTCACTGATGATGATGACTTTGTCACTGACATGGTAAATGATTAATTTGTGAGTCTTGTGTATGTCTTTTATTTGTTTTAACATAACCTCACAAGCTTAGCTCAAAGAATATTTGTAAGCCTAAACCGTCACATGTTCATGCTATAATGGGGTATTCATAGGTTTATGTTTATTAAAGCAAAGTTTTAAAATAATCACTCCTTAAAAACAAAGTTACACAATATGGAAAAAAACAACCAACTATAAATACACCTGTTAGTATGGAATTACATTCAATATATTACAAAGATAGTTCAGCTCATGTAACATTATGTTACGGTTCCCGGAGACGCGGGGATAATGTCGGCGAATTATTAGACTTACTTCGGTCTTTTCATATATAAACTTAAAATATTTAACTTATATTTTAATGGCCTGAACTAAAATCTATTTATAAAGCGGTATTCTATTTTACGTTTGTATTGATTGTGGCTTAACCTTGCGACATTCAACTATATTCCATAAATGGTGGGTTCGCGAAATTGTATTGAAGAGAAGTATGGCCATGTTAATTTTTAAATATCTGATTAATAAGATAACATAAACCGTCAACGCTTCTATATCAAACCCAACGCATTGGTTTACTGGATGTCCATTCTACCTAATCTTTAAATGACGAGGAGCAGTGTTTATGAACTTCGGCCATGTACATAAAGAATAATATAGACTACCACTATGAATGACGCAAAAGTAATTCTTTCGTTTGCATTTTGATAGTGCAATAAGTCGTAGTTTATAAGAATACAATTGAAGTATGGACAGGTTTCCATAATCCTAACTTGCAATACTAAAGTACTGTGGGGTTAGTATGTTGCAATATACAATAGAAACCTATAGGCTATTACTACAATATCGTAACATTGCATACATGTTACCATTTAATATAGACAAAGTATGTGTACTAAGTGTTAATTTCTATGTTTACACTGAAGATATAAATAAACAAAAATATAGGTTACTCCAGAGGCTGAAGTAGAGGATAGAAACAAATGTTTTCATCTTTATATAAATATTTCAGCATTGATAGAAAATGGCCATATTCAAAAGTCATAGGAAGAAAATGTTACTATTTCCCTTTACTTGAGACAAAAGCACATTATATCGGACAAAACTGTTGCTGTTATTTTATTCTAAATACAATATTTACACATTTTTAGAGGGTTATTCAATACCCACTGCCCCGAGTGGTTGACGTTTAACCTACGAATCTACACGAAAGAAAGAGATAAAAACGGTTGAATGCAGGAAGCCAGGTCTGTGCCATACGTTATTAGAATACTTCTAACAAGGTCATAATCAGCCGTAGATTATATTCTAGACATATTTATATGAAGACTATGATGTATGGCGCCCATAAAATGCAGTGGTGACTTATTTTTGTTTATAAAAATTAGCTTGTTATGGTTTCATAAACATTAGTGTCTCGTACGTTCAATGTAACATTACTCTGACATTAACTATTAAAGATTGTGTCTATTGAAGGAAGAAGAGTTAAAACAAATAATCAAATCGAACAAACTACAAAAGAGTCAAAACCTTTTGTATCATCTTTTGCACTAACAATAAGATCGAATGGCTAGTTTTTACCGGTAACCTGTGTACAGAGTATAAAAATGAGCTTTTTATGGCGAGATTTTATTACTACTTCTTCAGTCACTTCCTCATCTTTATTTGTAGATATTTCAACAAACGGAAAATAAGAAATCGGATTGAAGATATGAAAAACAGGGGAATAATTAGATATAGAAAAACCAGATAGACAATAATTAGAGATGTTTGAAATCAACTTGAATCTGGCTTGAAAAATGCCCAGGCTCCATCAACCTGACTTGCAGAAAGTAACATCCTTATATTATTATAACGAAAGTTAAGGTCTTTTACCTGTAATCCTTGTGGAAAGATTTTGTGGAGGAATTGAATAAATTCTTACAACGACTACAATGAAAATAGAATTAATTACTTAAACAAGAGGATATGAAAAAAATGGCAAAAATTGTTTCCTTAAAAACAGATAGGGGGCTTGCCAGATGGCGCTTATCCAGATAAGGGCTTAGTATGATAACCAATCGGAAGGGAAAGGATACAGACCTATTACACTCATGTCCTTTGTTCTTAAGGGACTTGAAAAACTGGTTGATAGGCATATTACGGGGGGATGCTTTGGCCATAAAACCACTGCATTGGAACCAGTATGCTTATCAACCGGGGAAATCCTGCGAGGGAGCTCTCCATCAAGTGGTTGGTAGGATTGAGCAAATGATCACAAAAAAAGGTTGTGCCATAGGTGCCTTCCTCGACATTGAAGGGGCTTTCAATAACCCCTCAGTGGAGACGATGGTAAGTGGTGCAAGATGTCATGGAGTGGATGCAACCACTTGTGGTTGGATAAGTTCCATGTTAACAAACAGAAGCATTTCTGTAGAGGTGGCAGGGGAGGTCAGAAGGGCGGAGACAAGTCTGGGCTGTGCACAGGGGGGAGTTCTCTCTCCTCTGTTGTGGTGCCTAGTGGTTGACAACCTTATTGAACTCCTGAATGAACAGGGGTACTTCTGTCTAGGATATGCGGACGACATAGTTGTTCTGATCCTGGGCAGACTCCCTGATACAGTCCTTGAGGTAATCAGAAATCCTCTACGACTGATTGAAGAGTGGTGTAAAAAGGAGAACCTTAGGGTAAATTAAAAAAAGACTGCTCTCATTAACTTCACCAGACAGCGAAAAGTTCTGACGACCAGGATGCCCCGCTTGTTTGGTGAATACCTTGAGTTTGTGGGGGAGGTGAAGTACCTGGGAGTTACTCTAGACAGGAAACTCACCTGGAACCCACATCTTGAGAGGACAGTTAACAGGGCCAAAAGGGCACTGATGACTGTGAGAAAAATGGTGGGTAAGAAATGGGGACTGAAGCCATCAATGATGCACTGGATGTGTCTGAGGGTGATAAGACCTATGATTACCTATGGAGCTCTGGTGTGGTGGACAAAGGCCAACCAGGAACAGACAAGAGCTAAGCTGAGCTCTATCCAGAGATTGGCCTGTCTGTGCACACTGGGAGCGATGTCAACTACACCAGGTGCAGCAATGGAAGTAATGCTTAACCTCCCCCCCTTGAGCTTGTCCTTAGGGGAGAGGCGAGGCTGGCGGTATGGAGATTGCGCAACTCGAGCAACTGGGCTAACCTCCCAGATGTCTCGGGACATATGAGTATCGAGTGCGTGGTCAAAGAACCCGTCTTGGAAATGGGCAGCGACCACATTACTCGAATGTTTGCACCTGACCAGGTCCACCAAACTGTGATGGAATGATCAGGGACATTAACATCGGGAGCTCAGATCTGGTACACAGATGGCTCCAAGATGGACTTCGGCACTGGAGCGGGGGTGTATTGTAAAAACCCAAGGGTAGAACTAGTTTTTTCCTTGGGGAGGCATACCTCTGTCTTTCAGGCCGAAGTATATGCTATAAATGCCTGTCTGGGAGAGATAGCGAGAAGGGAAACACATGGGACCCGGATTGCTATTTTCTCCGACAGTCAGGCAGCAATTAAGGCACTAAACGGACACGTGGTCACCTCGTCCATAGTCAGGGAGTGCCTAATTAACCTACAAGCTCTGGCAAGGCACAATCAAATCAAGATAGGTTGGGTGCCAGGGCATAGGGGAATACTTGGAAATGAAGCCGCAGATGCGCTGGCCAGGGAGGGGTCTTCGACTCCCCTGATTGGACCGGAGCCTGCGGTAGGTATTTCCAAATCCATGGTCAAGATGACAGTGCGAAGGTGGATGGCTGAAAGACACTGTGAGCACTGGATCAGGGCCGAAGGGATGAGACACAGTAAGCTAACCCTTAGGAAACCTTCCTTGGGGCTGCAGAAGAGTCTCATCTATCTGTCTAGGCAGGAATTAAGGATAGCCACAGGTCTACTCACGGCACACTGTGGACTAAGGAAACATTTGCATAAAATGGGTATCTACAAAGATGAACCAGTGTGCAGATTATGCGGGCAGGAACTGGAGACTGCCACACACATTATTTACAGATGTGAAGTACTTGCTGAGAGGCGCTTCAACCTCTTTGGTGATGGAACGGCTTTGGTGGATGCTGAAGGTAAAACTCTAGTCAGGAAACTCCTAAACCTGGTAAGAGGGAAGGGGCTATTTGACTAGATCAGGGAGGTAAGTACAATATACCTTAAGGTAGCAGTGCTTCGGGCAATTCAAACTCGCTCCCAAGTTAAAAAAAAAAAAAAAAAAAATGGTGGATAAATACAATTGATATACGATATTGATTACCCTGCTGCTTTGATACGGTTTTGAGCCCTGTTGTCTAGCTCTACTATATAGGCCTCCACTATTATATAGCTCCACCATTATATAGGCCTCCACTATTATATGGCTCCACCACTATATAGGCCTCCACTATTTTATAGCTCCACCATTATATAGGCCTCCACTATTATATAGCTCCACCATTATATAGGCCTACTTCTGGAGACACTGTATGCTTGGTATTTACTTGAAAGAGTTAGAAACAAATGAGTTTTAAATACTTACCTTAGCTTAACGCCCCTTGAACTCCTGTCTAATTTATTTCACAGATTAACTTCTAAGACACATCGTTAAAAATTATAACAGTTCACTCTAAATCTCACAACACACTAGTTTAATAATAATATACACACTAGTTTCGACGACGATGTGACCTTCATCAGTGGTTGGCCACTACTAATAAGTTTCATCAAGCCACATCAATATAAATTAAGGATGGTGTTCGTATCGTACAAATAATAACAAACAAGATAAAACTTTTAAAACTCGAACAATCGAACACTAAACACCTTACTCAGGAGAGTTATCTAAAAATTAATTTAAATTGAGCAACAAAATAAACCCAGATCATAACAAGAAAACAAACTAAAAACTGATAAAACCGCAAAATGTTTAGCGAAACATACAGAATTTGGAAAGAGAAGAGAGGAATCCTGGATAGGGGACTACTTATTGTTCACTGAGACATCTCTCGAATTTTTTTATAAATCAGGTCTCCCAAGCATCAAAAGAGTTTACCTTACAACATGATAACTAAGGACGGTCATGCTTGAAGAAATGCTGGTTTTTCTAAGCAATGTTTGACCATCGCTAAGTGTTCAGGATTATGGTTCTTAAAGTGAGCAAAGTGCTGCTACCTGCTTCTTGTCTTAATACTCCTACGGGTACCCCATAAATACTCAATCGCACATATCACACTTCATGCTATAAATCCCTGATTTCTCACAGGCCGATTTCTTAGCCAATTTCTTTATGAGCAGGTTTAAGATCGAGGCTAAGGAGACAATGAAATGTTATTCGCGGGTCTGGATCCGGTATGTCTAGGCTATCTATTATTATTGATGCTAGGAAAAACCTCGATGAGTTTTGTCAGGAACTTAATGGATTCTTTCCTTCAATAAAGTTTAACACTGAGGTACAAGTGAGCAATAGTATTTTCTGTATTTTGACGATACGAGATGTAATAATATAAAATAGATAACTCTCCTGAGTAAGGGGTTTGGTGTTCCGTAGGTTAGGATGTCTTTATTGTTTGAATTTTAAATCTTTTGCTCTTGTTTGTTTTATAGTTGTACGATACGAAGCCTATACACATTTATTTATATTGCCGTGGCTTGATGAAATTTGTTAGTAGTAGCCTTTCACTGAAGAAGTCGACATCGTTGTCGAAACTAGTTTATATATTTTAATAAACTAGTGTGTAGTGAGGTTTAGAGTGACATAAGTTCTCACTAGCTAAGCTCTAAATAATTTAATTCTAAGATATATGTTATTCATTTAATATTATTTATTCATTCATTTAAATTGTATTTAACCCTTATGTTGTAGCTACTAAGAGGCCATAGCTACTGAATGTGCACTTTTTTCGGTGTATTTTGGCTATTGGTTATAGAAATACTATTATTTCAATGTTTAGATTTATATTAGACAAAATGATTTGACAAAGGTAAAATTCAAAGTAGTGGACTCAAAATCTCACAAAAATTAGTCTTTAATAAACACACAAAATAAAGTTTGTTTTGTATGTTTATTAAAGACTAATTTTTGTGAGATTTTGAGTCCACTACTTTGACTTTTACCTGTGTGAATAGTTCTCACTAGCTAAGCTCTAAGTAACTAAAGATGATTTGAGTTTGATTGTACATATAAAAAAATAAGGCTATGTGAACAAAACATGAAGATTATGTTAGGCTCCATCATATTGTAAGTGGATCAAGTAAAAGCCTTTTCTTATTTACAGTGCGTAACGTATGTAGAGTTTTTGTGTTATTGTTGCCCCGATTAGCTACCTAAAACGTTTTTATACGTATCTAAACAATGCATGTGGGAATATTGGGTTTGAAACTTCTATTAGTGGGCTTTAAAATGTCAATAGTGTGTTTTTTTTTAATTTTAAAGGCATTAGAATTGCTATAATCTAATCCTTTAGAATTATTTTTAAATGATATTGAGTACAGTAAGCAGTGGTATGAATATGGTTAACCCCACTCACTAAGCGGCGTCTCTGTACCGTCATCAGCTGTGGTCCTTATTTTATTGGATATTATTTTGTAATCTATACATTTTTCTCGTTTTGACCTTTCTTTTTCGAAGAAATTACCTTAATTTTATAAGTCTGCGTGAGTTACTGAAAATTATAGCCAAATATTTTGTCACACATTAACATACAGTGATATATAAACAATTTCTATAGTAGCACTCATTTTTCTATAAGTGAGGAAGACTGTTTCGCGGATGTGTTTTTTTAATATCTGAAGCCGTATCAAACGTCTTAAGGAGAGAGTAGGGACAAGTAGGGGAGTAGGAACACATAAGATGGATGTAGGGACAGGTTTACGTAACTATTATTAATGTGTGATGGTTAGTATGTAACAATATACAATATTGAGTTGTAATAAGTACAGTTATCTAACATTGCAGATATGTTTACACAGGTTTGGTCACTAAAATTCAATATAAACACGTTTAGTCTAAAACATTTACTTTATTAAAGCAATACTTAATGTTTATTTATTTGTATTCACTAAACATATAAATAAACAAATATAGTAGCGGCTCAAGACGAAAATACATCACTATTTCTCTTTATGTATTGTAAGAAGAAAAGTATATTACTGTATTTTACTTCGGACAAAGCTGCTAATACGGCATTATATTAAGCTCAATATTTTTAAAGTTTTGAAGGTTTTGAAGGGCTAAATCTACTACTAGAATCGGTTGAATGAAGAAAACCAGTGAAAACTTGCGGTGGTTACTTGCCGTAATCACTTACAAAAATACTTTTGGTGACAGATGATCACTGTAGGTCACGGGACACGACCTATATAGAAAAGAGGGAAATGAGATTTAAACGTGAATTTGGAAGACATTGGCCTGATAGGTTTTCTGCTGCCTTAGCAATGGAAAAGTAGCTACATTTTGTATATAATGTAAATGTTTATGATTATGTTGAAATCGTTAGAAGATATTTATCATTCCAGATTTTAATAAAAGTTTCTAGGATTTCCATGATGTTTACTTTTAACTAAAATTAAACAATTATTTCTTGGAATTTTCTACATTTTTTATTCATTATTTTACTACAGATATCTACTTCTTGCTGTAATCAACTGTTATTTCCGAAAAAATTAGAAAATCTTTATTATTTATAATTATATATATAATTTTTAATTTTATAATTTTTTACAAACCGTAAATTTCGTCATCTAATTCTCTATAGATTATTTATGTTCCCTAAATTATGTCTAATAACGTATTATGAACTACGACGTTTTAAAAAACACAAACCTCTTTTTTAAATATCAAAAGGAACGAAATTGTGTAGCCCGTGTACAATGAATTATTATCTTACAATCCTAAAGTTTAGTTTACTTTAAACATTAGCAAAAATAGTAGTCTAAGCTTTTTTGGATGATTAGCTCACGCTTTCTAAAAAATCAAGAATACACATCTTGAAAAAAGATTATTTACTTGGGTAAAAAAGGTATAATATCTTACTCGTATTAAAAAATCAAACAAATTCTTCATTTTATTTCCGTGTTCGGGTCAGCGCTATTAACGTTTATTTACAACTAATTAAAACAACCTCTTACCTTAAATTCAACAAATTTTATTTAACCCTATGTACATTTCGATTACAAAGTAATCATCTTCAGAGGTATTTTTACAAATAACTAACTTACAGTTAAACCTATGCGTTTTTATAAGCAACGGGAACTCCTTGGCCACGCCCCCTACACCTCTGAAGATGATTACTTTGTAATCGAAATGTACATAAGGTTAAATAAAATTTGTTGAAATTGTGGTGAGAGGTTGTTTTAATTAATATAAACATTTACGCCACAGTTGCTTCAGTTGTTGTTTATTTACAACGTTTATTTATAGCGTTTCTAGATCAGAATAATGACCACTCCTTCAATAGATACACGAAACCCGGCTACATTTATTTGTCAATTTAATTTTGTTTTAGTACGTAAACATGTCACCTTTCGAAATTTGTGGCCGTTAACACCCGACCTTTGTTCGTAGGCCGACTCGAATAATAGATAAGGTTTGGTGTACATGAATATTGTTAATCACGTTTTAAATAAAAATAAATATCATTTGGGATTACATTGTGCATAAAACATAAAACATTAATTGTAAATAGATGAATCATGTTTCATACAATACAATATTTTTTTAATGTTTATCAGGATTTGTTTCTAAACAGTAGGCGATGTTTATTATCAAGTTTTAACAATTTCCGAAACATTTCAGTTACCCTTAATGCAAACATATTTACTCAAAGTAATATAAACACAATATTTTACCTGAAAAATATGAGCTTAACCTGCATGTAATGATTACAAATCAACATTAAAATTGTAAACTGTAATTACAAAAAAATTCAAACATATTTTAATAATGATATACTACGTGGTAAAAATATCTGTAACTGGCTAAGACAATTATGTTTAACCACAAAAATGTAAAAATTAGAAGATAGTAAGCTAAGGTGACCATATTTGTAATGACCTCAAAGCGGGACACACATTAAGAGGTTCAGCCCCCCCCCCCCACCGATACCGTGTGAAAGATATTTTCTAAATTGACACAACTAAACTTCCTAAACTCATTATTTTATCTATTTTAGCACTATAATTTACAGAAATAAGCATAGGCAAAACTTTACTGTTCAGGTAGTAAAAGTAGCACAATTGCACTAATTGGACCATCAGTTACATTAATTTATTAATAATGAAACAAACAAAAATACACATTTAACAATTGAAAATGTTGTAAGTTATACAGTAATTAAGAACAAACCCCCACAACTTTTTCAGTAATGTTCTTATTTTGAAGAACCCTGATTAAATAATTTATTACTATTTCTGACGTTTCTGCAGGTAATGCTTCACGATCAACTAGTTTCACTTGTACATCTGTGGATGGGTGAAAATATCGGACGAATATAGGAAACAATTTTATGTCTTTGTGATTTGATGCATTAACATATACTGAGACAAATCTAGTTTGTTCAAGCTCTGATATAGTAGAATTGTCTACATATGGAGCGAGAACATTGACAATTATTGCTTCTGTTTTTGTGAGAGCACAAGTGAATTTTGGTTCAAAAATCTTCTGCACTAACTGTGAAGTACAGTAAAAAGGTGCGAA
>JBAIZL010000002.1:285556238-285886238 GCA_036971475.1 Prosapia bicincta | reverse complement strand
AAAAACAAAGTCATGTTCTAGCTGACGTGAACGAACTAGTAGCATTGGTAGGAGCAACTAGGCTTCCCAGGTACTTCTACTTTTACACGCGTCACCTCTGAAAACAAAGCAATGTTCTAGCTAAGGTAAACGAAAGAGAAGCATTGGTAACAGCCGCTAGGCTTCCTAGGTACTTCTACCTTTACACCCTTCTCCACTGAAAACAAAGCCATGTTCTAGCTAAAGTAAACGAACGAGCAGCATTGGTAAGAGCAACTAGGCTTCCCAGGTAATCCTACCTTTACACGCGTCACCTCTGAAAACAAAGCCATGTTCTAGCTAAGGTAAACGAACGAGCAGCATTGGTAAGAGCAGGTAGGCGTTCCAGGTACTCCCATATACACATCACTTTTGAAAACAAAGACCTGTTCTAGCCAAGGTGAACGAACGAGCTGCATTGGTATGTGCAGCTAGTTGTTCCAGATATTTCTACTTTTACACCCGTAACCTCTGAAAACAAAGCCCTGTTTTAGCTAAGGTGATCGAACGAGAAGCATTGGTAAGAGCCGCCAGGCTTCCCACGTAATCGTACCTTTACACACGTCACCTCTGAAAACAAAGCCATCTTCTAGCTAAGGTGAACGAACGAGCAGCATTGGTAAGAGCAACTAAGCTTCCCAGGTACTCCTTCCTTTACAACCGTCAACTCTGAAAACAAAGCTATGTTCTAGCTAAGGTAAACGAACGAGCAGCATTGGTAAGAGCAATTAGGCATTCCGGGTAATCCTACCTTTACACCCTTCACCACTGAAAACAAAGCAATGTTCTAGCTAAGGTAAACGAACGAGCAGCATTGGTAAGAGCAATTAGGCATTCCGCGTAATCCTACCTTTACACCCTTCACCACTGAAAACAAAGCCATGTTCTAGCTAAGGTAAACGAACGAGCAGCATTGGTAAGAGCAGGTAGGCGTTCCAGGTACTCCAATATGCACGTCACTCTTGAAAACAAAGACCTGTTCTAGCTAAGGTGAACGAACGAGCAGCATTGGTATGTGCATCTAGCTGTTCCAGATACTTCTACTTTTATACCCGTAACCTCTGAAAACAAAGCCCTGTTCTAGCTAAGGTGAACAAACGAGAAGCATTAGTAAGAGCCGCAAGGCTTCCCAGGTAATCGTACCTTTACACACGTCAACTCTGAAAACAAAACCATGTTCTAGCTAAGGTGAACGAACGAGCAGCATTGGTAAGAGCAACTAGGCATCCCAGGTAATCCTTTCTTTACACCCGTCACCTCTGAAAACAAAGCCATGTTCTAGCTAAGGTAAACGAACGAGAAATCTTGGTTAGTGCAGCTAGCCGTCCCAGATACTTCTACCTTTACAGCGTCACCTCTGAAACCAATGTCATGTTCTAGCTAAGGTGATCGAACGAGTAGCTTTGGTAAGAGCAACTAGGCTTCCCAGGTAATCCTACCATCGCAACCCGTCAGCTCTGAAAACAAAGCCATGTTCTAGCTAAGGTGAACGAACGAGAAGCATTGGTAAGAGCAGCTAGGCTTCCCAGGTACTTCTACCTTTATACACGTCACCTCTGAAAACAAAGCCATGATCTACCTAAGGTAAACGAACGAGCAGCATTGGTAAGAGCAACTAGGCATACCAGGTAATCCTACCTTTACAGCATCACCTCTGAAAACAAAGCAATGTTCCAGCTAAAGTAAACGAACGAGCAGCATTGGTAAGAGCAGGTAGGCGTTCCAGGTACTCCTATATACACACGTCACTTCTGAAAACAAGGCCCTGTTCTAGCCAAGGTGAACGAACGAGCAGCATTGGTAAGTGCAACTAGCTGTCCCAGATACTTCTACTTTTACACCCGACACCTCTGAAAACAAAGCAATTTTCTAGCTAAGGTGAACGAACGAGAAGCATTGGTAAGAGCAGCAAGGCTTCCTAGGTAATCATACCTTTACACGCGTCACCTCTGAAAACAAAGCCATGTTCTAGCTAAGGTAAACGAACGAGAAGTTTTGGTAAGTGCAGCTAGTCGTCCCAGATACTTCTACCTTTACAACGTCCCCTCTGAAAAGAAAGCCCGTTTCTAGCTAAGGTGAGCAAACGAGCCGCATTGGTAAGAGCAACTAGGCTTCCCAGGTACTCCTTCCTTTATACCCGTCACCACTGAAAAACTAAGCCATGATCTAGCTAAGGTAAACGAACGAGTAGCATTGGTAAGAGCAACTTGGCATTCCGGGTAATCCTACCTTTACAGCGTCACCTCTGACAACAAAGCCATGTTCTAGCTAAGATGAACGAACGAGAAGCATTGGTAAGAGTAGCTATTCGTCCCAGGTACTCCTATATACACCCTTCACTTCTGAAAACAAAGCCCAATTCTAGCTAAGGTGAACGAACGAGAAGCATTGGTAAGAATAGCTCGGCGTCCCAGGTACTCCTATATACACCCGTCACTTCTGCAAACAAAGCCCTATTCGAGCTAAGGTGATCGAACGAGAAGCAGTGGTAAGAGCAACTAGGCCTCCCATGTACTCCTTCCTTTACACCCGTCACCTCTGAAAACAAAGCCCTATTCTAGCTAAGGTGAACGAACGAGAAGCATTGGTAAGAGTAGCTAGGCGTTCCAGGTACTCCTACCATTACATCCGTCACCTCTGAAAACAAAGCCATGTTCTAGCTAAAGTAAACGAACGAGCAGTATTGGTAAGAGCAACTAGGCTTCCCACTTAATCCTACCTTTACACGCGTCACCTCTGAAAACAAAGCCATGTTCTAGCTAAGGTAAACGAACGAGCAGCATTGGTAAGAGCAGGTAGGCGTTCCAGGTACTCCCATATACACATCACTTTTGAAAACAAAGACCTGTTCTAGCCAAGGTGAACGAACGAGCAGCATTGGAATGTGCAGCTAGCTGTTCCAGATACTTCTACTTTTACACCCGTAGCCTCTGAAAACAAAGCCCTGTTTTAGCTAAGGTGATCGAACGAGAAGCATTGGTAAGAGCCGCCAGGCTTCCCACGTAATCGTACCTTTACACACGTCACCTCTGAAAACAAAGCCATCTTCTACCTAAGGTGAACGAACGAGCAGCATTGGTAAGAGCAACTAAGCTTGCCAGGTACTCCTTCCTTTAGAACCGTCAACTCTGAAAACAAAGCTATGTTCTAGCTAAGGTAAACGAACGAGCCGCATTGGTAAGAGCAATTAGGCATTCCGGGTAATCCTACCTTTACACCCTTCACTACTGAAAACAAAGCTATGTTCTAGCTAAGGTAAACGAACGAGCAGCATTGGTAAGAGCAGGTAGGCGTTCCAGGTACCCCTATATGCACGTCACTTTTGAAAACAAAGACCTGTTCTAGCTAAGGTGAACAAACGAGAAGCATTGGTAAGTGCAGCTAGTTGTCCCAGATACTTCTACTTTTACACCCGACACTTCTGAAAACAACGCAATTTTCTAGCTAAGGTAAACGAATGAGCAGCATTGGTAAGAGCAGGAAGGCGTTCCAGGTACCCCAATATGCACGTCACTTTTGAAAACAAAGACCTGTTCTAGCTAAGGTAAACGAACGAGCAGCATTGGTAAGAGCAGGTAGGCGTTCCAGGTACTCCTATATACACACGTCACTTCTGAAAACAAAGCCCTGTTCTAGCCAAGGTGAACGAACGAGCAGCATTGGTAAGTGCAGCTAGCTGTCCCAGATACTTCTACTTTTACACCCGACACTTCTGAAAACAACGCAATTTTCTAGCTAAGGTAAACGAACGAGCAGCATTGGTAAGAGCAGGAAGGCGTTCCAGGTACCCCAATATGCACGTCACTTTTGAAAACAAAGACCTGTTCTAGCTAAGGTGAACAAACGAGAAGCATTAGTAAGAGCCGCAAGGCTTCCCAGGTAATCGTACCTTTACACACGTCAACTCTGAAAACAAAACCATGTTCTAGCTAAGGTGATCGAACGAGCAGCTTTGGTAAGAGCAACTAGGCTTCCCAGGTAATCCTACCATCGCAACGCGTCAGCTCTGAAAACAAAGCCATGTTCTAGCTAAGGTTAATGAACGAGAAGCATTGGTAAGAGCAGCTAGGCTTCCCAGGTACTTCTACCTTTATACCCGTCACCTCTGAAAACAAAGCCATGATCTACCTAAGGTAAACGAACGAGCAGCATTGGTAAGAGCAATTAGGCATACCAGGTAATCCTACCTTTACAGCATCACCTCCGAAAACAAAGCAATGTTCTAACCAAGGTGAACGAACGAGCAGCATTGCTAAGTGCAGCTAGCTGTCCCAGATACTTCTACTTTTACACCCGACACCTCTGAAAACAACGCAATTTTCTAGCTAAGGTAAACGAACGAGCAGCATTGGTAAGAGCAGGAAGGCGTTCCAGGTACTCCTATATACAAACGTCACTTTTGAAAACAAAGACCTGTTCTAGATAAGGTAAATGAACGAGTAGCATTGGTAAGAGCAATTAGGCATTCCGGGTAGTCCTACCTTTACAGCGTCACTTCTGAAAACAAAGCCCTATTCTAGCTAAGGTGAACGAACGAGAAGCATTGATAAGAGTAGCTAGGCGTCCCAGGTACTCCTATATACACCCGTCACTTCAGGAAACGAAGCCCTATTCGAGCTAAGGTGAACGAACGAGAAGCAGTGGTAAGAGCAACTAGGCTTCCCAGGTACTCCTTCCGTTACACCCGTCACCTCTGAAAACAAAGCCTTGTTCTAGCTAATGTGAACGAACGAGAAGCATTGGTAAGAGTAGCTAGGCGTCCCAGGTACTCCTACCATTACACCCGTAACTCTGAAAACAAAGCCCGTTTCTAGCTAAGGTGAACAAACGAGAAGCATTGGTAAGAGCCGCAAGGCTTCCCAGGTCATCGTACCTTTACACACGTCAACTCTGAAAACAAAGCCATGTTCTAGCTAAGGTGAACGAACGAGAAGCAGTGGTAAGAGCAACTAGGCTTCCCAGGTACTCCTTCCTTTACACCCGTCACCTCTGAAAACAAAGCATGTTCTAGCTAAGGTGAACGAACGAGAAGCATTGGTAAGAGTAGCTAGGCGTCCCAGGTGCTCCTACCATTACATTCGTAACCTCTGAAAAGTAAAACTTTTGTTTATACTTTTGCTAAAACTTTATAGGTTATGTTTAATATATATATATATATATATATATATATATATATATATATATATATATATATATATATATATATATATATATATTTTAGTTAATTTCATTTGTGTATTTTCACTGAGGATGACGACAAAGTAGTCGTTGAAACGCGTTTGAAATAAAAAATTGTATATTTGTGATTTGTACCATATTTTTTATATTAAATTACAGGTTTAGGAGTTTCCTGACTAGTGTTTTACCTTCAGCATCTACCAGAGCTGTACTATCACCAAAGAGGTTGAAGCGCCTCTCGGCAAGTACTTCACATCTATAAATAATGTGTGTGGCAGTCTCCAGTTCTTGTCCGCAAATTCTGCACACTGGTTCATCTTTGTAGATACCCATTTTATGCAGATGTTTTCTTAGTCCACCGTGTCCCGTGAGTAGACCTGTGGCTATCCTCAATTCCTGCCTAGACAGATAGATGAGACTCTTCTGCAACCCCAAGGAAGGTTTCCTAAGGGTTAGCTTACTGTGTCTCATCCCTTCAGCCCTGATCCAGTGCTCACAGTGTCTTTCAGCCATCCACCATGGATTTGGAAATACCTACCGCCGGCTCCGGTCCAATCAGGGGAGTCGAAGACCCCTCTCTGGCCAGCACATCTGCGGCTTCATTTCCAAATATTCCCCTATGCCCTGGCACCCAACCTATCTTGATTTGATTGTACCTTGCCAGGGCTTGTAGGTTATTTAGGCACTCCCTGACTATGGCCGAGGTGACCACATGTCCGTTTAGTGCCTTAATTGTTGCCTGACTGTCGGAGAAAATAGCAATCCGGATCCCGTTTGTTCCCCTTCTCGCTATCTCTCCCAGACAGGCATTTATAACATATATTTCGGCCTGAAAGACAGAGGTATGCCTCCCCAAGGAAAAACTAGTTTTACTCTTGGGTTTTTACAATACACCCCCGCTCCAGTGCCGAAGTCCATCTTGGAACCATCTGTGTACCAGATCTGAGCTCCCGATGTTAATGTCCCTAACCATTCCATCATAGTTTGGTGGGCCTGGTCAGGTGCAAACGTTCGAGTAATGTGGTCGCTGCCCATTTCCAAGACGAGTTCTCTGACCACGCACTCGATACTCATATGTCCCGAAACATCTGGAAGGTTAGCCCAATTGTTCGAGTTGCACAATCTCCATGCCGCCAGCCTCGCCTCTCCCCTAAGGACAAGCTCAAGGGGGGGGGGGGAGGTTAAGCATTACTTCCATTGCTGCACCAGGTGTAGTTGACATCGCTCCCAGTGTGCACAGACAAGCCAATCTCTGGATAGAGCTCAGTTGAGCTCTTGTCTGTGCCTGGTTGGCCTTTGTCCACCACACCAGAGCTCCATAGGTAATCATAGGTCTTATCACCCTCAGATACATCCAGTGCATCATTGATGGCTTCAGTCCCCATATCTTACCCACCATTCTTCTCACTGTCATCAGTGCCCTTTTGGCCCTGTTAACTGTCCTCTCAAGATGTGGGTTCCAGGTGAGTTTCCTGTCTAGAGTAACTCCCAGGTACTTCACCTCCCCCACAAACTCAAGGTATTCACCAAACAAGCGGGGCATCCTGGTCGTCAGATCTTTTCGCTGTCTGGTGAAGTAAATAAGAGCAGATTTTTCGGATCTACCCTAAGGTTCTCCTTATTACACTACTCTTCAATCAGTCGTAGAGGATTTTTGATTACCTCAAGGACTGTATCAGGAAATCTGCCCAGGATCAGAACAACTATGTCGTCCGCATATCCCAGACAGAAGTACCCCTGTTCATTCAGGAGTTCAATAAGGTTGTCAACCACTAAGCACCACAACAGAGGAGAGAGACCCCCCCCCCCTGTGCACAGCCTAGACTTGTCTCCGCCCTTCTGACCTCCCCTGCCACCTCTACAGAAATGCTTCTGTTTGTTAACATGGAACTTATCCAACCACAAGTGGTTGCATCCACTCCATGACGTCTTGCACCATTTACCATCGTCTCCACTGAGGGGTTATTGAAAGCTCCTTCAATGTCGAGGAAGGCACTAATGGCACAACCTTTCTCAGCAATCATTTGCTCTATCCTACCAACCACTTGATGGAGAGCTCCCTCGCAGGATTTCCCCGGTTGATAAGCATACTGGTTCTAATGCAGTGGTTTATGGCCAAAGCACCCCCCCCCCTAATATGCCTATCAACTAGTTTTTCAAGTCCCTTAAGAACAAAGGACATGAGTGTATTAGATCTGTATCCTTTTCCTTCCGATTGGCTACCGGTGGGCTTAGGTATAAAGACCACCTTACTAGATTTCCAGGCCGCCGGCACATGCCCTAGAGCAATGCTGAGCCTGTATAATTTAGTAAGTACCAGCACCAACATATCCATTCCCTGCTGCAGCAGCACAGGATAGATCCCATCTGGACCTGGAGATTTGTAGGGTTTAAATGTGCCAATAGCCCATATTACCCTTTGTGGAGTTACTATCCTCCTTGCCACTTCCCAGTCCTCCCTCTTACCACGTCTTGTGGAGGGATTGGCAACTGGTTCAGTGTCTGCTCCCCCAAGTTTCCTCAGAGTACTGCAAGGGAAATGTGTTCTGATTAATTCTTCCACAGTTTCCCCTGCAGTTTTTGTTATATTTCCCAGTGGGGTTCTTAGCATCCCCACCGGGTTAACTGGCGCCCTAGAGCACTTTATGCAGTCGTGCCCCTTCCCGAGTTTTGTCAGTCTCTTGACAAAACTCCTTCTAGGACTTCCTGCGTGCTTCTCTAATTGCCCTGTTGTATTCGGTTAGTGTTTTCCTATACTGGTCCCACTCCCCGTTCTTTTTTGCTCTATTAAAGAGTCTCCTGGTGGTCTTCCGAAGTTTGGCTAACTTCTTATTCCACCATGACGGATCCAGTACCTTTCTACCCTCACTGAGAGGGCAGTTATCAGTAAAGGATTCTACTATAGCCTCGCCAACCAATGTGGCAGAGTCTTCTAGCTCTCTCCTCCCACCATACTCCAATCCAGCCTCCTCAATTCGAACACCCAGGTCCTTCCTGTAGGAGTCCCAGTCTGTTCTTCTTGGATCCCTGGTTGGCCGAAGCATGTCTTGATTGAGGGAGATATCATACCTAATATTTCTGTGGTCAGAAGAAGATGGTTCATTGGCTATTGGTATGCCAATTTAGTACATACCTAGCCATCTGGTTCGATGCCACCGTAATGTCCAGGACCTCCTGTCTGGCCCTAATGACAAACGTCGGCTCTTTCCCCTGATTTAAGACTAGTAAATTCTTAGAGCTAAGATAAGCTAAAAGTTCCTCACCTCTAGTGTTGGTACCTGTACTTCCCCACGAGGTGTGATGGGAGTTAGCATCCATCCCCACCAGCAGCTTCTAATCCACAGCCCCGCAGTGCTCGACCAGCCTCCTCAGCTCTTGTGTTGGTAGATCCCCCGCGTAGTCAAAGGGAAGATATGCCGTTGGCAGGATCAACCTCTTCATCCTCCCCTCCGCCCGCAGCTCCACCATCACTGCTATCAAGTCCCTGCAGCAGAGGTCCGTTAGTACAAAAGCACTCAACCCCCTCCTAACAAGAATACACGTCCTGGGAACACCGGAGTTCTTATCATACAACAACTTACCTCCAGATGTCGCCAGCCAGCATATTCGTCCTCCAGAAATCCATGGCTCCTGGATGAGAACCAAGTCCACCTCTCCCCTGTCCAGCATCCTACACACGACAGCACTAGCCGCCCTGCTATGCTGTATGTTCACTTGGAGGAACTTGATCATCGTTCTGCTTACTTAGCAGTTGCCTGGGTCCTCCCTTTTCCTAACAATCACCTTCCAAGTATCCTGAACTATCCCAGGGCTCTGGGTTTTGACCACCTTCAGGATCTCTTCCGGCTCCTTGTCATTGTAGGGTTTGGGCGAAGGGTATCGCCGTATGTTCCCGAAGACACTGCAGCACCCCCCCCCCCTTGTCCCAGCTTCACTTTCTTCTTTCCTAACTCCACTGGAGAGAGATTGGACGTCGAGCTCCTAGGCCTTTTGGACGTGCTGGGGTTTGGTGCTCTTGGTTGATTGCTTCCCTGTTGCACCTCCCTTCTCACAACATCCAAGCCCTGGACATTGACAAGCTCGACTCGGTTTTGACCTCCCCTTAGTTTTGTCAGGAAATTTGGCCCTCCCGCTGCTTTCGCCTGTTCTCTTCGGAGCCGCCTTTTGGCCGCTCCACTCATACGCTTTCTCCGTAAAGACAGCGTGCTCAACTCTACAGCCATTTCACCGGTTTCTGCAGTCGGCAGCTTGAAAGCCGCCCCCGCACCCCCAGTGATGGTTGCCGTTGACACATCTGCTACAAACTCACGGTTTGCCGTCTCATTGGCTCCCACTGTTTGTGCAGTCTCAAAATCAGTCTTTTTTTTACTTGTTTGGTCCATTAACGTCCCACGCGTATGGGGGAAATAACGGTCGACCAGAGCAGAGCCCCCACTGCCCTGGGGGCAGCATACAATGAGGTTTTGTCTGTATCCTCAAGGGGATCGTGTGCGACTGCATTTTATACCCTGCAGCCATTCATCCTTCAGCACGATGCCTTCCACCTTGGATTTGGTATTCCGTCACTGACCTTGAAGCCTACCCCAAGTTCAGGACATTATTAACTGTTGCTCATGGAGCGAACAGCCTGCTTTACTCTCTTTTATTACAACTGTGTCGTTAGGGTAGTTTCCCGCCCATACTTCACTGCCGCATTGCCCTTGGTTCACCTGGGAGGTGAGAGTAGCATTGTGAAGACTTAATTCCCAACTACCCCAGTCTCCCCAGCCAGAGCAGCTATTTCTACCACACCCAACCGGTTGACTGACGAGGAGGGATAATTCCTCACCTTTGAACCATTGCCTTGGTCCAGGCCTGCTTATTCAGAAACCTTCCGGAATCCTTATTCACAAGTAACCTACATATCTGTAGGCCGTTCCACTACCCGCCCGGTTGCTCAGGCCAGCTAGCCGGGTTGAAAAGATTACTTCCGTCTTGTTCGATTTGGATGTGATCATAATTACAGTGTATACCTAAATGATTTAAAAGTTACCTATTAATATAATAACAAATGCCATTCCCAGATGCACTACGCTGGTTTACCTTTCTATTTGGGCTATCTTTAATTTACTACAATGTATAATTACGTAGTAACTTTTTTTAACAGTCACAAAACAAATGTTCAAATGATAAGTAGCCTGTATACTTGAGCCAGCTAAATATATTTCATCATATGTTTTTTTTCAATAATTATTGACCTAATGGCAATTTAGACATGTATGGATAATTAGTATTTGTGAAATACTTATGGAATGTAGCCTACGCATTTTTATCCAGTAACCTTCAGTCGCAAACAGTATTGCTTTCTAATTTATATTACCTATATATTTAAATAAGTACATCACCTGAATTAGTATTTTAAAAAATTGAAAGTATTTTAAAATGTTATAAGGAAAATCAAATTTATAGTTAGTAAAACAAAATATTTCCGAATAAATTCCTAAAAAAAATCTGATACTATTTTAATTAATGTAAAATGATTGTAAGTAGCTATGATAACGTCGAAGAGGAAATGTGGCTTAAAGGACCAAATGTTTTAAAATGCATACTAAAATTTTACGTTTTAGTATCACAAAGCATTTATAATCGATGTATATGCCAAGCTTTATTTATTTCTTGGAATACACTAACACACTTAATTTCTGTTATAACGAATACATAAACGAAATATCATCGGGTCATGTTTTTCCCGATTCGTGAAGCATACGTAAATTTACTTCTAGGAAAAAACAATTGGTTGCAAGATGGACAAAAATTGTTAACTGCAGCTAGTATAGCTATTTACTATATCAGTTTATGTAGTAAATAGAGAATCAGCCTAAATGAAAATGGGATAAAAATGCGTAGGCTACATTCCATAAGTAGTTCACAAATATATATCCCTTTTTTGTGGCTGTTAAAAGAAGATACTACGTAATTATACAATGTAATAAATAAGGAGAGCCCAAATAGAAAGGGATAAACAAACGTAGGCTTCATTTACTATGTAGTGTACAGAAAACTATCATAACATTTTTAGTAAAAGTTGCTTTGATATGCTTATTACATATGCAAAAATTATCATATCCATAATAAATAAAAAATTATTAGGTATTTTCAATAAATTATTGTACTATTTGGCTTTCCCAATATTGTAGGAATTCTTTCCCACTCCTCAAGAACTTGTTACGATTCTTATAGTGTTCTTCGCTTATCCCATAACATAGGTCGCGACTGCACTTCCAATAATTACCTTCTCTTCGAACGACTTCGTGTCCGCGGTACGTTGAAAAACCAATCGATTTGATTTTCTGCAGTACGAACTGAAGGTGAGAATGAATTAGGACTCAGCATTTGCATTACTCAGCTTGTTACACCCTCCGCCGTACAACGCATCCGCGTCCGAGTGGCACCAAACCAAGGTCGCTGAATGTGCGTTGAACTCTGTAATTGGGACACTACCTCGTGTTTGAATTTAGAACTCATTCGTCCGAGAAGTATTCGTACGGATTTCACCGTAAGGCAGTTGTCAGTTAGGAGGGTCATCGGAACCTTCTGATGAAATTGACATTGATAACTCTTGCATAATTGATAACTAAAGTGTCAGTAAAATTCTTTACCCCGACTGTATTTTGTAATCATCTGAGTACAAATTGAAAACAACAATCCGAATTCGCCAATAGATGTCGGCATATGTTATATAGTTTAATGTATCATTAATTTTAAAAAATCTTAACATTTCGCTTTGCGGTAGAATACGCAGTTTTTAAGTTGCCCCCTTAAGGTATAACAAAGTATGCACTGAAGTTACTTGACAATTGATAATTATGGAGAAATATTAAAATTGTCGAAAAGTAATAAACAATCTACTTTACTATCACATAAATACTCAGATTTAGTCTCTATTTGAGTCTTTTTTATGGTTCTTACACTTAAAACATAAGTTTTAGAGTGGTAAAAATTTAATATTTTCTACGGGGGTGAACAAACCTAAGCACATTCCCCCCTGGCCCCGTTGTAGTTCTGGCCCCCTCTTGACACAATCCTGGGTGCGCCCCTATATATATATATATATATATATATATATATATATATATATATATATATATATATATATATATATATATATATATATATATATAATAACCTAAGTTATTTATAATATAACTTTTCCTTTAGGTTATATATTTAATTACCTTAACACTCTCTAGTCTGACCTTCAGGTTTCTAATTAATTAACACCAATATCAAATTTAACATCACTTGCATTTATTCTTTACATTAATTTAATTAATACACATTATACCCATTTACCTTAATACTATTTAGTGACAAGATTGATTCCTTAACTAATATTACAATTACAAAAAAACAAAAGTGGACTCTTGAGGCTTTAGGTTATTAAAATAATGTTTAATAATGATAGTGCTATTTTCTCTTTCTCTGGGGTCGTTATTATGGATCTTTTTATAAATTAGAACGGGGTGACAAAAATTAGACTATTATTTTATACTATTTACTGTTTATAAAGCTTTGTTGGTAAATTTTAATGTAAAAAGAAAGTACTTATTGTTTGTTGATTTCATGGGATCTTGACCGTTGATATTGCTTCGATGCACTTTCACATAACTAACTTATTTTTCTTAGTTCTTTACTAAATTATTTACGTCGCAACTTTTTAAATTATACAAATACAAAAACTACAATTCCCTTAATTCTATTAAACAAATTTTAAAAGTTATTAACATTGATGAAACTTGGTCCACCCCACCCCCCAATAAGTCTGCCCTCTTCTGAAGTTCCTCCAAGACTTCCCTCGATCACTTCTTGTTCCAACCGCATCATCTCTCCCCCCTTACGTATTTTAGTTAATTTGGTTATCCCCACACCCATTCACAAAGAGCCTTTTCTAACGGTATAGTGTTATTATAACCCAGGTATTTTGGTCCTTAGAAAGTCCTATCTTAAAATAGTTGAACCCTTCTTTTGTCAAGGGTTCCCACAGCCCTTTATGACAACACTTGAAATATAATAAAGGTTAAGAACTTTGTCCGTAATTTTAGTAACAATTCTGGTCGCTTAATATTTCTTCTGACTATTTTTTCTTTTTTTGGATAAAAACTGAATTTATTCTTTAGCCTCACGTTATATATATATAATATGCTGATACGTATTCCTTCACGAATGGAAAAATATAATGAATGGTTATTATCTGGAGTACATCCGTTCATTCTGCAATGCATAAAATCTCAGTTCCGACTTTTCGCTAGAATCTCATCTAGCATTGACGAGATGAACCCAACAACAGTTGATATACTCAAGAAAATAACTATTTTTCGTATTTTTGCATCCGTATATATATATATATATATATATATATATATATATATATATATATATATATAATACGTTTTCTTGTTTAATAATTTAAAACAACATAGGTTATTCAAATACAAGAATATTTATTCAAAGCTTCTATATATAAATCTCTATTTTCTAATGCTCTTCTCATATTACATTATTAGTCACACAGATGTTTCTAGCTTCAGACATTTTTACACGTGGCTCTTTCACTCCTAAATTAAGTAAAAGAACATAACGCTACTAACCGCAGTAATGTGAACCGGCCCACAGTAATGTGAACTGTTGTTTGTATTGCTATAATTCTGGCGTGTCTGCTATTCTCCTGATACTTTAAAGCAGTTTGCAGCTAGCGTATGCGTATAAAATGCATTTTATCTAACACGCATGATTTGTTTAAATGATGACTACGTAACATCCCGAATTTCGTCCATATTTCACGCTATTATTAATGACACAAGATACCCAATTCAAAGAAAATTTGGACAATCTCTTAATTCTAAAATAATCTCTACGCTCAATTACCTATCATTAATTTTAAACTATTGTCTATAGACAGGTACACAAATAGACTGTTATCAAAATGAAGGGCAAATGTTTAAAACCTTTTGTTCTTATTTTAAAGTAACGTGTAGTAAAAGAACTTATACATTTAGAAATAATACTTTATACACTGAGACAAAAATTTTGTAGTAACACTAACTTATTGGACATTTTAGGCATTTTTGAAAATACTACAAAACTATGAAATTTATTCAACTTTTTTATCAAAATAAAGTTAATTGAATAAGTTTTATAAATAATGTAGCCTACTCTTATTACTTATTAGGGTATATTTTACAAAATTGTTTAGACTTTTGATAATGGGTAACAAAATTTGGAAAAAGTAAATTACCGACATTATGTAGTCTATGTATAAATTCCATCTCCTATTTGTTTACACTTAGTATATGATTATATCATATTGAAAACTATAACAGATAAGCTAGAAAAGAGGAAACAACGCTGAACTAAACGTTTTTAAATACATTTTACGCGATACGAATTATCAACTTCGTGTCAAGTTAAGAAATATAGCGCTGTTCAGATTTTTAAAACAATTTTTATTGTTAATGAACAAGACTGTCACAGAACATTGGGAAAATCGATGTTTCAATTAAAAATATGAGGAATTGAAAATCCACATGTTTATACTCGACTTAGTTTAAATGGGGTCTACGAGACACAGACCTAACCTCATGCAGATTTGAAGAAAACTTAAAGAATAGTATTACTTATTTTCCTAGGATTTGGTTAAGATATGTTGACTATGTTTTTGCGATCTTTAATAGCAGTAAATGTAATGTTGATGGTTTTGTAAACCAACTTAATAGTATACATAGTTCCATTAAGTATACTTATGAATTAGAAACTATTAATCGTTTACCATTTTTAGATATTCTGTGTATTAAAAATCATGAAAAAATTGAATTTGATATTTATAGGAAACCTACTAACAATAACAGATATATTTTAAATAGTTCCAACCATTGTTATACACATAAAATAGCAGCATTTAACAGTTTGGTTAACAGAGCTATCAATGTACCACTTTAGTCCTAGACGATTTTATAAGGAAATTAATTATATCAAAGGAGTGGCTAGATATAACGATTTTGATACCAAAATTATAGATAATATTGTTAGAAAACAAAGATTAAAATATGTTTTGAACACAACTACCACTCTTCAAAAAGAAGTTAAAAAATGTAATTTTATTAGTTCACCTTTCGATAATATTTTAACAAAAGGGTTAGACTCTATTTTTAAAAAGGTAAATGTTAAGATAGCCTATAAAACTCAAAATAAACTCAAGCATTTATTATGTAACCCGAAAGATAAAATTCCAATGTTGGAAAAATCAGGTATTTATAAGATAATTTGTAGTACTTGTAACGAGATGTATATAGGTCAAACAAAAAGAAAAATTGTAACCAGATATAAAGAACATCTTGCCCATATTAAATATGAAAGACCTGAAAAATCAAGTGTAGCAGAACATGTCCTTAGTAATCAGCATGATTTAGATAAAAATGTTATTTTAGCTAAATGTATAAACTCAAAAAAGTTACTTAATAGTTATGAAAGTGTTTTTATAGTCAAATCAAATTGTAAATTAATGAATGCAGATGAAGAACCTATTCCTTACTCACCATTATATACTTTACTTAAATAGCTTTCTTCAAATTACGATGTTTTAATCTAATTACTTTTAGTTTATTAATTGTTATTGCTGTAGTTTTTATTACATATGTATTATTATAATGTAATTTTTGACATAACCTATTGGGTTCCTGATGGCCGATCGTTATTTGTCGGTCGAGGGCGGAGAGGGGGCGGAGCTTACCTCACGCCTATATATAGCGACCGCGGAGAACGATTGGTATCATTCTAGTTTGTAACTTCTTGTGTGCTAGATTGTGTTTTGTAACAAGACCCTCTGATGATGATGACATGGTCATCGAAATGTACATAAGGGTTTAATCTTAAGTAACTTGTTTTATTTGTTATTTTTTATTATTTTTGTGGTATTGGGGTTCTTTTCAATATTTTTATTGTAATATATTGTACCACTGAGCTCTTGATATTGTGTATACTAGATTACATATTATATCATATCACATTGAGGAAGGCGCTGCATTCTTTGGCAAATTTGTAAAAACGACGCAAATATAATACTACCCCTAGCCACCCTCCAGAACAACCAACAAGCACTTTATATGTCCCACAAATATAAGGGACTTTCCATTCGGACCACCCTGAATTTCAGCCAAATACCAAAATGCCTGCTTCCCATAACCCCAACCGCCGCCATTGCCGCGAAAAATCCCAAGCAGATGCTACATCCACACTGATTTCCTCACAGGATAGGTCCCACCTATGATAAATACAGACGGCCGCTGTCCCTACTGGCAGCATAGGTAACGCTGTGAATAAAATGTAGGCCTACATATTATTACTCTGCTTCAAAGTTTTGCTTCAGATGACGCAGGGGCACATCCCGAGTTTAGCAGCTCATCTCCAACGGATGTACTCTGTGAATGTCCATTACAGTTTCTAGTAAGCAGCAGAAGAATTGCATGTCCCTCCCAACATAGCCTCACTAAAAATATAATCGTAAGATAATATCCCTCCTCATCCCTAACATGAGATACATATCCTGTATTATAGCACCCAGGGCTATATCTTATCCTAGTCCTGCATGATCTATAGCTATAACTAAAATTTTGAAATGTTGACCTAAGCCCAAATTGACTTGAAATTTTTTTATATTACTTGTTAAACAGTAGTTTAACAGAATACCAATTTTCCTATTGAGTTAAAGAGAAAGTTTCGTATTAAGAGAAAGTATTACCTATTACGAATTTTTCAGATTGGAAATACTTGCAACAGTTTTTAGTTAATATAATTGAGAATGTCTATATGAGGACCTTTTAATGTACATTTATTTTTATGAACCGATACGTACTTTTCAGATTTTTAAAAATTGTTTCGGTCTTTGAGCCTTTAATGTTACGTAAGAACAAAAAACATATTTTCTATTGTCAAAAAGGATTTGTGAGGTTGGAACGGAACTTGATGAGGGCAAAAAAGGTTCTACGGAGAATAATAGCCTTTTACGACACTTGTTGAATTTAAGACACCAACTGTCAACCCTTGTCATCAGTTGAAAAATTGGTAAGAGTTAGGTAAGAATTTATAGATACGTCATTAAAAAATTAACACTCACTCAAAAAATCATTGCCGCCTGTGCTCCGGGCTCCAAAAACCATAAATTGAGTGACATATCTATAACGAAACTGCCCAACCAATTCATGAAATCAGCGGCCCATAGCTCATCAGTCTTTGGATGAAAACTTTTCCAAGTGTATTCTCCTAAATATAATTCTATATTTGGAGAAGACATTTTACCAATTTGCCGCCTCGTATCTCTTTTTATTTTAGCCCAGTCTGATTCATTTCCCTGTGTGTGCACACTATGATCATTTGGATTCAAGAAGTTATACGTATGGTTCACGGTAAAATGCTCAAAATCAGCCAAATGTAATGCTCTTGTATTGATATCTTTTTCGGCTTGCGTAATTATTGTTGTACCGAGCTTAACATATTCCGTATGTTTAATGTGTGTGCATCTCGTGTTTCGACTACTTTCAGAAAACATTTCTTTGTGTTCCTTTGGATACCGCATACAACCCATCTTGTTTTTGTTAATCACCCTCTGTTATATTTTCGAAAGCTCTTTTATCTACTTCAACGACGATGTTGACGCGACCCAACTCGCTCATATCAACCAAACCAGTAACAGACCCCGAAAATCGCTTATAAGTCGTTGCAGTCTTATCATTTAACCCCGTTTCTCTAATTATTGTATTATCCGCGTATTTCAGAATCCAGCCCACTAAAACTAATACAATTTTAGACATTGAGATGGTATAATTTGCAAAAATAGTTCCATTTCGAATTGAATCTTTCCTCCGGCAGGTTCTATTATTGAATCGAATAATCCGTTCAGATCCTTTACATAGAAAAGAAATACTGTAGATTTATACACTTTATAAACACTGGATACTAAAATTGATTTGTTCAAAAATATGTTTTATAATAATTACAGAACAGTTAATAACGGGTTGAAAAAGAAACAGACTGAAGTTTATTGACTGAAGTTGATTTCCGGCGATAATATTTGTGAAAATATACCACAATAGAAAAAATGTACAATATTAATTATAATAATTTGTAAAATACTTGCCATTTGACTGTATTGATTAATAGGCTAGTTTAGCCTATTAAATAAATTAATAAATGAATTATACCTTCCTGGTTTAAATAGTTTTCACATTTTAGTTTCCAAAAGGAATAGACAGGTTAAAAAAGAAACAGACTGAAGTTGATTAGACTGAAGTTGATTCCCGGCGATAATATTTGTGAAAATACAACAGAAAAAATATACAATATTAATTATAATAATTTCTAAAATACTTGCCATTTGACTGTATACGTGGATTGCCTGATGGACAGATTATTTGCTTCCAAATTAGCCGGAACTTTATACCTTCCTGGTTTCAATAGTTTTCACATTAAAATTCCCAAAAGCCTCTTGATGGGGCAATGGTTCATAACACAAAGGTCGGCAGTAGTGTTGTATTAACTGCGAAAGGGCCTTACAGTTGTATTGTTCTCCGTAGAAACCTTTTTTGCTCCCAACCAGAACCGCTCTACCCGGTTTGGGAAAATAATATTGGAACAGTTTTATTGAAAAATGTGGTTATATTTCTATATTTAAAACTAGAAATAATACAAATGTTTATCTTACACAATTTCTTTCTATGTGTTTTTTTGTTACTAAAAATATTAAAAAATCTCTAAAGAATTTTACGAAATTTTCATAATTTTTAACCAGCGAGTATAAGATATTAGGAGGTATGGTAGATTGTCTTGCGTATAAATAATTGATCACGAAACTGGTGATTGAACGGGTGCAGACTACTCAGCCATAGTGATTGACCTGCTACGCAATGCTTTGCTCCTGGGATTTGTATGTGGTTTAAGAACGTGAATATATTAAGATGGACTTACAAAATCATTTTTAATCCACTTAAACAATAATATCACTTTAATAATCACTTTATGATTAATAAGATTCACCGAACGTAATGGACTACAAAATTCAAGAAAAAAAGATTACAAAATCAGTTTTTTTCTTTGTCCACATTACCACGCCTTTATTCAACAGGGATTCCTTATACCAAACCTTCCAAACATGAGTCTAAAGGGGGATAAATAAATCATTGTATATGGATCGATAGATCAAGTGGAATTACCCTCTACCCGGTTTGGGAATAGCATTATTGAACAATGTAGTACTATTTATTTCTATTTAAAACTAGAAATAATACAAATGAAACTGGTTCATCTTACACAATTTCTCTCTATCTATTATTTTTTTGTTTCTAAAGAAAAAAATCCTCTAAAGAATTTTACGGAAATTTGCATAATTTTCAACCAGCGAGTATAAGATATTAGGAGGTATCGTAGATTGTCTTGCGTAAAAATAATTTATCATGAAACTGGTGATTGAACGGTTTATTGAACGGGTGCAGAAAACTAGTCCATAGTGATTGACCTGTTACGCAAAGATTTGCTCCTGGCATTTGTAAGTGGTTTAAGAACCTGAATATATTAAGATAAACTTACAAAACCAGTTTTTTTTTAATCCGCCTTACCACGCGGATAACAATTCAACAGGGATTCCTTATACCAAACCTGAGTCTAAAGGGGGATAAATCATTGTATATGAATCGATAGATCCAGTAGAACTTTAAAGACTCCGTGTTCAATGAATGATTGTACCCTAACTGAAAATTCATGAATCAACCGCTGTATATAATTTTTCTGAATTTTGTAGTCCATTACGTTCGGTGAATCTTAATTAATCACTTTTACAATAGTTTATGATTATCCGAACTTCAAATTTTGTAAATTTGTGGAAACTTACGACACTAATGAAGATCGCCACAAAGCGATCGAAAACCTTCTGTCTCAGCAAGTTCGGATAGTCATAAACTATTGTAAAAGTGATTAATATATATATTTTTGTTCTTTTGAGTATAAATAAACCTTTCATACTTAGGTACGCTTCAGCAAAACACAATCTCTGGTACTTCTTTGTGACTCATGTAGAGAGAGACTTTATCTACGATAAAACTAAATCTACCCACTCGTGTACGGTCTCTCCATACAAGTGCAGTTTATTAAGAACATATTTTACCATGTCCTTCTTGCATAACTTTACATGACACGTTAATTATTTGTAGACTATGTAGACTACAAACATAAACAAATCGAAACTTCTTAATTATTAAAATTTTGTAAAACCCAACGTTAAAAATAAAGTTTTAGAAAATTTGTACTCAGTGTGTGTGTCTGTTGTGCGTGCGCGTGCGCGCGCGTGTGTTTGCTATGTGAGTGTGCACTTATGTGCGTGTGTGTTTGCTTTTTTGTGCGTGTAAGTGTGCGCGTGTGTACGCGCGAGTGTGTGTTGTGTGCATATGCGTGTGTTTGTTGAGTGTCTGTGCTTGAGTGCGCGCGCGTTTGTTGTATGATTTTTGTTGTGTGTGTGGTGTGTGAGAGAGAGAGAGCACGAGTGTACTAAGGAATCTTTTTCAGTGGTTTTTGGAATTTTTATATTTATATCTCATGAAATTTATAAAAGTAACATATTCATTCAAAGAGTGAGTCAATCCGCCATGCTCTGCAGAAAGTTGGGCATCATAGCATTTGTTAAGAACTGGTATTTTGGAGTAGCAAATTACACGCTAGTTAGGAATGCCTATCAGAAAACCTTATCTCCTCATGATAAGCTTTGTATTGGAACCTGTAGCGTTGTTCGGTTGAGTAATAGAAAATAAGCTATCAAATGTTAAACAATGGCGTTGACTATTGTTCTATAAACAAGCAACTACTGTTACCATTAGAGTAGATTATTCTCCTTTGTTCAACCAAAGGTTTTTTAACCATAAGAAATATTTTTCTTTAATTTTAAATTTCAATTCTTTTCAACCATCTAATACTTTTTGTAGAAATTTTGTAAGCAAGATAGACCAATATGGTAATTTTAATGAAAAAATTAAATTGTAACTAACAATTTAGTTTCGTTTTAGAACTATGGAGTTACGTTCTAGTAAAGATTTAACATTACAGTATTTTCCTGTTTTTGTTTTCATAGCTCTGGGTTAAGAATTAGTAACACAATTATTTTACTTCTAACAATAAAGAAATGCATTGCAATAAATAAACAATACAACAATAAATAAATAAATGAAATTGCTATGACTAAGAAAAAAACCCTGATTACTTGAAATATTACTACTAGAAAATGAGGACCAGCTTAGTTGTAGAACAATGAATATTCTAGAGTGGTTACTTGGTGAAAAGAAAAGATAAAATGTTGAAAAACAATAGCCTACAACTCAAGGTTTACACTGCCTGTTTCTAACCATATATACTGTGTATATATATATATATATATATATATATATATATATATATATATATATATATATATATATATATATATATGGCTATTTTAAACTATTTTTCACTCTAAACCGATTACGATGATTCTTGAATTATTTCCGAGTACAGACTTTCCAGTTAAGGATCGAACAACCATACTTTATAGGGTGTTTTTCCCAAACGCTGGTAAAGGATTCACTGCTTTTCTCTGTTTCTTTGCATCTGTTCTATTTTTAGTCACAATAGTTATTGTAATCTCTTGCAAAGGACTGTAAGTATAAATTAGGTACAATTGTTTCTTTAGTTTTCGGTTACTCCTACTTATTTTTCTTCGTAACAAAGGTAAAACAATGACCTAGCATTAAGTAATTATAGATCTCAATCTTTTTAAACCCATTTTATAACACTTTTATGTATAAAATTCAAATTTTCTATACAAATTGACAGACAGGCTGATTGATCGACCTATTAGGACCCGTTAGAAGTCACTGAAATTAAAATATTTTTATTTAATACTCTCGCTGCAACCTTATCCTTATCTACGTCCTTCATGAAAATAAATATACAAATCGGCTTGATGTGCAGTATGATTTCAGAGTCTAAGTGCCAAGTATGGAACCTAACATTTCTGAAATCATGAATTCACAGGACAGATTCAACTTATTCCACTGAAATTATTGTTAAGTTGTGAGTTATTGCAATTGCATTGTGTGATAATTTTTAAACACTTAACTGCGGTGGAAGCCTATCGGCTTTCAAGTGGAGGTTTCTAGGGAGCGGCTAAAGCCTATAGGCTTCTCAGGTTCACATTCGTTACATGTAGGGTTTACGACTGCAGTTATTTCTTTAGTTTGCTGTTTCTCTTGCAGCGTGGTGGGTGTGTACGTGTATTTCTTGTGTAGCAATAGTTTCCCAATTCGCTTACCAAAGGACGGTATATTATTCGTTTGTTTTTGTAAATAAATAGTGTTAGTTTTAGTGTTTTATCTCTGTAAAATAATGGCTGGTACATCTAGGGACATGGTTTTAAATGTAAATATTGCTTTGAACGATGTTGGTGACTACTCCGAGACTAGTTCCGGTGATGAGTCCAGTGACATTGATGCTGCCGATCTAGATTGGTGAACCTATATCTACAGACAATGAAAGTGAGTCAGATGATGATGATTCAGACAATTACAACCCTACTTGGTGTCATTATAACACTATTGGTATGAGAGACATACCATTTACTGATATTTTTGCATAATTTACTATATATAACAATAAATAGGCAAAAAGTGTAATTTTTTTACAATGGTATCTTCTAGCGGTACTGTGAAAGCCACAGGCTTCCGATAACTGTGACGTCATAATATTAACTGAAGAGCATTCAAAATGTTTTTTTTTCTTCTGATAAATTATTTATTTCATTATTATTTACGATATATGACAATAAATAGTCATGAGTAAAATTTTTCTTACAATGTGACCTTTTAGCACCGCTACGGAAGCCTATTGGCTTCCGAAAATTATGACTTCATATTATCACCTGAAAAGCATTGAAATTATTTTTTTTCTGAAAACTGTCTTTTTTCATTAAATTAAATAAAAAAATTGTAAAAAAAATTTCAGGACCGGTAAAAGGTATGCTCCAAGTTCCGCTGCAGCGAACGTGTTAATTATTAATATTCTTATTATATTACTATTCAATAATTTTTCTCTGTTTGTCGCAATTAAAACATACTTGTGGATCTTATTTTTACTTCATTAAGGTAGGACGTGAGCTGAGACGCAGGCGTCGGCAGGAAACTATGCAGCAATATTTCCCAACGGCGCCGCGTCAGCTGAGGCGAATGCATGTTTGTGTCTGGCACACTCGTGGGCCGGTATGTTACAGTTTGTAGCACTGACACAGATTTGACGACACGTGCCACGCAACTAGGGATCCAAGATGTCGTTAAATCTCAACAGTAGCTCACTTACTGTACCTAAATCTTGTATTTTTAAAATCTCTAATGCCACACATGTTTCGACATTTAGGTTGCTATAGTCAGTAATAGACAAACACTGAACCGTAGTTTACATATTGTACTTATCTCTTATATTTGATGTCGTTAAATCTCAACAGTAGCTCACTTACTGTACCTAAATCTTGTATTTTTAAAATCTCTAATGCCACACATGTTTCGACATTTAGGTTGCTATAGTCAGTAATAGACAAACACTGAACCGTAGTTTACATATTGTACTTATCTCTTATATTTTTAAAATCTCTAATAACTCTGTGCGAGTTACATGTGCTATACGATGTGACTCATGAAGGTTATAGCAAGAAAACGTATAAAGACTTTGTGGGCCAACATAGCCATGTGTGTGTTTCGTTTTTTTCATATATTCACTCTGCTACACACATTTCACTCGAATTTTGGAAACGATGCATATCAGAATCAAATCCTCAATTTCCATATCGGATTCAAATGAGTTGGTTTAGGTATCTTCCATTTTTAAAGCAAAAATGGTATAGCCTACGTGTGCCGTGTGCTACGTCTCAACACGCGCTGATAAAAGATTCGTGTGTTTCGAGTCTTGCTCGAGTGTGCTGCATCGCCTGTGTCTCAGCTTACGCCCTGCTTAACTCCTTCTTCCAAACAATATATTAATATAAAAATTTCAATGAATTTTGCATATACTTACAAACTTTAACACGTTGGTAGACTTACTATTTGTTAATCACTTAAACAATAGTTTATGACTATCCGAACTTTGAATTTAGTAAATTTGTTGAAACTTACTAAGACAGGACGTTTTCGATTGCTATGTGCCGATATTCATCAGTGTCTTCTGCTTGGAGATGTTGGGTCAATCGGTGACGGGTTTAAAGGTAGGTTTTTGATAGTATCAAAGAGTATGTGTGATTTGTATTGTGTTTGTTCGTTTAATATGTTTGTACTTCGTGTTTTTGTGTGTCTGTAAATTTCATATTCTTCTAGTGTGTTGAGATGTGGTCCTTTTTTGTTGATGTGTAGGATTTCTAGGTTATGGTAAATGTCTGTGAATTTGTGTCCTGTATCTTTTATGTGATTGTAAAATGTTGAGTTGGTGTTCTGTTTGTGGTCCTCGACTCTTTGTTTAAAACTGCGACTTGTTTGTCCAATGTAGAATATGTTACATTCGTCGCAGTTCAGTTTATATACGCCTGGTGCTTGTAGTTTATCTTTGTTGTTGGTGTTGTGTTGTATTTTGTATTGTAATTTGTTATTTTTTTTGTATGCTATTTTGTAACCTATTTTTTGAAATTTGAGGGCTATTTTGTTTGTTGTTTTGTTTATGAATGGTAATGTGATTATTTGTTTTCCCTGTCTGTAGTGTTAAGTTTAGTGTTGTTTTGTATTTTGTACCATAGTTTTTCTATTATTGTGGTGTATCCTATTTACTATTTGTAGGCTATCTTAAATAAAAATAAATTATTTCTTGAATGTAGGCCTACTTGTAATAAACTTGTGCTACCATCAGAATTATTATCATATGTATGAACAGTTTCCACCTTAAAGTATATGGGTAGGCAAACCATAAATTACTCACTAATAACTAATATAATCTAACTAAAACTATTTTTCGTGTAATCTACAATTTAAGTTTACTAATTTGAGGGGTCCTTCTCAATTTGAGGGGTACCTTGAAAAAACTTTGCTGGGAACCACTGTTATAGGAGCACCGTAAAAGGATTTAGTAAAATTTATTTTTAACGGGTAAAAGTGCAAAAACGTCCACAGGAGCGGATGTTTGCGTTTTATCTCATACGACGTCAAGATGTAACAAGATCTAAATGCCTACAAAAACTTTGAAAATATTTTGGAAAAATGCAACCTGAATTTGAGAAAATTTTCGAATTGTAACTAATGCAGATCAAACAGATCCCAAACAGATCATTTATCCCACAATGAGGCGCAGGGGTAGTTGTAGGAAAAGCGTTTCGGCCAAGATATATCATTATTTGTGATTAAAAATTGTAGCGACTCCATTGTGGTAAACTTATAAAACGACTAACTGCTTATGAAATGCATTCGTGATGCGACAAAATAACCTGAAGCACAGATAACATTTTCAATATAAACGACGACCGGGGTGAATACCATTTCCCGCCAATTATTTAACCCGATTTATGAATATGATTTCAGTAAAGAGTGAAACGTTTAAAATAAATGCATGAGCTATCATATTGTATCAACTAATTTTAAAAATACTTAACTAAGTTAATACGTAATTGCTTACTTGCTGACATGTTTCAAAAGAATATACGGACGGATGTGCCCAGCGACACTTGTGACCATGATGAAATATGCGACAGTTGTGACCAAGCTACCCCAAATATACCATGGATTGGGAGACCCACATTATTTCCTGCATTAGGTCTGATTATAGCCTCTCTGATTCCCATCACACTTTGCCCAGGCTTTGGACTGGCTAAGTGATAGAAAACAAGTTTCACCATTACTTAGAAACACAAGTAAGTTTTCTATCATTTAAGCGTGTTTAAAATCAGCTATAAGCTTCGTCATTTTTATATTTTTTTTTTATATCATAGTTTAACATGTCAACTTCTTTTTTTTGTATTTTAATTTTTGTATTTTTGTTTGTTTTTTTAAATGAATTTCCTACTATTTACAAATATGGTGATTACTTTTATCATTATCAAGTTTGAGCTCAGTCTAACTTTTGTAAGTAGGACATAGTTAAAAGGATTTTCTCCTCTTCCCTCCAAGGTTCAACTGTAGCGTCATGTATGCGCGTGCTGCATTTTCCGCTTCAGATTTCAAACAGCTAATCAATTCTTTGATTCTAGGATTTGTTTTCCGAAGGGTGTTGTTTAGTCTGTTGTTCCATCCTTCAACAGCATTAGTTGTTCTATGACGTCTGTTGTGGCAGTTCCATAGTTAAATAGGGTAGTCAATATTTTCCAGCCATGTTTCTATGAAATAATCAAAAAACTCAGTTAGTTTTGCATTTTCTGGAGCCTGAGAGTAGATCTCCAACCAATCGTCACTAACATCATCAGGTTTAAGGAATGCAAGAGCTGCACACATTTGAATGTGAAGGCGTACTTGGTCATTGTCTTTGTAGTCGCGCGTGAGACCTACCTCCTGCTCTCTTCTCCACAGACACTTCTTCATGTGGAAATAACACCCTTTTACCACAACCAAAGGGAACACCTCTTTTAACGCTGATATCGCTGCTATTTCGAAGTCAACGTTGACAGTTCTTGGCGACCAGCTAGGTATAACTTCACATATAATTTGAAACAGCCTAATGTATGTCTTTTTTTTTATTCAGCAACAGTGCAAACGCCACAGGGTATACATTTGTTTCTTCTGGCGAACTTACAAAATCGGCGTGGATTGAATATATCTGCGAAAACTGCTTGCTTGAGCTCTTGAACGTTCCATCCATAAAAAACTCTTTTTAGAATTTCAGTCCCTCCCTTCCTCTGTTTCCACAAAACACAAAATTCATTCACCAGCGTTGTCGTCAGCGAGAAGAAAACTGCTGCTATCTTTCATTTTCAATATCTCTTTATCAAGGATGATGTATTCGCTTGTTTCGGGCTCTGTTTGGTTTCCTTGAGATTTGTACCGTTGACGATGGAGATCTCTCTTCGCCGCACGTTGAGATGGCATCTCCGTGACAAATTCATATCCTTTGTTGTGAAGTTCGCCTAATTCTTCATTATGTATTTTCGAAATAGATGTATCTTCATCTCGAGCCCTCTTCTTCGCTTTTTGAACACTTTTCTTCACCTCCAACCTTGCAACATCTAGAGCTCCACATTGATGATCGGTTTCACTCAATACCTCACCGTCTCGGCTCTTGATAGCGCCAAAACACTTTTTTGAGTTTACCTTTGAGCATCGCCAAGAAATCACACCATCCTCATTTTTCCGCTAGAAGTAATAGCAGTAGCCTTCGTATAGCGCGCACTCTTTACCCTTCGTTGTCGTAGAGAGCTCCATGGTAGTATAAACGTCACTGAATACACTATACGAACAGTCCGAATACTACCACCAAGACAACCAGGAATACTAATTAACACCAAGACAGCCAGGAGAAAGTGTCAAGTGACTGGGGCATTCGGCTTAGCAGCGTGTCAGGGTGAGGGTTGGGATTTCCAGTGTATTTTCCCCCCATCCCTTGAACCAATGTGGTCACAAATGTCGCTAGGCACAAGTGTCGCTGGGCACATCTGACGCGACACCGTTTCAAAACATCGTCCTTTTACGAAGCTAACCCTCTACTAGCGGCATCGGTTAGGTGTAAAGGCTCTAACGTGAATGGATTTATGACTGTGGAATGGGTGGGTTGTTTTGGTTGTGTGTCATATAATAGAAAATGCCGTTGGCTTCATTGTGTGTGTGGTCATTTAATACGTTTTCTTTATCTGTTGCGTAGTGTTTGTATATTTCATATTTTTCTAAGGTTGTTAGTTTTTTACTTTGTTTTAATGCGTGTAGAACATTTAAATTAGTGTGTATGTCGGTGTGTGTGTTGGGTGTTTTTTAGGTTTTTTGCGTAGCTGGATTTTGGGTTTGTTTGTTTTCCTTGGTTAATGTGTTCTTCGAAGCATGTATAGAATGACCTGCCGGTTTGGCTTATGTAATAGCTGGGACAATCGTTGCAAGTTAAATTGTAAATACCCGAGAGTTTTTATTTGTCAGTTTCTTTTTGAAAAGGTTGTATGTGCTGTCTTAAAGTGTTTGTTGTTTTGTAGAATATTTGGTAATGGAGTTTTTTGAATGTGGAAGCTGTGTTGTGTGTGTTTTTGTTGTGGTAGGTGAGGGATATGTAGGCTATTTGTTGTTATTTGTATGGTTTGTCTGCGTGGCCGTTTAATGGAGTTTATGTTATGTTGTCTATGAGTGTGTGTTGGTAGCCGTTTTGTTGAGCGATGTATTTTATGGTATTAAGTTCTTCGTCGTAGTCTTTCTGTAGCATTGGTATATCGATTAGGCGGTGTAACATATGATTAAATGCAGCGTGTTTGTGTTGTGTGGGGTGATTAGATGTATTATGTATGACAATATCGGTAGTTGTTGGTTTTCTGTATACTTTTGAATTATGTCTGGTGTTGTGTTTGGTGTTTGGTGATGGTAAGGTCTAGAAAGTTTATTTTATTGTTTTCTTCTAATTCGAGGGTAAATGTGAGGTTTTGGTGTATGGTATTAATGTAATCGTGTAGCTGTTTGATTTGCCGTTTGTTGCCATTGTATAATATTAAAATGTCATCTACATATCTATGGTATAAATTATTTTATGTGTGTGATTATTTTTCTGTAGAATGTATTGTTGTTCGATATGGTGTAGGAATATTTCTGCTAGGATGCCTGAGATGATGGAAGCCATTGGGAGGCCATCTTTCTGTGTGTAGAATTTGTGTTGGTATGTGAAGTAGTTTTGTAATGTGATAAGTTTGGTGAGTGTGATGATTTCATGTGTGAGTTTATGTGGAGTGTTGTTTGCTGTGAGCATATTTTGTAGTATTTGAAGTGTTTGTTCTATTGGTACATTAGTGTATAAGTTTTTTATGTCGAATGAGGCAATGGTGGAGTTGTGGGGTATGTGGATGTCTTGAATTTTGTGAATGAGGTCTATGTTATTGTGTATGAATGTGTGATTGTAAAATTTTATGTTGTCTCTGATAAGTTTGTCTATGTATTTGGCTAGCTTAGACCTATGTGATGGTGCATGTGTATGATTGATTAGTGGGCGGATAGGTGTGTTTTCTTTGTGGATTTTAGGTAAAGCATTTAATGTGGGGGTTTGGGGTTTTATTTGTTTGTTATATTTCTTCTGTTCTCTTTTCATGATTTCGTTGCATTTATTTAGATTTTTAATTTTTGTTTGAAATTTAGGTTCCCGATAGGGAGCTATTGACATTTGGATACATTAGTACAAGAATTATTATACATTATAGTCTAAAATGGATGTGTATGTATGGTATTTACGCATATTACAATTGCTGAACTCGGTAAATTTAGTCCTGCGGCTCTGCTCGAGAAAAATGAGCAATTATGTCCCGCCGCACTGTTTCAAAAATGCTGGGCACCCCTGACGTAAACAATTCCAAACTTTATTATGCAGAAAACCTATAGCCTATCTGTGACTCTTCAACATAACACTTTGAACCACAAATTTCATTTTCTACTCATTGTAAGGGGCCTAATTATCTATTTGAAATTTGTTATTTGAACGTAGTCTTTGCATTATAAATTTTTAGGGGCTATTTATTTTTTTATGATTGATGTAACTATTTATTTTTATCTTAGTCACTATAAATCCTTCAGCAAAGTAAACTATTTTGCTTTATTTGAATTGATTTAATTAAATAAATTCAAATTTAATTCAAACATAAATGATTTAAAATTATTAGACATCCGTCATTATTTTAAATTAAATTTTATTAATGTAAAATGTTATTATTCATAGGTTTTTAAATATATTTATTTCTAATTAAAATATCTTAATGAATTTAATGTAACTATAATTAAATACATGAATATTTTGTACGTAAAGTTTGATATATTTTGGGTGATATAGTTACTTTTAGCAAATACTAATCGTAGGAAATCCTGCCATTTGAGGTCCAGTCTCTTTTAAGACAACGACGCTGGGAATTAGTGGGTCGCTATTGTCAGCAGTGATAGGCAGACAAACATATGGTCGGTTGTAATCCTGCCACTATTACAAAGATGGGGTTCGTGTTGATATCTGCCGGGCTGAACATGTGAGGCGCAATTGCAAATAGTCATATCCGGTGCGCATGCGTAAGTTGGCGGCGGCAGTTGGTCTCTTCAGAGTACGTGGGTTGGGCCTTTAGTGAAAGTGGATTCCCTTATTTTTCCTTTGCCCCTTTATAGGTCTTGTTGGTCGTGTTCTTCAAAGGGTCAGAATATTTTGGTCGTTGGAACCAGATGTCGCAGTACGCATCGACCTAATACGCCTCTACCCCTACGTGGATCGGGTATATCACCTTACCATTATTAATTAAATTGGCGAGAGCGTCTCTGATTCGCAGGCTTATGATGCAATCTGTATGGGGGGCTGTTAGCACGTGTGGCTATTGTCGATTGACTCGTTGTTGTGACAGCCGGGCCAACAGTATGTAACTCTACCATGGGAAGGAGGCAGCTACCTTAGTAGGGCCCCGTACCGTCGGTTAATGTAATGGTTACCTGGATGTGTGACTTGTATTGTTTCGGTGACTGATGGCTTCTGGTAACACGTGACAGTTTCCCAAGCACATGGAACCCCTCCGTTGGATTTGCATTGAAGATTTTCTTCAAGTATAGAAATAACGCAGTATTAAATTTGTTCTTGAGATGGTCAGTTTTGCGACATTGAAATTATAAGCTACTACATTAAATTGTGTATTTTTGTCAGTAAATTTCATATGTTACAGTTCATTTTTTTTTACCCGGGTCTTGGCCCCCAGTACCCGCCCAACCAAGCTCTAGCGAGCTGCCTCCGTATCACACGCGGATGCGGTTAGTATCCCTACCACGAGTGAGTGAAACCACGAGCCCATGTATCAAACCGATTAGCTCTTTCAATGAAGAATCAGGAGTTAGTGTAATGAAACAGTACTGTAAGGGTCGCGCTAAGAGTGGGATGAAAAAACCTGGCAAGAAAGAAACCCTGATAGGAAAAACGCCGCTACGGATCATGGAGGAGGCCTGGGGACTAGGATCTACTTATGCTAAGGTTTAAAGAATGGTATTGTTTTACAAATACCTTGAGTCTATGGCAGGAATGGCATGCACCTCTTCTTCTGCTGCCCACTCGAAACTGACAAGGCATGCAAATCAAAATTAGTACTTCCGTTGGGGCTAAACCGCGACCCTGGAAGCGCTAAACCACGATCTGCCCTTGCGTTACCTGGAACATAACTGTGAAGGAGCAGTTGCTAAAGATACAACCTATAATTTGTCCAAACAGCCGTGCACCCTGAAGGATTAGAGCGACTCTCGCTCCCCCACGCGCAGGCACACTCACACGCGCGGCCCGGCCTACCTGCCGCTAATGGTTCTTCTATGAATCACCAACTAATAAAATAATAATAATTACAAATTCATTTTGCAACGTTACTGTATAATAACTAAAAATCAATAACATAATATTTTAAATCATAAAACTAACACAAACAATGCCGGGGTTACGGCCGGAATTTATAACTTAGTGTTTTACAACTATTTAGGAGTGAAATCAAACTAGTTTGTAGTGTAATCATTTGTTTATGTTTTAGGTTACATAACGTTGTAATTTGTTCATAGTTTTTTCCTTATCTAGTAAATTCATATTATTAACTTTTTTGCTTGATTTATTTAATAAAAGTTAGCTAATTTGCAAACAATGTGAGTCAGCTCTAGTATAATTGTAAACTGTTTCCATGTTATTGATCTGATTACTATTTCATTAAAGACGTCTTATTAATACAATATAAAATACGTGATAAAAGTCTCGTTTTATTTGTTTTCTAATTTTTAAACCCACTAAAATTGCTCAGAGTTGTCACAATTGTACCGTGTTTGGACTCATTTTGCGAGTAATAATATTTAGAATTCAGTTATTAGAGTACAAATTAAGACTTACTTAGTAAAGGTAACAGTTAAAAAAAATTGATTTTGTAGTACAAGGACTAGTTGGTGATTCATAGAAGAACCATTAGCGGCAGGTAGTCCGCTCGGGTGAGTGTGCGTGTGAGTGTGCCTGCGCGTGGGGGAGCGAGGGTCGATCTAATCCTTCAGGGCGCACTGCTGTTTGGACAAATTATACATAGGCCTTCTATGGGGCGAGGGCAGTGCCTGAAATTGAGATACATGAAAAAATTAATGATTTATTAAAAAAAGATGTTATAAGAAAATTGTAACTTAAATACTGATTCTATATGTCTGAAGAGATCCTAACAAAGGAAGGCTGTAAGCAATTTTTGCAAAAACCGTTAACACAGTAGATTTTAATGTAATTTAATCAGCACGATACAAAGCGTATGAAGAACCTATGAATTCTAGGAGGTATTTATAAAATTAACATATAGGCCTATATTTAATAACTGAAGCATTTTGCCTCAGAAATGTGAATTAAAAATAGTAACTATAGTCAGAAATTTGAGAAAGTAAAATATTTATAAGGAAGTAATTTGGAAAAATTACTTAACATTCCGTAGAGAAAGAAGAGATTTAAAAAACCTTAATTACAAGAAATATTTTTAAAAAAATTGAAGTTTGTTCCTACTTAGGTGAACAAAGAAAAAAATCTATTTGAGTGACTTCTTAATAAATAATCACACTTAATATAAATATGTAGAAGTTTCTTGATGTAATCATCTTGAATTCACTGATTAAACTAATTTTACACTACTTAACTAAGTGAATACGTAATTGCTTACTTGCTGACGTACTCGAGTAGAAGGTTAGCTTCAAAAAGGAACGATCGTTTTGAAACGCGTCAGAAAGTAAGCAATTACGTATTCACTTAGTTAAGTAGTATAAAATTAGTAAATATGTAGGCCTATACATATGCCAGAACAACAATATTAAGTTTCCAAACCAAATACAAGTTTAAAAATTTATATTTAAACTTGAGGGGATTAATAAACAGTATTTGATTAACGTTTGAAAGTTTGAACAAGATAGCCCTATATAAAAATATATGTAGAGAGAGAGCGTGTACTAATAGTGGGAATTTATGGAAATAATATTTGAAAAAACTGTGTATACATCAAGTGTTATCCACTACAAAAAAAAATTTATTAACGATTGAAATTTTTAACGATATATAAATATATATAATATTATATATATATATATATATATATATATATAGCTATATATTATAATATATATATATATATATATATATATATATATATATATATATATATATTAGCTAATGGGGCCTATAGAGAGAGAGAGTGTGAACTAATAGTAAAAATTGAAAAAAAATATTGTGTAGTAAAAACATTATCTTCTAGATTAAAACACTTAATTAAATAGATAAATATTTTTATTATAAATATATCTGTAGAATAATGTCGCATATGTATAAGTAATTTAGGATTTATTACTACAAATGAATACCGAACACTTTCTAAACGAAATATGATTTTAATGGTCGATGAAAATAATCTAAGTGTAAAGATAGTCTTCAGCTAATACTGTACTTCAGTGATTTTATCAAGCATAAAAAGTCTCAAGTGTCCATATTAGGGGATAGACTGTCTCATTCAACGAAAGTTAAAGTGGATTATCATACAAATATCTCTGTAAATGGCGTGTAATTATTAATTAAATGTAATTAATTTTAAAAAAATAATTTCAAATTGTTATATAGAATATTTCTTTATGGTACTGAAGACAGCGCACAGTCGAAACGAGATAAGCCCACATTGCTACCGTCGGCGATAAATTTTCGGATCGTCATTTCCCCCTTAAATATGCAAGTAGCAAGGCACCACTGATACTGCGGCGACAGCAAAATACTATCGGACGAACGACGCCAAGTGTGTCTCCATTCTAAAATCCCATCTCGATAAAACTTTTGAGAGTCTATTAATCTCAGTACTTCTGTAAACCAAAATACAAACTCCTGGCGTAAAGCTGTTAACACTGCAGTGGTCGCGAGGATTACTAAAGGTAAAATTTTGTGTGCTATTTTGAGTCTGTAGGAATTATGACTTTGAGCGGCAGTCTATCACTCTCTGAGAAGCGGTGACTTCTCACTCTCACTTCCCCACTGTTACCAGTCAAGTAGTAGAGCTGTAAGTTGGAACATTCTTTGTTCATATTTTTAATTCACATCACGTTACTTATTTACGCGCGTTTGATAATAAAATTGGAATAATTTAACATTTCATAAAAACACTTAACTTCAGTAGAAGATCCAGCTTCGACAATCAAGCTTCGACAATCAATGACGTCTGTGTCTGAATTAAAAACTAAATTTTTTAGTTCTGTGGATTTAGTTGTGCTCAAGCCTCCCGCATTCCAGAACAAAACGCGGAGGTAGTTGTAGAACTTGCGGCCATCGCTGATGTCATCTTGGAGGTCGATATATCACTGTAGCAGATTTAGCGTTACCCAGGGTGCACCACGTGGAGGCCTGCTACATTACACCCCATACAAAGAGAGTCGACTCATACTACTGGAACAAATACAAACCTGCCACGCAACGCCTGAAGACTCAAACTTCATCTATTACTCATGCTGAAGCACTAATCGATAAATATCATATTTCCATTGACAACCGAGCTCCACTTCAACACATTACAACGGTCGCACCAGCACTCCCCAGCAAAAGCATGCAACTCCTTAACCTCAATGCAAGTAAAGGTTCAACCTCCCCTGCAGAGCTGAAATCATGCGCTCTAGAAACGATTCACACTTTGTACCCGTCTAGCGAATGGCTGCATATACTGACGGTTCATTCATTCCTCATACTGGAGGTACAGGCGCCACCTGGTACTGTCGCTTATTTGAATACTCACTAGCTGTTGGGAGGAATGCAAGCAATTATGACGAGAAGTATGTGCCATTTACGAAGCAGCAAATTATCTACTCACTACCAACATGCCTGCAAGCAGACGTCTTCCTTGTAGATCCACAAGCTGCAGTATCAGCTCTTGGCAACAACACCCCCACTGACTGCTTGAGTACCATCCAGTGCCGTGCCAAGCTGTCTGAGCTCATCCCAATCGGCTGGGTACTGCGACTCCAATGGGTTCCAAGCCATGTGGGAATCCGTGGGAACGAAAGACCCGATGTTATGGCGAAGCGTGGAACAGAAGCTAACCAACCCACTATCCCGCTAACACTACGATCTGCTCAGAACCTCATCACCTCTTCGATCGACCAGCTTACCAATAAAAAACTTACAAATCTCAGCAAGCACAAAAAATGGGAGTGCCTTGCAACGATGGGACCAATTCCATCGCACCTGGAGAAAGCTGAAGCTGTCACCAGATTCCGTCTTACCACTGGCCATGATTATCTCCAAGCACACCTTTATAGCATTGGTTTGGCTGAGAATGACATCTGCCCCCTATGTAACACAATAAGAATGGATGGCGATCACTTGCAGCACTGCCCTGAACTTGACCATCTACCTGACGACCTGATGATACGATACTGGGAGGCTCGGCGTCGAATGGCTCAACAGCCACGGACGGGCGTTAGCTAAATAAAATAAATGAATAAAATATTTACGCGCGACCACTGCAGTGTTTAATAACAAATAATAGACAGTTGGAAGTTTAAGTTTATAATACCAATACTAACTGATGATGATGATGTGATGATAATGAATTTGTCATTTATGCGGCTGAGTGAATTAATTATTGATTTTTTATTATTAATTTGCGTACATATTTTATGTATTAACAGTAGCTTAATATTGCTACTTAACAATAGGCTACTTCACAAATTAAGCTTAAATAGCCTAATAGGCTACTTTGTATATTTTTCATAATTTATTTTAATAGAAATGTGTAGATGATTTGTTTTTAAAGTTTGACATCTCTATAAATGTGCTATCGTACATTCAATGTGAGCCGCATAAAGATAATGAAATTGAGATCAGTAAGATAGAATAAAGATACCCTCATAGCTACTATACTATGTTGCGTTTTCTATGCTACAGACATAGAATTACAAGAAATACCATTAAAATTTAAAAAAATTTGTTTCAGCATCGCATTGAATTACATTGAGGCACTTCCCAAAAATCATGAACTTAAAATGCCCGTTATCGGTCATTGCTACACTACCTTTGCGGGGTCAATCCCTGCCGAAACCAACTCGAAAGAATTAATTTGCAGGCAATCCGTTAAAAACAATGGAATTATACTTACATAAAAGTTTAATGCTGTAATTATTGCTCGCAAGCATTAACAAACGTAGGGGAGTCCGGGCAATGTGATTTTTTAAATAATTTCCTATCCAGTGTCACTAATGCTCTAAGCTCCTAATATGTGAACTAAATGAAGGAGGCAAAGCCCCACCACAAGACCCAGCACCTTAGTGTCTTTTGGAACATGTGGGCTGTGTGTTGTTTGTATTCATTGCTTCTGTAAAAATATTCAAGGTATCTTCTTTGCATAAGACGTAAAGATGAAAAAACTTTTATGTTATAAGCATACTTGACTGCTTATTTCTTTCTCTTCCCATAACGTTTCTTGCAAAGTAACCAGTTTGGCGATTGTAAGTTATTTATTATTATTTAAGTACTTAAAAAAAAAATGTGCAGGCCGGGCAAAATGAATAGGGCAAAGTGGATGGCTATTTATCATACAACAAAACTTGCAAATAAATCTTTTAAAACGGTAAATGAAACCAAATTTGGTTTTCAGTTGGTATACAAATATGAAAGTAAGACAAGCCAAGCTAGATGGTCTGAAGAAAGTTTAAAATTAGCCTTAAATCTATTTAAGATGGTTCCAATTCATTTCAGGGTCATCAAAATCTTACAATATTCCTTTTGTCACTCTTTACAAGAAACGGTATTTAAAGAAACCTTAAAAAAACAATACCAGTTGTCAAAAACTCACAGTTTTAAAACAAAAAATAGATTACCGATGTTTAATTTGCAGGGAAAATACGACGACCCCTTCTGGATGATTGGCTAGAGTGCGGGCATTGTCTTGACTCATGAAGGTTGTTCAGACTATTGCGGATTGGAATCATATTTCTTTGACCTATGTCACGACAGTTGACGTTGACGGACTATATAATTTCTTTTGATTCTACTTAATGTTACAAATTTAAAGAGATAATTTTTTTAACATTTTTGGGGTAATTTGTTCAATACACTTAAAAGTTATTTTACAAAATTAAATGTTATGGAGATATTTTGTACTTGTGTGCATTTTACAACATTTTTCCTTTTTCATGTTAATGAGTACGAAACAAAATTCACTTTGCCAGGGTTACACTACTCACTTAGCTCAGGGTAGGCCCTACCTGGGCTAAACGAATAATTGACACTTAGGCCTATATAGGCTATAAATGATTAATTTACGTCCCTGTTTTTTTAGTTTAGTAAACAACTATTTCCTATCAATAGTTGATGTATGTTAGATGATATTTAACACGATCAAAAATTTTGTTTGACTTCATTCAAGATTTGTCAGGTGTTTAAATAAAAGTTATCGACTTTGCTCGGGTCTCCCCTAACTGTTGAAGGCGGTTATTCTTTGAATATTTAATATTTGTAGCTAGACGTGTCTGCAAGAAAGTAACAGGGCCTAAAAGGTGGACTCGGAATTATAAGATGAAAAATTTAATGTTTGCATGTATTTAATCACTCGAATTATAACTGTATGAAGCAACTGTGGCGTAATGTTTATTTTTTAAATAAATAAAACCTCTAAACCACAAATAACTTTTATTTAAACCTTATGTACATTTCAATTGCACAGCAATCATCTTCAGAGGTATTTCAAAAATACAACTCCTCTTAGTTGTATTTTTTAAATACGCCTACCTCTGAAGATGATTGCTGTGCAATTGAAATGTACATAAGGTTTAAATAAAAGTTATTTGTGATTTAGAGGTTTTATTTATTTAAAAAATATATACTCGAATTAAGTATTAAATAGATGAAAAAACGGCTGATCATCCAGTCTAAGGTATTTATTTTAATGCATTATTATTATGGATTTCTTTGAGTCGATGAAAAAAAATTAAATTTTAGAATTTAAAAGAAATTAGAATTCTAATGAAACGGTTACAGATTCCTGATGTGCCAAATTTGTTTACACGATATTCAAGAAAGTGGAAATATTCAGAAGCGTGTTCGAAGTACGGCGACAGAGAGCAACACATGAAGAGTGGGGAAGAGGAGTGGGGAGAGAAAGAGAATTTTCTTTGTTGAAGTATTCTTCCAGAGAAATTGTAAGATATGATTGGCTTGACGGGTTCGTGTGGTGGGAAGAAGGATTAGCACGGTGGGAAGAAGGTTATAAATATAGCTGCAGGGTCTCTTGGCACGCTTGTATGCGGCGCTCACTCTATTCGCATCTAGACGTCTCTTCCAGTCCAAACTTTGAAGGCTCGCAAGAAATCATCAGGTACCAACAGAGATCGGCTGCACGAGAATCACCTGTTGTGCGTATTGGTAATGTATTCGCAGCATTTACTTTATTATTTTATTTGTTTGCTTTTTATAAAAATTAGATATTAGTATGATTGACAGTTAAACTATTGTTAGGTTTTAAAATATTTTTCTCAGCATAGATTTTTTTCACCATTTTCATAAAAATTTGATTTCCCCTTAAAGCAGTCAAATACGATTGAAAGGTAAAAAGAAACATTTATTATTTATTTAATTGCTGAAAATATACCTTAAAAAAATTTGCAGTTTTTTAATGTTATTATTTCTTGATATGTTCATTTTCCAAATGTTTTAATTTGGGTTTATTTATAAATTTACTTCAGCTTTGATAAAAATCAGGCAGATTGATAAAGTGATTTACCTTTTAAATGTAGGCCTATTTATTTACTTTGATTTATCTCCATTAATAAAGTAAATGAATATATTTTAAAATTCAAACTTGAATTTTACCAAGCCTATTTTTTATAAATTTGGCAGACATCTGCTTCAAATATAGACGTAAATTTATAAGAAAAACAGTAAGAAACGCACAAAGAAATTACTATATAATATTTTGAATTAGGAGCTGTAAATAATTTTCTTAAAGTATATATTTCAGCAAACAAATAAATGAACGTCATTTTAACGTCAATATATGAAAAAATTCACACTTAAATAAAGCCTTTATTTCAATACTGTAAAAAATAAACACTTAACTAAAATACAAAATAATATATGCCTGCTGCTGTATAAAATTAACTAATTTTATTTTCACATAATATTGTCTTCATTCTTCTTTCACATACGATATTTTTGCATTTTAAATCAGGTAGGCCTACTGCAATTAAAATCTAGTAGAACCTCTGCTACGGTAGCCACAGAATTTATTTTTGAATAATTAATGTCGTCCATACAGCCCTCTCTGACTTTCTTTTTCATAAATCGAGGAATTAGACAAATGACAGTTAATCTTAGTTTGAATAACATTTATTTGTATTTATCCGCATTTAATTATATAAAGTGTAAAAGCCTTCCTCGAAAACTATATTCTTTTTTCTACTTTCAAATAATGAAAGATTTTTCCAGCCTATTAAGCACAGATATGAATTTAATAATTTTTGTTGTAAATATTGAGGTTTGAATTCTAAGAAAAAGGGTTTTTCCTGTATGGTGTTAATCATTTCAATAATTTCTATTTGTGTTTATCTTCATTTAATTATAATTTTGAATGAAATAGTCGCACATTAACTTCATTCTGGGTAAATTATTACTAATTCTTTTTTCTCAAGTGGTTACAAAGATTTAAGCCCACCAAAAACAGTTCCTATACTGAATAAAAATGTTATTGCGAATAATGTAGCCTATATAAATATGTGAGTTTGTAAATGGATGATTTCTTTCTACACACGATTTTACAATTAAAAATGAATAAAATTGTTTCTTTTATACAGCAGTCTGAGTCTTAATGTCACAATTAAATTCTCTTTAATTCTCTTCTTAACTAGTCTATTTCAAATATAAATTGATTAAAATAAATTTTGAATATTTTCAAAACAATTCCCTTAATTTTATTTAAATTTTTTATTTTTTTTTGTACATAGGGTGCGGGATATAAAATAATCGACTGCACCCTATGTCCCCCCTTTTTTTCTTAAATTCTATTTTTTTAAAATTTTTGTTTCTTTTACCATTTAATCCTCATTTTTATCAATATTAGTGTAAGGGGTGTCATGATTATATTAATAGTTGGACTTGAAACCTCTAACATGTAGGTCTAAAATTATTATTTTTTAATTGTTTTTACATTTTTTCTCAACTTTTCAAGTTAATTTTTCTTTAGACCTACATTTTTGTTTTTTACTATGAGGATTTTTTGTCTTAGTTCTAGAACTTAGTATATATTTTAGTTTAATTATTCTAAAATTTAGTATATATTTTTCTGTATTTTGTGTACTAAATATTTTCTTGTGTTAAAATAATAATACATCTCTTTGTTTTCAATTTATAGACTCTAGTGTATATTGTTCTATATTTCGTGTAGTGTTTAGCTCGTATTACAATAAAGGCGTTCTTTATTAAACACAAAGTTATTTCAACTGCTTATTTCATATTGGAGTTTTAATTAACTATAGGCTCTAGGGGTATAAAATTAATATTTTATAGGCTACACTATATTTCATAACATTCCACATTAGAGCTACATTTTTCTAAAACGTCTTCTGGTAACGTGTAACAAACGGAATATATCTTCCTGTCTATCATTTCAATACAGATTTTTGTTCAAAGCAATCAAATATTGTCAATCAGTAAATCCTACAAAAGCAATACAATAACAATCTCGCACAATAGATGACTTTTAGTAATCCACCGCTGTTTCGCGTCTTATGATGCTTCTGAGCTCGGTTGATGACTGGAAGAAACGCTATTTATGAAGAAAAAGCCGCGTACGTCCTGTGAAGAAGCGGCGAACGGCCCTTTGAATCATGCAACTCTGGGCTGATCCATTGGTCTCGTTTGGCGTTTCACGTGCAGACCTACGCGCCTCCACGCGGTACAGGATGGGCAACGTATTTCTCGGACTATGCGGCAATGTTCAGTCCTGGTAATACGGCAAGAGCGTAGGATGCTTTTTGTGATGAATTTTTGGTTAAAATGCATAACCGCGGCCACCTACGGTATTTTGGAAAATTGTTTAACACCACCAAATAGACGAAATCCACAGGAATATTTTTTTTACTAATTTTAAAAACACTAAGTGAATAAGTAATTGCTTACTTGCTGACGCGTTTTAAAATATTCGTTCCTTCTACGAAGCTAACCCTCTTCTGGTTATTCACAACTTATACCTCCGCACTGAATTTTTTACCCTACTTTAAATAGAAAAAATAACTGTCCTAGGTCAATTAAAAAAAAAAATTTTGTACTTTTTATATACTTCATAGGTATATTTCAATATAAATATATAAAATTCACCTTCTTTGGCAGTAACAAAAATAATAGTTATCAATATAGCTTAGACATGTTTTTGTTACATAAAGTTTATTGCTAAACACGAAACACAGTTGTGACATCACAAAGCATTTGTATCATTCCGCGCACATTCACTTCTACATCCGCGCTGAATTTTTTACTCTACTTTCATTGAAAAAAAAAGTATCTTTCCTAGGTCAATAAAAAAAATTCTTGTAGATATCGTCTTATTTGGTGGTGTTTAACAATTTCCCAAAATATCGTAGGTGGCCGCGCTTATGTATTTTAAACCCGTCGCCTCTATCCTGTAAACAGGATATCCTCAGTCCCGTCTTCCCTATTGCCTTATCCTTACATTATAGGAAATTATGGAGCATCTCCTGCTCTAGGATTTTTTGTTTCAGGATGTTTGCAGTCCATCAACACAATCTAGAACATGAAGTATGGAAACGTTTTCCGCTTGACGATCTGCAAACACCAGACGCTAGAAGAGGACATCACACCAGCAGATTGTGTTGAATAGGTAAGCACAGTGATTAAAACTAGACTAGAATGGTAGATATTTGATTATACTAGCATTCCTTCAAATATGCAACAGACGTATGATTAAACCAGATGTAAAACAACTTATTACTTATATCAACATACGATATATCAAATTATCAGTTTCTTTGATTAAATTGTTGCAATAACTCAATGTATAATAAAGTATTGAAGTAAGTATAAAGAAACAGCATTTAAATAAATAACTACGACCTTCTATCTTAATAACTACTGAAGAAACAAAATATAGGTAGATTTAAATTAAACACTGTAAACTCAAATTTTCATTGTAACAATAGTAACGAAATAGCCAGACTAAATATATATTCCATATTTCTTACTGAATTTCATTAGTCAATGTTGGTAGATTACCAATAAATATTAAACAAATATTACTCACAATTTTTAACACTTTCAGTGTAATAAATTAGGTGCACAGTTTGTAAATGTCCATTAATGAGTTATTAATGTAGAGATGTTTCAATCGTTTTGTTATTGTGGAAACTGTTACTAAATCATTACACAATTATGTCTCGTTTATTAATTTGAAATATAACAATATAACACACTTAGCATATTTATTATGTTACGATATATAAGAGTAATTTATTGTTTCAGGTGGCTTACAACTGAACGCTACCAACGCAGGTGGTTCTGAAGTCATAAATACCAAAACACTTCGCTAGTCGGCTAAGTTACGGCTTGTACATTATTTTAAAACTACACAACATTATTGTAAAGATTTGTTCAAATTGTATATTGATATAAATGAAAATTAAACGAAACTGGCTGAGATAATTTGTCACTTTATTTATAAATAAATAAACCCATGAACAGACTTTTTAGATTCTAAAAATAATAGAAATAAATTAACAAAACATTTTTAAACTAAACATTTCTATGTATGCAAAAGTTACTATTAATTTCATTTCATTATATTGGTTTTTGAGTTGCTTATCTGTTTATGAAATTTCTAAAGATTTTCAAAATAATTCAAATAAATTAACATGAAATTTTAAAACTTCTGAATTTGAAGTGAAATTTCTATCTATGCAAAAGTTATTATTTATTTAATTTCATTTTATTGCTTTTCGTGTTTGTTTAATTTCACAAATACACTGTCATTAAAACAGTATCCTGCGACTACTGTGTCGCTGCCACCAAGGTCTGATGCACAAAAAACTTGTGAGCTGCAGATTAAATTCTTCACTTCATTTTAAAAAGGTAGTTTTTTAGTTCCGTATATTTGCTAGATGTATTTTGTAATATTTGAGTTTTTTTATAAAGAAGGGATCTACAAACTTCAACTGGGAGGAATTCTTGCGGCCTTATTGATAGTTATATTACGTAAAACTTTTGTAAGTACAGTGTAAATGCTTTCTGGAGTTTTAATATATTAAATCTACTTGAAGTGATTTAATGTTATAGCAATAAACAAACAGGCAATTATAGCTACTATTTAAGTTTATTTAAATTGATTTTGTTGAACTGTTCTAATAATTGATTCTTAACTCTTATTTGGTCCCTATTCTTTCAACTTCAGGCTTTACTTTAAAAATTTTTTAAAACAAAATACTTTTGTTAATAATAAATTTTAATAATTCCTTCTCTCGTCACACACATACCTCAAGACGACTTCCTAAACATTTTGTCTGGTAATTGGCAAATTTTCTAAAATAAAATGTGAATGTTGGGGGGGAAATCATTTCAAACAAATACTCCCGAGTTTATTAGATATTATTTTTAATTTTGCCATGTAAGCTCAATATATGATAAACATTAAGAAATAACAAATCAATTCTCACAATACTTCTCAAGTCTTCAGGCTCAAGACTCGTTTCGACAACCAGAATTTGTTCATCAGTGACGAGCAGCAATCATAAGACAAAGTTTATAGGCCATTGTCTCACCAGGTCTAAAACGTTTGCTAAACATTTTCACACACTAAACCCATTTTAGTGCTTTTAAAATGAGCATCGAAGAAACATTGACATTGGTCATCCACTGCATAAGTTTCAGGTAATAATTCAGTATTAATTTTAAAATAATAAATAATTTAAAAAACAACAGTCAGTGAAAATTGTAAAATATTAACAAGCTTTGCTTGGAGTCCACATTCAAATTATATTATTTATTATTAAGAAGCACTAAGTTTATTAAAAGATTTACTCTCCCTTAATTAAAAATAATTCTCAAGTGTACTGTTTGATATTAACACACCTGCGCGTTCGCACAAACTTCTCTTATACATTAAACGTACTAAAATAACATATGTTATGTATATTGTTGTAAATAGAGAGGAGAAAGCTTTTATTACTAAATGTTACACAATAGGCCTACAGATTAAGCCTCTATTATAAATTTGAAAGACCAAAATACTGACTGTTGTAAATATATATTTTATTATTATTTATAGTGAATTTTGTAATAAATTTTATCCTTCATGACGTCTAGCGAAACTCTAAACTTCCATTAAACAAATTAACGACTCCAAATCCTTATAAATTAAGCAAATTAGTGACAATTTTTCTCTGACACTGACTAAGATCGCCTAGAGTAGCTACAGGCGGTTACTGGAGTGAAGAGATTGTTTTTAATAAGGAAATTTGTATGTAAAGTAATTTCACACACACACGCACGCACACACACACACACGCACGCACACATACAAACATACACGCACAAACACACGCACGCACACACACACACGCGCGCGCACGCGCACAACACACACACACGCCAGACTTGCTACAACGCTGGTTATAATTGTGACAGATAAATGTCATGAAGGAATATATTTATCCGCGGCTACTACTAATAGTATAAATTGTGACATCCAGTGGACAGGGTAGCTTTACTATAGTGCAAATTCTCCCAACTAGTTACCCGGCCATTAAACAATATACCAATTATTCCCTTGTTAATAACTCTCAAGATGTAAACATTCTCAACGAATGTCATTTTAAGAATAATGGTTAAAAAATTTTTTGCAAGTGCGTTTTCTTTTGTAAATAGCTATTTGGTTACAATAATATCGTAAATTTCCATTGATAATAATTCAGTACTTTTTAATACTAGTAGCCTACCACTCACCTATTTTTTATATTGTTTTTTTTTTTTTTTAAATCCAACACTTAGCCTATAGCAAGTAAAACATTTAATTATATTAGCTCATTTCCATTATATGTCACACAAACGAATATTGTACACTGCTGGATATCAACCATAATATAGATGATGTGAATGGAGATAACACTTGTATAAATTATATTGATGAATGTATTGATTATATTGGTATATTGTATAATAAAAGATATTAAAGTATAATAATACAATACCTAGAAACAGTACTATACAATATTATGGTAAGAAGTAATTCATACAGGTAAACTTCATTTAGAAAAAAAATGAAATATAAAATTCATTTTTCAAATTTTTTTTTTCAAATTGGAACAAGGTACACATACACACACACACGCGCGCGCGCACTCACGCGCATATACACACGCGCACTCACGCTCATACACACACGCGCGCACGCGCACACACACGTGTGATGTGATATGATTTATTTCTTTATATATAGTCTCACTTCATTATATATATATATATATATATATATATATATATATATATATATATATACAGTATATATTTGTAGCTTTACAACACTGTTTTCTTCTAATCACTTATCACTTTCACTATATGTACTTAAAGAAGAATCAAACTTGGTATTTATGCGATTTAACTTTCAAAGATTGGTAGTATCTCCATCATCAAGCATCAATAACCAGAGGTTGTAGTAGTAATTAGGAAAATTAAAAGAGTTATGTGAAAGTGCAGCGAAGCAGTATCAACGGCCAAGACCCAAGGGATCAACAAACAATAAGTACTTTTTTATTTTTTTCATTAAATTTAGCCAACAGAACTTTAAAAACAATAAATTAAGAACAACTTTAAATTCTTTAGTATAAAATAATAATCTACGTCTTTGTCACCATGTTCTAATTTATAAAAAAGTTCCATAATAACGACCCCTGAGAAAGAGAAATTAACAGTCATTTTAAACTTTATTGTAATAACCTAAAGCCTCAAGAGTCCACATTTGTGTTTTTTTGTAATTGTAATATTAGTTAAGGAATCAATCTTGTTAGAAACAGTATTAAGGTAAATGGGTATAATGTGTGTTAATTAAGTGTCAAGATTAAATGCAAGTTATGTTAAAATTGATATTGTTGTTTATTAATTAGAATCCTGAAGGTGAGACAAAAGAGTGTTAAGGTAATTAAATATATAACCTAAAAGAGAAGTTATATTTTAAAATAACTTAGGTTAAAATATATATATCCACAAATATTATCCACAAATACATCCACAATATATGATGTTGGAGGACATCATCTTATTTTTTGAGAACGCAGGTTCTCTCATGTCTGTGAATAGATTTCTTATTATAAAATCTATCACAAAATCTGCATTTTCTAATGTTCTTTCAAGATTTTTCGGTAATCCGACAATGTTCACAAGTTGCGTCCATAGTATTTTTTACGTTGTTTGTTGTATAAATATTCCCCTTTGAAACGTATATAATCATAAATTTCTCTCTTTATGCTCAACTCTTTCTTAGTTCGGCCTCTAATATTCACGTATCTGGACGTCTGCTTCTTTACTGTGCTTCCTAACGAAATTCCGAGAAAAATAGGCAAATGATGCAAACAATAGCATCAAAAATCTTTCCGGGGTTTCTTCTTGTTTTTCTTTGCCTCCTCAACGGAATCTCCAGAACGTTCATGACTTGATCCTACGAAACAAAACACAAAATTTTAAACCTTCATGTAAATTAAACGAAAATTTACCTAAACGTAAAGTGTTATTTGAAAATTTTGAAATGGGTTACATTATTATAGCATTGACTAACTCCATGCTGTTGAACGAACTGGAACACAACCACAATTAAAATCATCTCAATGCGCCTTTCATTTCTTCATTATTTATGTACTATTTAATTTGAAAATATATACACAAATTTAGTAGTGTAATATATACACAATTTTAGTAGTGTAATGTATACACACATTTAGTAGTGTATTATATACCCAATTTTAGTAGTGTAATACATACACACAAGTTTAGTAGTGTAATATATACACAAGTTTAGTAGTGTAATATATACACAAATTTAGTAGTGTAATAAATACACAAATTTAGTAGTGTAATATATACACAAATTTAGTAGTGTAATATATACACAAATTTAGTAGTGTAATATATAGCCTACACAATTTTAGTAGTGTAATATATACAAAAGTTTAGTAGTGTAATATATATACACAAGTTTAGTAGTGTAATATATACACAAGTTTAGTAGTGTATTATATACACAAATTTAGTAGTGTAATATATACACAAATTTAGTAGTGTAATATATAGCCTACACAATTTTAGTAGTGTAATATATACAAAAGTTTAGTAGTGTAATATATATACACAACTTTAGTAGTGTAATATATACACAAATTTAACCGTAATTCTGTATGTAGTATAATATGTCTTATAGTACAGTATGCTGTGTTTGGTCTCAAAGTATTCTATTAGCGTATAAATTTAATTCAGCTTAATTTATTCTGTATTATTTATTCCAAAAACAAAAAGCTATTATATTAGACAATTTGTGCCAGGTTTGAAAATTGTCTTTAAATACTAAAAGTCTATCTAAATACGGAACATCCAAGTCCAAAACAACGTTGACTCCAAAAAATGGAATCAAGTTCGATTGAGGGAGCTGTAGACGGGAAAACTGGGAAAGAGTAGATCTGCCGTCAGTTAAGCACAACCACCCCTAACTCGGCCTGTACGTAACCTAGGACTATAGGGGTAGTTTTGGATGATGCTGAAGGTCACCGCGCCCTTGACCGCAGCCTTAGGGGTGGTTTCGACCACGTTTAGAGGGGTAGTGGGTAGTTTTTCGAAAAAAATAAATCCCAACCCACTGACCTAAGCTAGACAAATTACATCTAACCTAACCTAACCTACGTGTGGGGGTGACCTCAGCCTCGTTCAGGACCTTCCCAGGCCAAAATGGATCCAACCTAACCTAACCTACGTATGGGGGGTGACCCAGCTACGTTCAGGACCATCTCCGGGGGTGGATTGGTGGGTGGGGGTAGTTTTCGAAAAAAGTTTGGAAAAATGTGCCTTGACTGATGGGGTGAGTTTAGAGTGTATTATTCCGTCGGAAGGGGTAGTTTCACCTAGGGGTAGTTTTTGAATAAAATATGAAATTGCCGGAAATCGATCGGTTGGATCAACAGACAGTACGGGATATGTCTAGAGTCCAGTACGGACCGTTGCGGGGGTGGCTTCACCTAGGGGTGGTTTTTAAATAAAATATGAAATTGCCAAAAATCGATCGGTTGGATCAAATGACCGTAAGGGATATGTCTAGAGTACAGTACGGTAGGCTGTATTCAGATTGCCAAAAATGATCGGTGTCCAGGGTAAAAGTCACCCCCGAACCCGCGCCTGAGGTAACACCGCCTAGGAGCGGGTAGAGCCAATATGGAGCACGGTCTCGGTTAAAACCAATCCGAAGCCCTGCCCTAGGAACCTGGCCTTAGGTAAAGTCACCCTGGAGTCGTGCTCGAGGTAAAGCCAGCCAGGAGCCGGGCCTTAGGTATAGCCATCCCTAAGCCGGCCCCTAAGTAATGCCATCCAGGTGTCAGACCTTCAGTAAAGTCACCCCGGAGTCGTGCTTGAGGTAAAGCCACCCAGGACATAGGTATAGTCTATACGGAGCAAGGCCTCTGGTAAAGACATCCCGAAGCCAGCCTTTAGGTAAAGTAACCCTGGAATAGCCCCGGTGGTGGGGGTAACTTGTGGAAAGATTTAATGGTTATCTGATGACGTATCCGCGTTCGAACGAGTCTAGGCAAGTAGTAGGCTCAGCTAGGTAAAGCCTGGCCCTAGTTAGAGCCACCCTGGAGAAAGCCCCTAGGTAAATTCACACTAGAGTCAGGCTTTAAGTAAAGACACCTTGGAGAAAGGCCCGAGGTAAATTCACACTAGAGCAAGGCTTTAAGTGAGGGGTAGGTCTGCTTCAAAAAAATGATAGGTCAGATCAAATGACCAACGATCCAACTAAACGCCAATTTTAATCGACCAACAATTATACACCGAGTTCAATTAGACAACAGTCTATGCGGGGAATCGACCTATCACACTTCATTGGCCCGGTAGGTCTACGCAAACGGTCGCTGTAAGACGTGAAGGCTTATATACAATGTTAAGCCAATATATGATGGCCCACATAATGTGTTAAAACAAATACGCATGCAAGCCTACATACATACCATACTAGGCTAACATACATGGGCCTACTATGTCTGTAAACCACAGGCCAAAGCCCGTATGAACTGAGCTATTTTCACCTCTTCTATCAGGTTGATCCTGGCAATCGTATAATATGGGAGGTACTATAGGGTTCATCTACCAATGCATAACCTATCAAGCCCACGTAAAGATTTAATATATTTGATGACGTATCCGCGTTCGAGCGACTCTAGGCAAGTAGTAGGCTTACCCTAACTAGAGTGTTCTACCTTAAATAAATTGGATGATGCAGGGCAAGGGGTTATGATTGTCTATGCTACAAAACAATAAACAAAGCAACAAAGCCCTGTCGTTTCAGGGAATACGCTTGACCGTGTGCTAGACATGTACAGACTTGCAGAGATAACACATTATCCTAAAACCGCAACGACGGCCGGTGACCACTATAGCAGGCTTAAAACCCGCACGGCTGTGTCGATGTGAATCTAGGCGCGTGTTTATGTTTTGATTACTGTATCAACTTACTATGTACTATCGGCATACCAAGGCCTACATATATAATCAGAAATCAGAGTAAATAATCAAATAGCCTCAATGGATATATCCTATAGCTGTAAATGTATCTAGATATAAAGGTATATATGGAGAAACACTAATAATGAGGCCTATCACAAAACGTGAATAAATATATGTTATAAAACGATCCTAAAACGATGCTAAGCCAACACGCTTGCTATCATACATAGGCGTATACACCACGTTAAGCCTACATACATGATAGTCCACATAATGTGTTAAACATATATCCATGTAAACCTGCATACATACTATGCTAAGCCGACCTACATGAATCCCTAAATGTGCCTACTATGTCGGTAAACCACTGGCCAAAGCCTATATGATCTGAGCCTGACACACATTTACACCTCGTCTATCAGGTAGAACCAGGCAACCGTATAATACGGGAAGTACTATATGGTATAGCTAACAATGCATAACCTATCACGACCATGACGGTCAACAAATATTACAATATAATTAAAAAGTTACGCAACCTATATACATACAATGCTAAGCCAACATTCAGGCATATATACTATGTTAAACCAGCATGCAATATACTCTAAATAACCATATATACGCTGTTAAACCTATATGCAGGTTAACCTATATACATCCTGTATTAGGCAAATATCCCCGTTACCCACATAAGCCTATATAATATAGTGTGTTAAACAAATATGCTTGTAAACCTACATAAATAATATGCTAAGCCTACATACTATGCTAAACAGATATGGGTGTAAACCCACATAAATACTATGCTAAGCCAACATGCATGCTATCATACTATGTTAAGCCTAAATACATAATAGAATACATAATGTGTTAAACATATATGTGTGTAAGCATGCATAGATATTATGCTAAGAAGACATGGGCCTACAAAGTATAACACATTATATCCAGTGCATAGTTTAGCTAATGGTTATCAAACACTATCCCACAAGCTGCCCACAAATTACCACATAATACCTGATACATAGCTTGGCTAATCATTAACACATAGTATGACCCAACACATAATATCCGGTGCATAGCCTCGCTAAATAAGCATAAACTCCCCAAAATTGGCTTATCAATTATGTATGGTCTAGATATAGTTGCACATGTCATTTCAAAAGTCAGCTGGAAAGAAACACTAGCCTGGTATATACTATGTTAAACCAGCATGCAATATACTCTAAATAACCATATATACGCTGTTAAACCTATATGCAGGTTAACCTATATACATCCTGTATTAGGCAAATATCCCCGTTACCCACATAAGCCTATATAATATAGTGTGTTAAACAAATATGCTTGTAAACCTACATAAATAATATGCTAAGCCTACATACTATGCTAAACAGATATGCGTGTAAACCCACATAAATACTATGCTAAGCCAACATGCATGCTATCATACTATGTTAAGCCTAAATACATAATAGAATACATAATGTGTTAAACATATATGTGTGTAAGCATGCATAGATATTATGCTATGAAGACATGGGCCTACAAAGTATAACACATTATATCCAGTGCATAGTTTAGCTAATGGTTATCAAACACTATCCCACAAGCTGCCCACAAATTACCACATAATACCTGATACATAGCTTGGCTAATCATTAACACATAGTATGACCCAACACATAATATCCGGTGCATAGCCTCGCTAAATAAGCATAAACTCCCCAAAATTGGCTTATCAATTATGTATGGTCTAGATATAGTTGCACATGTCATTTCAAAAGTCAGCTGGAAAGAAACACTAGCCTGGTATATACTATGTTAAACCAGCATGCAATATACTCTAAATAACCATATATACGCTGTTAAACCTATATGCAGGTTAACCTATATACATCCTGTATTAGGCAAATATCCCCGTTACCCACATAAGCCTATATAATATAGTGTGTTAAACAAATATGCTTGTAAACCTACATAAATAATATGCTAAGCCTACATACTATGCTAAACAGATATGCGTGTAAACCCACATAAATACTATGCTAAGCCAACATGCATGCTATCATACTATGTTAAGCCTAAATACATAATAGAATACATAATGTGTTAAACATATATGTGTGTAAGCATGCATAGATATTATGCTATGAAGACATGGGCCTACAAAGTATAACACATTATATCCAGTGCATAGTTTAGCTAATGGTTATCAAACACTATCCCACAAACTGCCCACAAATTACCACATAATACCTGATACATAGCTTGGCTAATCATTAACACATAGTATGACCCAACACATAATATCCGGTGCATAGCCTCGCTAAATAGGCATAAACTCCCCAAAATTGGCTTATCAATTATGTATGGTCTAGATATAGTCACACATGTCATTTCAAAAGTCAGCTGGAAAGAAACACTAGCCTGGTATATACTATGTTAAACCAGCATGCAATATACTCTAAATAGCCATATATACGCTGTTAAACAAATATGCGTGTCAACCTACATAAATACTACGCTAAGCCAATATCCATGCTATCATAGATAGGCGTATATACTATGTTAGGCCTACATACTGCGTTAAACAAACATGTGTGTAAGCCTGCACGCATATTATGCTAAGAAGACAAGGGCCTACAAATTATAACACATTATATCCAATGCATAGTTTAGCTAATGGTTATCACACAGTAGCCTGACTACAACTTGCCCACATAATACCTGATACATAGCTAGACTAATCATTAACACATAGTATCCGATGCATAGCCTGACGATGGGTTAACATATAGTATCCGATAAGTAGCTTGAGTATGCCCCCACATATAATATCCGGTGCATAGCCTCGCTAATGGTTAGCACATAGTAGCCGATGCTGAGCCTGGCTATGGAATATCCTATGTGTAGCCTGACTAATGGGTAACACATTCAATGCATAGCTTGGCTAATGACCAACATAAAGTATCCGATAATGGTTAACTAATGGTTATTTTTAACTATGGGTTAACATATAGTATCCGATAAGTAGCTTGACTATAGCCCAACACATAATCTCCAGTGCATAGCCAGGCTAATGTTCATCATGTAGTACCCAATGCATAGCTTGAGTATGGTTTAACAAACAGTATCCAAAGCATAGCTTGACTATGATTATCACATGAGTAGGTTGATTACAAACTAACACATAATATCCGATGCATAGATTGACTACAAGTTAACACAAAATATCCGATGCCCGGGCTGACTAGGGTTTAACAAACATTATCCGATGAGTAGATTAACTAAGGTTTATCTCATAGTATCCGTAGAGTAGGTTGATTACAAACTAACACATAATATTCATTGCATAGTCTGGCTAATGGTTATTAAATAGTACCTGTTGCATAGCTAGGATAATGATTAACACATAGTACCCGATGCATAGCCTGACTAGGGATAACACATAGTATCCGAGGCATAGATTGAATATGGGTTATCACATAGTATCCGATGAGAGGCCTGAATACAGGGTAACACATAATATCCAATGCATGGCTTGGGTAATGTATATAGTTAGCCTACATTCTGTGTTATGTATGTAAACCCTCATACTATGCTAAGCCGGTTACCCACAGACACAGATCTATGGTGATGCAAGAGTAACCCATGCCCCGACAACAGATACCTGGCCTAACCATAGACTACATAGCTAGACAACTTATACATAGCTAGACAACAGATACCTAACCCGGAATCAAATACATACCCTGACAACCGATACATGGCCTAACAACAGAGCTAGATCAAATGGCTAACGTTTCAACTATACAACATTACGCTAAACTTAGCCGACCAACATACACGAAGTTCAAACGAACGACATTGACACCAAGTTCAATTAGGGTACGGCTGGTGAAGGCCAGATCAACGTTTCAGCTAATCAAAGATGAAAAACTTACGCTAATCAACCAACAAACTTACACCTGGTTCAAAAGGGTTTTGGTAGGCGAAGGCACTGGCAAAAGCCTTAGGCCTTAGACAGTATATAGATAGCTACCAACGCTTACCAAAATATCTATATAGAAACCGTCAAGGCCTTTACACATATTGTCTAGGTATGTTGTATCAGTTACAGCATACTAACTAAGGTAAAGCAATCTTTGAGGTAGGCCCTAGGTAAAGCTACCTTTGAGGTATGCCCCAGGTAAAGCTGCCTAGGAGTCAGCCCTTAGGTAACGCCGGCCTGGAGTCTGGCCATAGGTAAAGACATCGTCGAGTCAGGTCGTAGGTAAAGCTACCTTGGAGTTACCCTAGGTAAAGCAACCCCTGTGTCAAGCCATAGGTAAAGCCGGCTTGGACTGGTTAGCTATCAATGCTTGCCCAATCTCACGTTAGCTACGTAAAGACAGCTAATATCGCATACCCTATCACAATAACTCCTTAAAGACGGCTACCACTTAACGTAAAATCTGATACCAACCCATGACCAAAGTATATAATTACCTCTATCAGCGAATGACCAACGGCAATAGCTACGTTTAGACATCTACTAATGCCTGACCTAAGCAAATAGTTACGTAAAGTCAATAGATTTTACCTATCATCATAGCCCCGTGAAGACAGCTACAATATCATACCGTAGCACAATAACTCCATAAAAACATTCACGTGAAGACCTATGTTAGTGCATGAGCTAAGACAAGTGCTCCGTAAGGACATCTACCAATGCATACCCCATCACAATATCTCTGTACATGCTAGATGCCAGGATGATCCTATACTGTACCAGAGTATGTTGGAAGTGCTAGCATAGACATGTTAAAGGCCGTGATGATCTTCCTCTTTATCATAGTATACCCTGTAGATGGGCAGATGCGATAATCCTGTTTGAAATGAGAACCACATGAATAAGGTCTGATCATGGGGATAGGCACAGGTATGTAACAGCCCGAAGGCCCTGCCCTGTGATTGACCTGCAGATAGAATAAGTATGGTGGCAAGCCAAACAGTTAATCCTATACAAATGGTATGACCGTTAAACATATTGTTAGACACCATCTGGAAAGACATTGTGTTTGACGTTATTTGCTGCGGTTATGTTGATATCGCGGTCGGATACTGGCGATTAACAATATTACTGTAAAGGTTTTAAACAAGCATTTATTTTTTGAGCTCTGTGAGTATGATCTACACCTGTAATGAAACGTAATAACACTGTTTATTGACTTATAGGCCTATGTACCGTATCATGCATATTGGTTTAATACAGGATGTGTTTAGAATTACATGTATATCGGCTTAACCCAGTATGTAGGCCTATGTAGGTTAACACCCATATATACCTAATACAGGTTTACATGCATATTAGATTAACACGGTATGTGTTGCTATGCAGCTTTACGTACATATTGGCCTAATACCGGAGGAATGTAGGTTAACATGCATATTTTCTTAACACAGTATGTAGGGTATCATCCATATTGTCTTATTTCAGGATGAAAGTAGCTTTACATCCATCCAGGCTTAACTCAGTATGCGGGGGTATGTAAGGTAAGGTGCATATCGGCTTAACACTGTATGTAGGGTAACATCCATATTGTCTTATTTCAGGAGGAATGTAGCTTTACATTCATCCGGGCTTAACTCAGTATGCGGGGCTATGTAAGGTAAGGTGCATATAGGCTTAACACAGTATGTAGGGTAACATCCATATTGTCTTATTTCAGGAGGAATGTAGCTTTACATTCATCAAGGCTTAACTCGGTATGCGGGGCTATGTAAGGTAATGTGCGTATCGGGTTAACACAGTATGTAGGGTAACATCCATATTGTCTTATTTCAGGAGGAAAGTAGCTTTACATCCATCCAGGCTTAACTCAGTATGCGGGGCTATGTAAGGTAAGGTGCATATCGGCTTAACACAGTATGTAGGGTAACATCCATATTGTCTTATTTCAGGAGGAATGTAGGGTTATACGCTTATTGGTTTAACACAGGATGTAGGGTAACGCACATAATGGTTTAATACAGGATGTGTACTATTGAGATTGGGCAGGCATTGATAGCTGTTTTACCACTCCAAGCTGGCTTTACCTATGATCTCGCTTTACCTAAAGACGACTCCAAGGTGGATTTACCTAAGACCTGACTTCAGGATGGTTTTAACCTAAGGCCCGACTCTAGGCTGGCTTTACCTATGGCTTGACACAGGGGTTGCTTTACCTAGGGTAACTCCAAGGTAGCTTTACCTACGACCTGACTCGACGATGTCTTTACCTATGGCCAGACTCCAGGCCGGCGTTACCTAAGGGCTGACTCCTAGGCAGCTTTACCTGGGGCATACCTCAAAGGTAGCTTTACCTAGGGCCTACCTCAAAGGTTGCTTTACCTTAGTTAGTATGCTGTAACTGATACAACATACCTAGAAAATATGTGTAAAGGCCTTGACGGTTTCTATATAGATATTTTGGTAAGCGTTGGTAGCTATCTGTATACTGTCTAAGGCCTAAGGCTTTTGCCAGTGCCTTCGCTAACCATAACCCTTTTGAACCAGGTGTAAGTTTGTTGGTTGATTAGCGTAAGTTTTTCATCTTTGATTAGTTGAAACGTTGATCTGGCCTTCACCAGCCGTACCCTAATTGAACTTGGTGTCAATGTCGTTCGTTTGAACTTCGTGTATGTTGGTCGGCTAAGTTTAGCGTAATGTTGTATAGTTGAAACGTTAGCCATTTGATCTAGCTCTGTTGTTAGGCCATGTATCGGTTGTCAGGGTATGTATTTGATTCAGGGTTAGGTATCTGTTGTCTAGCTATGTATAAGTTGTCTAGCTATGTAGTCTATGGTTAGGCCAGGTATCTGTTGTCGGGGTATGGGTTACTCTTGCATCACCATAGATCTGTGTCTGTGGGTAACCGGCTTAGCATAGTATGAGGGTTTACATACATAACACAGAATTTAGGCTAACTATATACATTACCCAAGCCATGCATTGGATATTATGTGTTACCCTGTATTCAGGCCTCTCATCGGATACTATGTGATAACCCATATTCAATCTATGCCTCGGATACTATGTGTTATCCCTAGTCAGGCTATGCATCGGGTACTATGTGTTAATTACTAGCCTAGCTATGCATCAGGTACTATTTAATAACCATTAGCCAGACTATGCAATGAATATTATGTGTTAGTTTGTAATCAACCTACTCTACGGATACTATGAGATAAACCTTAGTCAATCTACTCATCGGATACTGTTTGTTAAACCCTAGTCAGCCCGGGCATCGGATATTTTGTGTTAACTTGTAGTCAATCTATGCATCGGATATTATGTGTTAGTTTGTAATCAACCTACTCATGTGATAATCATAGTCAAGCTATGCTTTGGATACTGTTTGTTAAACCATACTCAAGCTATGCATTGGGTACTACATGATGAACATTAGCCTGGCTATGCACTGGAGATTATGTGTTGGGCTATAGTCAAGCTACTTATCGGATACTATATGTTAACCCATAGTTAAAAATAACCATTAGTTAACCATTATCGGATACTTTATGTTGGTCATTAGCCAAGCTATGCATTGGATGTGTTACCCATTAGTCAGGCTACACATAGGATATTCCATAGCCAGGCTCAGCATCGGCTACTATGTGCTAACCATTAGCGAGGCTATGCACCGGATATTATATGTGGGGGCATACTCAAGCTACTTATCGGATACTATATGTTAACCCATCGTCAGGCTATGCATCGGATACTATGTGTTAATGATTAGTCTAGCTATGTATCAGGTATTATGTGGGCAAGTTGTAGTCAGGCTACTGTGTGATAACCATTAGCTAAACTATGCATTGGATATAATGTGTTATAATTTGTAGGCCCTTGTCTTCTTAGCATAATATGCGTGCAGGCTTACACACATGTTTGTTTAACGCAGTATGTAGGCCTAACATAGTATATACGCCTATCTATGATAGCATGGATATTGGCTTAGCGTAGTATTTATGTAGGTTGACACGCATATTTGTTTAACAGCGTATATATGGCTATTTAGAGTATATTGCATGCTGGTTTAACATAGTATATACCAGGCTAGTGTTTCTTTCCAGCTGACTTTTGAAATGACATGTGTGACTATATCTAGACCATACATAATTGATAAGCCAATTTTGGGGAGTTTATGCTTATTTAGCGAGGCTATGCACCGGATATTATGTGTTGGGTCATACTATGTGTTAATGATTAGCCAAGCTATGTATCAGGTATTATGTGGTAATTTGTGGGCAGCTTGTGGGATAGTGTTTGATAACCATTAGCTAAACTATGCACTGGATATAATGTGTTATACTTTGTAGGCCCATGTCTTCTTAGCATAATATCTATGCATGCTTACACACATATATGTTTAACACATTATGTATTCTATTATGTATTTAGGCTTAACATAGTATGATAGCATGCATGTTGGCTTAGCATAGTATTTATGTGGGTTTACACGCATATCTGTTTAGCATAGTATGTAGGCTTAGCATATTATTTATGTAGGTTTACAAGCATATTTGTTTAACACACTACATTATATAGGCTTATGTGGGTAACGGGGATATTTGCCTAATACAGGATGTATATAGGTTAACCTGCATATAGGTTTAACAGCGTATATATGGTTATTTAGAGTATATTGCATGCTGGTTTAACATAGTATATATGCCTGAATGTTGGCTTAGCATTGTATGTATATAGGTTGCGTAACTTTTTAATTATACTGTAATATTTGTTGACCGTCATGGGCGTGATAGGTTATGCATTGTTAGCTATACCATATAGTACTTCCCGTATTATACGGTTGCCTGGTTCTACCTGATAGACGAGGTGTAAATGTGTGTCAGGCTCAGATCATATAGGCTTTGGCCAGTGGTTTACCGACATAGTAGGCACATTTAGGGATTCATGTAGGTCGGCTTAGCATAGTATGTATGCAGGTTTACATGGATATTTGTTTAACACATTATGTGGACTATCATGTATGTAGGCTTAACGTGGTGTACACGCCTATGTATGATAGCCTGCGTGTTGGCTTAGCATCGTTTTAGGATCGTTTTATAACATATATTTATTCACGTTTTGTGATAGGCCTCATTATTAGTGTTTCTCCATATATACCTTTATATCTAGATACATTTACAGCTATAGGATATATCCATTGAGGCTATTTGATTATTTACACTGATTTCTGATTATATATGTAGGCCTTGGTATGCCGATAGTACATAGTAAGTTGATACAGTAATCAAAACATAAACACGCGCCTAGATTCACATCGACACAGCCGTGCGGGTTTTAAGCCTGCTATAGTGGTCACCGGCCGTCGTTGCGGTTTTAGGATAATGTGTTATCTCTGCAAGTCTGTACATGTCTAGCACACGGTCAAGCGTATTCCCTGAAACGACAGGGCTTTGTTGCTTTGTTTATTGTTTTGTAGCATAGACAATCATAACCCCTTGCCCTGCATCATCCAATTTATTTAAGGTAGAACACTCTAGTTAGGGTAAGCCTACTACTTGCCTAGAGTCGCTCGAACGCGGATACGTCATCAAATATATTAAATCTTTACGTGGGCTTGATAGGTTATGCATTGGTAGATGAACCCTATAGTACCTCCCATATTATACGATTGCCAGGATCAACCTGATAGAAGAGGTGAAAATAGCTCAGTTCATACGGGCTTTGGCCTGTGGTTTACAGACATAGTAGGCCCATGTATGTTAGCCTAGTATGGTATGTATGTAGGCTTGCATGCGTATTTGTTTTAACACATTATGTGGGCCATCATATATTGGCTTAACATTGTATATAAGCCTTCACGTCTTACAGCGACCGTTTGCGTAGACCTACCGGGCCAATGAAGTGTGATAGGTCGATTCCCCGCATAGACTGTTGTCTAATTGAACTCGGTGTATAATTGTTGGTCGATTAAAATTAGCGTTTAGTTGGATCGTTGGTCATTTGATCTGACCTATCATTTTTTTGAGGCAGACCTACCCCTCACTTAAAGCCTTGCTCTAGTGTGAATTTACCTAGGGGCTTTCTCCAGGGTGGCTCTAACTAGGGCCAGGCTTTACCTAGCTGAGCCTACTACTTGCCTAGACTCGTTCGAACGCGGATACGTCATCAGATAACCATTAAATCTTTCCACAAGTTACCCCCACCACCGGGGCTATTCCAGGGTTACTTTACCTAAAGGCTGGCTTCGGGATGTCTTTACCTGAGGCCTTGCTCCGTATAGACTATACCTATGTCCTGGGTGGCTTTACCTCAAGCACGACTCCGGGGTGACTTTACCGAAGGTCTGACACCTGGATGGCATTACTTAGGGGCCGGCTTAGGGATGGCTATACCTAAGGCCCGGCTCCTGGCTGGCTTTACCTCGAGCACGACTCCAGGGTGACTTTACCTAAGGCCAGGTTCCTAGGGCAGTGCTTCAGATTGGCTTTAACCGAGACCGTGCTCCATATTGGCTCTACCCGCTCCTAGGCGGTGTTACCTCAGGCGCGGGTTCGGGGGTGACTTTTACCCTGGACACCGATCATTTTTGGCAATCTGAATACAGCCTACCGTACTGTACTCTAGACATATCCCTTACGGTCATTTGATCCAACCGATCGATTTTTGGCAATTTCATATTTTATTTAAAAACCACCCCTAGGTGAAGCCACCCCCGCAACGGTCCGTACTGGACTCTAGACATATCCCGTACTGTCTGTTGATCCAACCGATCGATTTCCGGCAATTTCATATTTTATTCAAAAACTACCCCTAGGTGAAACTACCCCTTCCGACGGAATAATACACTCTAAACTCACCCCATCAGTCAAGGCACATTTTTCCAAACTTTTTTCGAAAACTACCCCCACCCCCCAATCCACCCCCGGAGATGGTCCTGAACGTAGCTAGGGTCACCCCCCATACGTAGGTTAGGTTAGGTTGGATCCATTTTGGCCTGGGAAGGTCCTGAACGAGGCTGAGGTCACCCCCCACCCTGCCCCGAGCTGTTAGCGTTGCACCATACAGATGGAAACCTGTCATGACTACCTTGTCGCGCACCTCCACAGCATTCATTGTGTCGAACCCGGAGTGTCTGATGTGTGGAGGTGAAGTCAGGAATACCGAATTCTTTTAGGATTAAACAGCCCTAGACCGGGACCAGGGTTGCGGCAGATCTTTAGGAGAGTCTTGAATCGGAGAGACCTACAGATGATAACCTGCCCCGAGCTGTTAGCGTTGCACCATAGAGATAGAAACTTGTCATGAGTACCTGGTCGCGCACCTCCACAGCATTCATTGCTGCCGAACCCGGAGTGTCTGATGTGTGGAGGTGAAGTCAGGAATGCCGAATTCTTTTAGGATTAAACAGCCCTGGACCGGGCCCAGGGTCACGGCAGTTTCATCTTTAGGAGAGTCTTGAATCGGAGGGACCTACAGGTGATAACCTGCCCCGAGCTGTTAGCGTTGCACTATACAGATAGAAACTTGTCGTCACTACCTGGTCGTGCACCTCCTCAGCATTCATTGCTGCCGAACCCGGAGTGTCTGATGTGTGGAGGTGAAGTCAGGAATACCGAACTCCTTCATGATTAAACAACCTTGGACCGGACCCAGGGTCACGGCAGTTTCATCTTTAGGAGGGTTTTGAATCGGAGGGACCTACAGGTGATAGCCTGCCCCGAGCTGTTAGCGTTGCACTATACAGATAGAAACTTGTCGTCACTACCTGGTCGTGCACCTCCACAGCATTCATTCCTGTCGAACCCGGAGAGTCTGATTGTGTGGAGGTGAAGTCAGGAATACCGAACTCCTTCAGAATTAAACAACCCTGTACCGTGTACTGTCCCATCTTCAAGGAAGCCCATCTCCACTGGTCAGTGAATCCAAGGGTGGCCATTGGCTAGTAAGTACTCTTCTGTCGTCATATGAGGAAAGAAACTAGCATTTGCGATGATAACGAGCTGAAACGGCCAAGTAAAGAAGGAGTAGTCGTTGAAACGGTAAACATAACCATATCGTAATATTATTATTCTTTGTATCAGTTTGTCCAATGGTTTCTAACCCTTGCTTTCCCCGACGGTTAAATTTCTTGGTTGACGTGCAATTAATTGACCAGTTTTCATTGATAGTAAAGTTTTAAATAATTGTTTGAAAATTAATTTTTTGCTAATTAATACTGTGCAAGCACATCCCGGTATATTTTTTAACTGTAAAAACTAGTTTAGGCCTGACATACTTAGTGGACCTTACTCACCATAATAGTTTTTCTTTAGGCCTATTAATAAAAAATTTATTCACTGAGTATAAAATAAAAACAAGGGTAGGGTTTTTCTATTTTGCATCGGATAAGAGATTTGCACCTTGTTTTATATGAAGAGGTACTAGCAAACAAATATTGGATGATTGAGCGGTAACCACTTTTCAAGAAAGGTTACGATAAGATGAGTGACGGTTCGGATGCTCGTGTAACTGCATTTTTACTGCATCTAAATTTCTTATTTCGATAGAATCTGTTGTTTCATGTTTGATCCAGCTTGTTTGTTATAGTTTTACAAAACAGGGACTGTGGTCTGGTTTTACATTTTTTTAAATAACCATGCTAGTATAAATTATTACTTTAAACGCATAATGTCCGTTGTGAAATAATATGTATAGTATTCGATATTTTGAGTTACTTTAACACACTTTAAGGCTAGGGATGGGCCGATACCTTAAAATTTTTGATTCTCAAATTTTCCTTTCGATTCTCTATTCTTTTAAGTTATATAGGCCTACATGATATTCTCTAATAATGAATTTAGTTAACATCTTGGTCATATGGTGAAGCCTTTCAAAAGTTCCGTTTTAATGCAATAGGCTACACAAAACTTTCGACCTTGATTCATGAATAGAAATTTCTTAAGAGGTGACAAACATATCGGATAAAAGTAATGGTTTATTTAAAAATTATAGGTATGAACTTCACGTCACAGTTACATAACTTCAGTAATAGGCATTTCTGTTTGTACAACTGGAGAAATTAAAACTTCTTTTTTTGTGATTTGTTTCGACATTTATGCAGCGGTGGTGGAGTAGTAGCGGCCAGAGACTGGGAGAGAGAGAGAGCGTCGAGCCCTACCGAGTGAGAGTGAGACAGCAGAGCGAGAAGACAAACAAAAGGACCAAAAATGCTTCCGATCGTCTTTGTTGTTGCATCATAAATAATAATAATAATAATAATAATAATACTATAGTGATTTCACGAAGCAAATAGACACTTGCTTAATCGTTTAATCCAATCAAAGCAACTAATACTTGAATAAGAGACAGTTGATAATTTATTACATTTTCCTTAAATTACACCACACACGTACGTTAACGGTTATAAAAAACAAGAATCTGAATCGGCGCTTTAATCAATGGAGAATCCAGTATCGACGGTTCCTCGATACCATTAGAACCCCTTCCTATTTAAGAACAATAGATTTTTGTGTGTAATCGAAATTACACTAGAGTCGCCATTTTGTAAAACTTCCCCCTACATAAAATTATTTACTTTTTATACAACGAACTAGTAGCAAATACCGTTTAATTTCACAAATCTTTCATATTTTCAGATACGTAATAAAACCCTGAACAGATTTATTGACTTTTGTGACATGTCATAACTATTTACGGTGACAGCTTTGGGCAATATAATTTATCTCATTGTCCATTTTTAATTTTATGTAAACCAGTAAATTGCAAAACTCTATGTTCCGCTTTGTTTTTTAAAGATATTACGCAATAAATAAATACAAATCCAGTATGGCGCTGGACAAAACCTGGGTTGAATCAATAAGACAATTACGCAGTTTTTGGGTCTGCTGTAAAATCACATTTTCAGTCTATACGGTAAAATTTTGAAAATATAATACGCTATAGGCCTCATACCTTTTTTCGCTGTGTATTATTTCATGTACTATTATGTTAAATAACTATTTTTTGTTTTAACTGTTGAGTGTAAGTTGGAAAAAAGTATCTGTAAACAAAGTTTTACATATATGAATAACATGTTTTTTAAAATCGCTTTTTACGCTCATCATGGGAAAACTATCGTTCGATTCACGTTTTTAAGGTGTTCTGGAGCTCGTATGGTTGCCATTCTTTGCTCCATAGCATAACACATTTACGCACTTTTATCGGAAATAGCTAATAAAAGAATAAGATAGGGATACACAATATTTTTCATATTTTGTAAATTATTTCTCTATTTCGAATGAAACAAAAATCTCGAAATGGATTAGATTCTCACTCATTGAATTCTGATGCGAGTCTAATCATTGGATGCGATAGATTCTAATTTAAAAAATTAATTTTACTAGGTCTGAAACAAATTTAATAGAAAAACCTGCTCAAGTTCTCAATTTTTACATAGAAGATTTTTTTTTAATTTTTCAATAAAAAATAAAGCTTTGAGAAAATAAAAGGTTTCGAATTTTTCTTTCATACCCATTCTAATACATAGATCTATACATTTTTCTTAATTTTAATTTAGTTCCTACAAATATCTTTTTAAGAAGTTTTTTATATCTATCAAACCCTGCAGCGCCTCTAAATATTGAGACGGGTCAGGATTATCGGTTTGTACAAGACCCGAGAATTTTAATGGCAAGCAATAATACGAAGACTGTTCCAGTAAAAACAAGTGGCTGTGGCAGTGATGGAGGGGTGTTTACAATTCAAGCACGTACGCCGATAAACCTGTGTTGCAACAGAGATTAAATTTATGGCATCGTTGCGTAGTCATTGGACTTGATTTTGCGCTGGCTAACAAATCGGATTTAATTTTGCCACGTTAAGGTATTTAGTTAAAATATTTCGCCAGTATTTAAAGTATATATTAGATCAATAAAGCCATAATAATAATAATTATTATATTTACTTGAGCTACTAGTTTTTCACTAAAAGCAAGAACACGTGTTAGTATATCACGCTTGCCTATAGTAGCACTGTAAGAGTTGACAATGAGTCACGTCTCCCGAAAAGAACCATTAAATGAAAGTAAAATACATTTAAACAACTCCAATTATGCCAATAAATTAGGAATGAGCACAGGCCCGACCAGAAACTTTTCGGAGCCTGGGCAAACATGAGTACGGATCCCTTTATTACTTCCAACATACATTACCTATACAACTCTGTGTTTTGCATGACAGTATAAATAAATGATTGTTTCCGTGTTAAAACCAACCAGGCATACTGAATCTAATCTGAGTATGTTTAGTTTTGTTGAAATGAACTGCCGGTAGCTTACAGCAACTAAGAAATTGCATTTTGTGCGAATAGACATTTCATTTAATGTGTATTTCTTTGCAATTGAACAATTGTACCTTGTAGTTTTTATATTGTATTGATATAATATTTTTATTTCTTTTATAGATCTTGCCACAAGAGTTATTATTTTCGCAATGAAAAGACACCAACCGAGCCTGGCCCGCCGGGCCCTGGGCATTCCCCCCTTACCCTCCTTTCTAGGCGGGCCTGCCGTGCCCCTGAGCATTTCCCCCTTACCCTCCTTTCTGGGCAGGTCTGCCGGGTCCCTGGGCATTTCCCCCTTACCCTGCTTTCTGGGTGGGCCTGCCGTGCCCCTAAGCATTTCCGTCTTACCCTTCTTTCTGGGCGGGCCTGCCGGGCCCCTGGGCATTTCCCCCTTACCCTCCTTTATGGGCGGGTCTGCCGTGCCCCTGAGCATTTCCCCCTTACCCTCTTTTGTGAGCGAACCTGCCGTGCCCCTGAGCATTTCCCCCTTACCATCCTTTCTGTGTGGGTCTGCCGGGCCACTGGGCACTTCCCCCTTATCCCCTTTCTGGGCAGGCCTGCCGGGCCCCTGGGCATTTCCCCTTGCCCTCCTTTCTGGGCGGACCTGCCGCGCCCCTGGGCATTTCCCCCTTACCCTCCTTTCTGGTCGGGCCTGCCGTGCCCCTGAGCATTTCCCCCTTATCCTCCTTTCTGGACAGGCCTGCCGGGCCCTTGAGAATTTTCCCCTTACCCTCCTTTCTGGACCGGCCTGCCGGGCAATATTCAGAAACTAACTAAACGTAGGCCACTCCATGAGATATGCTGTCTTTCCTATAGTTACTCGCTTTACGCGACCGAGCCACTTTGTAGACACGTAATTCTCTATCTAACTGGAAATCGGACTTGAATTATCGCTGCCATTATCACTAGATATTTTGCACTCTATGATAGTAATTAATCGAGCTCAGGTCAGGTGTTAAAGGAGATCTTGAAGTTTTAAAGGTTTTACAAAATAATAGATAATTTATTACATTTCTTTATACGAATGGGTGATTAAATAAATTAAATGGTAAATGTGATGAATATTACATTTATCGATAAACGTATTAAGTTTGTTGGAGATTATATATAATCGCCAGCAGTAGACTAATATATATTCAACAGCTATATCATATCTGTATTTAAAAATCGATCCATCTGTACATCTGGATATGCTATTCTATCCATATTTGTTTCCTAATGGATATAGCTATCAATATGCATATAATAATGGACTTTTAATTTGGATACTTTTGGATTCAAAATTATTTGCTACTTCTAGTCAGTGCAAAAGCCATATTCCATGTTGCACGAAGGACTCTCTCGTCCATGATGATTGCCTAGTGCAGTAAAACGTTTTATCTGTGGTTGTTTTAATTTACGTCTTCGTGAAAGTCGGCTTGTGACTAAACTAAAACCTAGAATATTAAACGCTTACCTGGCTGGATGAATTGAGCTCCGGCAAAACGTTGTCCAACATTAGTTAGATTTCCCATTCTATTGGAGTATTCCCCAACTCCTACATTTCCCAATGTTTCTCCATGTTGTCCAAGATCTGATTAAACTCCATATCCAGCCAATCCATAGCCAGAAGCTGAAAAGAGAAGTTTAAACATTCATCGTGGTAAAATCGATTTCAATGAAAACAGAAAATTAAAGTAAATTTTCACGTGTTTAGTTTTTACTTTCTAACTAACTACATTTTAAAAATACATCTCTTAAAAGAATTTACCTTTGCAATATTTTTATAAAAACCTGTTGATTTGTTGCACGATTAAATCATTTTTTTTGAAAATATATTGAACAATATTTAATAATAGTTTTATCCTTATACAGAACATTAGTACAAGTTATACAATAGGTATTGGTCACAGCTAGTCCAATTATACAAATGTTTCTGAAGTTTAGCTCCTCAAATATGCGGGTTAACAGTATGAAGATCGCCACATAGCGATCGAAAACGTTCTGTCTCAGTAAGTTTTCACAAATTTACAAAATTTAAAGCTCGGATAGTCATAACCTAATGTTAAAGTGATTAATTAAAAAGACATTATAAATCTTGGGGGGTGGACTTCACCACACGGGTGTAGGACAGTCTGCCAGCCACCCTTCGGTTTGACAAGGGTAGCCAGGTAGTTAATCCATTTTAGGACTTACTGCCAGTCAGCCCCCTTTCTCTTCCTCACTCTCTGAAAAAGGGGAAGTGAGATAAAGAGACGGAATGGACTTTCCACTCCAGTGGGTAGACCTAGAGTATAAGAGGTTCTTGGTAATCCAACTCACCTTTCTAACTAGTTTGACGGGTCGGCCTTTGATACTACTCTGCCCCATTTTGTTCGTTGTCGAAAAAGTGTAGGCCTAATTTAATTATTTTCGTAAAACTATGAAAGAAAGTAATCTTGACACCTTAAATAACGTGTAACGAAAATGTAATCAACATTAGTAAATATGCATAAGACCTAGTTTTATACCTAGTAACAGAAACTTTACGAATTTTATAATACAAATTCGGAGATCTGCTTTAACTGAAATATTAGATGTAAACACACTACACCAAACAACACGAACAAAAACTTACAGCTTATTTACATAAATTAACACATGACTTTACTATTTTAACATCTGGCACACAAAGTATTTACTTTTAAAAAGGTTCTTAGGAGGCTCTATGAAAAAGATATATATATATATATATATATATATATATATATATATATATATATATATATATATTTGCACAAGGTTTCACATTGAGGTGATCATTTTAAGTATATGGACTGGTTGCTTGTAGTGTTATTTACGTTCATGGCTAAATTAAGCTTTACTGGTATTCCATTTAATTAAACGTGTATTAGTCTTAACTAATTTGTATGTAAAGTAAAGCAAAATAGGATAAACTAAAGTATTTAAAATTGTAAAACTAAGAAATAACAAATAAGGTGACTAAAATAATGTAAGCTATTAGCGTTACATCAGGCATTTCATCCGGTCATGTAAGACAATAGTATTTTAAGAATGGTTTAGTCATGGGTCGTTTACAACCACACTTGTGCGAAGTTTATAAGAGTCAGAGCTTTCACTTCTCTTCTCGCAACCACCTCCCTCACATCCACTGTAACCCCCACAATGTACCTGCGGCTGGTATATTGTCCGGCCCCTGCTTCTTGACAGGGTCATAAACCGCCGCTGGCAGACTGTCCGTTTCCCTCACCACACAAATATTTTCACGTCTCGCCTCTACCACTGTCAAATCTTTGTAAGCAAACATGTTACATCTGGGAATTATATGTGAATAAATATTTTAAGCAGTTTTAATTGTAGCGATTTAAAGCATTTTTAAGGTTATAACATTTGGGTGCTGACCATGGACGCCCATAAGCGGGGCAAGGTGATCGCGGCCCCCTACCTTGCCTCAGATCTGAAAAAAACACAATAAATATACAAGCGCCATATCTAGACCAGTGGATTTTTTCGAGAAGGTTATTGTAAAAATTGTTGAATTGTTTTACATGACTTAGGAGCAAAATATTTATGTTTTTTCTTAAATATTTGTACAATTAGTTAATTAGATTATTGAGATTATTTTCTTTACAGAATAAAGTACCAAAGTACCGTGCCTTAGTACATTATAAGTAGTAATAGGTTAAATAATGTTAAAACTTGAATTTGTCTTCTAGGAGGCATTGGCCCCCTACTTACTACCATAGGGCGTCCAAGCAGCTGACACACTGCATTAATGCACATACCACTCCTCTGAATGCCCATGAATTTATATGAACTTATAAATAATTATTTGTAAAATACCTCTGGAGATGATTACTTTGTAATCGAAATGTACATTAGGTTAAAATAAAAATTGTTGAATTTGTGGTAAGAGGTTGTTTTTATTTAATATAAATTAGGCTAAAGTCTACCAGAATTATCCAAACAGTTTGTGCGTTGCATTTCTCATTGGACCCCATTCTTACTCGCCTCTGTACCATGCTTGAGTTCTTGTTATCTTGTCAGTTTCAATACAATCTATATTCACATATACATATGCATACATATATTTTTAAACGTCACACACACACATTAAAAATAATAGATAAAATCGTACATGTACATATATATATATATATATATATATATATATATATATATATATATATATATATATATATATATATATATATTCCTTACACATTTTGTATAGAAATCTTTTAATAATGCACGGGTTCGAACCAATCATTATTGCTGGACTATCCTTATATATATATATATATATATATATATATATATATATATATATATATATATAGCTTTTTTAAAGGATTCATTTTTCCCAGTCTATTAGATTCATTACTGACTCTTAAAGCTCTGTCCCACTACTATCTCTCCTTTAACTTCCGTCATACAATTAGTTTTAAATAACTGCCCTTTAACATCGAGCACTTACTTCCCTTACTTAAAAATCACAGGACAGATAGCAGTTTAATTTCGGAATTTTTGATCATGTAAATATTTTCTATCGATCGGTTTAACCTTTATTTCTACAAGTATAGTAAACGTAAATGCAAATGAAATTGCCACAAATATTTTAATAAAGCTTTAAACGCCTGTTATTAGTAGATGTTATTCTTGTAAAATATGATGTAAATGAAATAAATTAACATGTTCCATGTATCAAACTAACTATGCAGGATAGAGGAAGAGTAATAGTTGCCGTATGGGGGATGGAGTGACTTTTATCGCACAGCGGGGAGGGGTTTCGACTCTCCAGATTGTTCGAGATGAGCTTGTGTGAAAGAGTTGATGAGGAGCAAGGGTATAAAATATTTTTGAACCTCATTAGGGACCAAATTACAAATAAACTGACGACTAAAATTTCAATAATATTTTTTTTGTATCCGAAATTTCAGAGAACGAGTTGAAAATAGACATTTTACAGACAAATAGGTTATTTATTACACAAAGGCTAAGATTAGAGCATATTGCTCTGTATTTACATTGCATTTGGTTAATTTAGGCTTCGTATAAAATAACCCAAGACTTACATCTTTCGATCCAATATGTGAACATTGGTTTGATCACGCATGTTTTGAACAAATATATCGATTCTTCGATTACTCCTTTCTACACACGTGGAAAAACCATAAAAAAAGGAACAACTTCAAAATCGTAACAACCAACGACCGCTTTACAAAAATGTCAGACGGCGAGAAATTTTCGTGACTCAAGCATAAACAAAGAGGCTCGTTATAAAAGCAGAATGTTTAATGTCAGACGCATTAGAACTGTGACACGTTGCCGGAGTTTGTTCAAATCGTAATATAGGGTGTTTGCAACATGGCTCATAACCACACGATATTAAATGCCTTGATATTATATTGTGAGGAATGGCGTAATGAACGTGTTCTCCGTGTGATAATGTCCCCGTGTGTTTTTATCCACATTTAGGAATTTTTTTTCTGTTAACCAAGTAATCGATTTATGTAAATTATAGGGGTATACGCTTAGCAAATACTAAGCAATGAGGGTGCTAAAATATCACATTACCATAAAAGGTGTAAGGAAATGTTGGCATGTATTTGGTGCTTAGGATTTATGGTAACCTCAGCTCTTTTTGAAGGTACGAGTATAGTGGCTGGCGCTCAACTTCGAAGAGCGAGCATAGGCGGTGGGAAGGGTAGAGGAAGCAAAATTCTGTTCCACAGACATTATAATTCGTAGGTATAGTATTTATATAACACCTACAAATATTGTAGACCTGAGAGGACCGCCATAAATATTATTTGATTTGATTTTTCATATTAACCAGATCATTTACATAAAGGTTTTAAAAAAAATTATATAAATTTTCTAAGCGACCGCAACGCCTGCAGTTTCTTAGCGGTGGTTTTTGATGGAACACGCACTTGGCACTGAGTGAACTGGTCGATAAAGGATATATATTTTTTTAGAGAGGTATGTGAAGAGCACTATTTTAATCAAAATTATTTAAGGGCATACGATGAGAATTTTCAATAATTATTGTTGGCCTATACGATTGTAATGACGATTCGTTACTTGGACAAGAAATTATGCCATGATATTGCGGTTTTGCCATATGAATAAACATATTTTATATTATTTATAATTATTTAATAAAAAGTAACTAAAATAAAAATTTTTTGCTGATCTAAGTAGGAATTGCCACAAAAATCTTTTTATATATTACTTGTTATTACAAAGGTAAAAAAAAAAAACTCTATGAATAGGAAGTAAACGCGACTAAATGAGACTCTGTAACTAAAATAAGAGCAAAACATATTGTAGTTTTACAGATTAAATAAAAGCAATGAAACATCAAATAAAATCGAATGGTATTATACTGAGAATGTAGGTTAATTTAGTTTGTTTATTTAAATTCATGTTTAGACTAATTATTTATATTTAATTAAATTATTGTGATACGAAGGGGAAACGAAAGGTATTCAAGTTCCATGACCTAAAAATATACCCGAGTCAAAATAAAATGAGTCAATGTTCTCGCTTGTTTGTTTCTGGAGTACCTAGGGCTGGGAAGTCAGTTGCGAAGCCGTTTGTTTGAGAATGTAGGAGAAACATTCTATCAAGAACAGTAACAATTTGACGCAAAACTAATAGCGTTCATAAAATATAACAAATAATAAAAAAAACATTGGTTTTTTAATAAGATGGAAATATAACGATATAGAAACAGTACAGTCATATCGGGAAGTTAGGGAGACACAGTGATATCTTAAGACTTTTAAGGCTTTGGGGCTTAAAAGTCAAATAATAATAAGTTATATGTAAATAAATATATGTTTGTTGTAGTGTGTGTTGAAAATTTTCAATTACGATTCTCTTGTTTTTATATTGATTAAAATCACTTTATTGCTGAAAAAGGGTGATTCTTCTTTACCCTCATTAATTTTGGTCAGCCCTTTCTAGGATCATTCCCACATCATTTGAACATTGTTAAATTTTTTATTACTTTTAATATCTGAACAAAACATTTTATAAGTAGCTAATTTAATAATCATAAATAAATTTATTTCAAGTACATGATTAAAACAAATGTAGTCTGATCTGATATAACTTTTTTATTCATTTCCTACTATTAGTTCACACCTTCCCTATATATATATTTATATATATTGTTCAAAATTTCAACCGTAAATAAAATACTTTTTATTCATCCACTCAAGTTCAAATATATATTTTAAAACTTGTGGTGGATGACTCTTGATGTTACTTCTTCAAATGTTCATTAATTAATTAAATTTGATTAATTTATCTTTCTATTTTATATTGTGATATACATACATTTATATTAATTGTAACTATTTAAATAAAGAGTAACTAAAATAAAATATTTCTTTGTTCACCTAAGTAGAAATTGACTTTAAATTTTTTGAAATTACTTATTTTTAATAATGTATTTAGACACTTGTGTTATATGATGTGTCTAAATTACCCAATAATTATAAACATATAAGAAACAGTTTTTCAATTATGCAAACATACAGAAATAGTTTCCATTTCGTTTGATTTGACCCGTGATGTTGTACACGCTCGTTTCAGATTCAGACGGTTCGAGCCTGACCGTTTATAATCAATTCGATACCGTTTTAACGGGCATTTGTGCTATTGTTCGCGCTCAGGATTGTTAGTCAAACAAAGAAATCTCTTGCGACATATTTAGCAATGATTTACGACCCATAACTCCTGCTTTTAATTTGCCTTCACATAGCTCTTTATTAAACATTTGCTGTTGTTCGTGGTTTATACTTTTGTTAACAGAGCTTGTTTGCGTATAGGTATTTCAAAATATAAGTAACAAAAATGAATTAAAATTATATTTTTCATCGCTAATTAATATGGAAATTTTTTGAGAAAAGATAATGTTATATAAAAAATAACAATAGATTAAAAACAAAACGTTTAGGAGAAAATAACATAGATGATTCAACTCATAAATTATCGTATTAGATAGTATAAAAATAGGACTTGTGTAAATAAATATCTATGGAGCATTACTGATTTTTAAAGTAAAAATACTATGAATATTATTTTAAACTAAATATACACAAGCGAACGCTCACAAACACTCTCTCTCTCTCTCTCTCTCTCTCTCTCTCTCTTACACACACACTTACTCCCTCATAAACTCGTGCGCGGGCACTCTCTCTCTCTCTTTCTCTCTCACACACACACACACACACACCCACACACACACACACACACACACACACACACACACACACACACACACACACACACTCACACACACACACACACACACACACACACACACACACACACACACACACACACACACACACACGAGCGCCCACACACGCTTTTCACACACACGCAACACAAACACACAAGTGCGCGCACGCACGCTCTCTCTCTCTCTCTCACATACACACAAACACCTAATTCAATTTTGAAAACATTTTTAGTATTTAATTTTTTTTAAATATTAATTTATAACTAAAAGAAAAAGGTTGAAAAATCTACAACTGAATAGTTAAATGGAATTTTAAGATGATTTATGTTAATAAAACCATTTTTGGAGAAACGCGAATTTATTTGCCTGAGAACTAAGGCCGGAATCGTAATGTTTTAAACGTCAATTTTCACGTAGAAACTCCTACGACTCAGAACCTCAATTATCCGAACTACGACTATCCGAATCCCTCATTATCGGAATCTTTCGGATTATCAAAAAATAAATAAATAAAGACCGAAACTAGCTGCTATTTCCAAAATAATGTTCTCTACATGTGCTGTGGGTCTTTGTTTCGCGACACTAGTGTAGAGGCAGGACAAAATTATTAAAATGCTGATTCACCGTCTCAGTGCAGTTGTGCGTAGTTGCCTGTCGTCCGTCGCCAGGGGGTCGCCCTGCTCGACTTGCTACTTTCTTGATTAGTCAGTGAGTATGTCCTTCTGCCGTTGTTTCGCTTGTGAGTGAGTTTCGTCGTTCACACAAACGCCAACTCGTCTCTTATCTCACGCGCATAATGAACACATTATTCCCACGAAATAAATCAGTACTGTCTTTCATCTATTGAATGATTGCTTAAATCATCCGAAATTATAGAAACCGTTTTAATGTTAAACCGTCTTAATTTATTTGCAATTTCATCCCAAAAACGTTTTATATAAAGTAAACATAAAAAATTATTATCCCAGCAATTATAAATAGTCAAATCCCCAAAAATATTGCTACTATGGCAATATTTATAAATAATTAAAAGTAGTTTAAAATTACAAAATTATAAAACTCCAACGGATAATCATTATGTAGCAAATAAGTGAATATTAAATGATTATTTTTTCTTGCAAAGAAGGATGAGACAAGAGCAGGACTTCGTCGACTAAAGAACATACAATCCCCACCTTTTGAAATAAAGCTTAGTCGGAATTAAAATTTTAAAAACGCCCATAAATATAAGCTTGTGGTACCGATCTCCCTGTTTCCGTTCTCCCTAAATATTTTCATACCCAAAAAACATGATATATATTTTCCGCCTCATGGGTTCTAAAAGAAAACCAGTTGTCTTGTCGTTAGCGGTGAACGAATTATAGATCAATTAGATAAAGGAGTTATGGGTAAACCCTAGCTGAGATGTACGGTGTTGGACAATGAAAGCAGCAAACCCACATTTTTAACCTTCGTCTCAGTGCTTAAAAAAGAAGATGAAAGATCATAAAAAAAACAATGAAGGCAGCAAAAAAAAAGAATTCGAATATTCCATTTTCAATTGGTTTTTCAAACAACGTTTTATGGAGAACCCGATATCAGGTCCGATACTTTGTGGTAAAGATAAAATCTTAGCATACTTGCAGAAGCTTTAAAAAAAAACTTTAAAAATATAGTTTTTTTCATTTGCAATACACAAATAGTAACTAATTAAAACTGACCCTTTTTCCCAATTAGTCCAAAAAACGAAAAGTCGGAGTTGGCTAGCAACGTTTCAGGTTTTACCCAACTACAATTACTTATGTGTTTTGCAAGACGAGAATTGTGTACTTCAAAGGTTTAATACAAATGAAACAATATAATCAAATAGGCTTATACAAAAATAAATTCGACACAGAGATGCAAAATTACAACAATGAATACATTGTTTAAAATTGCAAGCTTGTGTAGAGGAATATAAAGTCCCTTTCATATTATCATAAACAAAGCTTCTGTCTAAAAGCTTTGTCACAAGCACAGGCCGTGAAATTTATGCTACGCTTCTAATTCAGATAAAAGTTCAAGTAATAGCTAGTATATAAATGGAATAAGTAAATAACTGTAAATACACGCATTTCAATGATAGTTTAAATATTGGCTGTATTTACTGAAGATGACGATATTGTCTTTGAAACGTGTTACATTACTAAATTACTGAAATCCGTTAGAAATATGCGTAATTTCGTTCTGGTTATTTAATTACAAGATATGCCCTAAGAGTGCAATGCTTACCAACATAATTTGCACTTCAATGTTTTTCGGAATTTTCATAATCTTTCCTGAGGAGTCTAAGAATTGAATACAAGAATTATTACAATTAAGTTTTCAAATCTCTTCCTAATCATAGATTCAGTATATTAATTTTGTGTCTACAATTTGCATTCTGTAAATAAGCAATTCAGTTTATAAGTTTAGGCAATGTCAATCTAATATTGATGATATTACCAATATATCAATAAACTTATTTCTTGATACTGAAATTAGCAAATGTCAACACGCATTAAAATCTTACTTGAGAGTTTCGAGCTTGTTAAAACTTCTTCAAAATATTTATCGTTTTTTAAAATGATAAACCTTTTTAAATTAAACTATACACAAAGAAATATAGGGCAACTCAACTAAATATAGGTAAAAATATCTGCATTAAATTGATAACGGTTTAGATTACATCGTCTAAGACTTAGGGCAGAGTTCTCCAACATTGTCCGGGACCCGGGGACCCGGAAGGGCTCGATAAGGGGCCCGGTGAATATATCGATTTCAATCTAAGACCTAGGAGAGTGTTCTCCAGCGTTGTCCGGGCCCCGGGGACTCAAAAGAGCTTGATAAGGAATCCGGATAGTATAGAGATTTCAATCTAAGACCTGGGACATTGTTCTCCAACGTTGTCAGGGCCCCGAGGACTCAAAAGAGGCCCGGGGAATGTATAAATTTCAATTAAAATTAATCTTTACAGTCATTTTTTTAATTTTTATTAACTTGGGAGCGGGTTTTAAACTGCCCGAAGCACTGCTACCTTAAGGTATATTGTACTTACCTCCCTGATCTAGTCAAATAGCCCCTTCCCTCTTACCAGGTTTAGGAGTTTCCTGATTAGTGTTTTACCTTCAGCATCCACCAGAGCCGATCCATCACCAAAGAGGTTGAAGCGTCTCTCGGCAAGTACTTCACATCTGTAAATAATGTGTGTGGCAGTCTCCAGTTCCTGCCCGCATAATCTGCACACTGGTTCATCTTTGTATATACCCATTTTATGCAGATGTTTCCTTAGTCCACCGTGTCCCATGAGTAGACCTGTGGCTATCCTCAATTCCTGCCTAGACAGATAGATGAGACTCTTTTGCAGCCCCAAGGAAGGTTTCCTAAGGGTTAGCTTACTGTGTCTCATCCCTTCAGCCCTGATCCAGTGCTCACAGTGTCTTTCAGCCATCCACCTTCGCACTGCCATCTTGACCATGGATTTGGAAATACCTACCGCAGGCTCCGGTCCAATCAGGGGAGTCGAAGACCCCTCTCTGGCCAGCGCATCTGCGGCTTCATTGTACCTTGCCAGGGCTTGTAGGTTATTTAGGCACTCCCTGACTATGGCCGAGGTGACCACATGTCCGTTTAGTGCCTTAATTGCTGCCTGACTGTAGGAGAAAGTAGCAATCCGGGTCCCGTGTGTTCCCCTTCTCGCTATCTCTCCCAGACAGGCATATATAGCATATATTTCAGCCTGAAAGACAGAGGTATGCCTCCCAAGGAAAAAACTAGTTTTACCCTTGGGTTTTTACAATACACCCCCGCTCCAGTGAAGAAGTCCATCTTGGAGCCATCTGTGTACCAGATCTGAGCTCCCGATGTTATTGTCCCTGACCATTCCAACATAGTTTGGTGGACCTGGTCAGGTGCAAACGTTCGAGTAATGTGGTCGCTGCCCATTTCCAAGACGGGTTCTTTGACCACGCACTCGATACTCATATGTCCCGAAACATCTGGGAGGTTAGCCCAGTTGTTCGGGTTGCACAATCTCCATGCCGCCAGCCTCGCCTCTCCCCTAAGGACAAGCTCAAGGGGAGGGAGGTTAAGCATTACTTCCATTGCTGCACCAGGTGTAGTTGACATCGCTCCCAGTGTGCACAGACAGGCCAATCTCTGGATATAGCTCAGTTTAGCTCTTGTCTGTGCCTGGTTGGCCTTTGTCCACCACACCAGAGCTCCATAGGTAATCATAGGTCTTATCACCCTCAGATACATCCAGTGCATCATCCAATGCAGTGGTTTTATAGCCAAAGCACCCCCCCTAATATGCCTATCAACCAGTTTTTCAAGTCCCTTAAGAACAAAGGACATGAGTGTAATAGCTCTGTATCCTTTCCCTTCCGATTGGTTACCGGTGAGCTTAGGTATAAAGACCACCTTACTAGATTTCCAGGCTGCCGGCACATGCGCTAGAGCAATGCTTAGCCTGTATAATTTAGTAAGCACCAGCATATCCATTCCCTGCTGCAGCAGCACAGGATAGATCCCATCTGGACCTGGAGATTTGTAGGGTTTAAATGTGCCAATAGCCCATCTTACTATTTGTGGAGTTACTATCCTCCTTGCCACTTCCCAGTCCTCCCTCTTACCACGTCTTGTGGAGAGTTTGGCAGCTGGTTCAGTGTCTGCTCCCCCAAGTTTCCTCAGAATACTGGAAGGGAAATGTGTTCTGATTAATTCTTCCACAGTTTCCCCTGCAGTTTTTGTTATATTTCCCAGTGGGGTTCTTAGCATCCCCACCGGGTTAACTGGGTCCTTAGAGAGCACTTTATGCAGTCGTGCCCCTTCCCGAGTTTTGCCAATCTCTTGACAAAACTCCTTTTAGGACTTCCTGCGTGCTTCTCTAATTGCCCTGTTGTATTCAGTTAGTGTTTTCCTATACTGGTCCCACTCCCCGTTCTTTTTTGCTCTATTAAAGAGTCTCCTGGTGGTCTTCCGAAGTTTGGCTAGCTTTTTGTTCCACCATGACGGATCCCCTACTTTTCTCCCCTCACTGAGAGGGCAGTTATCAGTAAAGGATTCTACTACAGCCTCGCCAACCAATGTGGCAGAGTCTTCTCCTCCCACCATACTCCAATCCAGCCTCCTCAATCCGAACAGCCAGGTCCCTCATGTAGGAGTCCCAGTCTGTTCTTCTTGGATCCCTGGTTGGCCGAAGCATGGCTGGATTTAGGAAGATATCATACCTAATATGTCAGTGGTCAGAAGAAGATGGTTCATCCGACACATGCCAATTTAGTACATACCTAGCCATCTGGTTCGATGCCACCGTAATGTCCAGGACTTCCTGTCTGGCCCTAGTGACAAACGTCGGATCTTCCCCCTGATTTAAGACTAGTAAATTCTTAGAGCTAAGATAAGCCAAAAGTTCCTCACCTCTAGTGTTGGTACCTGTACATCCCCACGAAGTGTGATGGGAGTTACCATCCATCCCCACCAGCAGCTCCTCATCCACAGCCCCGCAGCCTCCTCAGCTCTTGTGTTGGTAGAGCCCCCGCGGAGTCAAAGGGAAGATATGCCGTGGCCAGTTTCAGCCTCTTCATCCTCCCCTCCGCCCGCATCTCCACCATCACTGCTATCAAGTCCCTGCAGCAGAAGTCCGTTAGTACAAAAGTACTCAACCCCCTCCTAACCAGATACACGTCCTGGGAACATCGGAGTCCCTATCATACAACAACTTACCTCCAGATGTTGCCAGCCCGCATATTCGTCCTCCAGAAATCCATGGCTCCTGGATGAGAACCAAGTCCACCTCTCCCCTGTCCAGCACCCTACACACGACAGCACTAGCCGCCCTGCTATGCTGTAGGTTCACTTGGAGGGTCTTGATCATTGTTCTGCTTACTTCGCAGTTGCCTGGGTCCACCGAGCAGCCCCAGGACTAGAGAGCACCTTGAACGTGGCCTGTCTCAGCCCCACGTTCACCCTCAGGTTGTTGTTCCGCAGTGCCCTGAGGGAGCCCTCTCCTATATACAGGATCAGGGTAAGACCTGCATCCTCCCTTGTCCTAACAATAATCTTCCAAGTATCCTGAACTATCCCAGGGTTCTGGGTTTTGACCATCTTCCGGCTCCTTGTCACTGTAGGGTTTGGGCACCCACATTGAAACCTTTTCAATGCAAAAGATCTCCTTGGGTGGCCCTGCTCTCAACTTTACCCCCTCACTCAGGGTGAAGCTTGGCAGGACCCGAAGGACCCACTCCAGGCTCTCCCGTGAGGAGCATACGACATTTAGAGCCTCCCTCTCTAAGTATTCTGTCCTGAATCCTCTATCCCCACTCTCCGCCTCAGCGGACAGCAGTTTCGAGAAGAACAACTCCTCCAGCTCCAACGCCATCTCTTCAAAGAGTTGTTTCTCTGGGACGGACAATTGCTAGCTTTTGCCGAAGGGTATCGCCGTATGTGCACGAAGACACTGCAGCATCCCCCCTTGTCCCAGCTTTGCTTTCTTCTTCCCTAACTCCACTGGAGAGTGATTGGACGTCGTTTTTTTTTTTTTTTTTTTTTTTAACTTGGGAGCGGGTTTGAATTGCCCGAAGCACTGCTACCTTAAGGTATATTGTACTTACCTCCCTGATCTAGTCAAATAGCCCCTTCCCTCTTACCAGGTTTAGGAGTTTCCTGACTAGAGTTTTACCTTCAGCATCCACCAAAGCCGTTCCATCACCAAAGAGGTTGAAGCGCCTCTCAGCAAGTACTTCACATCTGTAAATATTGTGTGTGGCAGTCTCCAGTTCCTGCCCGCATAATCTGCACACTGGTTCATCTTTGTAGACACCCATTTTATGCAAATGTTTCCTTAGTCCACAGTGTCCCGTGAGTAGACCTGTGGCTATCCTCAATTCCTGCCTAGACAGATAGATGAGACTCTTCTGCAGCCCCAAGGAAGGTTTCCTAAGGGTTAGCTTACTGTGTCTCATCCCTTCGACCCTGATCCAGTGCTCACAGTGTCTTTCAGCCATCCACCTCCGCACTGCCATCTTGACCATGGATTTGGAAATACCTACCGCAGGCTCCGGTCCAATCAGGGGAGTCGAAGCCCCCTCCCTGGCCAGTGCATCTGCGGCTTCATTTACAAGTATTTCCCTATGCCCTGGCACCCAACCTATCATGATTTGATTGTGCCTTGCCAGAGCTTGTAGGTTAATTAGGCACTCCCTGACTATGGCCGAGGTGACCACGTGTCCGTTTAGTGCCTTAATTGCTGCCTGACTGTCGGAGAAAATAGCAATCCGGGTCCCGTGTGTTTCCCTTCTCGCTATCTCTCCCAGACAGGCATTTATAGCATATACTTCGGCCTGAAAGACAGAGGTATGCCTCCCCAAGGAAAAAAACTAGTTCTACCCTTGGGTTTTTACAATACACCCCCGCTCCAGTGCCGAAGTCCATCCTGGAGCCATCTGTGTATTAGATCTGAGCTCCTGATGTTAGTGTCCCTGACCATTCCATCATAGTTTGGTGGACCTGGTCAGGTGCAAACATTCGAGTAATGTGGTCGCTGCCCATTTCCAAGACGGGTTCTTTGACCACGCACTCGATACTCATATGTCCCGAGACATCTGGGAGGTTAGCCCAGTTGCTCTAGTTGCGCAATCTCCATGCCGCCAGCATCGCCTCTCCCCTAAGGACAAGCTCAAGGGGAGGGAGGTTAAGCATTACTTCCATTGCTGCACCTGGTGTAGTTGACATCGCTCCCAGTGTGCACAGACAGGCCAATCTCTGGATAGAGCTCAGTTTAGCTCTTGTCTGTGCCTGGTTGGCCTTTGTCCACCACACCAGAGCTCCATAGGTAATCATAGGTCTTATCACCCTCAGATACATCCAGTGCATCATTGATGGCTTCAGTCCCCATTTCTTACCCACCATTCTTCTCACAGTCATCAGTGCCCTTTTGGCCTTGTTAACTGTCCTCTCAAGATGTGGGTTCCAGGTGAGTTTCCTGTCTAGAGTAACTCCCAGGTACTTCACCTCCCCCACAAACTCAAGGTATTCACCAAACAAGCGGGGCATCCTGGTCGTCAGATCTTTTCGCTGTCTGGTGAAGTTAATGAGAGCAGTCTTTTTTGGATTTACCCTAAGGTTCTCCTTTTTACACCACTCTTCAATCAGTCGTAGAGGATTTCTGATTACCTCAAGGACTGTATCAGGGAATCTGCCCAGGATCAAAACAACTATGTCGTCCGCATATCCTAGACAGAAGTACCCCTGTTCATTCAGGAGTTCAATAAGGTTGTCAACCACTAGGCACCACAACAGAGGAGAGAGAGCCCCCCCCCCTGTGCACAGCCCAGACTTGTTCCACCCTTCTAACCTCCCCTGCCACCTCTACATAAATGCTTCTGTTTGTTAACATGGAACTTATCCAACCACAAGTGGTTGCATCCACTCCATGACGTCTTGCACCACTTACCATCGTCTCCACTGAGGGGTTATTGAAAGCCCCTTCAATGTCGAGGAAGGCACCTATGGCACAGCCTTTCTTGGCGATCATTTGCTCAATCCTACCAACCACTTGATGGAGAGCTTCCTCGCAGGATTTTCCCGGTTGATAAGCATACTGGTTTCAATGCAGTGGTTTTATAGCCAAAGCACCCCCCCCCCCCTAATATGCCTATCAACCAGTTTTTCAATTCCCTTAAGAACAAAGGACATGAGTGTAATAGGTCTGTATCCTATCCCTTCCGATTGGTTACCGGTGGGCTTAGGTATAACGACCACCTTACTAGCTTTCCAGGCTGCCGGCACATGCCCTAAAGCAATGCTTAGCCTGTATAATTTAGTAAGTACCAGTACCAGCAAATCCATTCCCTGCTGCAGCAGCACAGGATAGATCCCATCTGGACCTGGAGATTTGTAGGGTTTAAATGTGCCAATAGCCCATCTTACCCTTTGTGGAGTTACTATCCTCCTTGCCACTTCCCAGTCCTCCCTCTTACCACGTCTTGTGGAGAGTTTGGCAACTGGTTCAGTGTCTGCTCCCCCAAGTTTCCTCAGGGTACTGGAAGGGAAATGTGTTCTGATTAATTCTTCCACAGTTTCCCCTGCAGTTTTTGTTATATTTCCCAGTGGGGTTCTTAGCATCCCCACCGGGTTAACTGGGTCCTTAGATTGCACTTTATGCAGTCGTGCCCCTTCCCGAGTTTTGTCAATCTCTTGACAAAACTCCTTCCAGGACTTCCTGCGTGCTTCTCTAATTGCCCTGTTGTATTCGGTTAGTGTTTTCCTATACTGGTCCCACTCCCCGTTCTTTTTTGCTCTATTAAAGAGTCTCCTGGTGGTCTTCCGAAGTTTGGCTAGCTTCTTGCTCCACCATGACGGATCCCCTACTTTTCTCCCCTCACTAAGAGGACAGTTATCAGTAAAGGATTCTACTATAGCCTCGCCAACCAATGCGGCAGAGTCTTCTTGCTCTCTCCTCCCACCATACTCCAATCCAGCCTCCTCAATCCGAACTCCCAGGTCCCTCCTGTAGGAGTCCCAGTCTGTTCTTCTTGGATCCCTGGTTGGCCGAAGCATGGTTGGATTTAGAGAGATATCATACCTAATATGTCTGTGGTCAGAAGAAGATGGTTCATCGAACACATGCCAGTTTAGTACATACCTAGCCATCTGGTACGATGCCACCGTAATGTCCAGGACCTCCTGCCTGGCCCTAGTGACAAACGTCGGCTCTTCCCCCTGATTTAAGACTAGTGAATTCTTAGAGCTAAGATAAGCCAAAAGTTCCTCACCTCTAGTGTTGGTACCTGTACTTCCCCACGAAGTGTGATGGGAGTTAGCATCCATCCCCACCAGCAGCTCCTCATCCACAGCCCCGCAGTGCTCGACCAGCCTCCTCAGCTCTTGTGTTGGTAGAGCCCCCGCGTAGTCAAAGGGGAGATATGCCGTGGCAAGGTTCAGCCTCTTCATCCTCCCCTCCGCCCGCAGCTCCACCGTCACTGCTATTAAGTCCCTGCAGCAGAAGTCCGTTAGTACAAAAGCACTCAATCCCCTCCTAACCAGGATACACGTCCTGGGAACACCGGAGTCCTTATCGTACAACAACTCACCTCCAGATGTCGCCAGCCCGCATATTCGTCCTCCAGAAATCCATGCCTCCTGGATGAGAACCAAGTCCACCTCTCCCCTGTCCAGCATCCTACACACGACAGCACTTCCCGCCCTGCTATGCTGTAGGTTCACTTGGAGGATCTTGATCATTGTTCTGCTTAATTTGCAGTCGCCTGGGTCCGCAGAGCAGCCCCAGGACTAGACAGCGTGCTCAACTCTACAGCCACTTCACCGGTTTCTGCAGTCGGCAGCTTGACAGCCGCCCCCGCACCCCCAGTGATGGTTGCCGTTGACACATCTGCTACAGACTCACGGTTTGCCGTCTCATTGGCCCCCACTGTCTGTGCAGTCTCGAAATCAATTCTTTTACTTACTTGGTCCATTAAAGTCCCACGAGTATGGGGGAAATAACGGTCGACCAGAGCAGAGCCCCCACTGCCCTGGCAAGACAACATACAATGAGGTTTTGTCTGGTTCCTCAAGGGGATCGTGTGCAACTGCATTTTATACCCTGCAGCCATTCATCCTTCGGCACGATGCCTTCCACCTTGGATTGGGTATTCAGTCACTGACCTTGAAGCACACCCCAAGTTCAGGACATTATTAACTGTTGCTCATGAAGCGAACAGCCTGCTTTACTCTCTTTTTTACAACTGTGTCGTTAGGGTAGTTTCCCGCCCATACTTCACTGTCGCATTGCCCTTGGTTCACCCGGGAGGTGAGAGTAGCATTGTGAGGACTTAATTCCCAACTACCCCAGTCTCCCCAGTCAGAGCAGTTATTTCTACCGCCCCCAACCGGTAGACTGACGAGGAGGGATAATTCCTCACCTTTGAACCATAGCCTTGGTCCAGGCCTGCATATTCAGAAACCTTCCGGAATCCTTATTCACAGGTAACCTACATTTCTGTAGGCCGTCCCACTATCCGCCACCTGTGGACCCGCCCGGTTGCTCAGGTCAGCTAGCCGGGTCACAGTCATTAGAAATTGGATTATATTTTGAATCTCTATGATGTTGATGTATGAAATAGGTTATAGCAAAATTTTACACAATGTAACCGTTATTCAAAGCTTGTTGATAGAAAATGTATGGTTGTGCTTGTGAAAATTTGAGGAAGAAAGAAAGATGTTAAAAGAGAAGGGAGTGACAAAGGAGCACATAGCCTTTCGTTTGAAAAAGAACACTTTTTGTAGACCATAATTTGGGGATTATATGCATTGTAGCATGTGTAACCTCCTACCCCTACGAATCCAATCTCAAACTCGTGATTCCCGCCCGAGTGACTAGCATCAGGCCCGACTCGTGCCGCCCGGGTGACTAGCATCAGGCCTGACTCGTGACTCCCGCTCGGGTGACTAGCATCAGGCCCGACTCGTGACTACCGCTCGTGTGACTAGCATCAGGCCAGGGGTCACGACTAGTAGTACCAGTATGTAAGAGTCATTAACCTTGCTGTAAGGCCTAGACTGGCCACCGGAACACCACTGGATTAAGACGAACTCCAACCAGGGACATTGGTTCCCCGCTTTTCCACAACTAATCGGGCCTTCCAAACAGCCAGGTTTCCGTACCCCGTCTGATTAGTTCTGTCCAGGTAGTGAAATCGGACGTTCACCCACTCCTGGGTGCCCTTACCTATGGGCCAGACCCCCAGACTGGGGAGTGGCATTACAACTCCCACACCCCCCGTTATACCTTGAGAGCTATTGAAGGAAAAGTGATTGAAAATTAATTCAATCAATTCGTTAACTTCGTCAATTTCTGTTAATCGTCATCCAATTTACCCGACGACCAGTACCCTGAACCGAATACCGTCGGGCCACGTTGTATTAAACAACAAGCTTCACACTACTTACAGATATAATTACGATGATTTTTGTTTGATAGATAAACGCCGACGGCATTAAAACATGATGTTATTCTAGGAGCTTTTTCTCAGTAGTTACGGGCCGACACACAAATTTGTGATGACGTATTGTATTGATTTTCACTACTGTTCTCAGTATTTCACAAAACCTAAAAAGCAAGTCGGAAATATTGACTAAATATTTATTTGTAAAATAATCCTTGAAAACGGACTTGCTTGAAGTTAAGTACAAACATTGATATACTTAGATAAACTCATCCTTACTAGGAAGTAAATTATAACGTAAATTCCTTAACAAGTAAATTATTTAGTTTTAAAACTTTTACTTATTATGAATCTTGGATAGTATTTATTGGACCTGAAGCATTACTTATCAAAGAGAGGATATATTACACTTTAGTTCTATATGCAAAATATTTATAAACTCACAAGTCAATCACATGTGACACGTTTACATGTCTTGGTGATAGGCACCAAACACTTTTATCGCCAGTCAGCTTATTATGTGGGTAAACGGATCATGAAAAAATGTGGTTTTGTTGTTTATTGTTTACACAAAACACAAAAAATATTAAAACAGTGTTTCACAAATAAGATATAATTAAATCAAAACAATGTCGGGCCAGTTGGTCCGAAGGAGTTTATTTACGTATCATTTACGGTAGGAAAAAAATATGTCAAGCCAATTGGCCCCACACGTATTTTTATAAATATTATGATAAGATACGTATATTCATACTTAGATATGAGTAGGAAGTGGGTTACCTGAGCACAGCCACCCCTAACTCGGCCGCTACGTAACCTAGGACTGTAGGGGTAGTTTTGGATGATGCAGGAGGTCATCGCGCACCTGATCCCTGCCTTAGGGGTGGTTTCGACCGCGTCTAGAGGGGTTGGGGGTAGTTTTTCGAAAAAAATTTTATTTTAACCTTACTCGGCCGCTACGTAACCTAGGACTATAGGGGTGGTTTTGGATGATGCAGAGGCTTGACGCCGACCCTCACCCAACCCCTAAGGGTCGTTTTGACCATGCCTAGGGGGCAGGGGGCGGTAAATGGAAAAAACTAATTCCAACCAGCTAACCTAAGCTAGGCAAAATGTATCCAACCCAACCAACCCCAAGGTGCATGGGACATCTCAGCTACGTTCAGGACCACCCCATGGACGAAGGGGGCCTATGATTGGCCCTGATCATATACTATGGGGCTCATTTGACTACGTCTAGATGTAGTTATTGGAAAACCTCGCTAGCCAAATTGTATCTAACCTAACATACTCCTAATTACAAGGGTGACCTTAGCTACGTTCAGGACCATCCCCGGGGTTGTTACGGACGAATGGGGGCTCTGAAAGACCTTGATCACTGACTATGGGGTAACTATGTCTAGAGTGTATAATCGACTAACCCAAGCCAGCCAAAATGTATCTAACCTAACCTACCCTTAGTAGATTGTGCGATGTCAGCAACGAACAGGACCATCCCTGGGGGATGTTATGGACGAAAGGCGGCTCTGAATGACCTTGAGCATGGAACAGGGGCCTAATTGACTACGTCTAGAGGTGGTTATTGGAAAAAAACCTAATCAGGCAAGCCTATGACGTAACAACCTACCCCACGGACAGCCACGTTCAGGACCCGCCCCGGAGGTGGCTACCAGCGTGGGGTTAACTTGTGGAAAGATTTTATATATCTGATGATGTATCTGCCCTCGAACGACTCTAGGTAGTAAGCCCACCGCTATAATGATATAACCGATACGGGGCAAAGGGTGATGATTGCCAAACTCAAATTTTGTCTATGCTACAAAATAATAAACATTGCGACAAAGCCTTATATAGGAAGACGCCTGACCGTGTGCCAGACGTGTACAGACAGTGATAACGCAATATCTTAAAACCGCAATGACAACCGGTGACCGCTATAGCTAGCCTAAAACCCGCACGGCTATGTCGTTTTGAATACTGCATCGATATACTATGTAATATCGTCATACCAAGGCATACATATATAATAAAAAGTCAGCTATGTATACACCCTACAGCCAGGATTGTGTCTAAATATAATAGTATTAGGCTGATATAGTTTAAGTAAACAGATAGATTTTATGGATATATTCTACAATTGTAAATAGGCTTAGATATAAAGGTCCATGGAGAAACACTAATAACGAGGTCTATCACATAACATGAATAAATATATGCTATAAAACGAACCTAACTATCTATTCAACAGAGTGGTTTAGCAATATAAACATATAATTTTGGATAAGGCCAACGATATAAGGATCCGAAAAGGGTAGGTATATGAAATAATATATACAATAAGTATATTCAGCATGACGATTTATTAAACAAACATATAAAAATAATTTTACAGTGCATAGATACTAATTGTTCCTCAATATTACAAATATAATTTAAATGTATCGATGATCCGAGATCTGCAATGTGGGCAGCGAATACATCTTGAGAGACAGGTTAAGCAAAAGACATGTCCGCATGGTGTGGCAACAGCGTTGCGAGGGTTCTCACAACATATAATGCATAAGCCAAACTCTGCCGGTCGTGGCTGAAGGCAAAAAAGTCAATTAGTAACATGTGTATATGCATATACAAATCCTGTAAGGAACAATATGATTAGTAAATCGGTCCAGATATCCTGAAAGAAAAGCCAATTGAAATAATATGAAAATCCACCTACATTATTGGTACGCTGGACAGTGTAGTCTCCAGCCACCACAATATCCTTTAGGAACCGTCTCGTCATGCCCCAAACGTTATACGCAAAGGTCCGGCTCGTCTTGTAGTAAGATTTTGAGGCAGCCGTCCGCAGATCCCTAATAGCCAGCTGGAGCTGCATTAAGGTGTAATCCAGCGTCTGTATGCATGTGCGGGGTGAAGGTGGGTTCCTCGGTGGATGAGAAACCATCAGGAAATCGTGCAGGCGAAACGAAAACGAATCATCAGAACTATAGCTGGGTCTATGTTCTTCCTCATCGCTGTCCGTATCAATGCCAGACGGACGGGTAGGTAAATCTGGAGACGAGCCCCTAGGTAGTAGTAGTAGAGGTGAATAGGATGACGAATAGGTTAGTGAAGAATCTGAAAGCGTAGTGTACGTCTACAAAAAATGAAAAAGAATCTATTGAAAAGACAACTCGAAAACAACCTGACATTAACACATAATAACTCGTGTCCAAAATAAGCTTCAATTTAAAAATATATATTAAACGCTAATGAAAATAAACTACCACTCACTCAATATATTCTATGATCTAGGCTTCAGATAATTTGAAAATGACGCTACCCCATGTCCAAAATATATATTAAACGCTATTGAAAACAGACTACCATTCATTCAATATGAAGTGTGATCTAGGCTTTACATAATTTGAAAATAATCTACATTAACATATAATATATCCAAAATAAACTACCATTCATTCAATATAGTGTGTGTGATCTAGGCAATACAAAAATTGAAAAATGAAGTCTGAAAATATTCTCTCCTATAAATAAACACCTATTGTGTCATCTAAACTAACATACTTTGAAAAAAGAATAGTTACTTACAATGCGAGTGTTTATAGGTTGTTGTGACGCCATCTCTCGTGAATGTATGACCTGCAGATTAACGGATCACAATAATTGATCAAAGTCTCCTCCTGGGTTGATTGCAGAAAGTCTTCAAAACTAAATAATTTAAATAACGGGCTTAAACAGATATCGCACCAGTTATCAGAGTCCCAGATATGGTGTAAAAAATCGCAGACGTCCACCTCGGCTATAGAGTATATGTAACCGGCTCTTGTGATGTCGAAACTCTCTGCCTGACGGAGCACAAAGTTACTCAAACACTCTCGGCAAATATTATCAGACAGACCAGTGTAGTGAAATTTAATAAAGTTGAAAATTGTCCTCTCATCGACAAATACAGGCACCTCGTCTGGGTGGTTCATCAACATTAAAAATTCTGAAAAATTTAAATTATTGAAATCTATAGACGAAAAATCAAAATCAGAGCTATCACAAGACTTCATCAGTACATATTCTTTAAAAGATTTTATCAACGCTTGCTTTACAGATACAGGTAAGTCCAAACTGTCTATATAATTTCTGTTCTGTACGCATGCGCAGACCTCAATAGCGCATAGATTAAACAAAGATAGAGGCACTGTAAAATTTAAAAAAAAAATAAACATGCTGAAACGTTTTAAAGAATAATATTACTCTGTAATGGCCAAATTTACAGTCTGGCCGATATGTTTGATAACAGTTAAAGATTTGCCCAAAATAGAGCTCAAATCTTCCACAGTCAACGCCGTAGCGTATCGCTTTGGAAGAAAGACAGCGCGTCTGTCTTCATCATCTACCTGTAAGTCTACAAGTACGGAGGTACCATACTTTGCTTCCACAAAACGCGCATTTACAATTCTATATGCCTTGCCTATCTTTAGATCGCGTATAGGCATAGAATCTATAGAATTTAAAATTGAAAACTTTGCCGACACTGATGATGACATTTTTACTACTTACTGGCAAACACACAGATCACTTGAAACACAGACTATGCAAAAACACTATATCTCCACCTGTATATAATGTTTTATACATAGCTGTGGAAGAGTCCATTTGAGAGGTGAGTGGACGAGTCCAAGCAAGTTGGACTGATCCATAATTACGTCACAACCACGACTGTTGATTACAGCAAGGCGGGCGATGCTGTTTGTAGAGGTAAACACATCGTATCCGATGAGAAGTTTAAATACAAGTTAACACATAATATAAAATGCACGGTCTGACTGGGGCCTAACAAACAGTATCCAAAGCATAGCTTGACTATGATTATCACATGAGTAGGTTGATTACAAACTAACACATAATAGTATGGCTAATGGTTATTAAATAGTACCTGTTGCATAGCCTGACTAGGGTTTAACAAACAGTATCCGATTGACTATGGTTTATCTCGTAGTATCCGAGAGGTAGAGCCTCATGCTCGACGCCAGACCTCAGGTAAAGCCACCCAGGCCTTAGGTAAAGCTACCTTGGAGTGGTAAAACAACTACCAATCAATAACCTAACACAATAGTATACATCCTGTATTAAACCATTATGTATGTTACGCAACAAGCTAGTAAGCAAGGACACCTACATTCTCTCTCTGTATTAAACCAATATCTATGTTACCCTACATTAGCCTACAGATTGTGTTTAGCCAATATGCACGTGAACCTGTATTAAGTATATATGGGTGTTAACCTACATAGGCATACATACTGTGTTAGGTCGAAATACCTGTAAATCTACACACATTCTGTATTAAACCAATATGTATGATACGGTACATAGGCCTACAAGTCAATAAACAGTGTTATTACGCTTCATTGCAGGTGTAGATCATACACACAGCTCGACAAATAAATGCTTGTTTAAAACTTTTACAGTAATATTGTTACGACCGCTATATCAACATAACCGCAGCAAATGACGTCAAACACAATGTCGGTCAAGACGGCGTCTAACAATATGTTGGACAGTCATCTGTATAGGATTAACTTGCCACCTATATTTGCTATCTACAGGGCAGTTACATACCAGTGCCTATGATCATGTTCTGACGCTAGTCATTTAACAATTTTTCAATGGGTGTGAATTGAACCATCAAGAGTGTGGACATCCTCTAGCTGAGCCTAATGTAGTGTGTTCCTTCAAGCGACTATGTTTACATGTGCTTGCACTTAATGCAAAGGTCAACACAGGATAAGGTAATTAGTAATAGTCATTTGACAATAGAAAGGTATAATTACAATAACATTATGATCTGAACAATGTACAAAACTAAACATTCAATCTTAAATCTAATTACAATTGCTTTATACACAATTAAAAGTTTAGACATATCTAGGTAATTAATACATCAACTCAGCCTCTAGACTAGTTTAACACTACCTCTTAATGACAGTGTTTCTGTAAAGTGTATAATTTAGGCTAACTCATGTCATAGGTCTAATGCTAAATCTAACAAAAATATAAACTGATTAGGGCAAAACACAGCAAAGTCATAGATAATATCGTCTGAGAAGCTATTGATAGTATTCCCAGGTCTCTGTAAAGTATAAAATTCTAAATCTGTATGTTTTACAATATTGGCAATATAACAGGTGCTTCAAATAAATGATTACAAGTATAAAATATATATATAACACAAAGGTTATTGCAATAATGTTGTCTATACTTTGTTCACACAAATATCCCCCGAAGGGGGAAAGGAGAGGCCCCTGCCCCGCCTACTCCATCGTGACATCCTCCAAAATCAAAATGATGCCTCCGTTCAACCCTCCTGCTTGACAAGTACATTCACCCTTACGAACCTTTACGGCCACTCCAGAGGGGATGCATACAACCTTACGGGCTACGCAGAGCCTTGCCAGTGGGCTTTCATTCGTCTCGTGCACAACACCCGTCAAGCAGGGGGGTCAAATTACTTTACAAAAACATATGTGTGTGTGAAAAAATCAACATTCGTCAGCTATTCATATTGTTTACTCATTCGTGGAATTTTGTAGCCATAAGTTGGTTAGTCTGAATATTTATAGAAAACATAGCAAATCATTGTGCATAATTAATACTTATATATAATCTAGTTGAATATTTATACAATATATAGATAATCAATGTGAATATTTAACACTTATAAATATATAATCTAGCGTCTGTTAAGCAGACTGTTTATACAATATATAGATAATCATTATTATTATGTTTACCTAATCACAAGACAGTAATCAATGTGTATAAATAATCTAGCTTTTGTTAGGCTGAATTACAATATGTTTATCTAACCACTTTACAGATTTATTACATATTAATCTATTAGCGTTTGTCAAGTTGAATATTTACAGTGCATAGCTATTCGCTCATGCGAGGACGTTTGTAACCGTAGGGCAGTGTGTTGTATCCGTCGTCCTCGTCCAATTTCCTCTTTGCACCAGTTAACCTGAATATTTTACTTTCAGACATGGTGATGACGTCACGATCTTCTGTGCGACGTATCCTATCACTGGTGGTTACTATAGGATCGCTACCCTCCAAAACCATCCGTTTCATCGATTCAAATTTGACCGAGGCTGATGTGCCGAGATTCAGAGTCAGGCCTTTGACCTTGCACACGGTCACGTGTTTGTTTTTATTTGTAGACCATACTTTGTAGGCGTAGACTTTAGGACCTCCAGCGACGAATTCGGTAATGTAGGAACCATGGCCGTATTCCGAGAGCTCGTCAGTCATCTGGCCTAAATAATCTCCAGTCACCACTCTTGGCAAACCCTCCCTATGAAGGTATACCACACTGTCTGTATCCTTGTAGATAAGTTGTGGGCCGAGAGCGTCCATATATTCGTAAAGCTTTAGCCGGGCGTGAGCGGTGGTGTAGACGGCCAGCACAACGTTGACGGTGGGTAGTATTTCGCAAACGTCATCCGCAAACTGCCAATTCACAACCAAAACGTCTTCGTTTACTTCCTGAATGTGATTGACGTCAATGGATGGGCTCTGCAGCATTTTAAACAGTTCCTGAGGCTCCCTGATAATCGACGTTTTAGTCTGATTCTCCCTCTGTCCAAATTTTCCCCAAAACGAATTCAACATTAGTTTGGCTAGTGAGCGGGATCCTTCGTTTTTGGCGATCTTTGATTGATCCAAACGGACACCCTCGTTGATGTAATAATCCACCACATACCTGGCCTTGTCCTCTTCAGTTTTGCACCAGCCGGGGTAGCCTGACGCTTCCTGTTTCATCTTTAGAAATTTATTGATAAAATCCTTAAACAGGCCATCGTTCCCTGATGCCATCTCGTACTGCCACATCTCGTGCATTTCCACAACAACATAGCCCTTCTCTACAGCCTTGCGTATCTCGTCCATGGTCCATGTGCCCGTCAGAGCCCGCTCGTCCACCGTATGATCGCAATCGCCAGGATTGAGAGTTTCGCCGCATGTCCGACAGAGTACAAACATCAACTTGTTATTCATCTTTAGCGGCAATACTGGGTGGTAGAGCGATGTAGGCGGCAGAATTGTGCACTTGAGCAACCCTTCGGCGCTCATCCCTAGTTTCCTGCATTCGTCGTTGCCAACGGCCAGCTTTGGATGTCCAATCGGGTATTTTCCATACTTGCATACCCACGGGTAGAGGGAACACACGTCGGCGTACTGGATGGTTTCATCCTCTTTAGCGGCGCAGTAGGTCTTTATATTTCCAGTCCTGCCGCCGAAGAATGCGTGGCGGGGGTTGAGAGGCCCTGCGTTGAGGACGGGGTGGTTGTCGAGGTAATCCATGGACTTGTCGTTTTTCTTCTGCCGCCTAAATACACACTCCCACATCTCGACGACCTGGTAGCCGGCCTGTGAGATTTTAGCGTTCTTGGCCCTTGTCCTTTCGAGGCGTGCGTTGTGCGTGTCCGCCGGATCGTCCTCCAGGGCAGCGTCACGTCCGTTGGGGAAGCACTTTGGGCAGCCGTGGAACCAGCATCCTTGGAACTCGTACACCGTATTTGTCTCTATGCACAGCCCGTCGACCTTTAAGCCGTCGACCTTCATCTCTCTGCCATTACCAGCATGACTTATTCGCAGGTTGCCCTCTGTTTCGAGCCACAGCAACCATTGCAGAGCGATAGACGATTGGTTATCGGCCAGGCGGTAGCCAGCCTTCGGAAGTATGGCTATGGTGTTTGGTTTCAAAAAATTTCTTCTAAATGCCAAGTTACATGCGCTGGCGATAGTCACCGCCTCCAGAAACGGATCAACATTGCACTCTTGTAGGAAACAGGCCCTGAATTTCAGGCACGCCTGTGCCAAGATCTCCACGTCCGATAGGCAGTACTCGAATATCTCCTTTTGAAAGTCAAAGACGTACTCGTTGCGCACCTGCTCGTCGTGCCATCGTGAGAACTCTTCGTGATTCTTGTCAAACATGGAATCGGGACAATAGTACTCTTTGGCAGGCATGGGGCCTACATACGTTTGGTTTGCCAACGTGTTGAAGAGGTGCGGAAAATATCCCTTTTTCTTTTCCGGAGGCAGATCGAAGGCCTTGGGCAGTTTAGATAGAGCCATAGGCATGTAGTTGAGAGAATCAATGAACTTTGTATTATCAATCTCCATGAGGATGACCTTGGTGCCTCGCATAATCAGTTCGGGTGTGAATTGTGTCTCTTCTATTATGTACTTTAGGATAAACTGGAAGTCAAAGGCCTGGCCGTTGTGAGCGATTACAATCACCTTCTTGTACGCCTTTCGCACTTCCATAAGGTACGCCATGAACCCGTTGACGGGATCCTCTCTGAACACTCGGGTTCTATCCGTGCACTGTAGGCAGGCGCCGCCGCCGTTCATACACATCCAACAGTATTGCTGGGATACGCACAGGTTGACTCGATGCACACGAGCGTCGTTAATGACTTCATCTTGTCGAGTTTCAAGATCAAAGAAGACAAACAGAAAGTTGTTCGATAGAGGGCGACGTGTATCAATTCTCATGTAGCACAGATGGCCTGCAGGCATGTATTCCTTACACACTTTACAATAGTTCTCGCCGCACACGTGAGGGGCTTTTCTTTTTTTCGTTAGAATGTATCTATTACAGTCTGGGCACTTTCTTATAGCCTGGCATACGCTTTTCATGTGCGCCTTAAAACAGGCTCTATTTTGAAACTGTCTATTGCAGTCGCCACACAGGATGCCTTCGTCTTCAAGCACACACGGCGGGGTCCTCTTGCAAGAGTTGCATTGGGCGGAGCATCTATGGTGCAGGCGCTCGTTGTATGGAACATGACACAATTCGCAATAGTAAACACAAGCGAACGCACTCGTCAGACTTGTAACAACATTGAAGTGGTTGGCGTGATATAACAGGTTTAGCCTGTGCTTGAGGTTCTGAACGTCGCCTTCAAAGTAAATATCACGACCTTTGCTGCCGTAATTGTAGACGGTAATTTTATAATCGGTGAGTAAATCTTGAAACGGTTGCAGCTCTCGAATGCCTGCACCGCCGTCTCCTATCTGTACCCCGGCGTCAGTCATTAGCTGGTTTGCTCTGTTGGTTTGACGTTTGCATCTGTCCATACACACAAGCTTGTACTCTGGGTCTCTTGACGCATACGCTATAGCTACAACCAGAGCACGGGGTAAACAGAGGTTGTCTGTATTTTTAATCGTAACAATCCCCTTCCTACAGTTCGATTCTTCTATGAAGTTATTATACAGTCCGGGTCTGGCACGCCCACGCCCTACAGGTACTTTGACCTTTGTACAGGTCACTCTGAAGGTGTCGTCGGCTTTAAATGTATTTGCATTGCTCTGGATTATGGATCCGAGGATGTTAAACAAGGCGTCCACAGTTGTCGCAGAGGCAGCTCTAAATGCGATATATCCAGGGGCGTGGTTTCGGAGATTTAGGCTCTGCATGGTGAAGCCCAGTTGTATGTCTTCGGTAGCATTGTTCTTCATAGTCTCCAAGATTTCCTCTAGTCCACGTCTGACCCACATCAGCTCGTTTACCGCCGCACGTACGGGGTTGAAGTTGAATGTCACTCTAGTACCGTTCAAACGGAATTTTCGTACATATGTCTGTTCCGTTGATACAACACGAACGGCCATTTTACAGATACAATTCACTATAATAGATCTTAACTTAACACAGATATATTCAAATTGATTCTATGTGAAATAGTTTTGAGAATATAACTAGAATAAGATTACTAAGATTGACAATGGTATATGTTGAACAATTTAAGATTAAATCTAGTTGTTTGACAATACTCGTATTTGCTAGATAATTATTAAAATATTGTGATTAATTTGTCTTCATAAATATTCAGATCAACAATGATATTAGATTATACGAGTTATTCGACTCACAAGTCGCAATGAATAGCGATTGCTTTAATATAGGCTACAGATTTCCCACGAGAACAAGTAAAAACAAGATAGCTTACCAGAATGTTTCTTCTTCCAAAGCTGTATAGCAAGTATTGTTTTTCGCGATGAGACTTATACTTCATAAACGCCTGCCCCTCCATACCAAATGGGATCTCCCGCCGAGATTAATAGAGATCGGTCCATCTCGAATGGACTCGTCCACCCCTCTTGAATGGACTCTTCCACAGCTATTTGTTTACTTTACTAGCATGCATAATAAATCGATACGGTAGTCGACCCAATTACAATAGCCTTGTTTCACAACAACACAGCTGTGCCTGCTATAGCGGTCACCAGGTGTCTTTGCGGTTCTATGCGTTATCTCTGCATGGTTGCACATGTAGGTTAGGCTTGTTCATTCAGGCTATAAGGCTTTGTTACACTGTTTCACCTTTAGAGGTGGACTATACTAGATAACTCTGTATGTTTTTAGTTAATCTGTAGCGCGGGGCGCTAGCTAGTCATGGATCATAGCCCACTGTTTTGTTTAGCAATCAACCTGTGGCCCTCGTTACCTGGGTTATACCGTTCAGAGTGGGCCCTGGGATCATTCGAGCGTTGATATTTCATATATTAATCAATTATATCTCACGATATCCCCCACGTTGGTAGCCACCTCCGGGGCGGATCCTGAGGCTGTCCGTGGGGTAGGTTGTTACGTCATAGGCTTGCCTGATTAGGTTTTTTTCCAATAACCACCTCTAGACGTAGTCAATTAGGCCCCTGTTCCATGCTCAAGGTCATTCAGAGCCGCCTTTCGTCCATAACATCCCCCAGGGATGGTCCTGTTCGTTGCTGACATCGCACAATCTACTAAGGGTAGGTTAGGTTAGATACATTTTGGCTGGCTTGGGTTAGTCGATTATACACTCTAGACGTAGTTACCACATAGTCAGTGATCAAGGTCTTTCAGAGCCCCCATTCGTCCGTAACAACCCCGGGGATGGTCCTGAACGTAGCTAACGTCACCCTTGTAATTAGGAGTATGTTAGGTTAGATACAATTTGGCTAGCGAGGTTTTCCAATAACTACATCTAGACGTAGTCAAATGAGCCCCATAGTATATGATCAGGGCCAATCATAGGCCCCCTTCGTCCATGGAGTGGTCCTGAACGTAGCTGAGATGTCCCATGCACCTTGGGGTTGGTTGGGTTAGATCCATTTTGGCTAGCTTAGGTTAGCTGGTTGGAATTGATTTTTTCCATTTACCGCCCCTCTAGGCATGGTCAAAACCACCCTTAGGGGTTGGATGAGGGTCGGCGTCAAGCCTCTGCATCATCCAAAACCACCCCTATAGTCCTAGGTTACGTAGCGGCCGAGTAAGGTTGAAATAAAATTTTTTTTCGAAAAACTACCCCCTACCCCTCTAGACGTGGTCGAAACCACCCCTAAGGCAGGGATCAGGTGCGCGATGACCTCCTGCATCATCCAAAACTACCCCTACAGTCCTAGGTTAGGTAGCGGCCGAGTTAGGGGTGGCTGTGCTCAGGTAACCCACTTCCTACTGATATGATAGGGATACAAAGAATAAGTACGCATTATTTAAAAATAAGCTTAAAATATTTTCGCAATTCTCTATGAATACGCCGATATTGTGGCCGACAGATAAAGTATTAAGGTTCAGTGACGCGTTCGATTTGTTTGTTAAACTACACGAGCTATTTCACCTGTACGTTTATATTACTGTACATTATTTTGCTACATTTGTAGCTACCGTGCGGATCTTTGTACCATGTAGGGTAATAAATATTTTCATTTGCTATTACAATCGTGTTTATGTTCTTTTCACTCCTAAATATATTACATTACTGTGAGAGTGATATTTGTCCATAATATAATTGTTTAAGGTTAGGTTTTGGAGGAATAACACAGTGTTTCTGTTATCCGTCTATTCGCTCATCCGTCATGGTCACGGTCCCAACCGTGACGGTTAATCGAGTTTTAAATAGAGCTCTCACAGAAGTGTGCTAATAGGATTGTCTAGGGGTTGGGACGGGTAGGTCATGATTTGTAGACGACGATCACACAATCTCAACCATAGAGCCAAGTGCCAGCTTATAAAATTTGACCTGTGTGGACTCTACTTCATGACCAACACCTAGTCCCTTTAACTGCCAATATTCGTTTCTAAGGTAACAAGATGCCTTCTATTTTTTATGTCTACCTACTTATTAGCAAAATCCCCCCCCCCAATAGAAACCTGGATGATGTTTATAATCCTGATATTTTTGAATTTTTTTTTTTCTGAAAGGGAGAGGTTGATGATTCTTTCTTTGTGAGAAATAGATAATGGTGATGTCACCGTATAGGACGATGTTGAACCCCCCTAACAGGTATTATGTGTGACAGCTAAGAAGTCAAAATTTTGAAGGGTAAGGGCTGACTATTGTCGGCACATTGAAAAAAAAATAAATAGAAGTCCGAAAGGACTTTCTCAACCATTTAAGGGAACCTGGATAGTTTCTTTAATATACCGGGATTTTTTTAACATATGTGTCTGTCAGGCACTGTACCGGGGAAGAACTTAGAGGAAGAACATCTTTACACACTAGGTTTTAAATCTTATACCCTTTATGTTTTATTATAAGAAATTATAAGAAGTAAATATAGGCTAATATGCCTTTCATACTCGTATTATTAGAATGCATCTTCACTTGAGCAATTGGTTTTTCACTAAAAACATTTGAACATATGTTAGTAAGTTACACTTGCCTATAGTACCACTTATTTTTTATATTATTGAGGACGACCATTTCGGGAGATGTGTCCCATTGTCAACTCAGACTGCACAAAGCCAATGACCCAACCCTGAAGACCCATAGATTACTTAACACTAACATACAGATCACCCAAAACTCCTAAACTAACACATTTTGTGAATACAATTACAGAACAGCCTTCTCCACACTCAACAAACAATTTAAACCGCATTCCAAAGACTTTTACAACACCTCCAGCATATATAAACTAACTTGCAGCTCGTCCCCCTGTTTTTACAGGACAAACAGGAGGGCCATTTTACACACGCTACCAAGACACAAAATCACTCACATACAAAATCGCCCAATCAAAGTTTTCTGAACATCTCGTATCCACAAATCATAACTACACGAACACAACATCAAACCTACAAATTCTACTCAAACAGAACAAAAATAACCAAGGCTATACAACAGAACGGTATGAAATATACAAACATTTCATCCTACAACCAACACTTATAATTAACACCCAATTACACCACAACTCACATACTCTTTTCGACATTAAAACCCCCAAAACTCTTTAAAAATACAGCTATAATATTCCTATCCCACAATAACCTAAAACATCCAAGAGGTCAGTTACTGTCTGGGTTGACAATGGCACACACCTTTCGAAACGGCCGTCCTCAATAATCAAAACAGTAAGTGTTACTACGGACAAGCGTATCATAGTGATATATAATCGAGACTACAATTTTTTAATAACAAAATCCGTCCTATCTTGGTACGTTTTACTATCTTGTAAAATTATTATACAAATTTTACAAAGATTAGAATGGTTCCACATTCTACAGACAGTTATGTGTATTTGTAAATTCAGGCTACATTTGTGTTTTGTCAAATTTTACCTACTCTGATTTTTTACAATGAAAATAACTTTTTTCTCTTTATATTATAATTTTAAGTAATCTACGTAATCAATTTCGGTCAAAAAAATAATAAACCGGGCGAAAATATTCTATAACATTTCTAATAATTATATGTGTGTGTGTGTGTGTGTGTGTGTATGTGTTAATTTTTTCTCGGAAATTACTCTGAGGATTTTCACCAAATTTTTTTAACCTCAGCAATCCAGTGGCCTAAGTGAATAATTTCTGAAAATTCGTCATCATCAAGTTGTCAAAAGATTATATGTATCACTTACACTTTTAAATGTTTTAAACTTGCCTATAGTAGCACTTACTTTGCATGTTGAGAACGGCCGTCCTCAACAAGCAAAGTAATTGCTACTATAGGCAAGTTTAAAACATTTAAAAGTGTAAGTGATTACTAGTAGCTCACGCGAAGATGGAATCAACAAATATTATATGTAGCCTACAGTATTTATTTGAATTTTTTTCTCGAAAACTACTCTAGATATTTTCACTAACATTGGTATAAAGGCGTTTTAAGGCTCAGCAATCCAATGGGTTATCCGATTTTTTTTTTTTTTTAAAATCATAATCAAGTTTTCGAAACTTGTCAACTTGGATTTACTATGTAAATACAAATTCTCAGTTAGACCAGCATTTGCCATTACAATACATAAATCACCGAGAGAAACTTTCGATTATATTGTTATCGACTTAAGAACTCCGTTTTTATGGCTATATGTTCCATTTTAAAGAATTAAAAGAAGGAGTAGCTTGAAAATTCTTTTGATAAATGATAATCCACGTGACACGCGAAACACATTGTTTAAATATATATATATATATATATAAAGAACTAAGTCAAAATACAAATACAAGAATTATAATAGAATTTACTATTCAAAGCTTTTCGTTGGCTAACAGTACCAAAATTATCAGGAATATTAAATATTGGTCTAATATTCCTGATGATGTTGGTACTGTTAGCCAACGAAAAGCTTTGAATTGTAAATTCTATTATAATTCTTGTATTTGTATTTTGACTTAGTTCTTTATTAATACACAAGAATACATGTTGCGATATATATATATATATATATATATATATATATATATATATATATATATATATATATATATATATATATATATGGGCTATAAGGTCAAATTATATATGTTCAAATTTTGTATCGTTAATCAATATTTTTTTATATAGGCTAATGACAGATCAAAGACAATTTTGCTTATTTAGAACACTCAACGTTTCGAATTTCTTTCATAAATTCCTTTTCAAGAGCTCAATTTAAATTAAACAATGACAAAACATAAACTACTATTTATAAAATACATAACAATATATAAAACATAATAAAAATCAACAAATTATAAAACTCTTAATAGATATCCATCTACCATTTTATAAATAAAATGGTACATATTTTTAATACATTTGATATTAAATATTTTACCATTTTATTTGAGTGTTTTAAATAAGCACAATTTTCTGTGATCTGTCATTAGCCTATATAAAAAAATTAATAGTTAATAACAGACATTAAATATAAATATTAGTAATCAATACTTTTTACCCATTCCACTCATGTCCAAATACATTATTTGTTTAAACTTGTAGTGGATGACACTTGATAGTAATAGATTTTTTCAAATATTAATTCATTAACTAAATTTAATTAATTTATATTACTTATTCATGGGAGAAAAATGTTTCACTAAATGGGCAACTTATGCAATATAGTTAGGTTTACTTAAAATAAGTGATAACGTATGATTTCATAAAACAGCATTTTTTTATGTTATAGGTTATGTGGTACAACAGCTGTTTTAACGCATAGGTCATGTTGTTTTATTTATATTAATTGTAATTACTTATAGTTGAAATGACACCGGAGTGCTCGCGTGGTCTACTATTTTTAGTCAAGGGGGGTTGGGTTTTCAAGTTTCAGTGGGTTGATACAATTGCACAACCTTGAGGCTTTCTTTACCTTTCTCCCCATCACTAGATCACACTCAGTGGTGCGGTATTAGTCAACGTGAGAGTATTGATTATTTACAAATTTTTATATAATAAATTATTATATTATTATACTATTGTAGTCCACGCGAGTACTCTCGTGACAACTAATGTTCCTATGTTTTTGGTTGTATATATAAATTTCAAATTCATTGTAATGTTTTTTCTCATCTGTTTTTATGTTTTTTATAATATAAAATGAAAGATTTATATCTCATAACAGATATTTTTAATTTTATTTCAAAACGTGCATATAACTGCAAAAACGTGGTCATATTTTGAAGTAAAAATGTTAATATTATGTCTTTATAAAATAAAATGTAATTTTCTATATAAACGTGTTTTATACTTCTTTAAGAGCCATACACCATAATATAAAGTTATTAGCTAGTTAACATCCGTAGAAAAAAAAACACAAAATGGACTACAATAGTAGTCCAAACGAGTACTCGTGTTCCAAAAATTCCACTCAAGCACGCCTGTGTTGCAGCAGAATATTATCTGGTGTGTGGCGGTATGGGAATGCGGTGTTGTCAGTTTGAACGCTGTGACACTGAGCGACGAACGAAAGTTTAATGTAGAATTGGCAACAAGTCTCACAGACCCGGCAGGATGTGTATTTCCCAAACGTCCACATGGCGGCCGACTTCACTTTCGTAGAGTCCTATTCTGTTTTAAATCAAACGATAATAATAAGTAACTATTATAAAATTTTTCTTTGCCGACCTAAGTAGGAATTGACATGAAATTTTGTGTTAATATTACTTGTTTATTTTCAAATAATGAAATGATTGACATCGTGAGATTGTTATTAAATGAAAGTTGTTACTTCAAGATGACCTTGAAGTTAATACATTTCTTCAAACATAATCTCAATAAATACATTTAATTAATTAATATTTTTGCTTTCTATTTTGCCACTTAATATAGTGATTCTGTCATGTGTATATAAATATTTATATTCGTGTAATTATGTGCTCTTGAAGTTTGTAGTTCATTACGTTCGATGAAACTTTATTAATTACTTTTACATTAGTTTATGACATATCTCAGAACGTTTGTACAAATTCACAAAATAAATTAAAATTCGAATAGTTATAAACCAAGGCAAAAGTGATTAGGTAATTATTTAATAAAAAATAATTAAAATATAATTTTTCTTCAACATAAATAAATGAAACCTCTATACCACAAATGACTTTTTTCTTTTATTTAATACCTTATGTACATTTCGATTGCATAGCAATCAACCTCAGAGGTAATTTACAATAAAAATAAAAAGTAATAAAAAAGTAATAAATAAAAATATTTGTATTGTAAATTACCTCTGAGGATGATTGCTATGCAATCGAAATGTTCATAAGGTTTTACATAAAAGAAAGAAGTCATTTGTTGTATAGAGGTTTCATTTATTTATATTAAACATTACGCCACAGTTGCTTTTAAATAGTTCTAATTTTTCTTTGTTGACCTAAGTAGGAATTGCCCTTTTTACTTTACTCGTTTAAATTATATTTATACATTTCAAGTTTTATTGATTTTTTATAGAAATATTGTGGAGTAATCTCAGTCGATATTGCAGAAACTTTAGATAGCCTCAATCTGGTGCATAATCCATATTTCATTCAGACGTACGGAAGTTGACATCTCAAATAGAACATTAAAACCGCATTTGGTTTTGAATTGTATCATTCACGTAAGTGTTGAATTTTAATAAGGTGAGATAAGATTTGCTTCGAATTTCTTCATATATATTATATGTAACATTTTGTACTGTTATAAAGTCAAAAAACATCTTTTTGTTGAAAAACTGAATCTACCACCGAGTTTTATGGCTTTAAATTATGGCTTTATGTTTTCACTGTGTGGGTTTGGTGAAAATCTGAATCTACCACCGAGTTTTATGGCTTTAAATTATGGCTTTATGTTTTCACTGTGTGGGGTCGTATCGTGTGGCCAGACGTCGCAAGGGGTCCTGGGCACCAAAACCGTCGCTAGACGCTGCCCTGAGTAACACTTAGGCTCCAATCAGCTAACTCTAAACAATTACTCATGCTTGCGTCACCTCTGAGTTTTTACGACCAAAGATTTACGATGTAGTGCCCACTGCTACTTCAATGCTTTGCATAAATCTCAGTATATCAAACAGTTTTAAGCGCTATTTCTGAAGCTTGATAGATAGGCATTCTTTCAAAGCGAATGTGGTTGGGTTTTGTGTCTTAACCTTTGTTACAGTTCTGAAGGCTTGTGTCCACACTATTGAAGTCGAACGATTTATGTCCTAAGACCATGTCTAAATACAATCCAGCGATTGTTTGTTATCAGTTGCGCGACCAAGCCCGTGCCTTATCTATAGACATCCCTTTGCAACATAAACACAGAGCGTTGGTCTCCCATCACAGATGGGGAACTTTAGGTAATTCTTTAACAATGTTGCGCGACCAAGCCCGTGCCTTATCTATAGACATCCCTTTGCAACATAAACACAGAGCGTTGGTCTCCCATCACAGATGGGGAACTTTAGGTAATTCTTTAACAATGTTGCGCGACCATGCCCGTGCCTTATCTATAGACATCCCTTTGCAACATAAACACAGATCGTTGGTCTCCCATCACAGATGGGGAACTTTACATAATTCTTTAACAATGTTGCGCGACCAAGCCCGTGCCTTATCTATAGACATCCCTTTGCAACATAAACACAGAGCGTTGGTCTCCCATCACAGATGGGGAACTTTAGGTAATTCTTTAACAATGTTGCGCGACCAAGCCCGTGCCTTATCTATAGACATCCCTTTGCAACATAAACACAGAGCGTTGGTCTCCCATCACAGATGGGGAACTTTAGATAATTCTTTAACAATGTTGCGCGACCAAGCCCGTGCCTTATCTATAGACATCCCTTTGCAACATAATCACAGAGCATTAGTCTCCCATCACAGATGGGGAACTTTAGGTAATTCTTTAACAATGTTGCGCGACCAAGCCCGTGCCTTATTTATAGACATCCCTTTGCAACATAAACACAGATCGTTGGTCTCCCATCACAGATGGGGAACTTTACATAATTCTTTAACAATGTTGCGCGACCAAGCCCGTGCCTTATCTATAGACATCCCTTTGCAACATAAACACAGAGCGTTGGTCTCCCATCACAGATGGGGAACTTTAGGTAATTCTTTAACAATGTTGCGCGACCAAGCCCGTGCCTTATCTATAGACATCCCTTTGCAACATAAACACAGATCGTTGGTCTCCCATCACAGATGGGGAACTTTAGGTAATTCTTTAACAATGTTGCGCGACCAAGCCCGTGCCTTATCTATAGACATCCCTTTGCAACATAAACACAGATCGTTGGTCTCCCATCACAGATGGGGAACTTTAGATAATTCTTTAACAATGTTGCGCGACCAAGACCGTGCCTTATCTATAGACATCCCTTTGCAACATAATCACAGAGCATTGGTCTCCCATCACAGATGGGGAACTTTAGATAATTCTTTAACAATGTTGAGCGACCAAGCCCGTGCCTTATCTATAGACATCCCTTTGCAACATAAACACAGAGCGTTGGTCTCCCATCACAGATGGGGAACTTTAGGTAATTCTTTAACAACGTTGCGCGACCAAGCCCGTGCCTTATCTATAGACATCCCTTTGCAACATAAACACAGATCGTTGGTCTCCCATCACAGATGGGGAACTTTAGATAATTCTTTAACAATGTTGCGCGACCAAGACCGTGCCTTATCTATAGACATCCCTTTGCAACATAATCACAGAGCATTGGTCTCCCATCACAGATGGGGAACTTTAGATAATTCTTTAACAATGTTGCGCGACCAAGCCCGTGCCTTATCTATAGACATCCCTTTGCAACATAAACACAGAGCGTTGGTCTCCCATCACAGATGGGGAACTTTAGATAATTCTTTAACAATGTTACGCGACCAAGCCCGTGCCTTATCTATAGACATCCCTTTGCAACATAATCACAGAGCATTGGTCTCCTATCACAGATGGGAACTTTAGATAATTCTTTAACAATGTTGCGCGACCAAGCCCGTGCCTTATCTATAGACATCCCTTTGCAACATAATCACAGAGCATTGGTCTCCCATCACAGATGGGGAACTTTAGATAATTCTTTAACAATGTTGCGCGACCAAGCCCGTGCCTTATCTATAGACATCCCCTTGCAACATAAACACAGATCGTTGGTCTCCCATCACAGATGGGGAACTTTAGATAATTCTTTAACAATGTTGCGCGACCAAGCCCGTGCCTTATCTATAGACATCCCTTTGCAACATAAACACAGAGCGTTGGTCTCCTATCACAGATGGGGAACTTTAGATAATTCTTTAACAATGTTGCGCGACCAAGCCCGTGCCTTATCTATAGACATCCCTTTGCAACATAAACACAGATCGTTGGTCTCCCATCACAGATGGGGAACTTTAGGTAATTCTTTAACAATGTTGCGCGACCAAGCCCGTGCCTTATCTATAGACATCCCTTTGCAACATAATCACAGAGCGTTGGTCTCCCATCACAGATGGGGAACTTGTAATTCTTTAACAATGTTGCGCGACCAAACCCGTGCCTTATCTATAGACATCCCTTTGCAACATAAACACAGATCGTTGGTCTCCCATCACAGATGGGGAACTTTAGATAATTCTTTAACAATGTTGCGCGACCAAGCCCGTGCCTTATCTATAGACATCCCTTTGCAACATAAACACAGATCGTTGGTCTCCCATCACAGATGGGGTACTTTAGATAATTCTTTAACAATGTTGCGCGACCAAGCCCGTGCCTTATCTATAGACATCCCTTTGCAACATAAACACAGATCGTTGGTCTCCCATCACAGATGGGGAACTTTAGATAATTCCTTAACAATGTTGCGCGACCAAGCCCGTGCCTTATCTATAGACATCCCTTTGCAACATAAAAACAGAGCGTTGGTCTCCCATCACAGATGGGGAACTTTAGATAATTCTTTAACAATGTTGCGCAACCAAGCCCGTGCCTTATCTATAGACATCCCTTTGCAACATAAACACAGAGCATTGGTCTCCCATCACAGATGGGGAACTTTAGATAATTCTTTAACAATGTTGCGCGACCAAGCCCGTGCCTTATCTATAGACATCCCTTTGCAACATAAACACAGAGCATTGGTCTCCCATCACAGATGGGGAACTTTAGATAATTCTTTAACAATGTTGCGCGACCAAGCCCGTGCCTTATCTATAGACATCCCTTTGCAACATAATCACAGAGCATTGGTCTCCCATCACAGATGGGGAACTTTAGATAATTCTTTAACAATGTTGCGCGACCAAGCCCGTGCCTTATCTATAGACATCCCTTTGCAACATAATCACAGAGCATTGGTCTCCCATCACAGATGGGGAACTTTAGATAATTCTTTAACAATGTTGCGCGACCAAGCCCGTGCCTTATCTATAGACATCCCTTTGCAACATAATCACAGAGCATTGGTCTCCCATCACAGATGGGGAACTTTAGATAATTCTTTAACAATGTTGCGCGACCAAGCCCGTGCCTTATCTATAGACATCCCTTTGCAACATAAACACAGAGCGTTGGTCTCCCATCACAGATGGGGAACTTTAGGTAATTCTTTAACAATGTTGCGCGACCAAGCCCGTGCCTTATCTATAGACATCCCTTTGCAACATAAACACAGAGCGTTGGTCTCCCATCACAGATGGGGACCTTTAGGTAATTCTTTAACAAAGTTGCGCGACCAAGCCCGTGCCTTATTTATAGACATCCCTTTGCAACATAAACACAGATCGTTGGTCTCCCATCACAGATGGGGAACTTTAGATAATTCTTTAACAATGTTGCGCGACCAAGCCCGTGCCTTATCTATAGACATCCCTTTGCAACATAAACACAGATCGTTGGTCTCCCATCACAGATGGGGAACTTTAGATAATTCTTTAACAATGTTGCGCGACCAAGCCCGTGCCTTATCTATAGACATCCCTTTGCAACATAAACACAGATCGTTGGTCTCCCATCACAGATGGGGAACTTTAGATAATTCTTTAACAATGTTGCGCGACCAAGCCCGTGCCTTATCTATAGACATCCCTTTGCAACATAATCACAGAGCGTTGGTCTCTCATCACAGATGGGGAACTTTAGGTAATTCTTTAACAATGTTGCGCGACCAAGCCCGTGCTTTATCTATAGACATCCCTTTGCAACATAAACACAGATCGTTGGTCTCCCATCACAGATGGGGAACTTTAGATAATTCTTTAACAATGTTGCGCTACCAAGCCCGTGCCTTATCGATAGACATCCCTTTGCAACATAAACACAGAGCGTTGGTCTCCCATCACAGATGGGGAACTTTAGGTAATTCTTTAACAATGTTGCGCGACCAAGCCCGTGCCTTATCTATAAACATCCCTTTGCAACATAAACACAGATCGTTGGTCTCCCATCACAGATGGGGAACTTTAGATAATTCTTTAACAATGTTGCGCAACCATGCCCGTGCCTTATCTATAGACATCCCTTTGCAACATAAACACAGATCGTTGGTCTCCCATCACAGATGGGGTACTTTAGATAATTCTTTAACAATGTTGCGCGACCAAGCCCGTGCCTTATCTATAGACATCCCTTTGCAACATAAACACAGGTCGTTGGTCTCCCATCACAGATGGGGAACTTTAGATAATTCTTTAACAATGTTGCGCGACTAAGCCCGTGCCTTATCTATAGACATCCCTTTGCAACATAAACACAGAGCGTTGGTCTCCCATCACAGATGGGGACCTTTAGGTAATTCTTTAACAAAGTTGCGCGACCAAGCCCGTGCCTTATTTATAGACATCCCTTTGCAACATAAACACAGATCGTTGGTCTCCCATCACAGATGGGGAACTTTAGATAATTCTTTAACAATGTTGCGCGACCAAGCCCGTGCCTTATCTATAGACATCCCTTTGCAACATAAACACAGATCGTTGGTCTCCCATCACAGATGGGGAACTTTAGATAATTCTTTAACAATGTTGCGCGACCAAGCCCGTGCCTTATCTATAGACATCCCTTTGCAACATAAACACAGATCGTTGGTCTCCCATCACAGATGGGGAACTTTAGATAATTCTTTAACAATGTTGCGCGACCAAGCCCGTGCCTTATCTATAGACATCCCTTTGCAACATAATCACAGAGCGTTGGTCTCTCATCACAGATGGGGAACTTTAGGTAATTCTTTAACAATGTTGCGCGACCAAGCCCGTGCTTTATCTATAGACATCCCTTTGCAACATAAACACAGATCGTTGGTCTCCCATCACAGATGGGGAACTTTAGATAATTCTTTAACAATGTTGCGCTACCAAGCCCGTGCCTTATCGATAGACATCCCTTTGCAACATAAACACAGAGCGTTGGTCTCCCATCACAGATGGGGAACTTTAGGTAATTCTTTAACAATGTTGCGCGACCAAGCCCGTGCCTTATCTATAAACATCCCTTTGCAACATAAACACAGATCGTTGGTCTCCCATCACAGATGGGGAACTTTAGATAATTCTTTAACAATGTTGCGCAACCATGCCCGTGCCTTATCTATAGACATCCCTTTGCAACATAAACACAGATCGTTGGTCTCCCATCACAGATGGGGTACTTTAGATAATTCTTTAACAATGTTGCGCGACCAAGCCCGTGCCTTATCTATAGACATCCCTTTGCAACATAAACACAGGTCGTTGGTCTCCCATCACAGATGGGGAACTTTAGATAATTCTTTAACAATGTTGCGCGACTAAGCCCGTGCCTTATCTATAGACATCCCTTTGCAACATAAACACAGATCGTTGGTCTCCCATCACAGATGGGGAACTTTAGATAATTCTTTAACAATGTTGCGCGACCAAGCCCGTGCCTTATCTATAGACATCCCTTTGCAACATAAACACAGATCGTTGGTCTCCCATCACAGATGGGGAACTTTAGAAAATTCTTTAACAATGTTGCGCGACCAAGCCCGTGCCTTATCTATAGACATCCCTTTGCAACATAAACACAGAGCATTGGTCTCCCATCACAGATGGGGAACTTTAGATAATACTTTAACAATGTTGCGCGACCAAGCCCGTGCCTTATCTATAGACATCCCTTTGCAACATAAACACAGATCGTTGGTCTCCCATCACAGATGGGGAACTTTAGATAATTCTTTAACAATGTTGCGCGACCAAGCCCGTGCCTTATCTATAGACATCCCTTTGCAACATAATCACAGAGCGTTGGTCTCTCATCACAGATGGGGAACTTTAGGTAATTCTTTAACAATGTTGCGCGACCAAGCCCGTGCCTTATCTATAGACATCCCTTTGCAACATAAACACAGATCGTTGGTCTCCCATCACAGATAGGGAACTTTAGATAATTCTTTAACAATGTTGCGCGACCAAGCCCGTGCCTTATCTATAGACATCCCTTTGCAACATAAACACAGAGCGTTGGTCTCCCATCACAGATGGGGAACTTTAGGTAATTCTTTAACAATGTTGCGCGACCAAGCCCGTGCCTTATCTATAAACATCCCTTTGCAACATAAACACAGATCGTTGGTCTCCCATCACAGATGGGGAACTTTAGATAATTCTTTAACAATGTTGCGCGACCAAGCCCGTGCCTTATCTATAGACATCCCTTTGCAACATAAACACAGATCGTTGGTCTCCCATCACAGATGGGGAACTTTAGATAATTCTTTAACAATGTTGCGCGACCAAGCCCGTGCCTTATCTATAGACATCCCTTTGCAACATAAACACAGATCGTTGGTCTCCCATCACAGATGGGGAACTTTAGGTAATTCTTTAACAATGTTGCGCGACCAAGCCCGTGCCTTATCTATAAACATCCCTTTGCAACATAAACACAGATCGTTGGTCTCCCATCACAGATGGGGAACTTTAGATAATTCTTTAACAATGTTGCGCGACCAAGCCCGTGCCTTATCTATAGACATCCCTTTGCAACATAAACACAGATCGTTGGTCTCCCATCACAGATGGGGTACTTTAGATAATTCTTTAACAATGTTGCGCGACCAAGCCCGTGCCTTATCTATAGACATCCCTTTGCAACATAAACACAGGTCGTTGGTCTCCCATCACAGATGGGGAACTTTAGATAATTCTTTAACAATGTTGCGCGACTAAGCCCGTGCCTTATCTATAGACATCCCTTTGCAACATAAACACAGATCGTTGGTCTCCCATCACAGATGGGGAACTTTAGATAATTCTTTAACAATGTTGCGCGACCAAGCCCGTGCTTTATCTATAGACATCCCTTTGCAACATAAACAAAGAGCATTGGTCTCCCATCACAGATGGGGAACTTTAGATAATTCTTTAACAATGTTGCGCGACCAAGCCCGTGCCTTATCTATAGACATCCCTTTGCAACATAAACACAGATCGTTGGTCTCCCATCACAGATGGGGAACTTTAGATAATTCTTTAACAATGTTGCGCGACCAAGCCCGTGCCTTATCTATAGACATCCCTTTGCAACATAATCACAGAGCATTGGTCTCCCATCACAGATGGGGAACTTTAGATAATTCTTTAACAATGTTGCGCGACCAAGCCCGTGCCTTATCTATAGACATCCCTTTGCAACATAAACACAGAGCGTTGGTCTCCCATCACAGATGGGGAACTTTAGGTAATTCTTTAACAATGTTGCGCGACCAAGCCCGTGCCTTATCTATAGACATCCCTTTGCAACATAAACACAGAGCGTTGGTCTCCCATCACAGATGGGGACCTTTAGGTAATTCTTTAACAATGTTGCGCGACCAAGCCCGTGCCTTATTTATAGACATCCCTTTGCAACATAAACACAGATCGTTGGTCTCCCATCACAGATGGGGAACTTTAGATAATTCTTTAACAATGTTGCGCGACCAAGCCCGTGCCTTATCTATAGACATCCCTTTGCAACATAAACACAGATCGTTGGTCTCCCATCACAGATGGGATACTTTAGATAATTCTTTAACAATGTTGCGCGACCAAGCCCGTGCCTTATCTATAGACATCCCTTTGCAACATAAACACAGATCGTTGGTCTCCCATCACAGATGGGGAACTTTAGATAATTCTTTAACAATGTTGCGCGACCAAGCCCGTGCCTTATCTATAGACATCCCTTTGCAACATAATCACAGAGCGTTGGTCTCTCATCACAGATGGGGAACTTTAGGTAATTCTTTAACAATGTTGCGCGACCAAGCCCGTGCTTTATCTATAGACATCCCTTTGCAACATAAACACAGATCGTTGGTCTCCCATCACAGATGGGGAACTTTAGATAATTCTTTAACAATGTTGCGCTACCAAGCCCGTGCCTTATCTATAGACATCCCTTTGCAACATAAACACAGAGCGTTGGTCTCCCATCACAGATGGGGAACTTTAGGTAATTCTTTAACAATGTTGCGCGACCAAGCCCGTGCCTTATCTATAAACATCCCTTTGCAACATAAACACAGATCGTTGGTCTCCCATCACAGATGGGGAACTTTAGATAATTCTTTAACAATGTTGCGCGACCAAGCCCGTGCCTTATCTATAGACATCCCTTTGCAACATAAACACAGATCGTTGGTCTCCCATCACAGATGGGGTACTTTAGATAATTCTTTAACAATGTTGCGCGACCAAGCCCGTGCCTTATCTATAGACATCCCTTTGCAACATAAACACAGGTCGTTGGTCTCCCATCACAGATGGGGAACTTTAGATAATTCTTTAACAATGTTGCGCGACTAAGCCCGTGCCTTATCTATAGACATCCCTTTGCAACATAAACACAGATCGTTGGTCTCCCATCACAGATGGGGAACTTTAGATAATTCTTTAACAATGTTGCGCGACCAAGCCCGTGCCTTATCTATAGACATCCCTTTGCAACATAAACACAGATCGTTGGTCTCCCATCACAGATGGGGAACTTTAGAAAATTCTTTAACAATGTTGCGCGACCAAGCCCGTGCCTTATCTATAGACATCCCTTTGCAACATAAACACAGAGCATTGGTCTCCCATCACAGATGGGGAACTTTAGATAATTCTTTAACAATGTTGCGCGACCAAGCCCGTGCCTTATCTATAGACATTCCTTTGCAACATAAACACAGATCGTTGGTCTCCCATCACAGATGGGGAACTTTAGATAATTCTTTAACAATGTTGCGCGACCAAGCCCGTGCCTTATCTATAGACATCCCTTTGCAACATAATCACAGAGCGTTGGTCTCCCATCACAGATGGGGTACTTTAGATAATTCTTTAACAATGTTGCGCGACCAAGCCCGTGCCTTATCTATAGACATCCCTTTGCAACATAAACACAGGTCGTTGGTCTCCCATCACAGATGGGGAACTTTAGATAATTCTTTAACAATGTTGCGCGACTAAGCCCGTGCCTTATCTATAGACATCCCTTTGCAACATAAACACAGATCGTTGGTCTCCCATCACAGATGGGGAACTTTAGATAATTCTTTAACAATGTTGCGCGACCAAGCCCGTGCCTTATCTATAGACATCCCTTTGCAACATAAACACAGATCGTTGGTCTCCCATCACAGATGGGGAACTTTAGAAAATTCTTTAACAATGTTGCGCGACCAAGCCCGTGCCTTATCTATAGACATCCCTTTGCAACATAAACAAAGAGCATTGGTCTCCCATCACAGATGGGGAACTTTAGATAATTCTTTAACAATGTTGCGCGACCAAGCCCGTGCCTTATCTATAGACATCCCTTTGCAACATAAACACAGATCGTTGGTCTCCCATCACAGATGGGGAACTTTAGATAATTCTTTAACAATGTTGCGCGACCAAGCCCGTGCCTTATCTATAGACATCCCTTTGCAACATAATCACAGAGCATTGGTCTCCCATCACAGATGGGGAACTTTAGATAATTCTTTAACAATGTTGCGCGACCAAGCCCGTGCCTTATCTATAGACATCCCTTTGCAACATAAACACAGAGCGTTGGTCTCCCATCACAGATGGGGAACTTTAGGTAATTCTTTAACAATGTTGCGCGACCAAGCCCGTGCCTTATCTATAGACATCCCTTTGCAACATAAACACAGAGCGTTGGTCTCCCATCACAGATGGGGACCTTTAGGTAATTCTTTAACAATGTTGCGCGACCAAGCCCGTGCCTTATTTATAGACATCCCTTTGCAACATAAACACAGATCGTTGGTCTCCCATCACAGATGGGGAACTTTAGATAATTCTTTAACAATGTTGCGCGACCAAGCCCGTGCCTTATCTATAGACATCCCTTTGCAACATAAACACAGATCGTTGGTCTCCCATCACAGATGGGATACTTTAGATAATTCTTTAACAATGTTGCGCGACCAAGCCCGTGCCTTATCTATAGACATCCCTTTGCAACATAAACACAGATCGTTGGTCTCCCATCACAGATGGGGAACTTTAGATAATTCTTTAACAATGTTGCGCGACCAAGCCCGTGCCTTATCTATAGACATCCCTTTGCAACATAATCACAGAGCGTTGGTCTCTCATCACAGATGGGGAACTTTAGGTAATTCTTTAACAATGTTGCGCGACCAAGCCCGTGCTTTATCTATAGACATCCCTTTGCAACATAAACACAGATCGTTGGTCTCCCATCACAGATGGGGAACTTTAGATAATTCTTTAACAATGTTGCGCTACCAAGCCCGTGCCTTATCTATAGACATCCCTTTGCAACATAAACACAGAGCGTTGGTCTCCCATCACAGATGGGGAACTTTAGGTAATTCTTTAACAATGTTGCGCGACCAAGCCCGTGCCTTATCTATAAACATCCCTTTGCAACATAAACACAGATCGTTGGTCTCCCATCACAGATGGGGAACTTTAGATAATTCTTTAACAATGTTGCGCGACCAAGCCCGTGCCTTATCTATAGACATCCCTTTGCAACATAAACACAGATCGTTGGTCTCCCATCACAGATGGGGTACTTTAGATAATTCTTTAACAATGTTGCGCGACCAAGCCCGTGCCTTATCTATAGACATCCCTTTGCAACATAAACACAGGTCGTTGGTCTCCCATCACAGATGGGGAACTTTAGATAATTCTTTAACAATGTTGCGCGACTAAGCCCGTGCCTTATCTATAGACATCCCTTTGCAACATAAACACAGATCGTTGGTCTCCCATCACAGATGGGGAACTTTAGATAATTCTTTAACAATGTTGCGCGACCAAGCCCGTGCCTTATCTATAGACATCCCTTTGCAACATAAACACAGATCGTTGGTCTCCCATCACAGATGGGGAACTTTAGAAAATTCTTTAACAATGTTGCGCGACCAAGCCCGTGCCTTATCTATAGACATCCCTTTGCAACATAAACACAGAGCATTGGTCTCCCATCACAGATGGGGAACTTTAGATAATTCTTTAACAATGTTGCGCGACCAAGCCCGTGCCTTATCTATAGACATTCCTTTGCAACATAAACACAGATCGTTGGTCTCCCATCACAGATGGGGAACTTTAGATAATTCTTTAACAATGTTGCGCGACCAAGCCCGTGCCTTATCTATAGACATCCCTTTGCAACATAATCACAGAGCGTTGGTCTCTCATCACAGATGGGGAACTTTAGGTAATTCTTTAACAATGTTGCGCGACCAAGCCCGTGCCTTATCTATAGACATCCCTTTGCAACATAAACACAGATCGTTGGTCTCCCATCACAGATAGGGAACTTTAGATAATTCTTTAACAATGTTGCGCGACCAAGCCCGTGCCTTATCTATAGACATCCCTTTGCAACATAAACACAGAGCGTTGGTCTCCCATCACAGATGGGGAATTTTAGGTAATTCTTTAACAATGTTGCGCGACCAAGCCCGTGCCTTATCTAAAAACATCCCTTTGCAACATAAACACAGATCGTTGGTCTCCCATCACAGATGGGGAACTTTAGATAATTCTTTAACAATGTTGCGCGACCAAGCCCGTGCCTTATCTATAGACATCCCTTTGCAACATAAACACAGATCGTTGGTCTCCCATCACAGATGGGGAACTTTAGATAATTCTTTAACAATGTTGCGCGACCAAGCCCGTGCCTTATCTATAGACATCCCTTTGCAACATAAACACAGATCGTTGGTCTCCCATCACAGATGGGGTACTTTAGATAATTCTTTAACAATGTTGCGCGACAAAGCCCGTGCCTTACCTATAGACATCCCTTTGCAACATAAACACAGATCGTTGGTCTCCCATCACAGATGGGGAACTTTAGATAATTCTTTAACAATGTTGCGCGACCAAGCCCGTGCCTTATCTATAGACATCCCTTTGCAACATAAACACAGATCGTTGGTCTCCCATCACAGATGGGGAACTTTAGATAATTCTTTAACAATGTTGCGCGACCAAGACCGTGCCTTATCTATAGACATCCCTTTGCAACATAATCACAAAGCATTGGTCTCCCATCACAGATGGGGAACTTTAGATAATTCTTTAACAATGTTGCGCGACCAAGCCCGTGCCTTATCTATAGACATCCCTTTGCAACATAAACACAGATCGTTGGTCTCCCATCACAGATGGGGAACTTTAGATAATTCTTTAACAATGTTGCGCGACCAAGCCCGTGCCTTATCTATAGACATCCCTTTGCAACATAATCACAGAGCGTTGGTCTCCCATCACAGATGGGGAACTTTAGGTAATTCTTTAACAATGTTGCGCGACCAAGCCCGTGCCTTATCTATAGACATCCCTTTGCAACATAATCACAGAGCGTTGGTCTCCCATCACACATGGGGAACTTTAGATAATTCTTTAACAATGTTGCGCGACCAAGCCCGTGCCTTATCTATAGACATTACTTTGCAACATAAACACAGATCGTTGGTCTCCCATCACAGATGGGGAACTTTAGATAATTCTTTAACAATGTTGCGCGACCAAGCCCGTGCCTTATCTATAGACATCCCTTTGCAACATAAACACAGAGCATTGGTCTCCCATCACAGATGGGGAACTTTAGATAATTCTTTAACAATGTTGCGCGACCAAGCCCGTGCCATATCTATAGACATCCCTTTGCAACATAAACACAGAGCATTGGTCTCCCATCACAGATGGGGAACTTTAGATAATTCTTTAACAATGTTGCGCGACCAAGCCCGTGCCTTATCTATAGACATCCCTTTGCAACATAATCACAGAGCATTGGTCTCCCATCACAGATGGGGAACTTTAGATAATTCTTTAACAATGTTGCGCGACCAAGCCCGTGCCTTATCTATAGACATCCCTTTGCAACATAATCACAGAGCATTGGTCTCCCATCAAAGATGGGGAACTTTAGATAAATCTTTAACAATGTTGCGCGACCAAGCCCGTGCCTTATCTATAGACATCCCTTTGCAACATAAACACAGAGCGTTGGTCTCCCATCACAGATGGGGAACTTTAGGTAATTCTTTAACAATGTTGCGCGACCAAGCCCGTGCCTTATCTATAGACATCCCTTTGCAACATAAACACAGAGCGTTGGTCTCCCATCACAGATGGGGACCTTTAGGTAATTCTTTACCAATGTTGCGCGACCAAGCCCGTGCCTTATTTATAGACATCCCTTTGCTACATAAACACAGATCGTTGGTCTCCCATCACAGATGGGGAACTTTAGATAATTCTTTAACAATGTTGCGCGACCAAGCCCGTGCCTTATCTATAGACATCCCTTTGCAACATAAACACAGATCGTTGGTCTCCCATCACAGATGGGGAACTTTAGATAATTCTTTAACAATGTTGCGCGACCAAGCCCGTGCCTTATCTATAGACATCCCTTTGCAACATAAACACAGATCGTTGGTCTCCAATCACAGATGGGGAACTTTAGATAATTCTTTAACAATGTTGCGCGACCAAGCCCGTGCCTTATCTATAGACATCCCTTTGCAACATAATCACAGAGCGTTGGTCTCTCATCACAGATGGGGAACTTTAGGTAATTCTTTAACAATGTTGCGCGACCAAGCCCGTGCTTTATCTATAGACATCCCTTTGCAACATAAACATAGATCGTTGGTCTCCCATCACAGATGGGGAACATTAGATAATTCTTTAACAATGTTGCGCTACCAAGCCCGTGCCTTATCTATAGACATCCCTTTGCAACATAAACACAGAGCGTTGGTCTCCCATCACAGATGGGGAACGTTAGGTAATTCTTTAACAATGTTGCGCGACCAAGCCCGTGCCTTATCTATAAACATCCCTTTGCAACATAAACGCAGATCGTTGGTCTCCCATCACAGATGGGGAACTTTAGATAATTCTTTAACAATGTTGCGCGACCAAGCCCGTGCCTTATCTATAGACATCCCTTTGCAACATAAACACAGATCGTTGGTCTCCCATCACAGATGGGGTACTTTAGATAATTCTTTAACAATGTTGCGCGACCAAGCCCGTGCCTTATCTATAGACATCCCTTTGCAACATAAACACAGGTCGTTGGTCTCCCATCACAGATGGGGAACTTTAGATAATTCTTTAACAATGTTGCGCGACTAAGCCCGTGCCTTATCTATAGACATCCCTTTGCAACATAAACACAGATCGTTGATCTCCCATCACAGATGGGGAACTTTAGATAATTCTTTAACAATGTTGCGCGACCAAGCCCGTGCCTTATCTATAGACATCCCTTTGCAACATAAACACAGATCGTTGGTCTCCCATCACAGATGGGGAACTTTAGAAAATTCTTTAACAATGTTGCGCGACCAAGCCCGTGCCTTATCTATAGACATCCCTTTGCAACATAAACACAGAGCATTGGTCTCCCATCAAAGATGGGGAACTTTAGATAATTCTTTAACAATGTTGCGCGACCAAGCCCGTGCCTTATCTATAGACATCCCTTTGCAACATAAACACAGATCGTTGGTCTCCAATCACAGATGGGGAACTTTAGATAATTCTTTAACAATGTTGCGCGACCAAGCCCGTGCCTTATCTATAGACATCCCTTTGCAACATAATCACAGAGCGTTGGTCTCTCATCACAGATGGGGAACTTTAGGTAATTCTTTAACAATGTTGCGCGACCAAGCCCGTGCTTTATCTATAGACATCCCTTTGCAACATAAACACAGATCGTTGGTCTCCCATCACAGATGGGGAACATTAGATAATTCTTTAACAATGTTGCGCTACCAAGCCCGTGCCTTATCTATAGACATCCCTTTGCAACATAAACACAGAGCGTTGGTCTCCCATCACAGATGGGGAACTTTAGGTAATTCTTTAACAATGTTGCGCGACCAAGCCCGTGCCTTATCTATAAACATCCCTTTGCAACATAAACACAGATCGTTGGTCTCCCATCACAGATGGGGAACTTTAGATAATTCTTTAACAATGTTGCGCGACCAAGCCCGTGCCTTATCTATAGACATCCCTTTGCAACATAAACACAGATCGTTGGTCTCCCATCACAGATGGGGTACGTTAGATAATTCTTTAACAATGTTGCGCGACCAAGCCCGTGCCTTATCTATAGACATCCCTTTGCAACATAAACACAGGTCGTTGGTCTCCCATCACAGATGGGGAACTTTAGATAATTCTTTAACAATGTTGCGCGACTAAGCCCGTGCCTTATCTATAGACATCCCTTTGCAACATAAACACAGATCGTTGATCTCCCATCACAGATGGGGAACTTTAGATAATTCTTTAACAATGTTGCGCGACCAAGCCCGTGCCTTATCTATAGACATCCCTTTGCAACATAAACACAGATCGTTGGTCTCCCATCACAGATGGGGAACTTTAGAAAATTCTTTAACAATGTTGCGCGACCAAGCCCGTGCCTTATCTATAGACATCCCTTTGCAACATAAACACAGAGCATTGGTCTCCCATCAAAGATGGGGAACTTTAGATAAATCTTTAACAATGTTGCGCGACCAAGCCCGTGCCTTATCTATAGACATCCCTTTGCAACATAAACACAGATCGTTGGTCTCCCATCACAGATGGGGAACTTTAGATAATTCTTTAACAATGTTGCGCGACCAAGCCCGTGCCTTATCTATAGACATCCCTTTGCAACATAATCACAGAGCGTTGGTCTCTCATCACAGATGGGGAACTTTAGGTAATTCTTTAACAATGTTGCGCGACCAAGCCCGTGCCTTATCTATAGACATCCCTTTGCAACATAAACACAGATCGTTGGTCTCCCATCACAGATGGGGAACTTTAGATAATTCTTTAACAATGTTGCGCGACCAAGCCCGTGCCTTATCTATAGACATCCCTTTGCAACATAAACACAGAGCGTTGGTCTCCCATCACAGATGGGGAACTTTAGGTAATTCTTTAACAATGTTGCGCGACCAAGCCCGTGCCTTATCTATAAACATCCCTTTGCAACATAAACACAGATCGTTGGTCTCCCATTACAGATGGGGAACTTTAGATAATTCTTTAACAATGTTGCGCGACCAAGCCCGTGCCTTATCTATAGACATCCCTTTGCAACATAAACACAGATCGTTGGTCTCCCATCACAGATGGGGTACTTTAGATAATTCTTTAACAATGTTGCGCGACCAAGCCCGTGCCTTATCTATAGACATCCCTTTGCAACATAAACACAGATCGTTGGTCTCCCATCACAGATGGGGAACTTTAGAAAATTCTTTAACAATGTTGCGCGACCAAGCCCGTGCCTTATCTATAGACATCCCTTTGCAACATAAACACAGAGCATTGGTCTCCCATCAAAGATGGGGAACTTTAGATAAATCTTTAACAATGTTGCGCGACCAAGCCCGTGCCTTATCTATAGACATCCCTTTGCAACATAAACACAGATCGTTGGTCTCCCATCACAGATGGGGAACTTTAGATAATTCTTTAACAATGTTGCGCGACCAAGCCCGTGCCTTATCTATAGACATCCCTTTGCAACATAATCACAGAGCGTTGGTCTCTCATCACAGATGGGGAACTTTAGGTAATTCTTTAACAATGTTGCGCGACCAAGCCCGTGCCTTATCTATAGACATCCCTTTGCAACATAAACACAGATCGTTGGTCTCCCATCACAGATGGGGAACTTTAGATAATTCTTTAACAATGTTGCGCGACCAAGACCGTGCCTTATCTATAGACATCCCTTTGCAACATAAACACAGAGCGTTGGTCTCCCATCACAGATGGGGAACTTTAGGTAATTCTTTAACAATGTTGCGCGACCAAGCCCGTGCCTTATCTATAAACATCCCTTTGCAACATAAACACAGATCGTTGGTCTCCCATCACAGATGGGGAACTTTAGATAATTCTTTAACAATGTTGCGCGACCAAGCCCGTGCCTTATCTATAGACATCCCTTTGCAACATAAACACAGATCGTTGGTCTCCCATCACAGATGGGGTACTTTAGATAATTCTTTAACAATGTTGCGCGACCAAGCCCGTGCCTTATCTATAGACATCCCTTTGCAACATAAACACAGGTCGTTGGTCTCCCATCACAGATGGGGAACTTTAGATAATTCTTTAACAATGTTGCGCGACTAAGCCCGTGCCTTATCTATAGACATCCCTTTGCAACATAAACACAGATCGTTGATCTCCCATCACAGATGGGGAACTTTAGATAATTCTTTAACAATGTTGCGCGACCAAGCCCGTGCCTTATCTATAGACATCCCTTTGCAACATAAACACAGATCGTTGGTCTCCCATCACAGATGGGGAACTTTAGAAAATTCTTTAACAATGTTGCGCGACCAAGCCCGTGCCTTATCTATAGACATCCCTTTGCAACATAAACACAGAGCATTGGTCTCCCATCAAAGATGGGGAACTTTAGATAAATCTTTAACAATGTTGCGCGACCAAGCCCGTGCCTTATCTATAGACATCCCTTTGCAACATAAACACAGATCGTTGGTCTCCCATCACAGATGGGGAACTTTAGATAATTCTTTAACAATGTTGCGCGACCAAGCCCGTGCCTTATCTATAGACATCCCTTTGCAACATAATCACAGAGCGTTGGTCTCTCATCACAGATGGGGAACTTTAGGTAATTCTTTAACAATGTTGCGCGACCAAGCCCGTGCCTTATCTATAGACATCCCTTTGCAACATAAACACAGATCGTTGGTCTCCCATCACAGATAGGGAACTTTAGATAATTCTTTAACAATGTTGCGCGACCAAGCCCGTGCCTTATCTATAGACATCCCTTTGCAACATAATCACAGAGCATTGGTCTCCCATCACAGATGGGGAACTTTAGATAATTCTTTAACAATGTTGCGCGACCAAGCCCGTGCCTTATCTATAGACATCCCTTTGCAACATAAACACAGAGCGTTGGTCTCCCATCACAGATGGGGAACCTTAGGTAATTCTTTAACAATGTTGCGCGACCAAGCCCGTGCCTTATCTATAGACATCCCTTTGCAACATAATCACAGAGCATTGGTCTCCCATCACAGATGGGGAACTTTAGATAATTCTTTAACAATGTTGCGCGACCAAGCCCGTGCCTTATCTATAGACATCCCTTTGCAACATAAACACAGAGCGTGGGTCTCCTATCACAGATGGGGAACTTTAGATAATTCTTTAACAATGTTGCGCGACCAAGCCCGTGCCTTATCTATAGACATCCCTTTGCAACATAAACACAGATCGTTGGTCTCCCATCACAGATGGGGAACTTTAGGTAATTCTTTAACAATGTTGCGCGACCAAGCCCGTGCCTTATCTATAGACATCCATTTGCAACATAATCACAGAGCGTTGGTCTCCCATCACAGATGGGGAACTTTAGGTAATTCTTTAACAATGTTGCGCGACCAAGCCCGTGCCTTATCTATAGACATCCCTTTGCAACATAATCACAGATCGTTGGTCTCCCATCACAGATGGGGAACTTTAGATAATTCTTTAACAATGTTGCGCGACCAAGCCCGTGCCTTATCTATAGACATCCCTTTGCAACATAAACACAGATCGTTGGTCTCCCATCACAGATGGGGAACTTTAGATAATTCTTTAACAATGTTGCGCGACCAAGCCCGTGCCTTATCTATAGACATCCCTTTGCAACATAATCACAGATCGTTGGTCTCCCATCACAGATGGGGAACTTTAGATAATTCTTTAACAATGTTGCGCGACCAAGCCCGTGCCTTATCTATAGACATCCCTTTGCAACATAAACACAGATCGTTGGTCTCCCATCACAGATGGGGAACTTTAGATAATTCTTTAACAATGTTGCGCGACCAAGCCCGTGCCTTATCTATAGACATCCCTTTGCAACATAAACACAGATCGTTGGTCTCCCATCACAGATGGGGAACTTTAGATAATTCTTTAACAATGTTGCGCGACCAAGCCCGTGCCTTATCTATAGACATCCCTTTGCAACATAAACACAGATCGTTGGTCTCCCATCACAGATGGGGTACTTTAGATAATTCTTTAACAATGTTGCGCGACCAAGCCCGTGCCTTATCTATAGACATCCCTTTGCAACATAAAAACAGAGCGTTGGTCTCCCATCACAGATGGGGAACTTTAGATAATTCTTTAACAATGTTGCGCAACCAAGCCCGTGCCTTATCTATAGACATCCCTTTGCAACATAAACACAGAGCATTGGTCTCCCATCACAGATGGGGAACTTTAGATAATTCTTTAACAATGTTGCGCGACCAAGCCCGTGCCTTATCTATAGACATCCCTTTGCAACATAAACACACAGCATTGGTCTCCCATCACAGATGGGGAACTTTAGATAATTCTTTAACAATGTTGCGCGACCAAGCCCGTGCCTTATCTATAGACATCCCTTTGCAACATAATCACAGAGCATTGGTCTCCCATCACAGATGGGGAACTTTAGATAATTCTTTAACAATGTTGCGCGACCAAGCCCGTGCCTTATCTATAGACATCCCTTTGCAACATAATCACAGAGCATTGGTCTCCCATCACAGATGGGGAACTTTAGATAATTCTTTAACAATGTTGCGCGAAAAAGCCCGTGCCTTATCTATAGACATCCCTTTGCAACATAATCACAGAGCATTGGTCTCCCATCACAGATGGGGAACTTTAGATAATTCTTTAACAATGTTGCGCGACCAAGCCCGTGCCTTATCTATAGACATCCCTTTGCAACATAAACACAGAGCGTTGGTCTCCCATCACAGATGGGGAACTTTAGGTAATTCTTTAACAATGTTGCGCGACCAAGCCCGTGCCTTATCTATAGACATCCCTTTGCAACATAAACACAGAGCGTTGGTCTCCCATCACAGATGGGGACCTTTAGGTAATTCTTTAACAATGTTGCGCGACCAAGCCCGTGCCTTATTTATAGACATCCCTTTGCAACATAAACACAGATCGTTGGTCTCCCATCACAGATGGGGAACTTTAGATAATTCTTTAACAATGTTGCGCGACCAAGACCGTGCCTTATCTATAGACACCCCTTTGCAACATAAACACAGATCGTTGGTCTCCCATCACAGATGGGGAACTTTAGATAATTCTTTAACAATGTTGCGCGACCAAGCCCGTGCCTTATCTATAGACATCCCTTTGCAACATAAACACAGATCGTTGGTCTCCCATCACAGATGGGGAACTTTAGATAATTCTTTAACAATGTTGCGCGACCAAGCCCGTGCCTTATCTATAGACATCCCTTTGCAACATAATCACAGAGCGTTGGTCTCTCATCACAGATGGGGAACTTTAGGTAATTCTTTAACAATGTTGCGCGACCAAGCCCGTGCTTTATCTATAGACATCTCTTTGCAACATAAACACAGATCGTTGGTCTCCCATCACAGATGGGGAACTTTAGATAATTCTTTAACAATGTTGCGCTACCAAGCCCGTGCCTTATCTATAGACATCCCTTTGCAACATAAACACAGAGCGTTGGTCTCCCATCACAGATGGGGAACTTTAGGTAATTCTTTAACAATGTTGCGCGACCAAGCCCGTGCCTTATATATAAACATCCCTTTGCAACATAAACACAGATCGTTGGTCTCCCATCACAGATGGGGAACTTTAGATAATTCTTTAACAATGTTGCGCGACCAAGCCCGTGCCTTATCTATAGACATCCCTTTGCAACATAAACACAGATCGTTGGTCTCCCATCACAGATGGGGTACTTTAGATAATTCTTTAACAATGTTGCGCGACCAAGCCCGTGCCTTATCTATAGACATCCCTTTGCAACATAAACACAGGTCGTTGGTCTCCCATCACTGATCGGGAACTTTAGATAATTCTTTAACAATGTTGCGCAACTAAGCCCGTGCCTTATCTATAGACATCCCTTTGCAACATAAACACAGATCGTTGGTCTCCCATCACAGATGGGGAACTTTAGATAATTCTTTAACAATGTTGCGCGACCAAGCCCGTGCCTTATCTATAGACATCCCTTTGCAACATAAACACAGATCGTTGGTCTCCCATCACAGATGGGGAACTTTAGAAAATTCTTTAACAATGTTGCGCGACCAAGCCCGTGCCTTATCTATAGACATCCCTTTGCAACATAAACACAGAGCATTGGTCTCCCATCACAGATGGGGAACTTTAGATAATTCTTTAACAATGTTGCGCGACCAAGCCCGTGCCTTATCTATAGACATCCCTTTGCAACATAAACACAGATCGTTGGTCTCCCATCACAGATGGGGAACTTTAGATAATTCTTTAACAATGTTGCGCGACCAAGCCCGTGCCTTATCTATAGACATCCCTTTGCAACATAATCACAGAGCGTTGGTCTCTCATCACAGATGGGGAACTTTAGGTAATTCTTTAACAATGTTGCGCGACCAAGCCCGTGCCTTATCTATAGACATCCCTTTGCAACATAAACACAGATCGTTGGTCTCCCATCACAGATAGGGAACTTTAGATAATTCTTTAACAATGTTGCGCGACCAAGCCCGTGCCTTATCTATAGATATCCCTTTGCAACATAAACACAGAGCGTTGGTCTCCCATCACAGATGGGGAACTTTAGATAATTCTTTAACAATGTTGCGCGACCAAGCCCGTGCCTTATCTATAGACATCCCTTTGCAACATAAACACAGATCGTTGGTCTCCCATCACAGATGGGGAACTTTAGATAATTCTTTAACAATGTTGCGCGACCAAGCCCGTGCCTTATCTATAGACATCCCTTTGCAACATAAACACAGATCGTTGGTCTCCCATCACAGATGGGGTACTTTAGATAATTCTTTAACAATGTTGCGCGACCAAGCCCGTGCCTTACCTACAGACATCCCTTTGCAACATAAACACAGATCGTTGGTCTCCCATCACAGATGGGGAACTTTAGATAATTCTTTAACAATGTTGCGCGACCAAGCCCGTGCCTTATCTATAGACATCCCTTTGCAACATAAACACAGATCGTTGGTCTCCCATCACAGATGGGGAACTTTAGATAATTCTTTAACAATGTTGCGCGACCAAGACCGTGCCTTATCTATAGACATCCCTTTGCAACATAATCACAGAGCATTGGTCTCCCATCACAGATGGGAACTTTAGATAATTCTTTAACAATGTTGCGCGACCAAGACCGTGCCTTATCTATAGACATCCCTTTGCAACATAATCACAAAGCATTGGTCTCCCATCACAGATGGGGAACTTTAGATAATTCTTTAACAATGTTGCGCGACCAAGCCCGTGCCTTATCTATAGACATCCCTTTGCAACATAAACACAGATCGTTGGTCTCCCATCACAGATGGGGAACTTTAGATAATTCTTTAACAATGTTGCGCGACCAAGCCCGTGCCTTATCTATAGACATCCCTTTGCAACATAAACACAGAGCGTTGGTCTCCCATCACAGGTGGGGAACTTTAGGTAATTCTTTAACAATGTTGCGCGACCAAGCCCGTGCCTTATCTATAGACATCCCTTTGCAACATAAACACAGAGCGTTGGTCTCCCATCACAGATGGGGAACTTTAGGTAATTCTTTAACAATGTTGCGCGACCAAGCCCGTGCCTTATCTATAGACATCCCTTTGCAACATAATCACAGAGCGTTGGTCTCCCATCACACATGGGGAACTTTAGATAATTCTTTAACAATGTTGCGCGACCAAGCCCGTGCCTTATCTATAGACATTACTTTGCAACATAAACACAGATCGTTGGTCTCCCATCACAGATGGGGAACTTTAGATAATTCTTTAACAATGTTGCGCGACCAAGCCCGTGCCTTATCTATAGACATCCCTTTGCAACATAAACACAGATCGTTGGTCTCCCATCACAGATGGGGAACTTTAGATAATTCTTTAACAATGTTGCGCGACCAAGCCCGTGCCTTATCTATAGACATCCCTTTGCAACATAAAAACAGAGCGTTGGTCTCCCATCACAGATGGGGAACTTTAGATAATTCTTTAACAATGTTGCGCAACCAAGCCCGTGCCTTATCTATAGACAACCCTTTGCAACATAAACACAGAGCATTGGTCTCCCATCACAGATGGGGAACTTTAGATAATTCTTTAACAATGTTGCGCGACCAAGCCCGTGCCTTATCTATAGACATCCCTTTGCAACATAAACACAGAGCATTGGTCTCCCATCACAGATGGGGAACTTTAGATAATTCTTTAACAATGTTGCGCGACCAAGCCCGTGCCTTATCTATAGACATCCCTTTGCAACATAATCACAGAGCATTGGTCTCCCATCACAGATGGGGAACTTTAGATAATTCTTTAACAATGTTGCGCGACCAAGCCCGTGCCTTATCTATAGACATCCCTTTGCAACATAATCACAGAGCATTGGTCTCCCATCACAGATGGGGAACTTTAGATAATTCTTTAACAATGTTGCGCGACCAAGCCCGTGCCTTATCTATAGACATCCCTTTGCAACATAATCACAGAGCATTGGTCTCCCATCACAGATGGGGAACTTTAGATAATTCTTTAACAATGTTGCGCGACCAAGCCCGTGCCTTATCTATAGACATCCCTTTGCAACATAAACACAGAGCGTTGGTCTCCCATCACAGATGGGGAACTTTAGGTAATTCTTTAACAATGTTGCGCGACCAAGCCCGTGCCTTATCTATAGACATCCCTTTGCAACATAAACACAGAGCGTTGGTCTCCCATCACAGATGGGGACCTTTAGGTAATTCTTTAACAATGTTGCGCGACCAAGCCCGTGCCTTATCTATAAACATCCCTTTGCTACATAAACACAGATCGTTGGTCTCCCATCACAGATGGGGAACTTTAGATAATTCTTTAACAATGTTGCGCGACCAAGCCCGTGCCTTATCTATAGACATCCCTTTGCAACATAAACACAGATCGTTGGTCTCCCATCACAGATGGGGAACTTTAGATAATTCTTTAACAATGTTGCGCGACCAAGCCCGTGCCTTATCTATAGACATCCCTTTGCAACATAAACACAGATCGTTGGTCTCCCATCACAGATGGGGAACTTTAGATAATTCTTTAACAATGTTGCGCGACCAAGCCCGTGCCTTATCTATAGACATCCCTTTGCAACATAATCACAGAGCGTTGGTCTCTCATCACAGATGGGGAACTTTAGGTAATTCTTTAACAATGTTGCGCGACCAAGCCCGTGCTTTATCTATAGACATCCCTTTGCAACATAAACACAGATCGTTGGTCTCCCATCACAGATGGGGAACATTAGATAATTCTTTAACAATGTTGCGCTACCAAGCCCGTGCCTTATCTATAGACATCCCTTTGCAACATAAACACAGAGCGTTGGTCTCCCATCACAGATGGGGTACTTTAGATAATTCTTTAACAATGTTGCGCGACCAAGCCCGTGCCTTATCTATAGACATCCCTTTGCAACATAAACACAGGTCGTTGGTCTCCCATCACAGATGGGGAACTTTAGATAATTCTTTAACAATGTTGCGCGACTAAGCCCGTGCCTTATCTATAGACATCCCTTTGCAACATAAACACAGATCGTTGATCTCCCATCACAGATGGGGAACTTTAGATAATTCTTTAACAATGTTGCGCGACCAAGCCCGTGCCTTATCTATAGACATCCCTTTGCAACATAAACACAGATCGTTGGTCTCCCATCACAGATGGGGAACTTTAGATAATTCTTTAACAATGTTGCGCGACCAAGCCCGTGCCTTATCTATAGACATCCCTTTGCAACATAAACACAGAGCATTGGTCTCCCATCAAAGATGGGGAACTTTAGATAATTATTTAACAATGTTGCGCGACCAAGCCCGTGCCTTATCTATAGACATCCCTTTGCAACATAAACACAGATCGTTGGTCTCCCATCACAGATGGGGAACTTTAGATAATTCTTTAACAATGTTGCGCGACCAAGCCCGTGCCTTATCTATAGACATCCCTTTGCAACATAAACACAGAGCGTTGGTCTCCCATCACAGATGGGGAACTTTAGGTAATTCTTTAACAATGTTGCGCGACCAAGCCCGTGCCTTATCTATAGACATCCCTTTGCAACATAAACACAGATCGTTGGTCTCCCATCACAGATGGGGAACTTTAGATAATTCTTTAACAATGTTGCGCGACCAAGCCCGTGCCTTATCTATAGACATCCCTTTGCAACATAAACACAGAGCGTTGGTCTCCCATCACAGATGGGGAACTTTAGGTAATTCTTTAACAATGTTGCGCGACCAAGCCCGTGCCTTATCTATAGACATCCCTTTGCAACATAAACACAGAGCGTTGGTCTCCCATCACAGATGGGGACCTTTAGGTAATTCTTTAACAATGTTGCGCGACTAAGCCCGTGCCTTATCTATAGACATCCCTTTGCAACATAAACACAGATCGTTGATCTCCCATCACAGATGGGGAACTTTAGATAATTCTTTAACAATGTTGCGCGACCAAGCCCGTGCCTTATCTATAGACATCCCTTTGCAACATAAACACAGATCGTTGGTCTCCCATCACAGATGGGGAACTTTAGATAATTCTTTAACAATGTTGCGCGACCAAGCCCGTGCCTTATCTATAGACATCCCTTTGCAACATAAACACAGAGCATTGGTCTCCCATCAAAGATGGGGAACTTTAGATAATTATTTAACAATGTTGCGCGACCAAGCCCGTGCCTTATCTATAGACATCCCTTTGCAACATAAACACAGATCGTTGGTCTCCCATCACAGATGGGGAACTTTAGATAATTCTTTAACAATGTTGCGCGACCAAGCCCGTGCCTTATCTATAGACATCCCTTTGCAACATAAACACAGAGCGTTGGTCTCCCATCACAGATGGGGAACTTTAGGTAATTCTTTAACAATGTTGCGCGACCAAGCCCGTGCCTTATCTATAGACATCCCTTTGCAACATAAACACAGATCGTTGGTCTCCCATCACAGATGGGGTACTTTAGATAATTCTTTAACAATGTTGCGCGACCAAGCCCGTGCCTTATCTATAGACATCCCTTTGCAACATAAACACAGGTCGTTGGTCTCCCATCACAGATGGGGAACTTTAGATAATTCTTTAACAATGTTGCGCAACTAAGCCCGTGCCTTATCTATAGACATCCCTTTGCAACATAAACACAGATCGTTGGTCTCCCATCACAGATGGGGAACTTTAGATAATTCTTTAACAATGTTGCGCGACCAAGCCCGTGCCTTATCTATAGACATCCCTTTGCAACATAAACACAGATCGTTGGTCTCCCATCACAGATGGGGAACTTTAGAAAATTCTTTAACAATGTTGCGCGACCAAGCCCGTGCCTTATCTATAGACATCCCTTTGCAACATAAACACAGAGCATTGGTCTCCCATCACAGATGGGGAACTTTAGATAATTCTCTAACAATGTTGCGCGACCAAGCCCGTGCCTTATCTATAGACATCCCTTTGCAACATAAACACAGATCGTTGGTCTCCCATCACAGATGGGGAACTTTAGATAATTCTTTAACAATGTTGCGCGACCAAGCCCGTGCCTTATCTATAGACATCCCTTTGCAACATAATCACAGAGCGTTGGTCTCTCATCACAGATGGGGAACTTTAGGTAATTCTTTAACAATGTTGCGCGACCAAGCCCGTGCCTTATCTATAGACATCCCTTTGCAACATAAACACAGATCGTTGGTCTCCCATCACAGATAGGGAACTTTAGATAATTCTTTAACAATGTTGCGCGAATAAGGCCGTGCCTTATCTATAGATATCCCTTTGCAACATAAACACAGAGCGTTGGTCTCCCATCACAGATGGGGAACTTTAGGTAATTCTTTAACAATGTTGCGCGACCAAGCCCGTGCCTTATCTATAAACATCCCTTTGCAACATAAACACAGATCGTCGGTCTCCCATCACAGATGGGGAACTTTAGATAATTCTTTAACAATGTTGCGCGACCAAGCCCGTGCCTTTTCTATAGACATCCCTTTGCAACATAAACACAGATCGTTGGTCTCCCATCACAGATGGGGAACTTTAGATAATTCTTTAACAATGTTGCGCGACCAAGCCCGTGCCTTATCTATAGACATCCCTTTGCAACATAAACACAGATCGTTGGTCTCCCATCACAGATAGGGAACTTTAGATAATTCTTTAACAATGTTGCGCGAATAAGGCCGTGCCTTATCTATAGATATCCCTTTGCAACATAAACACAGAGCGTTGGTCTCCCATCACAGATGGGGAACTTTAGGTAATTCTTTAACAATGTTGCGCGACCAAGCCCGTGCCTTATCTATAAACATCCCTTTGCAACATAAACACAGATCGTTGGTCTCCCATCACAGATGGGGAACTTTAGATAATTCTTTAACAATGTTGCGCGACCAAGCCCGTGCCTTATCTATAGACATCCCTTTGCAACATAAACACAGATCGTTGGTCTCCCATCACAGATGGGGAACTTTAGATAATTCTTTAACAATGTTGCGCGACCAAGCCCGTGCCTTATCTATAGACATCCCTTTGCAACATAAACACAGAGCATTGGTCTCCCATCACAGATGGGAACTTTAGATAATTCTTTAACAATGTTGCGCGACCAAGACCGTGCCTTATCTATAGACATCCCTTTGCAACATAATCACAAAGCATTGGTCTCCCATCACAGATGGGGAACTTTAGATAATTCTTTAACAATGTTGCGCGACCAAGCCCGTGCCTTATCTATAGACATCCCTTTGCAACATAAACACAGATCGTTGGTCTCCCATCACAGATGGGGAACTTTAGATAATTCTTTAACAATGTTGCGCGACCAAGCCCGTGCCTTATCTATAGACATCCCTTTGCAACATAAACACAGAGCGTTGGTCTCCCATCACAGATGGGGAACTTTAGATAATTCTTTAACAATGTTACGCGACCAAGCCCGTGCCTTATCTATAGACATCCCTTTGTAACATAAACACAGATCGTTGGTCTCCCATCACAGGTGGGGAACTTTAGGTAATTCTTTAACAATGTTGCGCGACCAAGCCCGTGCCTTATCTATAGACATCCCTTTGCAACATAATCACAGAGCGTTGGTCTCCCATCACAGATGGGGAACTTTAGGTAATTCTTTAACAATGTTGCGCGACCAAGCCCGTGCCTTATCTATAGACATCCCTTTGCAACATAATCACAGAGCGTTGGTCTCCCATCACACATGGGGAACTTTAGATAATTCTTTAACAATGTTGCGCGACCAAGCCCGTGCCTTATCTATAGACATTACTTTGCAACATAAACACAGATCGTTGGTCTCCCATCACAGATGGGGAACTTTAGATAATTCTTTAACAATGTTGCGCGACCAAGCCCGTGCCTTATCTATAGACATCCCTTTGCAACATAAACACAGATCGTTGGTCTCCCATCACAGATGGGGAACTTTAGATAATTCTTTAACAATGTTGCGCGACCAAGCCCGTGCCTTATCTATAGACATCCCTTTGCAACATAAACACAGAGCATTGGTCTCCCATCACAGATGGGGAACTTTAGATAATTCTTTAACAATGTTGCGCGACCAAGCCCGTGCCTTATCTATAGACATCCCTTTGCAACATAATCACAGAGCATTGGTCTCCCATCACAGATGGGGAACTTTAGATAATTCTTTAACAATGTTGCGCGACCAAGGCCGTGCCTTATCTATAGACATCCCTTTGCAACATAATCACAGAGCATTGGTCTCCCATCACAGATGGGGAACTTTAGATAATTCTTTAACAATGTTGCGCGACCAAGCCCGTGCCTTATCTATAGACATCCCTTTGCAACATAATCACAGAGCATTGGTCTCCCATCACAGATGGGGAACTTAAGATAATTCTTTAACAATGTTGCGCGACCAAGCCCGTGCCTTATCTATAGACATCCCTTTGCAACATAAACACAGAGCGTTGGTCTCCCATCACAGATGGGGAACTTTAGGTAATTCTTTAACAATGTTGCGCGACCAAGCCCGTGCCTTATCTATAGACATCCCTTTGCAACATAAACACAGAGCGTTGGTCTCCCATCACAGATGGGGACCTTTAGGTAATTCTTTAACAATGTTGCGCGACCAAGCCCGTGCCTTATTTATAGACATCCCTTTGCTACATAAACACAGATCGTTGGTCTCCCATCACAGATGGGGAACTTTAGATAATTCTTTAACAATGTTGCGCGACCAAGCCCGTGCCTTATCTATAGACATCCCTTTGCAACATAAACACAGATCGTTGGTCTCCCATCACAGATGGGGAACTTTAGATAATTCTTTAACAATGTTGCGCGACCAAGCCCGTGCCTTATCTATAGACATCCCTTTGCAACATAAACACAGATCGTTGGTCTCCCATCACAGATGGGGAACTTTAGATAATTCTTTAACAATGTTGCGCGATCAAGCCCGTTCCTTATCTATAGACATCCCTTTGCAACATAATCACAGAGCGTTGGTCTCTCATCACAGATGGGGAACTTTAGGTAATTCTTTAACAATGTTGCGCGACCAAGCCCGTGCTTTATCTATAGACATCCCTTTGCAACATAAACACAGATCGTTGGTCTCCCATCACAGATGGGGAACATTAGATAATTCTTTAACAATGTTGCGCTACCAAGCCCGTGCCTTATCTATAGACATCCCTTTGCAACATAAACACAGAGCGTTGGTCTCCCATCACAGATGGGGAACTTTAGGTAATTCTTTAACAATGTTGCGCGACCAAGCCCGTGCCTTATCTATAAACATCCCTTTGCAACATAAACACAGATCGTTGGTCTCCCATCACAGATGGGGAACTTTAGATAATTCTTTAACAATGTTGCGCGACCAAGCCCGTGCCTTATCTATAGACATCCCTTAGCAACATAAACCCAGATCGTTGGTCTCCCATCACAGATGGGGTACTTTAGATAATTCTTTAACAATGTTGCGCGACCAAGCCCGTGCCTTATCTATAGACATCCCTTTGCAACATAAACACAGGTCGTTGGTCTCCCATCACAGATGGGGAACTTTAGATAATTCTTTAACAATGTTGCGCGACTAAGCCCGTGCCTTATCTATAGACATCCCTTTGCAACATAAACACAGATCGTTGATCTCCCATCACAGATGGGGAACTTTAGATAATTCTTTAACAATGTTGCGCGACCAAGCCGTGCCTTATCTATAGACATCCCTTTGCAACATAAACACAGATCGTTGGTCTCCCATCATAGATGGGGAACTTTAGAAAATTCTTTAACAATGTTGCGCGACCAAGCCCGTGCCTTATCTATAGACATCCCTTTGCAACATAAACACAGAGCATTGGTCTCCCATCAAAGATGGGGAACTTTAGATAATTCTTTAACAATGTTGCGCGACCAAGCCCGTGCCTTATCTATAGACATCCCTTTGCAACATAAACACAGATCGTTGGTCTCCCATCACAGATGGGGAACTTTAGGTAATTCTTTAACAATGTTGCGCGACCAAGCCCGTGCCTTATCTATAGACATCCCTTTGCAACATAAACACAGATCGTTGGTCTCCCATCACAGATAGGGAACTTTAGATAATTCTTTAACAATGTTGCGCGACCAAGCCCGTGCCTTATCTATAGACATCCCTTTGCAACATAATCACAGAGCATTGGTCTCCCATCACAGATGGGGAACTTTAGATAATTCTTTAACAATGTTGCGCGACCAAGCCCGTGCTTTATCTATAGACATCCCTTTGCAACATAAACACAGAGCGTTGGTCTCCCATCACAGATGGGGAACTTTAGGTAATTCTTTAACAATGTTGCGCGACCAAGCCCGTGCCTTATCTATAGACATCCCTTTGCAACATAAACACAGAGCGTTGGTCTCCCATCACAGATGGGGACCTTTAGGTAATTCTTTAACAATGTTGCGCGACCAAGCCCGTGCCTTATCTATAGACATCCCTTTGCAACATAAACACAGAGCGTTGGTCTCCCATCACAGATGGGGACCTTTAGGTAATTCTTTAACAATGTTGCGCGACCAAGCCCGTGCCTTATTTATAGACATCCCTTTGCTACATAAACACAGATCGTTGGTCTCCCATCACAGATGGGGAACTTTAGATAATTCTTTAACAATGTTGCGCGACCAAGCCCGTGCCTTATCTATAGACATCCCTTTGCAACATAAACACAGATCGTTGGTCTCCCATCACAGATGGGGAACTTTAGATAATTCTTTAACAATGTTGCGCGACCAAGCCCGTGCCTTATCTATAGACATCCCTTTGCAACATAAACACAGATCGTTGGTCTCCCATCACAGATGGGGAACTTTAGATAATTCTTTAACAATGTTGCGCGACCAAGCCCGTGCCTTATCTATAGACATCCCTTTGCAACATAATCACAGAGCGTTGGTCTCTCATCACAGATGGGGAACTTTAGGTAATTCTTTAACAATGTTGCGCGACCAAGCCCGTGCTTTATCTATAGACATCCCTTTGCAACATAAACACAGATCGTTGGTCTCCCATCACAGATGGGGAACATTAGATAATTCTTTAACAATGTTGCGCTACCAAGCCCGTGCCTTATCTATAGACATCCCTTTGCAACATAAACACAGAGCGTTGGTCTCCCATCACAGATGGGGAACTTTAGGTAATTCTTTAACAATGTTGCGCGACCAAGCCCGTGCCTTATCTATAAACATCCCTTTGCAACATAAACACAGATCGTTGGTCTCCCATCACAGATGGGGAACTTTAGATAATTCTTTAACAATGTTGCGCGACCAAGCCCGTGCCTTATCTATAGACATCCCTTAGCAACATAAACACAGATCGTTGGTCTCCCATCACAGATGGGGTACTTTAGATAATTCTTTAACAATGTTGCGCGACCAAGCCCGTGCCTTATCTATAGACATCCCTTTGCAACATAAACACAGGTCGTTGGTCTCCCATCACAGATGGGGAACTTTAGATAATTCTTTAACAATGTTGCGCGACCAAGCCGTGCCTTATCTATAGACATCCCTTTGCAACATAAACACAGATCGTTGGTCTCCCATCACAGATGGGGAACTTTAGAAAATTCTTTAACAATGTTGCGCGACCAAGCCCGTGCCTTATCTATAGACATCCCTTTGCAACATAAACACAGAGCATTGGTCTCCCATCAAAGATGGGGAACTTTAGATAATTCTTTAACAATGTTGCGCGACCAAGCCCGTGCCTTATCTATAGACATCCCTTTGCAACATAAACACAGATCGTTGGTCTCCCATCACAGATGGGGAACTTTAGGTAATTCTTTAACAATGTTGCGCGACCAAGCCCGTGCCTTATCTATAGACATCCCTTTGCAACATAAACACAGATCGTTGTTCTCCCATCACAGATAGGGAACTTTAGATAATTCTTTAACAATGTTGCGCGACCAAGCCCGTGCCTTATCTATAGACATCCCTTAGCAACATAAACACAGATCGTTGGTCTCCCATCACAGATGGGGTACTTTAGATAATTCTTTAACAATGTTGCGCGACTAAGCCCGTGCCTTATCTATAGACATCCCTTTGCAACATAAACACAGATCGTTGATCTCCCATCACAGATGGGGAACTTTAGATAATTCTTTAACAATGTTGCGCGACCAAGCCGTGCCTTATCTATAGACATCCCTTTGCAACATAAACACAGATCGTTGGTCTCCCATCACAGATGGGGAACTTTAGAAAATTCTTTAACAATGTTGCGCGACCAAGCCCGTGCCTTATCTATAGACATCCCTTTGCAACATAAACACAGAGCATTGGTCTCCCATCAAAGATGGGGAACTTTAGATAATTCTTTAACAATGTTGCGCGACCAAGCCCGTGCCTTATCTATAGACATCCCATTGCAACATAAACACAGATCGTTGGTCTCCCATCACAGATGGGGAACTTTAGGTAATTCTTTAACAATGTTGCGCGACCAAGCCCGTGCCTTATCTATAGACATCCCTTTGCAACATAAACACAGATCGTTGGTCTCCCATCGCAGATAGGGAACTTTAGATAATTCTTTAACAATGTTGCGCGACCAAGCCCGTGCCTTATCTATAGACATCCCTTTGCAACATAAACACAGAGCGTTGGTCTCCCATCACAGATGGGGAACTTTAGGTAATTCTTTAACAATGTTGCGCGACCAAGCCCATGCCTTATCTATAAACATCCCTTTGCAACATAAACACAGATCGTTGGTCTCCCATCACAGATGGGGAACTTTAGATAATTCTTTAACAATGTTGCGCGACCAAGCCCGTGCCTTATCTATAGACATCCCTTTGCAACATAAACACAGATCGTTGGTCTCCCATCACAGATGGGGAACTTTAGATAATTCTTTAACAATGTTGCGCGACCAAGCCCGTGCCTTATCTATAGACATCCCTTTGCAACATAAACACAGATCGTTGGTCTCCCATCACAGATGGGGAACTTTAGATAATTCTTTAACAATGTTGCGCGACCAAGCCCGTGCCTTATCTATAGACATCCCTTTGCAACATAAACACAGATCGTTGGTCTCCCATCACAGATGGGGAACTTTAGATAATTCTTTAACAATGTTGCGCGACCAAGCCCGTGCCTTATCTATAGACATCCCTTTGCAACATAAAAACAGAGCGTTGGTCTCCCATCACAGATGGGGAACTTTAGATAATTCTTTAACAATGTTGCGCAACCAAGCCCGTGCCTTATCTATAGACATCCCTTTGCAACATAAACACAGAGCATTGGTCTCCCATCACAGATGGGGAACTTTAGATAATTCTTTAACAATGTTGCGCGACCAAGCCCGTGCCTTATCTATAGACATCCCGTTGCAACATAATCACAGAGCATTGGTCTCCCATCACAGATGGGGAACTTTAGATAATTCTTTAACAATGTTGCGCGACCAAGCCCGTGCCTTATCTATAGACATCCCTTTGCAACATAATCACAGAGCATTGGTCTCCCATCACAGATGGGGAACTTTAGATAATTCTTTAACAATGTTGCGCGACCAAGCCCGTGCCTTATCTATAGACATCCCTTTGCAACATAAACACAGAGCGTTGGTCTCCCATCACAGATGGGGAACTTTAGGTAATTCTTTAACAATGTTGCGCGACCAAGCCCGTGCCTTATCTATAGACATCCCTTTGCAACATAAACACAGAGCGTTGGTCTCCCATCACAGATGGGGACCTTTAGGTAATTCTTTAACAATGTTGCGCGACCAAGCCCGTGCCTTATTTATAGACATCCCTTTGCAACATAAACACAGATCGTTGGTCTCCCATCACAGATGGGGAACTTTAGATAATTCTTTAACAATGTTGCGCGACCAAGCCCGTGCCTTATCTATAGACATCCCTTTGCAACATAATCACAGAGCATTGGTCTCCCATCACAGATGGGGAACTTTAGATAATTCTTTAACAATGTTGCGCGACCAAGCCCGTGCCTTATCTATAGACATCCCGTTGCAACATAATCACAGAGCATTGGTCTCCCATCACAGATGGGGAACTTTAGATAATTCTTTAACAATGTTGCGCGACCAAGCCCGTGCCTTATCTATAGACATCCCTTTGCAACATAATCACAGAGCATTGGTCTCCCATCACAGATGGGGAACTTTAGATAATTCTTTAACAATGTTGCGCGACCAAGCCCGTGCCTTATCTATAGACATCCCTTTGCAACCTAAACACAGAGCGTTGGTCTCCCATCACAGATGGGGAACTTTAGGTAATTCTTTAACAATGTTGCGCGACCAAGCCCGTGCCTTATCTATAGACATCCTTTTGCAACATAAACACAGAGCGTTGGTCTCCCATCACAGATGGGGACCTTTAGGTAATTCTTTAACAATGTTGCGCGACCAAGCCCGTGCCTTATTTATAGACATCCCTTTGCAACATAAACACAGATCGTTTGTCTCCCATCACAGATGGGGAACTTTAGATAATTCTTTAACAATGTTGCGCGACCAAGCCCGTGCCTTATCTATAGACATCCCTTTGCAACATAAACACAGATCGTTGGTCTCCCATCACAGATGGGGAACTTTAGATAATTCTTTAACAATGTTGCGCTACCAAGCCCGTGCCTTATCTATAGACATCCCTTTGCAACATAAACACAGAGCGTTGGTCTCCCATCACAGATGGGGAACTTTAGGTAATTCTTTAACAATGTTGCGCGACCGAGCCCGTGCCTTATCTATAGACATCCCTTTGCAACATAAACACAGAGCGTTGGTCTCCCATCACAGATGGGGACCTTTAGATAATTCTTTAACAATGTTGCGCGACCAAGCCCGTGCCTTATCTATAGACATCCCTTTGCAACATAAACACAGATCGTTGGTCTCCCATCACAGATGGGGTACTTTAGATAATTCTTTAACAATGTTGCGCGACCAAGCCCGTGCCTTATCTATAGACATCCCTTTGCAACATAAACACAGATCGTTGGTCTCCCATCACAGATGGGGAACTTTAGATAATTCTTTAACAATGTTGCGCGACCAAGCCCGTGCGTTATCTATAGACATCCCTTTGCAACATAAACACAGATCGTTGGTCTTCCATCACAGATGGGGAACTTTAGATAATTCTTTAACAATGTTGCGCGACCAAGCCCGTGCCTTATCTATAGACATCCCTTTGCAACATAAACACAGATCGTTGGTCTCCCATCACAGATGGGGAACTTTAGAAAATTCTTTAACAATGTTGCGCGACCAAGCCCGTGCCTTATCTATAGACATCCCTTTGCAACATAAACACAGAGCATTGGTCTCCCATCACAGATGGGGAACTTTAGATAATTCTTTAACAATGTTGCGCGACCAAGCCCGTGCCTTATCTATAGACATCCCTTTGCAACATAAACCGGGAGCATTGGTCTCCCATCACAGATGGGGAACTTTAGATAATTCTTTAACAATGTTGCGCGACCAAGCCCGTGCCTTATCTATAGACATCCCTTTGCAACATAATCACAGAGCATTGGTCTCCCATCGCAGATGGGGAACTTTAGATAATTCTTTAACAATGTTACGCGACCAAGCCCGTGCCTTGTCTATAGACATCCCTTTGCAACATAATCACAGATCGTTGGTCTCCCATCACAGATGGGGAACTTTAGATAATTCTTTAACAATGTTGCGCGACCAAGCCCGTGCCTTATCTATTGACATCCCTTTGCAACATAAACACAGATCGTTGGTCTCCCATCACAGATGAGGAACTTTAGATAATTCTTTAACAATGTTACGCGACCAAGCCCGTACCTTATCTATAGACATCCCTTTGCAACATAAACACAGAGCATTGGTCTCCCATCACAGATGGGGAACTTTAGATAATTCTTTAACAATGTTGCGCAACCAAGCCCGTGCCTTATCTATAGACATCCCTTTGCAACATAATCACAGAGCATTGGTCTCCCATCACAGATGGGGAACTTTAGATAATTCTTTAACAATGTTGCGCGACCAAGCCCGTGCCTTATCTATAGACATCCCTTTTCAACATAATCACAGAGCATTGGTCTCCCATCACAAATGGGGAACTTTAGATAATTCTTTAACAATGTTGCGCGACCAAGCCCGTGCCTTATCTATAGACATCCCTTTGCAACATAATCACAGAGCATTGGTCTCCCATCACAGATGGGGAACTTTAGATAATTCTTTAACAATGTTGCGCGACCAAGCCCGTGCCTTATCTATAGACATCCCTTTGCAACATAAACACAGAGCGTTGGTCTCCCATCACAGATGGGGAACTTTAGGTAATTTTTTAACAATGTTGCGCGACCAAGCCCGTGCCTTATCTATAGACATCCCTTTGCAACATAAACACAGAGCGTTGGTCTCCCATCACAGATGGGGACCTATAGGTAATTCTTTAACAATGTTGCGCGACCAAGCCCGTGCCTTATTTATAGACATCCCTTTGCAACATAAACACAGATCGTTGGTCTCCCATCACAGTTGGGGAACTTTAGATAATTCTTTAACAATGTTGCGCGACCAAGCCCGTGCCTTATCTATAGACATCCCTTTGCAACATAAACACAGATCGTTGGTCTCCCATCACAGATGGGGAACTTTAGATAATTCTTTAACAATGTTGCGCGACCAAGCCCGTGCCTTATCTATAGACATCCCTTTGCAACATAAACACAGATCGTTGGTCTCCCATCACAGATGGGGAACTTTAGATAATTCTTTAACAATGTTGCGCGACCAAGCCTGTGCCTTATCTATAGACATCCCTTTGCAACATAATCACAGAGCGTTGGTCTCTCATCACAGATGGGGAACTTTAGGTAATTCTTTAACAATGTTGCGCGACCAAGCCCGTGCTTTATCTATAGACATCCCTTTGCAACATAAACACAGATCGTTGGTCTCCCATCACAGATGGGGAACTTTAGATAATTCTTTAACAATGTTGCGCTACCAAGCCCGTGCCTTATCTATAGACATCCCTTTGCAACATAAACACAGAGCGTTGGTCTCCCATCACAGATGGGGAACTTTAGGTAATTCTTTAACAATGTTACGCGACCAAGCCCGTACCTTATCTATAGACATCCCTTTGCAACATAAACACAGAGCATTGGTCTCCCATCACAGATGGGGAACTTTTGATAATTCTTTAACAATGTTGCGCAACCAAGCCCGTGCCTTATCTATAGACATCCCTTTGCAACATAATCACAGAGCATTGGTCTCCCATCACAGATGGGGAACTTTAGATAATTCTTTAACAATGTTGCGCGACCAAGCCCGTGCCTTATCTATAGACATCCCTTTGCAACATAATCACAGAGCATTGGTCTCCCATCACAGATGGGGAACTTTAGATAATTCTTTAACAATGTTGCGCGACCAAGCCCGTGCCTTATCTATAGACATCCCTTTGCAACATAAACACAGAGCGTTGGTCTCCCATCACAGATGGGGACCTTTAGGTAATTCTTTAACAATGTTGCGCGACCAAGCCCGTGCCTTATTTATAGACATCCCTTTGCAACATAAACACAGATCGTTGGTCTCCCATCACAGATGGGGAACTTTAGATAATTCTTTAACAATGTTGCGCGACCAAGCCCGTGCCTTATCTATAGACATCCCTTTGCAACATAATCACAGAGCATTGGTCTCCCATCACAGATGGGGAACTTTAGATAATTCTTTAACAATGTTGCGCGACCAAGCCCGTGCCTTATCTATAGACATCCCGTTGCAACATAATCACAGAGCATTGGTCTCCCATCACAGATGGGGAACTTTAGATAATTCTTTAACAATGTTGCGCGACCAAGCCCGTGCCTTATCTATAGACATCCCTTTGCAACATAATCACAGAGCATTGGTCTCCCATCACAGATGGGGAACTTTAGATAATTCTTTAACAATGTTGCGCGACCAAGCCCGTGCCTTATCTATAGACATCCCTTTGCAACCTAAACACAGAGCGTTGGTCTCCCATCACAGATGGGGAACTTTAGGTAATTCTTTAACAATGTTGCGCGACCAAGCCCGTGCCTTATCTATAGACATCCCTTTGCAACATAAACACAGAGCGTTGGTCTCCCATCACAGATGGGGACCTTTAGGTAATTCTTTAACAATGTTGCGCGACCAAGCCCGTGCCTTATTTATAGACATCCCTTTGCAACATAAACACAGATCGTTTGTCTCCCATCACAGATGGGGAACTTTAGATAATTCTTTAACAATGTTGCGCGACCAAGCCCGTGCCTTATCTATAGACATCCCTTTGCAACATAAACACAGATCGTTGGTCTCCCATCACAGATGGGGAACTTTAGATAATTCTTTAACAATGTTGCGCTACCAAGCCCGTGCCTTATCTATAGACATCCCTTTGCAACATAAACACAGAGCGTTGGTCTCCCATCACAGATGGGGAACTTTAGGTAATTCTTTAACAATGTTGCGCGACCGAGCCCGTGCCTTATCTATAGACATCCCTTTGCAACATAAACACAGAGCGTTGGTCTCCCATCACAGATGGGGACCTTTAGATAATTCTTTAACAATGTTGCGCGACCAAGCCCGTGCCTTATCTATAGACATCCCTTTGCAACATAAACACAGATCGTTGGTCTCCCATCACAGATGGGGTACTTTAGATAATTCTTTAACAATGTTGCGCGACCAAGCCCGTGCCTTATCTATAGACATCCCTTTGCAACATAAACACAGATCGTTGGTCTCCCATCACAGATGGGGAACTTTAGATAATTCTTTAACAATGTTGCGCGACCAAGCCCGTGCGTTATCTATAGACATCCCTTTGCAACATAAACACAGATCGTTGGTCTTCCATCACAGATGGGGAACTTTAGATAATTCTTTAACAATGTTGCGCGACCAAGCCCGTGCCTTATCTATAGACATCCCTTTGCAACATAAACACAGATCGTTGGTCTCCCATCACAGATGGGGAACTTTAGAAAATTCTTTAACAATGTTGCGCGACCAAGCCCGTGCCTTATCTATAGACATCCCTTTGCAACATAAACACAGAGCATTGGTCTCCCATCACAGATGGGGAACTTTAGGTAATTCTTTAACAATGTTACGCGACCAAGCCCGTACCTTATCTATAGACATCCCTTTGCAACATAAACACAGAGCATTGGTCTCCCATCACAGATGGGGAACTTTTGATAATTCTTTAACAATGTTGCGCAACCAAGCCCGTGCCTTATCTATAGACATCCCTTTGCAACATAATCACAGAGCATTGGTCTCCCATCACAGATGGGGAACTTTAGATAATTCTTTAACAATGTTGCGCGACCAAGCCCGTGCCTTATCTATAGACATCCCTTTGCAACATAATCACAGAGCATTGGTCTCCCATCACAGATGGGGAACTTTAGATAATTCTTTAACAATGTTGCGCGACCAAGCCCGTGCCTTATCTATAGACATCCCTTTGCAACATAAACACAGAGCGTTGGTCTCCCATCACAGATGGGGACCTTTAGGTAATTCTTTAACAATGTTGCGCGACCAAGCCCGTGCCTTATTTATAGACATCCCTTTGCAACATAAACACAGATCGTTGGTCTCCCATCACAGATGGGGAACTTTAGATAATTCTTTAACGATGTTGCGCGACCAAGCCCGTGCCTTATCTATAGACATCCCTTTGCAACATAATCACAGAGCATTGGTCTCCCATCACAGATGGGGAACTTTAGATAATTCTTTAACAATGTTGCGCGACCAAGCCCGTGCCTTATCTATAGACATCCCGTTGCAACATAATCACAGAGCATTGGTCTCCCATCACAGATGGGGAACTTTAGATAATTCTTTAACAATGTTGCGCGACCAAGCCCGTGCCTTATCTATAGACATCCCTTTGCAACATAATCACAGAGCATTGGTCTCCCATCACAGATGGGGAACTTTAGATAATTCTTTAACAATGTTGCGCGACCAAGCCCGTGCCTTATCTATAGACATCCCTTTGCAACCTAAACACAGAGCGTTGGTCTCCCATCACAGATGGGGAACTTTAGGTAATTCTTTAACAATGTTGCGCGACCAAGCCCGTGCCTTATCTATAGACATCCCTTTGCAACATAAACACAGAGCGTTGGTCTCCCATCACAGATGGGGACCTTTAGGTAATTCTTTAACAATGTTGCGCGACCAAGCCCGTGCCTTATTTATAGACATCCCTTTGCAACATAAACACAGATCGTTTGTCTCCCATCACAGATGGGGAACTTTAGATAATTCTTTAACAATGTTGCGCGACCAAGCCCGTGCCTTATCTATAGACATCCCTTTGCAACATAAACACAGATCGTTGGTCTCCCATCACAGATGGGGAACTTTAGATAATTCTTTAACAATGTTGCGCTACCAAGCCCGTGCCTTATCTATAGACATCCCTTTGCAACATAAACACAGAGCGTTGGTCTCCCATCACAGATGGGGAACTTTAGGTAATTCTTTAACAATGTTGCGCGACCGAGCCCGTGCCTTATCTATAGACATCCCTTTGCAACATAAACACAGAGCGTTGGTCTCCCATCACAGATGGGGACCTTTAGATAATTCTTTAACAATGTTGCGCGACCAAGCCCGTGCCTTATCTATAGACATCCCTTTGCAACATAAACACAGATCGTTGGTCTCCCATCACAGATGGGGTACTTTAGATAATTCTTTAACAATGTTGCGCGACCAAGCCCGTGCCTTATCTATAGACATCCCTTTGCAACATAAACACAGATCGTTGGTCTCCCATCACAGATGGGGAACTTTAGATAATTCTTTAACAATGTTGCGCGACCAAGCCCGTGCGTTATCTATAGACATCCCTTTGCAACATAAACACAGATCGTTGGTCTTCCATCACAGATGGGGAACTTTAGATAATTCTTTAACAATGTTGCGCGACCAAGCCCGTGCCTTATCTATAGACATCCCTTTGCAACATAAACACAGATCGTTGGTCTCCCATCACAGATGGGGAACTTTAGAAAATTCTTTAACAATGTTGCGCGACCAAGCCCGTGCCTTATCTATAGACATCCCTTTGCAACATAAACACAGAGCATTGGTCTCCCATCACAGATGGGGAACTTTAGATAATTCTTTAACAATGTTGCGCGACCAAGCCCGTGCCTTATCTATAGACATCCCTTTGCAACATAAACACAGAGCATTGGTCTCCCATCACAGATGGGGAACTTTAGATAATTCTTTAACAATGTTGCGCGACCAAGCCCGTGCCTTATCTATAGACATCCCTTTGCAACATAATCACAGAGCATTGGTCTCCCATCGCAGATGGGGAACTTTAGATAATTCTTTAACAATGTTACGCGACCAAGCCCGTGCCTTGTCTATAGACATCCCTTTGCAACATAATCACAGATCGTTGGTCTCCCATCACAGATGGGGAACTTTAGATAATTCTTTAACAATGTTGCGCGACCAAGCCCGTGCCTTATCTATTGACATCCCTTTGCAACATAAACACAGATCGTTGGTCTCCCATCACAGATGAGGAACTTTAGATAATTCTTTAACAATGTTACGCGACCAAGCCCGTACCTTATCTATAGACATCCCTTTGCAACATAAACACAGAGCATTGGTCTCCCATCACAGATGGGGAACTTTAGATAATTCTTTAACAATGTTGCGCAACCAAGCCCGTGCCTTATCTATAGACATCCCTTTGCAACATAATCACAGAGCATTGGTCTCCCATCACAGATGGGGAACTTTAGATAATTCTTTAACAATGTTGCGCGACCAAGCCCGTGCCTTATCTATAGACATCCCTTTTCAACATAATCACAGAGCATTGGTCTCCCATCACAAATGGGGAACTTTAGATAATTCTTTAACAATGTTGCGCGACCAAGCCCGTGCCTTATCTATAGACATCCCTTTGCAACATAATCACAGAGCATTGGTCTCCCATCACAGATGGGGAACTTTAGATAATTCTTTAACAATGTTGCGCGACCAAGCCCGTGCCTTATCTATAGACATCCCTTTGCAACATAAACACAGAGCGTTGGTCTCCCATCACAGATGGGGAACTTTAGGTAATTTTTTAACAATGTTGCGCGACCAAGCCCGTGCCTTATCTATAGACATCCCTTTGCAACATAAACACAGAGCGTTGGTCTCCCATCACAGATGGGGACCTTTAGGTAATTCTTTAACAATGTTGCGCGACCAAGCCCGTGCCTTATTTATAGACATCCCTTTGCAACATAAACACAGATCGTTGGTCTCCCATCACAGATGGGGAACTTTAGATAATTCTTTAACAATGTTGCGCGACCAAGCCCGTGCCTTATCTATAGACATCCCTTTGCAACATAAACACAGATCGTTGGTCTCCCATCACAGATGGGGAACTTTAGATAATTCTTTAACAATGTTGCGCGACCAAGCCCGTGCCTTATCTATAGACATCCCTTTGCAACATAAACACAGATCGTTGGTCTCCCATCACAGATGGGGAACTTTAGATAATTCTTTAACAATGTTGCGCGACCAAGCCTGTGCCTTATCTATAGACATCCCTTTGCAACATAATCACAGAGCGTTGGTCTCTCATCACAGATGGGGAACTTTAGGTAATTCTTTAACAATGTTGCGCGACCAAGCCCGTGCTTTATCTATAGACATCCCTTTGCAACATAAACACAGATCGTTGGTCTCCCATCACAGATGGGGAACTTTAGATAATTCTTTAACAATGTTGCGCTACCAAGCCCGTGCCTTATCTATAGACATCCCTTTGCAACATAAACACAGAGCGTTGGTCTCCCATCACAGATGGGGAACTTTAGGTAATTCTTTAACAATGTTACGCGACCAAGCCCGTACCTTATCTATAGACATCCCTTTGCAACATAAACACAGAGCATTGGTCTCCCATCACAGATGGGGAACTTTTGATAATTCTTTAACAATGTTGCGCAACCAAGCCCGTGCCTTATCTATAGACATCCCTTTGCAACATAATCACAGAGCATTGGTCTCCCATCACAGATGGGGAACTTTAGATAATTCTTTAACAATGTTGCGCGACCAAGCCCGTGCCTTATCTATAGACATCCCTTTGCAACATAATCACAGAGCATTGGTCTCCCATCACAGATGGGGAACTTTAGATAATTCTTTAACAATGTTGCGCGACCAAGCCCGTGCCTTATCTATAGACATCCCTTTGCAACATAATCACAGAGCATTGGTCTCCCATCACAGATGGGGAACTTTAGATAATTCTTTAACAATGTTGCGCGACCAAGCCTGTACCTTATCTATAGACATCCCTTTGCAACATAATCACAGAGCGTTGGTCTCTCATCACAGATGGGGAACTTTAGGTAATTCTTTAACAATGTTGCGCGACCAAGCCCGTGCTTTATCTATAGACATCCCTTTGCAACATAAACACAGATCGTTGGTCTCCCATCACAGATGGGGAACTTTAGATAATTCTTTAACAATGTTGCGCTACCAAGCCCGTGCCTTATCTATAGACATCCCTTTGCAACATAAACACAGAGCGTTGGTTTCCCATCACAGATGGGGAACTTTAGGTAATTCTTTAACAATGTTGCGCGACCAAGCCCGTGCCTTATCTATAAACATCCCTTTGCAACATAAACACAGATCGTTGGTCTCCCATCACAGATGGGGAACTTTAGATAATTCTTTAACAATGTTGCGCGACCAAGCCCGTGCCTTATCTATAGACATCCCTTTGCAACATAATCACAGAGCATTGGTCTCCCATCACAGATGGGGAACTTTAGATAATTCTTTAACAATGTTGCGCGACCAAGCCCGTGCCTTATCTATAGACATCCCTTTGCAACATAAACACAGAGCGTTGGTCTCCCATCACAGATGGGGAACTTTAGGTAATTCTTTAACAATGTTGCGCGACCAAGCCCGTGCCTTATCTATAGACATCCCTTTGCAACATAAACACAGAGCGTTGGTCTCCCATCACAGATGGGGACCTTTAGATAATTCTTTAACAATGTTGCGCGACCAAGCCCGTGCCTTATCTATAGACATCCCTTTGCAACATAAACACAGATCGTTGGTCTCCCATCACAGATGGGGTACTTTAGATAATTCTTTAACAATGTTGCGCGACCAAGCCCGTGCCTTATCTATAGACATCCCTTTGCAACATAAACACAGATCGTTGGTCTCCCATCACAGATGGGGAACTTTAGATAATTCTTTAACAATGTTGCGCGACCAAGCCCGTGCGTTATCTATAGACATCCCTTTGCAACATAAACACAGATCGTTGGTCTTCCATCACAGATGGGGAACTTTAGATAATTCTTTAACAATGTTGCGCGACCAAGCCCGTGCCTTATCTATAGACATCCCTTTGCAACATAAACACAGAGCATTGGTCTCCCATCACAGATGGGGAACTTTAGATAATTCTTTAACAATGTTGCGCGACCAAGCCCGTGCCTTATCTATAGACATCCCTTTGCAACATAATCACAGAGCATTGGTCTCCCATCACAGATGGGGAACTTTAGATAATTCTTTAACAATGTTGCGCGACCAAGCCCGTGCCTTATCTATAGACATCTTTTTTCAACATAATCACAGAGCATTGGTCTCCCATCACAGATGGGGAACTTTAGATAATTCTTTAACAATGTTGCGCGACCAAGCCCGTGCCTTATCTATAGACATTCCTTTGCAACATAATCACAGAGCATTGGTCTCCCATCACAGATGGGGAACTTTAGATAATTCTTTAACAATGTTGCGCGACCAAGCCCGTGCCTTATCTATAGACATCCCTTTGCAACATAAACACAGAGCGTTGGTCTCCCATCACAGATGGGGAACTTTAGGTAATTCTTTAACAATGTTGCGCGACCAAGCCCGTGCCTTATCTATAGACATCCCTTTGCAACATAAACACAGAGCGTTGGTCTCCCATCACAGATGGGGACCTTTAGGTAATTCTTTAACAATGTTGCGCGACCAAGCCCGTGCCTTATTTATAGACATCCCTTTGCAACATAAACACAGATCGTTGGTCTCCCATCACAGATGGGGAACTTTAGATAATTCTTTAACAATGTTGCGCGACCAAGCCCGTGCCTTATCTATAGACATCCCTTTGCAACATAATCACAGAGCGTTGGTCTCCCATCACAGATGGGGAACTTTAGGTAATTCTTTAACAATGTTACGCGACCAAGCCCGTACCTTATCTATAGACATCCCTTTGCAACATAAACACAGAGCATTGGTCTCCCATCACAGATGGGGAACTTTAGATAATTCTTTAACAATGTTGCGCAACCAAGCCCGTGCCTTATCTATAGACATCCCTTTGCAACATAATCACAGAGCATTGGTCTCCCATCACAGATGGGGAACTTTAGATAATTCTTTAACAATGTTGCGCGACCAAGCCCGTGCCTTATCTATAGACATCCCTTTGCAACATAATCACAGAGCATTGGTCTCCCATCACAGATGGGGAACTTTAGATAATTCTTTAACAATGTTGCGCGACCAAGCCCGTGCCTTATCTATAGACATCCCTTTGCAACATAATCACAGAGCATTGGTCTCCCATCACAGATGGGGAACTTTAGATAATTCTTTAACAATGTTGCGCGACCAAGCCCGTGCCTTATCTATAGACATCCCTTTGCAACATAAACACAGAGCGTTGGTCTCCCATCACAGATGGGGAACTTTAGATAATTCTTTAACAATGTTGCGCGACCAAGCCCGTGCCTTATCTATAGACATCCCTTTGCAACATAAACACAGATCGTTGGTCTCCCATCACAGATGGGGAACTTTAGATAATTCTTTAACAATGTTGCGCGACCAAGCCCGTGCCTTATCTATAGACATCCCTTTGCAACATAAACACAGATCGTTGGTCTCCCATCACAGATGGGGAACTTTAGATAATTCTTTAACAATGTTGCGCGACCAAGCCTGTGCCTTATCTATAGACATCCCTTTGCAACATAATCACAGAGCGTTGGTCTCTCATCACAGATGGGGAACTTTAGGTAATTCTTTAACAATGTTGCGCGACCAAGCCCGTGCTTTATCTATAGACATCCCTTTGCAACATAAACACAGATCGTTGGTCTCCCATCACAGATGGGGAACTTTAGATAATTCTTTAACAATGTTGCGCTACCAAGCCCGTGCCTTATCTATAGACATCCCTTTGCAACATAAACACAGAGCGTTGGTCTCCCATCACAGATGGGGAACTTTAGGTAATTCTTTAACAATGTTGCGCGACCAAGCCCGTGCCTTACCTATAAACATCCCTTTGCAACATAAACACAGATCGTTGGTCTCCCATCACAGATGGGGAACTTTAGATAATTCTTTAACAATGTTGCGCGACCAAGCCCGTGCCTTATCTATAGACATCCCTTTGCAACATAAACACAGATCGTTGGTCTCCCATCACAGATGGGGAACTTTAGGTAATTCTTTAACAATGTTGCGCGACCAAGCCCGTGCCTTATCTATAGACATCCCTTTGCAACATAAACACAGAGCGTTGGTCTTCCATCACAGATGGGGAACTTTAGATAATTCTTTAACAATGTTGCGCGACCAAGCCCGTGCCTTATCTATAGACATCCCTTTGCAACATAAACACAGATCGTTGGTCTCCCATCACAGATGGGGAACTTTAGATAATTCTTTAACAATGTTGCGCGACCAAGCCCGTGCCTTATCTATAGACATCCCTTTGCAACATAAACACAGATCGTTGGTCTCCCATCACAGATGGGGAACTTTAGATAATTCTTTAACAATGTTGCGCGACCAAGCCTGTGCCTTATCTATAGACATCCCTTTGCAACATAATCACAGAGCGTTGGTCTCTCATCACAGATGGGGAACTTTAGGTAATTCTTTAACAATGTTGCGCGACCAAGCCCGTGCTTTATCTATAGACATCCCTTTGCAACATAAACACAGATCGTTGGTCTCCCATCACAGATGGGGAACTTTAGATAATTCTTTAACAATGTTGCGCTACCAAGCCCGTGCCTTATCTATAGACATCCCTTTGCAACATAAACACAGAGCGTTGGTCTCCCATCACAGATGGGGAACTTTAGGTAATTCTTTAACAATGTTGCGCGACCAAGCCCGTGCCTTATCTATAAACATCCCTTTGCAACATAAACACAGATCGTTGGTCTCCCATCACAGATGGGAAACTTTAGATAATTCTTTAACAATGTTGCGCGACCAAGCCCGTGCCTTATCTATAGACATCCCTTTGCAACATAAACACAGATCGTTGGTCTCCCATCACAGATGGGGAACTTTAGAAAATTCTTTAACAATGTTGCGCGACCAAGCCCGTGCCTTATCTATAGACATCCCTTTGCAACATAAACACAGAGCATTGGTCTCCCATCACAGATGGGGAACTTTAGATAATTCTTTAACAATGTTGCGCGACCAAGCCCGTGCCTTATCTATAGACATCCCTTTGCAACATAAACACAGATCGTTGGTCTCCCATCACAGATGGGGAACTTTAGATAATTCTTTAACAATGTTGCGCGACCAAGCCCGTGCCTTATCTATAGACATCCCTTTGCAACATAATCACAGAGCGTTGGTCTCTCATCACAGATGGGGAACTTTAGGTAATTCTTTAACAATGTTGCGCGACCAAGCCCGTGCCTTATCTATAGACATCCCTTTGCAACATAAACACAGATCGTTGGTCTCCCATCACAGATGGGGAACTTTAGATAATTCTTTAACAATGTTGCGCGATCAAGCCCGTGCCTTATCTATAGACATCCCTTTGCAACATAAACACAGAGCGTTGGTCTCCCATCACAGATGGGGAACTTTAGGTAATTCTTTAACAATGTTGCGCGACCAAGCCCGTGCCTTATCTATAAACATCCCTTTGCAACATAAACTCAGATCGTTGGTCTCCCATCACAGATGGGGAACTTTAGATAATTCTTTAACAATGTTGCGCGACCAAGCCCGTGCCTTATCTATAGACATCCCTTTGCAACATAAACACAGGTCGTTGGTCTCCCATCACAGATGGGGTACTTTAGATAATTCTTTAACAATGTTGCGCGACCAAGCCCGTGCCTTATCTATAGACATCCCTTTGCAACATAAACACAGATCGTTGGTCTCCCATCACAGATGGGGAACTTTAGAAAATTCTTTAACAATGTTGCGCGACCAAGCCCGTGCCTTATCTATAGACATCCCTTTGCAACAAAAACACAGAGCATTGGTCTCCCATCACAGATGGGGAACTTTAGATAATTCTTTAACAATGTTGCGCGACCAAGCCCGTGCCTTATCTATAGACATCCCTTTGCAACATAAACACAGAGCATTGGTCTCCCATCACAGATGGGGAACTTTAGGTAATTCTTTAACAATGTTGCGCGACCAAGCCCGTGCCTTATCTATAGACATCCCTTTGCAACATAATCACAGAGCATTGGTCTCCCATCACAGATGGGGAACTTTAGATAATTCTTTAACAATGTTACGCGACCAAGCCCGTGCCTTGTCTATAGACATCCCTTTGCAACATAATCACAGATCGTTGGTCTCCCATCACAGATGGGGAACTTTAGATAATTCTTTAACAATGTTGCGCGACCAAGCCCGTGCCTTATCTATAGACATCCCTTTGCAACATAAACACAGATCGTTGGTCTCCCATCACTGATGGGGAACTTTAGAAAATTCTTTAACAATGTTGCGCGACCAAGCCCGTGCCTTATCTATAGACATCCCTTTGCAACATAAACACAGAGCATTGGTCTCCCATCACAGATGGGGAACTTTAGATAATTCTTTAACAATGTTGCGCGACCAAGCCCGTGCCTTATCTATAGACATCCCTTTGCAACATAAACACAGAGCATTGGTCTCCCATCACAGATGGGGAACTTTAGATAATTCTTTAACAATGTTGCGCGACCAAGCCCGTGCCTTATCTATAGACATCCCTTTGCAACATAAACACAGAGCATTGGTCTCCCATCACAGATGGGGAACTTTAGATAATTCTTTAACAATGTTACGCGACCAAGCCCGTGCCTTGTCTATAGACATCCCTTTGCAACATAATCACAGATCGTTGGTCTCCCATCACAGATGGGGAACTTTAGATAATTCTTTAACAATGTTGCGCGACCAAGCCCGTGCCTTATCTATTGACATCCCTTTGCAACATAAACACAGATCGTTGGTCTCCCATCACAGATGGGGAACTTTAGATAATTCTTTAACAATGTTACGCGACCAAGCCCGTACCTTATCTATAGACATCCCTTTGCAACATAAACACAGAGCATTGGTCTCCCATCACAGATGGGGAACTTTAGATAATTCTTTAACAATGTTGCGCAACCAAGCCCGTGCCTTATCTATAGACATCCCTTTGCAACATAATCACAGAGCATTGGTGTCCCATCACAGATGGGGAACTTTAGATAATTCTTTAACAATGTTGCGCGACCAAGCCCGTGCCTTATCTATAGACATCCCTTTGCAACATAATCACAGAGCATTGGTCTCCCATCACAGATGGGGAACTTTAGATAATTCTTTAACAATGTTGCGCGACCAAGCCCGTGCCTTATCTATAGACATCCCTTTGCAACATAATCACAGAGCATTGGTCTCCCATCACAGATGGGGAACTTTAGATAATTCTTTAACAATGTTGCGCGACCAAGCCCGTGCCTTATCTATAGACATCCCTTTGCAACATAAACACAGAGCGTTGGTCTCCCATCACAGATGGGGAACTTTAGGTAATTCTTTAACAATGTTGCGCGACCAAGCCCGTGCCTTATCTATAGACATCCATTTGCAACATAAACACAGAGCGTTGGTCTCCCATCACAGATGGGGACCTTTAGGTAATTCTTTAACAATGTTGCGCGACCAAGCCCGTGCCTTATTTATAGACATCCCTTTGCAACATAAACACAGATCGTTGGTCTCCCATCACAGATGGGGAACTTTAGATAATTCTTTAACAATGTTGCGCGACCAAGCCCGTGCCTTATCTATAGATATCCCTTTGCAACATAAACACAGATCGTTGGTCTCCCATCACAGATGGGGAACTTTAGATAATTCTTTAACAATGTTGCGCGACCAAGCCCGTGCCTTATCTATAGACATCCCTTTGCAACATAAACACAGATCGTTGGTCTCCCATCACAGATGGGGAACTTTAGATAATTCTTTAACAATGTTGCGCGACCAAGCCTGTGCCTTATCTATAGACATCTCTTTGCAACATAATCACAGAGCGTTGGTCTCTCATCACAGATGGGGAACTTTAGGTAATTCTTTAACAATGTTGCGCGACCAAGCCCAAGCTTTATCTATAGACATCCCTTTGCAACATAAACACAGATCGTTGGTCTCCCATCACAGATGGGGGACTTTAGATAATTCTTTAACAATGTTGCGCTACCAAGCCCGTGCCTTATCTATAGACATCCCTTTGCAACATAAACACAGAGCGTTGGTCTCCCATCACAGATGGGGAACTTTAGGTAATTCTTTAACAATGTTGCGCGACCAAGCCCGTGCCTTATCTATAAACATCCCTTTGCAACATAAACACATATCGTTGGTCTCCCATCACAGATGGGAAACTTTAGATAATTCTTTAACAATGTTGCGCGACCAAGCCCGTGCCTTATCTATAGACATCCCTTTGCAACATAAACACAGATCGTTGGTCTCCCATCACAGATGGGGAACTTTAGAAAATTCTTTAACAATGTTGCGCGACCAAGCCCGTGCCTTATCTATAGACATCCCTTTGCAACATAAACACAGATCGTTGGTCTCCCATCACAGATGGGGAACTTTAGATAATTCCAGCTGCTTGTTACATTTGTAGTTAGCCTTGCGAGTTAAATATTGAATCCCTTCTCAATGTTTGTATCGTGGGTATTATTATAAACGCTATAAATTAATAGTGACACTTGACTGCCGCGATATTAAACGTGACGCTGAGTACGAAACATATAATCTACAAGTGTGTGAGGTTAACCGTGTCCTTGACCTAGAGATCGCTAGGGTGGACTGGACTGCAGTGCGGGGTCAAAACCCAAAACTTCAGGAAACATCCGTGTCGTGTTTAAAGTGTAAACAGTATGATTTATTACGGTTAACCAGATGTTTAGGCTAGTTGTATTAAAGTTCTTACTAGTGTTGGGCCAGTGTTTTAGAGTTTAGTGTTACGTGGTTGTATAGTATAATACATAAAAGTAACTCGGTTTATTTTACAAAATAGAAAATAGAACAATTAGAACTAAATTGAAATAAAAACCTAACAGTCAAGAAAGCGAAATTATTTGAAATGTTGAAGATTTTATGATTAATGAATCAAAGTATTTTTGTGACAATAAAACATTTTCAATGCCGTTACAACAATGTGATAAACGCACAGCTCAAGTTGTATCTGGTGTATCTGTAAACACATTAACAACATTAGGAAAGGAAAAAACACTGCTGTCATCAGAAGGTGAACGTTCTTTTCAAAAACCAACGAAAAAAGAAGGAAATGCGCAATAATTGACATCGACGATTTCGATGCGTCTGTAATTAGGACTGTCCATGCATTCTATAAGACAGAAAAGGATAAAACATAAAAAGTCAAGCAATAAAATTAATCTAACTACAAAGCACAAATCTCCTTACTCAGGAGAGTTATCTATTTTAAGTTGTACGATAACTTGACGATATGTTAGCAGTAGCCACGCACTGAGGAAGGCGACATCGACGCCGAAACTAGTCTGTTGTGAAATAGTGTGTATGTTTATTAAAAACTAATTTTTGGTGAGATTTTGAGTCAACTATTTTGACTTTTACCTATGTGAATAGTTCTCACGAGCTAAGCTCTAATTAACTAAAACTTAATACTATAATAGTTTGATGTAAATGATCTTTAAATGTGTTGCTCTGCTTCTGCAAAGAAAGAGACGCGATTACGAAAGAGACGATGTATGTATTGTATAATGTTTTTAGTTAGGCTAGTAGTCAAGTGCTAGAGCAGAACGAGGGACCACCGTTAAACCTCACGCATTCTACTTATTTTGCCACAATACCTAACTAATAATTTAAAAAATTAAGTAAATTATTTTAATTACCTTTCATTAAATTATTACAATTAATATAAGTATGTATTGACAAATGACAGAATCAAAATATTAAATGGTAAAATGAAAAACGAAATTAATTAATTATTTAATATTTGAAAAAACGTTATTAACATCAACTGTCATCCATTACAAGCTGAATGTATTTTAACTTGAGTGGATAAATAAAAAGTATTTCATTAACGATTTGAAGATATATATATATATATATATATATATATATATATATATATATATATATATATATATTAAATATGGTGATATTTAATAAAATATGCATTATAGTCTATCCATTTTGGGACGGCGGGTAAAATATTAAGTCACCGCCCGAGCTCCCAACAATAGCTTGGGTCAGGCGCTCGGCGGCCGGCCGCCCGCGCTAATGAGGCGTAAAAAGCACTCCACTCCAAAATATTATCACATAAAAGTAAGCGTATTTTTTAATTTTTTATTACAGTTTTTATGTCTACCTGTGATTTCATGAAAAACTAGTCCAAACACGACGGAGTTATGTCAATTAGTAAAATTAGTGGTTGCAAAAAATTGTATTTGGCCTTATTTAACTAATTGTTTGGACTAGTTTTTCATGAAATCACACGTAGACATCAAAACTGTAATAAAAAATTAAAAAATACGCTTACTTTTATGTGATAATATTTTGGAGTGGAGTGCTTTTTACGCCTCATTAGCGCGGGCGGCCGGCCGCCGAGCGCCTGACCCAAGCTATTGTTGGGAGCTCGGGCGGTGACTTAATCTTTTACCCGCCGTCCCAAAATGGATAGACTATAATATTATGGTGAATAATATATGCATTAAAAGTATTCTTGTTTTTGAAATGTTTTTAATTTATAATAATAATAATAATAATAATATATATATATATATATATATATATATATATATATATATATATATAAAGAGAGAGAGAGAGAGAGAGAGAGAGAGGAAGGGGGCGACTATTATTTGGAATATAAAGAGAAATTTTAAAACAACACTTCCTAATTAATCTCAGGAATTCAATGCCCATGCATCAAACAAGGAACCGAAACAGGAAGGGTTGGAAATTAAACTTTTATAAGCAATACTAGTTCTACGCTGCCATGCTTTGCTGTGGCAAAATGTGGTTGCGTGGATGAGAAATGTGGAACTAAACAACGCATAATTTACGTTTCATAGAAAATTAATTTCGAAATACTTTGGAAGCTAAAGCAATACATACCTGAAGCTACGTCAATTTTTTATCAAAACGTTGCCAAAATCAATCTGATAAGAAATGTTTTTCCAGTTCCTCCTTATCAAATCCAAGATGACGCCCTCACCGGCATTTATCATATTCATACATAATCATATTCTGTCATTAATCATTTGCGTTATGCGATCTCAAATTTGTTCCCTTAGATACAAGCATAAATTGGGAATGCTTGATTAGACATATGGCCGGAGATCACCGATGTTTTACCTCTCTTCAAGGCGCAAATGTACATCAAATGAAGCAGTCAAAGCTCGGTTCGGTGCTGGCATTCCCAAATAACCTCTACTTACGATTTGGCGAACGCGTCTCTCGATCACAACATGATCACACGCAAGTACCTCGATTACGGTGAATATTTAATAGAGATTGTGTAATGACTGAATGGGGTGCAAGTGAATACGTTTGTTTTTGTTAATGAACAATGCAATTGCGAGCATTAATGTTTCACACGTGACTGTAGTTTTCGTCCAGTATGGGACGTGTTCCCCTCGCTTTCGTGCTTAGAGGATCACAGATTACCGTTAAAAGTAAGTTATCTTGCGGTGATAGGTATAGCAATGACGTGAAAAATGCTTATAAACAATCTTAGAAGCGGTTGTATATCAAATGTCAAAATTTGACCTCAATGTCTGCAGACTCTTTAGTGTTTGGACCGTACACAAACCAATATAACATTATTATATATGAAGATATTAGGGTCTTTTCTATTATATGACCGCATGGCTCAAAATATTTTGTATGGAAATTAAAACACTAATTATTTTCAGATATTGCTTTGTACATAAAAATAAATATCTAATAAACCAGTTAAGGCCAAATAAATAAAGCATTAAGTTCCCTTATCTTATCAGGTAGTGCGAGACGTTCACCGTACTTTGACCATCAGTGTCCTGTTAGTGCTTCAGTATTGATCATGTCACTGATACGTTTAGTTCGAGTGTGGAACCAGTAGAAACTTAATCGATTCTTACTTTTGTGAGTTTCTTTTGAAACATAACCAAGGAAATGATCTTTTCGCACAAATTATCGAGGATATTAAAGTATTTTGGCCACCAAAAGCCTGAATATCAATGTTTAATTTTAATAAATTCAAGAAATAAATTTGTGTGCTAAATGTTCTTTGTTCATGTATTTTGAGAAATAAAGTGTATTACTATTTTTGGTAAAAAAACCTATCTAAAACCTTCATTTTATGGATAATGTTATCAGTTGAGGTAAGAAAAAGAGCTTTTATATTACTATGTTTTCATAGAAAATATTTTGTGCATGCGGTCGTATAATAGAAAAGACCCGAAGATTATAAAAATTTGGAGCAAATGTGGTGTATTTTTTAGTTCTAAATAAATAAAACTCAACCACTGAATAGTTTTATTTATATCCTAATGTACATTTCAATTAAGAAGCTATGATATTCAGAAGAGATTATTACAAGTATGGTTCTAATATATTTATTACAAGATTCTTGTAAACGATTCCACTGAAGATGATTTGAAATAGAAATGTAGATTAGAATTTGAATAAAACATGTTGTTAATAAATGTTATTTACTTCAAATAGGAAATATTATGTATTCAACAAAAATAATACAGGCAAATAAAACATTTTACAGTTTATCCGTGCTTAGGGCAACAAAGAAAAATTTTATTTTAGCTATTTTTATTAAATAGTTACAATTATTGTGAATAAAATAACATAACCTATGCATTAAAACAGCTGTTTTACCACATAACCCATAACATAAAATTAGCTGTTTTATGAAATTATGTGTTATCACTTATTTTAAGGCAAATGTAATGTATGAAGATAACTATGTTGCATAACTTTCCCCTATTGTGAAACCTTTTCTCTCATTTAAAACTGAAATTAATTAATGAAATTTAATTAATGAATTAATATTTGAAAAAAATGTGTTAACATCAAGCGTAACCCACTACGTATCTAAAAAATGCATATATATATATATATATATATATATATATATATATATATATTTTTATATATATATTTAGAATACAAGAATTGTTTTAACTTATAATGTGTACATATATGTGTATAATTATGCCTATATATGTTATTACATATATAGTAATATATATATATATATATATATATATATATATATATATATATATATATAGACTATATATATATACACATATACACACATACATATGTATATATACGAGGACAGATATATCTCTCAGGGCTTACCTCGGCTACTGGGCGGGTCCACAGGTGGCGGATAGTGGAGTGGCCTACAGATATGTAGGTTAACTGCGAATAAGAATTCCAAATAAGCAGACCCGGACCAGAGGTGGCAACATCAACATTGATGGACGTTCAATCATTGGCACGATCGTACGGATTAAATACCACATAACCCGTTGACGATGTTGTGGCATGGCGAGTAAATGACGCCATCAAATAAGCACTGCCCTGTGCTGTCTTGCACGGTTTGGAACGGGACCTAAAGACTAGAATAGTGAACTCCAAAATAAACACAAAGGTGGCTTTAGCTCTTAGCTGAAGAGAATGAAACCAAGCTAGAGGACGGAAACCCAGATAAAAAATGACCTGGCCCACTAGTTAATGGTTGAGCGTAGGGCTAATAACCTTACATCTTAAAAAAACTCTTGTTAAGAAACCAATCAATCTAATAATAAATGGTAAAAGAAAACGAAACTAGGACCTGGTTTTAGCAAGACGAAATATTCGGACAACGTTACAGCCTGAAAGAATAGCTGAAGTGGCTGAACAGCCATTTAAATGTAACATTGACCCAGTGGCACTATATGAGGTTAGATGGGGAGGGCGGGGTGTACTTGATAAGAAAGAATTTACCATACTGTACAGTCGAACAGTAAAAACTAGACAAAGAGGACGGGATTCATGCTTACAAAACGACTATGCCTTAGTTTAATAATTAAACCTATTTTACTGATAGAATAGGCCCTATGCAAAATGCACTTGAAGGAAAAATTTAGAAATACAACTTTGATCTCTGCCTTTTCACCAACTGAAAACAGTGTTGAAGATGAGATGATACTTTTCTACCAAAAATTAGAAAAAGCCTTTCTGTTTAGTCGAAAATATGACGCAAACATTATAGTTGGTGATCTAAATTACCATTTTTACACAAACTGTTGCTGGAACCTACTCACTTCATAATACAACGAATAACAATTATAAACACTTGTTTGAATTTGCTGAGCAAACCACATGATAATCAAAAAGTACTTGCTTCACGCACAAAAAAAACACATTGGAACTTGGAAAGCATCAAATGGCACATTAACCCAAATCGATTACGTAATCATAAAAACGCCATTCCTCCTCAGTGACTGATTTCACAACGGCCAGAGGCCCAAACTGTGACTCAGGCCACTTTCTGGTGAGAATTAATTATAGAGAGTTACTGGCATGCTTGCGACACGGGAAAGTTTATAAAAGAAGGCCCTGGAACCTAGAAAAATTTAAATATCTGCACATATAAGGATTTAGAGAACTGGGCGATAGAAAAATGTTAGAAGAGTTAAAAAAAGAGAAATAGAAATAAAGTGGTGCAAAATTAACAGATTCATTGGGGAAACAGAGAATGATTTGGTTGGTGAAGAAATGAGGGGACGTGGTTCGATGACAAATGTCGTGAGGCGCTAAGAATAAGAAATTCATATAGACTGGTAATGCTACAGCTCTCTGCAAGACAGAACACCTCAGCGGTAGAAGAGCAAAAGAGGTTTTACTTGAAAAGAAAAAAGCCTATCTAAGGAAGTAAGTAGAGTAAATTGAGGAACTAAGAAGTAATGATGAAAGGAATAACGAATCTAGAAAATCCTATGGTGCTGTTAAATATATAAATAGAGGTTTTCAACCTAAAACTGACTCATGAAAAAAAGATGGTAGAGTATTGGAAGGGAAGGGAAGCTATTGGGAGATGGGCAGAGTACTTTGGTTTTCTGTATAATGCGGAAGCGCTCAGACGATAAACACTGACAATAATACCTTGAGCCGAATAGAATTGACAAATGAGGATGACATTGAGCCACCGGACATGGATGACTTCATGGAGTCGTTTGAAATACTGAAAATTAATAGAGCACCTGGAAAATACTCACTTGTACCCAAATTTTTGAAAAATTGTTTAGAAATTGTAGAGTCACAATTATATTCCATCGTCCTTGAAATATAGGAAAGAGAATGTATTCCTAGAAAATGAAGAACTAGTCTCATATGTCCTGTTTCTAAAAAGTTTGGAAAATTAGAATGCAATAATTATCGAGGAATATACTAGCACAAGGCATAGCAGTTCGACTAAAGATATAAAAGAATATTTCTTTGAAGAAGAAAACAGTTTTTCATATTTGGGCTCAGAAGTGAATGATGAAAAAAAGAATAAATAAAGTCCTAAAAAGAATAATGGCAGCTAATAGAGCCAACTTCGCCAACATTAAGCTTTTTAAAAGTATGCTATTGTATCAAACCATTAGGGTATGACTCTATAAAACATGGGTTCCCAAAATGGGGGGCGATAAGACAAGGCAGGGGGTTGGAGACCATTTTGGAAATAATAAGATAAATTAAATATATTTAATATTATAGGGACAAACGTGATATTGTTACTTGGTTTGAGCCCTTACTAAAATATAACCTGAAATATGCATGCTAGTGTAAAAAATGCAAGCTCGAGCATCTCATTAACAGATTTTTCTCCTGTAAGTTACGATTTACGTTGCAAATTAAAACTTTACTTGAAAGATATATCAAGTATCTTGTGAAAGCATGTAAAAATTAATTGTTTTCAATATATATATATATATATAAGGCAGTCTACTACAACCCCCCGTCAGTGATGTCCGATGATGGAGATACTACCAATCTTTGAAAGTTAACTCGCATAAATACCAAGTAAGATTCTTGTTTAAGTACATATAGTAAAAGTGATCTATATCACTTTATATATATATATATATATATATATATATATATATATATATATACCGGATTTCTGATATGAAAATATAAACAACCCTCAATGTGAAAGCCATTGCAACGCGTTTGTTTACTTCAATGTCACTTCAATTTTATCTTTATGGCCTAGAGCAATAATCAATGCAGCCCGTCCAAGTGATTTTAAAGCGAGTTGAGCATTCACTGAAAGCCTAACGCAATTTTATTTCAAATAATTGTTCTGGGCACTTGGGTGATTGTAAAAACGTATGTCATCGCCCCCTCACGTGGTCGACATAACCCGGGGGGGGGGCAACGTAGCTGGAGAAGCGCTGTACTGGAACCGTTGTATTTTGTTTAGCTATAAAAGATAGAATAACCAGAAATTTTTTTTTTTTACACAAACAAATATGGCTTTATAAAAGTTCATTACCACTAAATACTTAACTCTAATACATTTTTAGTTAAAACTGTTTTTTCCAAAACTTTGGGATTTCACTATAGTTTTATTTCAGTAATAACTCTAAAAAACTAGTTGTTTTTATTAATTACCTTCTATCAGGTCTAAAAATTGGAAATACATAATTGTATAATGAAAATACTATATAACAACTGTCTAAACTATTGTAGAAGCAATATTACTTCTGGACTGAAGCAAGTAAACGTCACTCGCATTGTCGTACTAGTCTAGGTATCTAAACGGGGTTGAGCATGCACTGTAAGCCTAACTCAATTTTGTTTCCGATTATAGTTCTGAGCACTTGGGTGATTGTAAAAACCTATGTCGTCGCCCCCTCATGTGGTCGATATACCAAGGGGGGAGGGGAAACATCGCTGGGGACGCGCTGTACTGGAACCGTTGTATCTTTTAAGCTAAAAAAGATAGAATAACCAAAAAAATGTTTTTAAACTCACGAAAATATGGGCTTTAAAAAAAAGTCATTCCCAACCAAATACCAATCTGTAATACCTTTTTAGTTAAATTTTTTTTTCCAAAACATTTTTTTTTTACTATGGTTTTATTTCAGTACTATCTCTAAAAATCTAGTTGTTTTTATTAATTAGACCAGATAGAGCGTAATTAAAACAACTAGTTTTTTAAAGTTATTACTGAAATAAAAGTATAGTAAAATCCGAAATTTTGGGAAAACATTTTTAACTAAATAGGTATTATAAATAAGTATTTAGTCGTAATGTCCTTTTTTAAAGCCCATATTTGTCTTAGTTTAAAAACATTTTTCTGGTTATTCTTTTTTTTCTAGCTTAAAAGATAAAACGGTTTCAGTACAGCTCGTCCCCCTCCCTCTGGTATGTCGACCACATGAAGGGGGGACGACATACGTTTTTACAATCACCCAAGTGCCCAGAACAATAATGTGAAATAAAATTGAGTTAGGCTTTCAGGGCATGGTCGACCCCCTTTAGATCCTGGACAATTTAGTAATTTTACAGACTATAGTCTTGATCGACCAGCTTGTGTAACATACTGTTCAGTTTGATATTTTTTATAAAAATGAAATTTTGATAAATTTTCTACTTTTCTGGTAGGATTTATATTTTTATTTAAAGTAACATAATTACCTGACATTGCTAGTAACCTTACACTATTAGTTGACTCGTTTGACCTTCACCAGTCACAACTTTTGACGAACAGTTTTTCCCTGCACGGGAATCGTCTTAAATATCATCTAACTAAAACTCTCTTTGTCATTTAACCTTCAGGGAATTACGGTTTAGCTTGTACAGACATGGCTTTGATAGTAGCGTTTGCTAAACCAGCAGAACCACTTTCCGTCCTCTAATAAAGATATTCGTATGGCTCTGATAGACCGCTTTTGTTGATTCGTACGTCACATTGGAGTTACGATGAGAATCGGTCGAGAACAAATACTTTGTTGTGATGTTAAATAAATAGTATACTGTCTACTGTAAATGCCAACGTACGAGTGTAATCTTTATTAAGAGTATATGTTTGAGTACATTTTTCTGCCATTTCTAACTTTTCAATATTCTCCTTTGTTGACGCGTTTCGGATTAACCCCATTTTCAAAACTTCAACTTCAAAGATTTGTCTCCGACAAAGGAGAATATTGAAAAGTTAGAAATGGCAGAAAAATGTACTCAAACATATAGAAATATTCCTAACAGAAATGAAGATGAGTAGGCTATATTAATAATTTATTAAGAGTGTCGATGTGTCGATCGACGACAGTTATTCGTTGGTATACCATAAACAATGTACGAGATTATCAGTAGTAAAGCGAAAAATAGCCTTATGTGTAGTATAGATTATCGACGTAAGAAATTTGTTCAATCACAGATCGTATATCGAGAAACTCTGTGGTTCACTAGTCCTTATCTTTTCCTTCTAATTGTAGCTCTACTTGATAAGAACAATAAAAACGTCATTGGAACAAGTTAAACACGGGCCTTTAAGTCGCACTTAAAAAAAGCTTGCTATCTCTATTATTATTTTATTTTATTCGTAAAAAAAACTGACTAGAAAACCATTCAAAATCTCCTAGCTAGGGTTGCTTAACTAAAGTAATTCTGAAAATTCAAATTGAAATTTTAAGTTTATAAGTAGTAATTATTTAAAACTTTTTCTGATAGTGGTAACGTTCCTAGAATATCTAATCAAAGACCATAGTTTTAAGTGTCATCGGTGCTTGTTATATCAGACTTAGCCGACAAAACTAGTGTCAATGTTTATTTTAAAAGTTCTCAGTGAGTGTGTCAGGTTACCCAGAGAGGCTTCAACATTATCCCAAAATCCTGCTCTTAGTTCCCAGTCTCAGCTAAGCACATCACCCGAAATACGAGTGTATGCCACACGAGACAAGCTTGAAGTATATTTGTGCTGCAGTGCACGAATATATCAAGAAGTGTCAATAACGGAGTTTGAAATTGTTGAAAAATTAACAAATACTAAATGGTATATTTTTTGCTGTGTCAGAAACATATTGCCGCTTACGTTCGATGTAAAATCTTTCTGATACAAACTATAAAAACACAGCTTCAACATTTACAGGAATCCCACGACAGACACACTTATTCACAACACCTCAAACCACCCTATCCAACACAAACACGCTACCTTTAGATCCACGCTCCATAGACTTAAAGAAGATGCAATGGCCACAGAAAACATAAACAAAGAACTAGACACAAATTAATATTTAGCATACACAAATGGATACATCTCCACAATAATAAACAAACTATTACACAATATACAAAAAAAACACTAAAATTAGCACTACAGAGAATGAAAACAAATAGCCTACATCACAACAGCATACATAAAAAAAACATAAAAAAGTCCACAAATTAAAAAAATACAGGATGCAAAATAGCATACAAAACTAACAATAAACTACAATACAAAATATAACACGACACCAACAACGAAGATAAACTACAAGCACCAGGCATATACAAATAAAACTGCAACGAATGCAACAAAACCTACATTGGGTAAACAGGTCGCAGCTTTAAACAAAGAGACCAGGAACACAAACAGAACACCAACTCAGCATTTTACAATCCCATAAAAGAAACAGGACACAAATGCACAGACATTTACCATAAATCTTACAATATTATGCATCATAAAAACCTTACACATCAATAAAAAGGACCACATGTCAACACACAAGAACAATATGAAATTTACAAACACACAAAACACAAAGCACAAACATATTAAACGAACAAACCCAATACAAATCACACATACTCTTTGATACTATCGAAAACCTACCTTTAATACCGTCACCGCTTAACCCAACATCTCCGAGCAGAAAACACCGATGAAGATCGCCAAGAGCGATCGAAAACGCTCTGTCTCAGTACTTTTTGACAAATTTACTAAATGTCAAGTTTGGATAGTAATTAGTTAATGTTAAAGTGAATTATTAAGGTTCATCGAACGTAATGGGCCAAAAAGTTCAAGAGTAAATATTTGTGACATTTCGTCAGCAAAAGGCAGAGTCCTTTACAAAATGTGAAACAATCTGCAGAACAGGTAAAATATTTTAGGTCCTAATTTGCACCATTATGACTTTCATTCGGTCATTCTAAATATTACATCATTTTTACAGCCAGTTTTTGAAGACTGCTTCCTCAGCCATATTAGGTTTAATATAGTCTATGTTTATTTTTCTCAACAAAATGGTAGGCCTAATCATAAATAGAATTGAAGATTAAAAGAATAGCTTTAATTCAATTAAACCTGATTTGAAAAATGTCCATATGTTTTTAAAATATCTTGAAAGTAACATCACAATCAAAGTCAAATCTTTTTTATCAATCAACCTTGCGTATCATATACGACAGGTTTAAATAAATCATTGAACCTGTTCATAACTACTACAAGAAGAATATAACTAACTTAATTTAAACAAGAGATTGCAGAAAAATAGATCTTTACTCAAGCAAAATTGTATCTGTAACAACTGCTGGCTCCCCTGCTGTGGTGGGTAAACAAAATGGAATTATATTGCTTACAAGAACGGTTTTCACCATGTTGTATGACTACACTGCATTATACATCGGAAAAAACTAATGCCTAACCTATTCACAGAGACGAAGAAATTTAATTATTTTTTACCTTTGCACAACTTTAACTGTTCTCTGGTTTTATTGACAGAGAACCTTCTATGATACATGTATCCTAAAGTAAGTACTTCGACCTTATGTTTAGCCCTTATGCAAAATGTGACTACCTATATTGCTAAGAGACCAAATCCGTGCTAGTGCACATTTTACTTCTTGAATAAATACAATATGCACCCTTTTTTAGAACATGCTTACAGAAAAAAAAACAGTTCTTTGGTTATACTGTAGGCCTATTTGGCATTCGTAAACATAAAAGTACTTTTATTTAAATTTTTTATTTTATACTCGAAAAGAGTAATTTGGGCTTGTCTGTATATGAAATGCGCAAATTCTCCCGATCGTTTTTTTACCGTCGCCGTTGTATCAGTAGTATCGCGTAGGTTGGTATTGCTCCTTGCACATTGAGCGGTAAAATGGACGATCGTCCATTTAACGTCGTCGGTAGAAATTCAGCCGCTCACTGCCACCACAATAGTCGGATTTTTTACCGTCGCTTCCGAAGTAGTGGCGTAATGTGCGCTTACACACTCGCCGTCCACTCTGCCGTCGACATTGTGTGTGGGTGAGATTTTATCATGGCTGAATTGGTTGTATTTGACAATGAATTATTAATTTATTTAGTAAAGATAGGTCTGTTCTCTGGGACAAACCTTAGATATTTTTAAAGATACGGACAACACAAGGTATGCGTGGCATGAAGTTTGTCTTCAACAGGAGAGTGATTTTGATAACCTAAAAGACAGCAAAAAAATGACTTTGGTAAGTACAAATAATTTCATCCATTTATTTTATATTGCTGTTAAAGTGATCTGAACAGTATGCAGTTTATTTATGTTGTAGATCAGTTGTTTTACACGTTGATTATTATTTATTTATAATCGTAGACTATTTATTTAATAAATAGTTTTCATCAGGTAATAAATATATTAATTTATTTAAATTGCGATAAATCTCAATACAAATAATTCAATACAACGATATTAATAAGTTATGTATTTTTAATCCAATTTTTAAAAGGAAAACATTTTTAGGCCCGTCTTATACTTTTTAAAGAATTCATTTGAATTGAATTTGTTAAAAACATCAACCTTTTTTGTTATCCACAGAATTTTATTACTATCTACAATAAACCTACTGTAGTTACTAATAAAATAATGTTACTATTGAGTGCTCTAAACTTTAATGTTAACTTTTCTTAGCAATAAATGTTTAATGTTGAGGTTAGAATTAAAACTAGACTCTTGAAATTTGTCATTAAGGTTTGTTTTTCTATTTTAATAATTTCAAAGAATGATATCAAGATTGATTTGTAAAATTTCTAAAATATTTATAGGCTAAGCGTTATATATATACTATACCAAGATAAAAATACCGAGATGTGTAGGCCTATATAGCATATATAAAAAAAAATGTTATGTATATATATATATATATATATATATATATATATATAATTAATTAAATTAATTGAGATTAGGTATTTTAAAATATTAAGTTTCATGTTTTTAATATATATATATATATATATATATATATATATATATATATATATAGAGAGAGAGAGAGTATATATATATATATATATATATATATATATATATATATATATATATATATAATTATGTAAATTTAAATTAATTGAGATTAGGTATTTTAAAATACGTATTAAATTTCGTGTATTTAATATGATAACATCCTTTGTTCAGCAGACGGAAATAATTTGACACTTCTGTCGGTAAAAAAAACGATTGTATTTTAACGCCCAATGTGTAAACGTGGCATTATGTTAGAGCGACGACGGTAAAAAAAACTATCAGTAGAAAAACGCCAAGTGTGTTTACGCCCATAGATGATCACTGTGATAAATTCGTAAACGTATGACGATCTTCGGTAACAGAAGTGCCTTGTAAGCAAAACCGGGCCAACGCATGCCAGAAACTAACATTAGGTAGGCCTATGGCTGGATCGATAAACTTGACAAAACAAAACGAACATCGAGTTTTTATGTTAGTGGCAGCTAATACAAAACTATCTACAACTTGTTCAAAGCCTTTCTTAATATGCTTAAGAAAATATGACTTGAACATGTATAACATGAATAAACATATAAATTAAGGAATGTAAATTGTAACACTTCTTTTTTAAATCGTAGATGCTTTTTTTCAATTTACGTTTATTTAATACTTAACTTGCAAATGTGACACATTTATTTATTCAATTATTATTACTGATTGTTATTTTAATCAACAGGATTCGGTTTTGGGCGCCACTTATCACTGATAAAAATGGTATAAATATTTATAATATAGATTCTCTGAATTGCTCTGAAATAACACAAAAATTACAGGTTCTTAATATAATTTAATTATATAGGCTAATGACAAATCACAGACAATTTAGCTTTTTTTAAAACACTCAACGTTTCGAATTTCTTTCCGAAATTCCAAGAGCTCATTTTGAATTAAACAATTATACAACATAACTTACTATTTATAAAATACATAACATTATACAAAACATGTTTTATATAATGTTAAGTATTTTATAAATACTGTAGTAAGTTATGTTGTGTAATGGTTTAAATAAAAATGATCTCTTGAAAAGGAATTTCGGAAAGAAATTCGAAACGTTGAGCATTTTAAAAAAAACAAAATTGTCTGTGATTTGTCATAGGCCTACATAAAAAAATTAATAGTTATTAACAGACATTAAATAAAAATAATATAATTTATATTTGTTAATTCCCTCTTCACGTGAGCTACTAGTTCTTACTAAATACTTGTAAATATTTATGTATTTATACATCAATATTTACAAGTATTTAATATAATTTAATTAAGTTATATCAGATAAAATTACAATATTATTTAGATGAGGATTCCTTACTTTATTTTAATTTTGGCTTGTTCAATTATAGTAACCTTCAAGAGATTCTTAATCTTATTCTATTGCTTACCTTAATTTACATATAAATTTGTATTACTCTCAGGGTCACTGTATAAGGTTCGTTTGAAATTGGAGAAATGTGAGGTTAAAGTTTATATTTTATAATTCTGAATTACTGAATATTCCTTTGATGAATTAATAAATTGAATAGTAATGAAATAATAAATTATTCAACATTGAACAATTTGTGATTGGCAGATCAACAAGAAAGTTTAATGTTCGAGAGTTATTGATAGTGTTTAATAAAGTTGAAGGTCAGCTGTTCGTAGCTCGTGTACGTGAAGCACCGTCCGTTCGTTGAGTCACTACTGGCCTATAACCACAATCACTTCTCGACGATTTATTTTATTTTATTAACAACGCGTAGGTTGCTACTTAACAATCAACTTCAGACGATTTACTTAATATTCAATTTGTTAATTAATCCGATGTACTGCATACTTCTAACTTTGCTATAAACGCATAGGTTGCTACTTAGCATTTGACTTTCGACGATTTACTTAACATAATTATACGAACTGGAAATAATTTGACATCTGCTCTCATCGAACGTTCCTGAAGAACTCCCTGTTCCGTTTTTCCTAATCACGAACATTTTGAACTTATTAATTCTCTCCTAGTTTAGACCAATCACATTTTTTTAAAATTTGAACCTTTAACACATATTTTAAAATTCTAACTTCTTTTTTCAACTTTCTTTTAAAGGTGCCAAGTTTTTTCTCTAGTTTTTGGAGCGCCCGTGCGTCTTAAAACTGACGTTTTATGTCAGTTTGGCACAATAAAGCAATAATTCTGTCAGTTTGGCCTTGTACATCATATTCCTAACTTTACAGACTTAATTTATAGTTTCATTTAAAATCTTTGTTTAATATATATAGGCCTATATATATATATATATATATATATATATATATATATATATATATATATATATATATATATATATATATATATATTTGTAGATTATGCAACACTGTTTTCTTGTATACACTTATCACTTTCACTTATGTACTTAAACAAGAATCTTACTTGGTATTTATGCGAGTACTTTCAGAGACTAGTAAGTGCCTCCATCTTCCGGCATACTCAACTGTATGCCGGAAGATGGAGGCACTTACTAGTCTCTGAAAGTACTCGCATAAATACCAAGTAAGATTCTTGTTTAAGTACATAAGTGAAAGTGATATATATATATATATATATATATATATATATATATTTATATATATATATATATATATATATATATATTTATATTTATATATATATATATTTATATATATATATATATATATATATATATATATATATATATATATATAGGGTTAATTAAAGTCTTGAGAACAAACTATGATTATTTCTTTTCACCACAGAGAAAATGCACTATTTTAAAGCACAAGTAGTCATGTGATATTATCTAAGTAAAATATTTACAAAATTGTTGGCGTGTTATTGGAAACCTACTGTGCTGGAAAGTAGAGATTTTACTTTAAGCCACGAGTGTAGAAGAAAGAGGTTGAAACGAGTGAGTTAAGGAAGGCAGTGACGCTCGTCATAGGTTAATGTAAAAATGCAAATGTGGCCCGGTTTATTAAAACACGACGACTAGAATGGTTAGGTCACAACATCAGAATGCCCACCAATAGAATTCCAAATAAACCTTTACATGGCACTATGATTGCCCAAAGAAGAGTTAACCGTCTAAGAAGACGATGGCTACAATTGAGGAAGAATTAAGGATACTCGACGTTACAGCATGGAAACGGAAGGCTATAGACTACATTACGAGACAGTAATGTAGGTATAAAGAACTACGTTGTTGGCTTTATAAATACAACTCAGGTCGAATTTCCAAATATGAATAATTGTTTACTTTTCTTATGAAGAAGTCGATAAAGGTTTAACAGCCACAATTGAGGCATTTATCGCATGTTGAGCAATTACACTATAATTCTATAACGGCGGTCTTATCTTGATTGCCTTCGCACGGAGCGATTGTTTAGAACGTCAACAATAGCTTTAGTTACATGTGTGAGTAATGCTGAAGAGAAATAAAATATTGCATCGACGGTCGCGCTCATTGTCCATGGAAAACACAAAATTAATTTTAAAAATAATGGAATCCCAAAAGTCACATATGAGTCATAGGCTTTATGGGGGACCTGGGTCGTAATCAGTAATTTAAAGAAGGGTTACCGTTAAAGAATTCAAAAAATTATGGTCAAACATGTTTCAAGACCGAAATTGCATTGGGCATTTCTCTCACATAACTATTGAGATTAAACTTTATATGTATATTATAATTGATGCTTTAAAGCAATTTATATTTTTAGTTTAATTTAAAACTTTCGGGATGTTCTGCCCCCTGACAAATATAAAACTGGATGCAGCCCTAACGAGAGTTATAATATACCCAGTATTGAAAATTCACAATTACAAATTGAGGGAAGCCTAGATAACATCATTATCAACATCATCATCACCACAACCTAGAAAAGGGGGCATTTTCACTCTTCTACGTATCTTATCATACTTACTTCTGTCCTACATTGTTTTTTTGTGTTATCATTTACAAATTATTTATGGTAACATATTTATACCCTAGCAAGTAAATATTATTTTGTTTTGATGGGTTTGAAACTGTAATTCTTACTCTTCACCCATTTTCCATTTTTGTGCTATTTTGGGATACCTCCCTTAATGCCTGATGCTTCCCGTAAAAATCTCCTTTACTCCCCATTTTGTGCTATTTAGGTATACCTCCCTCGTTGCCAAACACATCCAAAACAGTTTACCTTTAAATTTATTATATTGTTGTCACTTTTTATTTGTTAATTATTAATTTTAATGTTAAAAGAGTTTGGTTCGGATCTATATATTCTAATGAAATTTTACTTGCTTGTCCAGACTCGAAGCTACTTGCAAGCCACTGCTTTTACACAAAATATTACTTTTAAACTTATTTGGGCCTAATTTGCTACAAAACATTACTATCATGCTAAAAACTGAAATATTTACTTTTTTCAGTTTTTAGTTTTAAACTGGGGTTAAAAACCTCGTTTAAAACAATCATTATCATCTGCATTATCCTCTATTATTCCCAAGCAGGATGAAGCAAACACTTGAGGAAGATACGGATTTACTTTAATATATTTACGACTTTAAAATTTTTCCTGATTTTTTTGTTAATCAACCTCCTTAAGTTTTCAGTTTTTCTCCCTCCTTCTAGTTGATGTTTATTCAAAAACATATACTAGAAAAACATCTAGTATATTGATTCGATATTTTTTTCAAATATATAAATGTTTTCGTTCCAAAATCCAAAAACTAAAACATCGAAGGTCAAGCAGAACTATTTACTATTAAGAAATAACAGTTATATCGGAAGAATTTAGAATACGTTAAAGTGATGCGATTTGAGACTTAGAGATTGAGCATGATTGCCTACCATGATGAGACCATGTAGACGTCCCTATAAGGTAGGCCTACTCTAAATAGTAAGAAGATCACGGAATGCTATGTAGCAATACACTGAGGTATACAATTAAATTTAAACAGGGAAAACAAGGGTAGTTTGAGTAAGACATAGAAGAATGCACCCGTAGATTATCTTAAGTTTTGGTTTTGATAATAAAGGAAACACACGTGTCATGCAACGTGATCGTTTACCTGGAGTATTTCTAGACCAGCGGTTCCCAATATTTTTCCTCCCGTACCACTTGGTACATTTTCAACTAAAATTGCACCCATAAAAGGTAACTACTATTACCACCGCAAACACACACACACACACACACACACTCACACACACACACACACACACACACACACACACACACACACACACACACACACACACACACACACACACACACACACACACACACACACACACACACACACACACACACACACACACACACACACACACACACACACACACACACACACACACACACACACACACACACACACACACACACACACACACACACACACACACACACACACACACACATACACACATTAAAGATAAATAGCATATGAATATAAATTCCGTACACACATATATATATATTTATATATAATAAATTAAAAACATTTCAAAAACAAGAATAGTTTTTAATGCATATATTATTCCATTACATTTAATGCATTATATATATATATTATATATATATATATATATATATATATATATATATATACATATATAGGCCTATATATATATATATATATATATATATATATATATATATATATATATATATCCATTCAGTTTAATATGCCTGATGATGTTGGTACTGTTTGCCAACGAAAAGCTTTGAATTGTAAATTCAATAATAATTCTTGTTTTTGTATTTTGAATTATTTCTTTATTAATACACAAGAATACATATTGCGATATATATATATATATATATATATATATATATATATATATACATATAAAAATATAAATATATGTATAATTATTTTTTATATGTGTATTTGATTGCATTTTCGAGTAATATTTCCTTTAAACATTTCTTATTTTGAAATTATAATAAATTACTGGTTTTCTCCTGGTCTTGCAATACGGCTTACCTTTTACTTAGCTAAAATTGCTTTTAAATATTCTGTAAATACTTCCCCTAAGTATTAATCGTATTAAACCCGTGTTTGCCCTCACTACGTTCTAAAACCTTGTTTCCTTTAATTTCATTTTGAAATCAGTGTTATTTTTAATATATGTTGCATGGCAAGTAACTTTGCTATTCGATTTTATTTCACTCAGTGTATTGGATCTTTCTTACTTCATTTCTTTTATTTTTGCACAACGTCCACTATTATCCATTATTTTCGGCGTACCCGTAACTGGATTACGCGTACCCCCAAAGAGTGAATGCTCCCGGCTTGGGAACCGCTGGTCTAGAACAATGCAATATTCCTATAATAAATGTATTAATTTTTGGGAAGTCTACCGTAGACCTTTTTCTAGATATTATAATAAATTGCAGAAAAAAAATTATTTATAGTTTTTAATATTTAGGATTTAAAATGAATAAAAGAACTCCATTATTATTTAATAATTATTTATTAGTTTAATAAGTTTTTTCATTGTAATAACATAGCAAAATATACATATATTTTTATTCACAATGTTCTATTTGGATGTAGTCAGTCATCTGAATGAAGGCACAAAGATAAGTTTTGGATTCATACCTGTAAGAAAAATAGGAATTACTGAAGGTATTATTTACAGAAAATAAACACAATTTTAGGTTTCATATAGGCTAATGACAGATCACAGACAATTTTGCTTTTTTTTGTCTGTGTGATTTGTTATTATCATATATAAAAAAATTAATATTATTAACAGACGTTAAATAAAAATAACGATTTTAGGTATTATTACAAGAACAACATTTTGTTACATAACTTGTAAATATTTCTCAAATAAAAAGTTTGCTGCGTGATATGTTACTGAAAAACTGCATTTGTAAAATAATGCGAAAGAGATGAATATTTAAGGAAGTATCGAATGATATAGTAACAAGCCAGAATTACATAATACTGTAACTATTACAATACGTAATTTTATTGTAATTTTCTTTAAAGTAACACATTTTTTCTAGACATTTGTTATAAAAACTATATACCCTGGTATCCACACAGGAGTGTATACCATATTAACAATAACAAAACTCCCTTTCCATATATTTCCAGCAACCCCCAGATTGTTCAGTACGTATCCTGGGTGAGTGCACAGGTGACATTATCGATTCGTGTTTTACTTAGTAGCCTTCTGAAGAAAGCCAACTGTATTAGCGAAATATACATAAAGATTATATAATCTTTTAAAAATTGTTATGCCTGAGGATTTTGTATTGTAAATATTTTAATTGGGTAACCCATATTTTTGAGCATTTTAATTATAACTATGCTTTTAAAACATTAATTCTTTTTAAACTTAAATCATAAAACATGAATCATTTTTTACATAAATTCCAATAGGCCTATGTTTAAACATATTGAAATAGTACAATAAGTTACTATAACTTCCACCAGCTTTACATCACCAAAGAAAGCTATTCCGGTGTTTCGGAACTGTGACTTTGTTTTCAGTTAGTCCAAACAATTCAGCATTGTTAGAGAACCGTGTACTTGTTGCGGTATTAGATTATAATAGAGGAGAAAATCGGTGTACAAACGACAGGAATAGACGAGAAATAGTAATCACAATAAAAGTAGAGTCATGGCCGGTAGATTTAGCAAAAGGGTGCCAAATGGACACGTGAGACAAGTAAGTGTAAGGAGAGGCCAAAAGGGCGCGTAAAAGCTGTAAGCAGCGTAACAAAAGTAAGGAAGTAGAGGAGAGTAAAAATATTGTTAGGTAAGAAAGAAGCTATCCTAAAATCATGAAAATTGTGGCAACGTTGCCGTGTGTAATAGCAGGTCTAATTCCAAGTATATAAAAAATTAAAACAAATGAAATAAAAATTATAAGAGTTGTAAAAAGCAGGAACATAGTAGGCCTCTATTATATTTATAATATAAATAGTACAAAATTTATAATCATAATACTTATTGGGAAATAATCAAAAATATGGGGATTATCCAATTCCAACTTATTGGGAGGGATGAAAAAAGAAGAAATTAATGGCCTCGGAAAGGGATATATCAGAGCAAGTGAAAGATATTCAAAGGTCGAAATAAGTCAAATCAAAGTTAAACATGAGGGGATTAAAGTGTCTTGAGTATAGAAGAAAATAATAAATTATAACAATTACTAGAAGAATTCAAAGATGTGCTTTGTGAAAAGCCTGGGAGGCCCAATTAATACATACACAAACTGCAAATTGTAGAAAATAGTACCTTTGTAAAGCGAAACTATTCTTTTCCGTTAAATTACCGCAAACAGGTGTAAGAGGAACTTCATAAAATGTTATAACAAGATGTTATTGAATGGTCTCGTACGCCGTATATAAATCCAATGATTTTATTAAAAACACCGAATGGCTCTATTAGATTCCGTCGACTCAGGAAAACTGAACAAGATAAGGGGCCCTGATTATTAGTCAGCGTCGCCAATAGAGGATACATTTCGTAAGGGACAAAATGAAAGATACGTCTTCAAGATAGACCTTACGTCAAGCTTTTTGCAGGCCCCGTTATCGCATGATTCCAAAACGTTCACAGGATTTCTATTTATTAACAAGGTTTATAACTTCATAGTTGTACCATTCGAATTGCAGAATTCGTTAACCGCCCTAATACGGTAGGTTGACTTTAGGTCTACATTGGCAAGGACGTTGACGAATACACACTCTCTCTCTCTCTCTCTCTCTCTCTCTCACACACACACACACACACACATATATATATATATATATAAGGGATTTATAAATATAATAAAAACGGTAGGATATGTCAATATGCCCAATACCCACACAGATTTTTACAAGCTAGTAAGGAATCCGAACTCACAGAGCTCAATTAAAAAGTTGTCGAATTAATTTGAGACCGTGGGGATCAATGTTAGTAAATAACAACTGGAGAAATACTTACCTGATAATGACTTTACTAAATTGGTATATTGGTAGGCTACGCGTTAGATATGCAGTTGCATAGTATACTGGCTTCCGAGATTGGGCAATTGAAGCAAGAATATAACTGTTTATATTCTTAAACGACTAATAACAGTATATGTGTGTATGTGTGTGTGTGTGTGTGTGTGTGTGTGTGTGTGTGTGTGTGTGTGTGTGTGTGTGTGTGTGTGTGTGTGTGTGTGTGTGTGTCTGTGTCTGTGTCTGAGTGTGTGTGTGTGTGTGTGTGTGTGAGTGTCTCTCTCTCTCTCTCTCTGTCTGTCTGTCTGTCTATTTGTCTGCCTGTCTGCCCACAACGAGTTTACTAAAGAACGTTTTTTTCGGAGAAAGCCATAACTTCCAGGCTGTAGCTCATTACAACTTAAACCCATACAGTAGCTTGGTGAAACGTATTTATGTTTTATAGTACTGTTAAGTTTTTTATGAATTTTACAGTTGTAATATTAGAATATTCAACAATAAACTTGCAAAAACTTCCCAAAAGCAGTTAAACAAATAATCAAATAAAACAAACATTTAAAATATCTCGTCATGTTTTGTAATTTGTGGGTGTTAGATTTTGCTTGTCTGCATTAGTTGTATTAAATTAATGTATTTCAAGTATTTATTCCATTGTTATAGAAGTATCGGAGAATGAGCCCCCTCGGGTGAGGAGCTCAAGCTCCGCGGGCCCTATGTAGTCGTACACTAGGTAGTTATAAGATTTATTAACTTTAACTGCAGTGAATTTCTCTTACCGTGAAAATCTCTCGCCTTGAAGACAATGGTTATGTTGAAATTTTTCACAAGAAATCAATTTCTAACAACACATTTTTACCAACTGAAGAAGAGTTGGTACATTTTTCCTGAAGGACGATGTAATAAAGAAACTCATGCCGCCAGTTGAATCATCATTTTCCTCTTGTATGAAAACAAGCATTAGTTTCCTTGATGGTCTCAATAACTTTATCATCTATTAATCAAATTAACTTGACTAGCAATGATTCATTTTATCATTTAGAATTTGATATTTACATTACATATATTTTTTTATCAAAACAGGTGTTGTTTCTTTTCATCCCATGACAGTGCTGACTGTTTCTATAAGCCCCACAGGCTCTGCAGTTGAAATATACTTGGAAAACAGTGTCTGTTTCTATTCACCCCACTCAATGGGGTAAACAGAAACAGCATGTTATAATTTTTTCCTGGTACTTAGAAGAAAAAACAATAGTGTAGGTTTGTAGAGGACTGCAAGGCCCATAAACCAAAGTAGGTTTTAATTCCTTATATCTCATAATACTCTACGATATTTATGTTCAAAGATGAAAACTGTTTCTATTCACCCCATTATAAGGTACATTCTTAGATCTGTGCCAGAGCTTTGCTTGATGGTTTGTAAATTATATTTAAAGGAACATAAATAATAAGTTTTAATTAGGAAAGTCCTTAGAGCATATTACTTTAACAATTTACTTTAATTCTCTGTTCTTTTCAAAGTAATTTACAAACCTCAAATTTTACTAAAGCATTTTTAACGATTGCTATGAAATTTCCCGAGGTATTTTTCATAAATTTTCCTACTTCCCTACTAGATTTATTTTCCAAGTGAAAATTATTTGAACATAAAAAAAATTGATCTTAGTCTGTACCAAATTACGAAAAATATTTTAGTTCATGAAATTAATTAAAACTAGCAAACAACGAAATCCATTTTACCTTACTTTCCCCAATAATGCTTGCATATAATGAAAATGAGCATAGATTCCTTTTATTACATAATCTATCATTTGTTTCAATTTATAATGGCTTAAATACAAAAATGGAAAATAATTTTATATTATTAATAAAACATCACTATAAAATTTATAATGAAAAAATATTATTCACTTAAACTATAGTTTATGACTATCCGAACTTTATATTTAGTAAATTTGTTAAAACTTACTGAGACAGAACGTTTTCGATCGCTGTGTGCCGATCTTCATCAGTGTCTTCCGCTTGGAGATGTTGGGTCAAGCGGTGACGGTTTTAAAGGTAGGTTTCGATAGTATCAAAGAGTATGTGTGATTTGTATTGTGTTTGTTCGTTTAATATGTTTGTATTTTGTGTTTTTGTGTGTCTGTAAATTTCATATTGTTCTAGTGTGTTGAGATGTGGTCCTTTTTTGTTGATGTGTAGGATTTCTAAATTATGATAAATGTCTGTGTATTTGTGTCCTGTTTCTTTTAAGTGGTTGTAAAATATTGAGCTGGTGTTATGTTTGTGTTCTTCGACTCTTTGTTTAAAGCTGCAACCTGTTTGTCCAATGTAGAAGTTGTGACATTCGTCGCAGTTTAGTTTGTATACGCCTGGTGCTTGTAGTTTACCTTTGTTGTTGGTGTGTGTTGTATTTTGTATTGTAATTTGTTTTTGGTTTTGTATGCTATTTTGTAACCTATTTTTTTAAAATTTGCGGGCTATTTTGTTGTTTTGTTTATGAATGGTAATGTGATGTATTTGTTTTCCCGGTCTGTAGTGTTAACTTTAGTGTTTTTTTTGTATTTTGTACCATAGTTTGTCTATTATTGTGGTGTTGTATCCATTTGTGTATGTTTGTTAAATATTTAATTGTGTCTAGTTAAATATTTGTGTTCTTTTTAAAGAAACCTTATACATGAAACTTCTAAGTTTGTATTTAAAAATATTTATTACCACCATTACAAAAAAATGTTTTTAATTTAATTAAATAAAACCTATTTATTTTAAAATGAATAAATTTTTCTCATTATTTTGCCGAAAACGCTTCTGAAGATAAAGACCAGCGAAGATCTCAGCTGCCTACAGCCTTGTTGGAATGAATAATTGCTTTGTTTGTAGGTAGCAAATCATATAAAACCCTATCGCCAAGTGCTCTCTAGAAATAATAGTGAGGTTTATAGTTCGTTTTCTTATATTATAACAAATGTTTAGGTAATTTCTCATTACGCAAAATTATATTTTTAATCAATTCAAAATCTATGTAGATCTGGTTATTAAAGTTTTCGTTCTTCCGACTAAAGTTTTCTTTCTGTGATAACTGAAGTTTTTTTAATGATTTTTTTCTGTAACGCGTTTTCCTATAGAACGTTATCGAACTAGAGACTAAAAATATTTGACAATTCCAAAAATTATTTTTTTGGAAGCTAAGCATTTTTAAACCTGCCGTCGGAGGTCCAAAACCCCCATGAAAAAATGGTGATGGAGAATGGTCAAAAATAAACAAGAACGTAGTTCATCCTTGCTTCTGAGTTGGCTTTGGCAGCTGGCTGCACGATTTGACAACACTGCGGCCGAGCGCAGAGCGCAGTACTAATGCTGAAAACTTCTGACCGCCATCAGTTTGCTATCAAATAAAATTCGCTATAAAATTAACACCTAACTATAATTTAATAATAACTTATGTAACGGAATAAACAAAATTAAACAATTCCAACGGTATATTGGATCCGATGAATGGTTTTCGAAAACATGTTGTTCAACAAAATGTGCTATAAAAACGTTTGTAATAAAATGAAAATTCTGAAACTAATAAATTATGTTTACAAAACCTTCTCGAATATCATATTAACATTTCAGACAATTCGGATCACAGATTTATTAGGTTTGAATTTTTAAAGTGGAAGTACCTTTTTAAAGACTGCAAAAACCGTGTTTTTACGGTTATGCTATGATACCAAAATGAAAATGAAACCAATTTTTTTTTAAATAACACCAATCAATGCAGAAGAGAATGGAGAAGTTTTTTGGTTTTAATTTGGTACAAATGTCATAGTTTAAATTTTATGAGCAGCGAAATTCCAGTCTCCAAACTTTTGTTACCGACAAAGTTTTTTTAGTGCTTTTTTAGAGTTTTATTTTAGTACGTCTAGCCTTACGCCTATATCCTCCTGGGACCCGAAACCTCATTTTGTCCTCAATGGAGGACAATGGATTAAAAGAGATAACACACTTATTAGAAGCTTGCGTTGCTTGAATTCCATTGTCACTGATCCAGGACATAATGCAGAACACTCTAGCGGCACTTTAAACAACTAATTACAGCTAATAATATTGCCGAGTTGTATTGTCAAGTTCACAATTGTAGATTGTTGTTTCTGACTGAAGTTGCGCTTTATTTAAAGTTTTGTTATATAATTGTCAAAAAACTATAATATTTGTTTATAAACACAGGTATTTCTGAATTATTAAATGCCTATTTAACCTATCATTAATTATAAAATGGCAGGTTTTATTTTAGTTTTTGAATTCAGCTAACTGAAATAGTGGAAAATATACTTGTCTTTATATTTCACCACTCAGGTCTGATCTACATTTTACACAGTAAACAAATATTTGATGCGGGTTCTGTCATAGAAAACAAGCCTAATAATGTGACATTTACGTCGGATAAAGAAATGGGTAAACTTACCCAATTTACGTCTGAGGAACTTGTTAGAGAGGACTCTAACAGTCATGAAACGGTTTCATAGTAAACCCTGTTATGTCTGTTGGGCAGCCGAGTGGTCGAGAGTTACCCAACAATATTGAAGACGTAGAATAATAACTCTATTAAACTTCCAAGACCACTTTATTAATTTCCTCTACTACACTACACTTTACTACAAAGTAACATATAACCTCCGTCAGAGCTTACACTCACATATGCAATCTACTGAGATTGGTGGGGAGGTGTGTTGTTCACAGGCTTTTATACATCTTTTAATCCTTTGATAAGGTTTAATTTTGGCTTTATCATCTTAGTTATCAACCTAGAACATTCTCGATGGCTTTATCTTAGAACTTTCTTTATTGATAAGGCTAGATAATAGCTTTTCTACTAGTTGAATTGCGTTTTGATTTTATGTAAAGAGATTACAATTAACCTGTACATACCTATTACCTGTAAGGGCACAGCATGCCGTCTACACCTATTTCCTCCCAGATGGTACATGCAAGCGATGGGATACAAAAAGAACTGTTTTATTTAAATTCGTCAACCTTATCTAGTAAGCCAACGAATGATAGGTTGATTTCTCTCTATCGCAATAAATACAGGACTAACAGGTGATCACTACGAAATTGCAATAAAAACATACACAAATTAATGATTTATTTACTCATACGCGTTTCAATGACAAATTCATCATCATCAGTGAGTGTTTCTGCTACAACTAGTTGTAAGATAGAGTTTGTAGTAGTAACACTCGCTGATGATGATGACTTTGTCATTGAAACGCGTATAAGTAAATAAATGATTAATTTGTGAGTTTTGTGTGTTTTTAACATAACCTTACAAGCTAAGCTCAAAGAATATTTGCATTCTTCATATGTTTGATCTCACTTCAGTAAATTCATGGCTGCGGTACAAAAGTGACTCTAAAATACTTGGCAAAAATATTTAGTATAATTTAAGGAGTTTGAAATTGCATCGATAGAACAAATGCTGGCTGGTAGTATTGGAGATAATAGTGAAGATGAAACAACAGATGATATGAAGAGAAACGTCCTGCAAAAAGAATCAAATTACCATATCCTGAAGCAAAAAATGAAAACGCCTTCCACATGGCAGAAGTAGTTGACATACCCAATCTAAACCGATGTCGACTGGAAAAACTTCCAGGAAAACGTAGTGAGGTGCATGAAACCAAAGTATTTCTATGTTTAACAAAACACACAAATTGTTTTGCAGTTTTCCATTCATCATAAATGGTGTTAATAATTTTTCAAAAGCTAATTGAATTTATACTTTTTTGAAAATTTCCATTTGAAACAGAGAAATTATAAGAATTAAAATTGTTCATGTTATTTGAAAAAATATTATTATTTACAATCTGTTGCTAATTGAGTATGTGTAAGGGTGTTGCTAATGTATGGAAATTGTTCAGCAAAGGCTCAACTTTCAGTCAAAATGTCCTAGTTTAAGGACATTACTCAAAGGGCATATAAGACCATTTGTGCATTTTTGTAACACGTTCGCTACCGCAATGTTTACAAAATAAGTATTAGTATAGACCAGCCGACTCCAATATGCGCCGTAAGGTCTCTCGTCCTAGACCAGCCGACTCCAATATGCGCCGTACGGTCTCTCGTCCTGGACCGATGCCCCACATATGCGCAGTAAGGTCTCTCGTCCTGGACCGACGTCCCACATATGCGCCGTACGGTCTCTCGTTCTGGACCGACGTCCCACATATGCGCCACTCGGAGTAATTGAAATGGACTGACAACTAATTTTTGGGGCACTGTTTGTGCGTTACTATTATTCCTCTGACAAATCAGTGGTTTATTTTAACGATTTGACATGCCTGATGTTAATGTGGAACATTTGGTCTCTCCGTTATCAAGGTCAATGCCTCAAAATGACAATCTTGTTTATTACTTCCTGCCATTTAGGCAGTTTTTGTTTTGAAGGCAATGTTTTACTGTGTTTACTCTAAATGACATTTATCGCAAAAGATGTAGGCCCATAAACATGTCAAACGCGATTGATGTGTTTGTAAATATCCTGTCCCTTCTTCTGTTTAGAAATCAAATGTAGACATTTCTTGTTTCTGTTACAATAATATCTATACTGTCTGCGTTTTGTCCATATACAAGCCTATATCAGCATTCAGTTTATCATGACTAACCAAGGCAAGTTGGGTATTTGTTTATGTAAGGCTTTGTAATGGCTCTCACGTGGAACGCTCGGGCTTCGATACGATATCGTGCTATAGACCGACCAGTTCATATGAGCCCTGTACGCCATCCCAAAAAACACTAAAAACAAAAATATTTAAAACAAAAACAAAAAATTTAATATTTGTTAGAACTAAACTTTTTGCTTCTGCAAAGTTAATTTCTTTTTTTATAGTAGGCCTATTACTTTTATTTAAGTGTTCACCACTGTACCATTAAAAGTTTTCTCTACGTACATAGCTATTCCTGATAGGAATAATGTTAAATCTTTGTCTTTTTCGGTGATTGTAAATATGTAGCCTATTTCATATTAGGCTTATGTTTGCCGTAGTTCTAGTTTTTGTGCCTTTTTTGTTCTTATTTTAAAAGCAATTAATTAATCTGTAGATAACTTTGTAATTTTTTTAAATTGTTTTACATAGTATAAATAAACGTTTGTTTCGATTCCTTGCTTCTTTGTTTTTAAATATTTTAGAACTGGTAAAAACAAGAGCAAGTTAAATACATTATTGTATTCATATGAATGGCTTTAGGTTTACTTCCTGGTAACTCATAATGAAACGAGATCTTGTACTACACAATCTTATTTGTACATTGACTACTATGTTTATACAACCGTATGGTTTATAATAATGAATGAACAAGTTCAATTAAATTACAACTTGTTTCTAGAATCTTGTTAAAATGTTTGCATTGTAATTTGTTTATTAAAGCGTCAACTATACATAGAAATAGATTTTGTTAAAAATCATACAAGATAACACATTTCTATTTGTTAGAAACTTCAGACATTATTGTTTGTTTAATTAATGTATAATTTGACGTAAGAGAATTTGATATCAGAATAAAAAATTGCATTTATTTTCAATGTTTCAACAATAAAACTTTCTTAACCTTTAAACACACGCGCCGGGGTGTAAAGCACCTCACACCATTCATTTCTCTCTGAGGCGACTACAAAAAATTTTTGTTCTCGCTCCCCTCCTAGGTAGTTGTTTTTCACTTCTTCCTTCACACTATCACTCATGGTCAACCCGTTATGGCGTACCAGTCATTGTGTTTACATCGTTGTTTTAACTGCGGGGTGAATTCAACCCCGTGCGTGTGTTCTTGACCAAAAATTTTTTTGGTACATTTTCAAGTTATTGTTTTTTAATTAGAATATTTTTTTAGTGTGAGTCTTTTATTGGTGTTTAACATATTTATTTATCTTTTTTGTTGTAATTTTGTCTTTTTGACAAAAAAAATTAAAATTCTGGGTCAAGAACTTTCAAAACCCCATATTGCATCAAGAGCTTTACTGCCAGGACTACCTTTGCATATAAAAGCAGGTGTGAAACACATAAGTGGTGTTGAGGAAACTCGAGAAAGAAAAATAAAAAGAAGTTCTGGACAATGCGAAATTTGCCCGCGGCAAAAAGACCGGAAGACAACCACTTCATGCTGCAACTGCAACAAATTACTTTGTAGGGAACATTCTTTATATACTGTGAAGAATGTGCATCTGAATAAAAATACATTTTGAAAATATTAGTTAAAAAAAATATCTTTACTTTTTTAAATTTTTTTTGACTTTTCAATTTGGACTGAACTAATGTTTACTTCTAAACCAATACTTCTGTACACAGTTATGAATTGAGCTAATATTTTTCACCTAATAAAATGTGTATATTTTTTGAAATATTTTATTCCAATGTAAAAAATTATTGACTAATGTTTACTTGACTAAATATGAAGTAAATTGCATAGTAATAAGTATTATTTTTCATTATGACGAGTAATTTTAAATTTTGAGTGTGGCAAATTTTGACGATTTTCAAGCTGAATTTACATAATTTTTTTCAAATAAACATATTGTTGTATTTATGTTGTCTAACTTTTTGAAAAGTTCTCTAAAGAATCTAGCTATTACAACTTACTAAAATGTATGAATAAATGTCTAATTTTAATTTGAAAAAAAGATACAATTTATAAAGTAAATTTACGTGCATTTAGACTATAGTACTACAAAAAAAATTTACAAGTGATACACCCATACAAATTATATAAAACGTTTTATAAACAACAACATTCACACACACAATTTTATAAAGATGAAAATTTAGTGCCCGAGTAGTTGGCGCGTGTGATTGAAGGTTAATTGTTAAAAGCAAAGAGTTTACCTTGTAGCTTCTTATAACGTTTTGATACTCATCTTTCAACTTCATTTTACCATTGCAGAATTTTAAAACAATGGATTTAATTTAATTGTTATCTTATCATGATAATTGGCTAGTCTTTTATTCGACGATTATGGTATAGTTTTATCACATTTTTTGGCATAGTTTTATGAATAATAGTTAAATTAGTCCTATACTTTTTCGAGATAGATAAAATGGTTTCGATACTGTTTTAGCCACTGTGACATTGTGTAGTAGATGAGGGGAAGTAGTATCAAAGTCCGACCCGTCGAACGAGTTAGATTGATGAGTTAGTTTTCCAAAAACCTCTTAACTCTAGGTCTACCCGCTGGAGTGGAAAGCCTCCTCCGTCTCATTATCTCACTCCCCCTTTCTCGGAGTGGCTGGCACTCAGTCCGAAGATCGAGAAACTATCTGGCTACCCTCATTAAACCAAGTAGTGACTGGCTCACAGTCCTACACCCATGTGGAGGTGCTCCCAGGTCATTTTAAAAAACATTGACCCTTGCACTTCCACTGACTAATAAGGTTGACTCATTAATTTGTTACTTTTTAATAGTTTTTAATGTCTAGTGAAAAAAATAACACAAGTCAATAGGGCATATAAGTACAAGAAGTAGGTCTACAATCCCACAATCGCAAGTGTAAAGTTTTTAATTCATCATAATTTACAGAAATATGGAATTTAATGATTAAGATTATTACAATAAAGTAATAACATCTTTATCCTATATTATAGTTGTATGAGATATATTTTACGCTTGGCTAAAAAGCTACTTTACGCTTTCGTATTACAATTAATACTTTGTATAACAGGTCGTTACTTTCTACAAAAATATATTTTTTTTTTTTTTTTAAGAATCATTTTATAGAAACTTGTAGTTTTTGTGTTGTACTTCTTGAGGCTCCTAAAGTTACTACTATTGGTATCACTTGGCAAAAGTCCACTACTTTCACTACTGATATTTTCAAGCAACCACGTTTCGCACTACGTCATTGCATTGTCCTGTCCTGTGAGTCTTGTCCGTGACTCAGCATCGAACAATGCTGATCTAGTGCGAAACGCGTTTTCTGAAAATATCGCTATTTTTGGCTATTTTTGCCAAGTGATACCAATAGTGGTATATAATTAAAACCTTTGAAGCAACCGTAGAAGTATGAAAGATTCAGCGTGGATAGTGTTTGGGTGGGTGACCCTTAGCGAAAACCAGGTTCTGTTGGCCTAGGTTCTAATGAATTTTTTTTTTTAATTATAAATATTTTATATTGTAATAATTATTTTAGAGAATATTAATCTAAGATAGCTTCTATTATTATATTAAATTTATCAATATAGCTAATTACAATAGATATAAGTTTTACTAGTAGCCTATTTAAAAAGCCTAAAACTAAAAACACGAAATAATATTTATTGTCATGTTAACAAATAATACATTCAAATATTTATAAATAATTTGGATTATACTTGAAGGGGATTCATTTGTATTAATAAATTACTATTTTAAGGAGCATTTGTTTCAAGTAGGTATATTGATAAATACTTCAAGATAGACAAGCTAACAATTCAGAAACCACCAGAGTGCAGCACGCTTTCATCAAGAATGTTGGTAAACTGGAACAGGTAACAACAATTTTAAATTAATCAATTTATGTGATATTCTTTCATGAACTCTTTAACCGTTAATCCTTGTTCTAAACATAATAAAATCAGTAACATCTGGGAAGACTAGCTAATTATTTTTGTGCCAAATATACCTAATAACAATGGCGCATCCAAGGGAGGGGCCAAGGGGACCCGGGCCCCCCTAACATGAGAAAAAAATTAATAAATAAATTAACAATGACAAGAAAATATTGTATGTTTAACTCCTGGAGTTAAGGTGTAGGGTCATACGAAAGACAATAGAAAATAATATTTAGCATACTTGTAAATTGGATTCTCTGAGTCAATATTTCCTCTAGTGAACGGACTGTAATAGCCTATATTTATTCTAAACGTGCCATCCTCCGTTGCATAGCCTATAACACATGCTTTTATTACTTTTATTTGTGCCTGAAGTAGACTGTTTAAAGAGCCTTTTTATTCTTTAAGTAGCATTAAAATGTAAGCATATTTTAAATGTATCAATAATTTTAAAAAATGTTAACATTTCGCTTTGGGATAAAATACTTTTTGAGTTGACACCTTCAAATATAACAAATTAAGCATTGAATGTTACTTGAAATTTGATAATTATGGGGAAATATTAAAATTCTCGAAAAATAATAAACAACCTACTCTACTATGACATAAAAACACAGATTTAGTCTCAATTTGAGTCTTTTTATGCTGCATATGCATAAAACATGAGTTTTAGAGCGGTAAAAACTCAATATTTTCTACGGGAGTGAACAAATCGAAATCCCCCACCGTTGTAGTTCTCCCCCCTTGACAAAATCCTGGGTGCGCCCCTGCCTAATAATTTCGAATAAAATTTTCTATATTACTATACAAAGAAACCTATGTACAGATAAAACTACTTGTATATGGATAAATACTTGTGATAAAAATACAAATATTTGTTAGGATAATGCTAATATTTGAATTAGGACAATCCCCCCCATTGCTATAATTTTGTGGTTGTTTAGATGTCTCATAACTTGAAAATTGAATTTGTTTTTTTAACATTCCTGGTTATTCAGGCAATCTAAACTATGGGTTTGTTCTGTAACTGTGAAATGTTTATGGTTTTTGTAGTGCTTTATGCATTACGTCAGTTTCCATTCGGCTGTGATGAAAAACGTCTAAACCTAAGATGGGCGGGTTTCATGATGGTTTTGGAGTCGGAATCAGCCTGCTTCAACATTATATAAACACAATCCATTTTTATTAACGCAACTAAACCTGCATTTAATTATATCCCAAACATTAAGAGGCATACTATCGGGTCAAAAAGTGTTGATACTCGAGTTTAAGCTTTTACTACAAGGCAACCGATATACTTATAACAAAACAAATGCACCAAAATTTTATAAATTTAATTTTGCGTCTATTAATGTAAACTTAATTTTTTTTGCGGTTTTAACTTTGTCTTTCAGCGGGTTGAATGAAAAAAGTACCAGTTTTTTGACGTTTTTCAGACAATGCTATATTTTGAAAATTTATAATATAAAAACTATTAAACCAATCGTGTTAAAAATTTAATAGGTTGTAGCACATATATTTGTATACCATATTTATAAATTTCAGAATTTTTACTTAATTACAAAAAAAGTTGTTGTGATTTTTGTCAAAGTGTTTTATTTTGGGATCGGATTAAGATACAGATACCAATGAAAGCTTGAATTCTATCTCTTAAGCTATGAATTGACAATTTAAACAATAAATTTGTTACAGAGTCTTTAAAAAATTATATTGATGTCTGATCGAATGCATTAGCGCTTGAAATTGCTATCGCTCGGTCATCTTGTGCAGGGAAATTTCCCTCAACAAAACTGGATTTCGATAGGCCGGCACGGCGAGGTCAACGCGATACGAGGGTGCGGTAGTGGTACGGCATATTTACCGATTACTCCAGATCTATGAAAGAAGTGCACCAGTCATGCAAAGACAATAGACGATAATTATTGGGAAAAGGACAACCTCCCAACCTCCGGTTGAACCGCTGACAATAAACATAAATGACAGCTCGACAGAGTTCAGAGTGACTACTCTGACTGATGAACTGTTACAAATACAGATCACATGTAAATATTGTAAATAATTTTGTTAAGATTTGACAATGGCTTCAAAGCCAGCAATCCATTTTTAAACTTGCCATTGGAAGTCCAAAGCCCTCATGAGAAAAGGTGATGGGAAATGGTTTAATTATAACAATAATATTCCTAAATATGCCTCACCACCATATTGATATAACATTGTAAATATGCCGTACCGCTACCGCACCCTCGTAGCGCGTTGCCCTCGCCGTGCCGGCTCATCGAAAACCAGATTTGTTGAGGGAAATTTCCCTGTACAAGACAACCGAGCGATAGCAATTTCACGCGCTAATGCATCCCGGTACCGATTCGATCAGACATCAATATAATTTTTTATAGACTCTGTAACAAATTTATCGCTTTAAATTGTCAATTCATAGCTTAGGAGCTACAATTCAAGCTTTCATTGGTATTTGTATCTTAATCCGATCCCAAAATAAAACACTTTGACAAAAATCACAACTTTTTTTGTAATTAAGTAAAAATTCTGAAATTCATAAATATGGTATACAAATATATGTGCTACAACCTATTAAATTTTTAACACGATTGGCTTAATAGTTTTTATATTATAAATTTTCAAAGTCTGGCATTGTCTGAAAAACGCCAAAAAAACTGGTACTTTTTTCATTCAACCCGCTGAAAGACAAAGTTAACCCCCCCCCCCAAATTAAGTTTACATTAATAGACGCAAAATTAAATTTATAAAATTTTGGTGCATCTTGTTTTGTTATAAGTTTATCGGTTGCCTTGTAGTAAAAGCTTAAACTCGAGTATCAATACTTTTTGACCCGATAGTAGGCCTACTCAGTTTATAGCCTACATAAGTATGGCCTACTCAGTTTATAGCCTACATAAGTATGGCCTAATCAGTTTATAGCCTACATAAGTATGGCCTACTCAGTTTATAGCCTACATAATACAGAACATGATTTTAAGGGCAAATAAGATGAAAGGAAGAACTAATAGGATAACGCAGAGACTTGAGTAACGGGTAAAAACATTATTTACTGAGTAAAAACATTGCTGAGTTTAAAAATGAATTACCCTAATAATATCTTTTGATATCCAACCGATTTTATGAGCCATGGGAGTACTTGGCCTATTATAAGGTATCGTGTCGGAATTATTTCTTGTTTATACAAAGGCACATTACGTCTCTACATCTATACTAATATATAAAAATCTAATGGTGAGTGTGTGTGCGAGCCTGCGTGTGTGTGTGTCTGTTACTCAATCACGTAAAAATCTCTTTAACCATTGAGCTCAAATTTTACAGACATTCTTAGGGTCCCTGGTTAAGACATAGACACAGTTTTATTTAGAAATTCCGTCAGGGCAACGCCATACGGACCTTGAAACCCTCCCTTAACACTCAATTTTCTATATTTCTATTATTACCTAACTTGACTTAATCAGATGATAATCACCTGTCACAGTCACCTTTAAACACATTTAAACAGGTGATAGTAATTGATTGTTATTCATCTTTCTAGGTTAGTTTACTTTACAAATGTCATGTTACAAGCAGAAGTTTTTCTTTCCCTTGGTTTTCAAGACAATAATCAGTTCGTTTATCGTTTTATATATTTATTGGAAAGTCATCTGTACTATTATATTATAATCTAATGGTGTCTGTGTGTGTGTGTGTATTACTTAATCACGTAAAAACTACTGGACCAATTGTGCTGAAATTTGGTATTTATTTCCCGTTCCCACGTGTTCGATTTTAGCGAAAAATAATCATACCGGGCGACGAAGATAGTCATCAGAGATACGAACAAAATTATGAAAACTCTCGCTCACAAAAGTTTACAGTTTTTGAAAAATGTAATTCCCCCCAAACGTAGTGCTGGTAAAAATGCACATTGCCCACCACCAATACAATGCATATAAAATGTCCATATAACATGTCCTGAAGCTATATTGACAATTATTGTTTTATCTTGCCACGGAAGGTTAATTTTATATACCTATGAAGTATCCAGCCAGGATAAATTTGGTTGTAATTTTATACGTTTAACCAAATGTACACATTTAATGTTAGAATAGAGATCACGTGACCAAGTATTACTCCGCGGTAGTAAACGTTTAGATAGGTAAGAGATCACGTGACCAAGTATTACTCCGCGGTAGTAAACGTTTAGATAGGTAAGAGATCACGTGACCAAGTATTACTACGCGGTAGTAAACGTTTAGATAGGTAAGAGATCACGTGACCAAGTATTACTCCGCGGTAGTAAACGTTTAGATAGGTAACGTTGTATAAAATCACAATATAATATCCTGACTGGACACTACATGTATACTCGTATTTTAATATGGATAGGCCTATATAGTATTATATAAAAATACAACCAAATCTATCGTAACAGGAAACTTTATAGTAGGCCAATATTTGAATATATGTATACGTAGTACGGCGACCCATTGACACACAGATGTAGTACAGTGCGTGAGGTTTAATCGTGTCCTTTGTTCTGCTCTATCATTTGACTACTAGCCTAACTGAAAACATAGTACAATACATGTTTTGTCTCTTTCGTAATCGCGTCTCATTCTTTGCAGGAGAGAAACACATTTAAAGATCATGGCTGCATCAAACTATTACAGTTTTATCATCTAGTTAATTAGAGTTTAGCTAGTGAAAAGTATTCAAAAAGGTAAAAGTCAAAATAACCAACTCAAAATCTCACCAAAAATTAGTTTTTATTAAACAAACACACTATTTCACAACAGACTAGTTTCGACGGCGATGTCGTCTTCCTCAGTGCTTGGCTACTACTAACATTTCGTACAGTTTTCATACAAGTTAAATAAAACAAACAAGATAAAACATAAAAAGTCAAGCAATAAAATTAATCTAACTACTTAGCACAACACTCCTTACTCAGGAGAGATATCTATTTTACATTATTGTTATTATTATTAATATTTTGTTCTTTTTTCTCCTTTATCTCGCACCATCATCAACAAACAAATTCTAATCAAAGCTTAAACAGTTTAAAAAAATAATAAATTAAAAAAATAATAATAATGATATAGTATATAAAAATACAGGTTATAAACAATTCACTAATAAATCGGTGAATCCTATGGATTATAAAATTCTGTAAAATTGAATTACATTAATAAATACATAAAATTTGGTCAGGGTATACATATTGAATTGAATGTGAAGTTAAATATTTTAAGAACACCATATATTTTATAAACACTATAATTACAGCGGTTTCAGGGGGGATGTTATGTTAATACTTGTATACATATTCACAATACTTCGGTTTGTGTGCATTAGTAAAATCTAACTTTTGATGAACAACACCATCAATGGAATAAATTGAATATATACTAAGTATTTAGATATTAATCACTTAAACAATAGTTTATGACTATCCGAACTTTAAATTTTGTAAATTTGTTAAAACTTACTGAGATAGAACGTTTTCGATCGCTATGTGGCGATCTTCATCAGTGTCTTCTGCTTGGAGATGTCGGGTCAAGCTGTGACGGTTTTAAAGGCAGGTTTTCGATAGTATCAAAGAGTATGTGGGATTTGTATTGGGTTTGTTCGTTTAATATGTTTGTACTTTGTGTTTTTGTGTGTCTGTAAATTTCATATTCTATTGTGTTGAGATGTTCTTTTTTATTGATGTGTAGAATTTCTAGATTATGGTATAGATCTAGGTATAAGTTTGGATAGTCATAAACTATTGTTTAAGTGATTATTAAGATTCACCGAACGTAATGGACTACAAAATTCAAGTATTTAGATATGTTTTTACAAATAGAAGTAACAGAAATACTTCCTTACTAACTTCACATCAACTACGGTTTTTTCTATTTTTAAAATTAAAAACGTAGGCCTAGTATCTCTATATGAGATGGTAATGAACTTCTGTAATGTTATAGAATGTTCAGGCAACAGTGATTATGGATGTGTTTGATAGCATATCAAAACTTACAACGAAATAAAATTTCTTACCTAATTCACATATTTACAGGATTAAACTTGTTCAAGTTTTGCAAGCTTCAAGAGTGCCTGAGATAAGTTAACTTATTAATACTTATTAACGTATTAATAACTTATTTAAATGTAATGGAAAAATGAATTTATTTTGTTTAAGTGGAACATAATCCAACCTGATTAATTCAGGCCTCTTCTATAATATACAAGCAGGGTAATCATAAACAATTTCACAATAACAAATAGGCTTTATTTACCACAGTATCATAAGTTATAATCCATGAGTTCTCCAGTAGGCTACAAGTGAGGGCACATATTTTGAAAAAAATGTTTCTAATTCCTGTTTAGTTATTTAACAAAGTTCTTTTTATTTTTCATTATATTATTATTATTATTATTATAATTTTTATCGACACATTTGTTGGATTTATTTACTGGCATACAAATTCAGCATCCAAAACAATTAGACTAACTCAGTAAAGGAAGACAAGATAATGTTACGTAATTATGGGGGGGGGGTTTAGTACTAGCGTTACGGAGGGGGGGGGGGTTAAAAATCATTCATTTTAGCGCTACTAATCTAAGGATGGCTCCTAATACCACCTGCACCAACAAGAAAAAAATTCTAATTGGGAGGTTTTTATTAAAAGGGAATCTCCAAAGCAGAAATGAACAACTATTTTTTTTTGTTTAACTGTTCCTTTGTTTTTAAGAGAAAATTTTATATTCATATTTTTCAAAACTAAATAGGCCTTGCAGTTTTTGTATTGTACATCTTGAAGTCTTTTATTACATATTATATTATTGTCGTAGTGCGAAACGCGTCTGTTAAATAATATCAGTAAGTAGTGGGATTTTATTCAATTTAAATAGGCCTATTATTTCAGAAAACTGTTCCCTTCTATAAACAATAACTCTTTTATTGTTATTGTGGAAACTGGTTTTAGGAAATTTGAAATTATTTGAAGATAATGGCAAATTAGCTGACGAAACGTAGCTATTTATTTGGAATAAATTAATATTAATTAGAACAGTAAAGATAATATGGTTTAGTGTTAACTATTTTATGAATTCCTTCTATTAGCTCTTACTCTCCTGATATATAGACTTGCTTGTATAAATTTTTAATCGATAATAAAATAGGTTTTAATCATCCAGTCACGTTCATATATATTTTAAACCGGATGATAATTATGTTAATACAGTTTTTCAAATATTTATTCATTAATTAAATCGTAAAATTTGTTGGGTCCGGCCGGATTCGAACTGAGAAACTTCATATTCGCAGTATAGCGCGCCTTGGCACTGCGCCAACTTTCCAATACCTAGAAATATAGGCTATATCTCAAAGATGTATATGAATTAGTTTGTCATCGAAACCTCCATCATACAACCTTAAACTGTTGCCATGGTTACTGCATATCATAAATAGTGTTCTAAGGTAACTAAAATAATTTTTATTTAACTTCAGTAGGTATTTATTAAATTTTTTTGTTTAAATATTGCTTCTTGTTTAAATAAAAAGAACCTCCATAATGGTTAAGCGCTCGCTTGGCTTTAGTGTTTAGTAACCTTATATTTTAAAGGAACAAATACTCTTGAACTCATTTTTATAAAGCATAAAGAATTGGTGATAAAATTTGCTGAGCTGGACCTTCTGGAGACAGTGGACAGTGGGAGCAGACGAGAGTTTTGATTGTATAAGCAAGCACACGTAACGCATTAACGGCGCCATGCATCTAGAGACGGATGTAGGCTTATCTGTTTACGTCTGTTAAACGCAACTTGGTGAATTTACTGACAAAGGATTTCACTTTACTGCAGAACAAAGGCTCTCATGCCTTGAAGGCTTATGGAGTCATCAGAATGGTATAGGACAAAGCTGGCTTGTAACCAGCTGTTATTTTCATAAAAAAGAGTAGAAAAGGCGTTTGGGGAATAAATTAATATTAAAACAAATTATGTTCCCTGAATCTTCACCACCTTTTTCACTTCTAAGCATTAAAAAAAAAAATTTTATCAACTCAGTAAATCTGTCATATTCAGTTGATGTATTTGCACGTACGTGAAAGTGTATGTGTGAGGGAGATCGTGCCGTGCCTGAGGGGGGCTATTACCGCCTCAGGCCTATATAATGGGGCCTATTTCAATTCAGATAATAAAATTATATTATTTTGCGATAAATAAAATAGTTCAAATGTTTATAATTTAAGTAATAGGTTAATAATAAAAAATCACCTATAAAAATACAAATTAATGCTATTAGACAATTATTGCATCGTGTATTTCTATACGACCTGTTGTATACATACGCCACTTGTAAGCGGTTTTTTCCGAAAAAATGTTCTAAAAGGGAGATAGGAATATTGTATTTTGTAAAGATATAAGTGATCGACACAGATTTTTTTCTGGGATGTGTCCGAATTTATTTCAAATTTTTGTTAGTAATTTTTACGTGTAAAGCCAATGTCAAGATTTTACATTTCTTAAAACTTTTGCGTAGAAATAATTTTAAGATTATTGCCCATGTAGAAATTTTATGTGAATAATATAATTTCAAGTACGGAGGGCCAGTATTTTCTGTATAAATTTCTATTTATAACAATAGCAAAGTAAATAATTCAGCTATTCAGTACTGATTACGGGTACCATACGTCATATCAACGATGGTAGGGCGCTGGTCTAAACTGGAGATATATAGTTTAAATGTCCAATAATGTTCATTTGTTATAAAAAAATTCACCAACTAGTGGGGGCCTATGTGCAGCATGGGGCCTGGGAGGACTGACCCCCTTCCTCTAGGCACGCCACTGCGTGTAGATTAGGTGTAAAATTACACACACATACATTCTCTTTCTCTCTCACACACACAACCATAGAAGGCTATGTCCTTCCAGCGTGATGATAGCACTGGCTTTGAAGACGAAGTAGAAGAAATGTGTTTGTCTATAGCCCACTGCTTATCGCCGTAAAGTGAAAGTAACCTCGGGAACAGTGCATAGACGAGATTGTTTTTCAAAAGTATCAATTGTGACGTGATAATTTATAATAACTATATCTACCACTGTTTATATCTTGTCGACTGTCTGTTATGTTTATATAAACTAGAGTTCAAGGATTTAGGTTCCATTTTGAACAGACAAGACTCTTTAAGACCGAGGGCAGCCATCATTATGAATAGTTTTAAAAAAACTGAATCAATTCGTAAAATTTGTGTTTTTTAATCAATGACATTGACTTTTCATTTCATAAATTTTAATTATCTTTCCATAATTACTTTTTTGTCACTTAAATTTTTTTAAAACCAAATCCCCCATATTACCCCATGAGGTGAGATAACGCAATTGCATAGGCCTCCTCATAAATTGCCTATGCAACAAACCTATGAGCGGTAACCTAACAATGGCCTACTGCTTAAATTTGGCAAAACCAAATTTTTTACTTTTATATTATTATAGTTGAAAAATAAAAATTGGCTACGATAACCAACATAACAAGTATAGTTTTAATAATGATTTCTATCTAATTTCATGAGTTGTTGAAAAATTATTTTTTTTAAAGTGCGCCACATAGCAGGGTCTCCCCTACTGCAGCTCTCTACTGTCCATGTAATATAGCCTACATACAGGCGATTTCGAGTAACCTTTCTTACCTCTTTCTTCTGGTTTGGCAAACAAACAAAATAATAGACACTTCAAGACTGCTAAAGATACCCGTCATTTTGTATATTTACTTCGTATTGCAATTAGTTCAAAACATATTTTTATGGGTAAATTTTTACAATATATTTCCTATTGTACTTATATATTGCTCGACTTGCTCAGTCCTGGAATTAATTGGCACGGAACTTTTACAGGTTATTTTTATACCTTAATCATATTAGATTTTTACTCCATATTTTTTTTGTATAGAGTTTCTCCCTATATATATATATATATATATATATATATATATATATATATATATATATATATATATACATATGGAGTCTCTCCCTAAATATATATATATATATCTATATCTATATATATATATATAATATTACTGCAGGTCTGATTAAACAGACATTAAGTAAATTTCTCAACACTGGATTAGGTGTCCATAGGAAAATCGATTGCTGCATTGGCTGAAAACAAAGGCCTACTTATGCGATTCATGTAGTGCATGTATAGTGTGGACCATGTAACCGTACGTTTGGCCTTGAGAGACCGCAGAGGGAGGTAGAGGCCAGAATAAATATTTCTCTACAAACACGATAAGGACTGTCAAAACACTTATCAGAATGAGAAGGTCGATATTAGATAATTTAGATAATAAATTAGCTTCAAAATGAAGTAATAAACATTGATGAAATATGTGTGGAAATATCTGATACAGAAGCTGTCGATGCGTAGAGCATTTGTAAAATGTAACGTTTTTAGAAGTAGTAGTAGACGAGAAATTGTCTCCCAAGGTCAAGTGCTCGGTTACATAGCCGCACTATAAGTCGTTTGTAACATCTGGATATGAAGATTGGAGTTTAGGTGTCAGTGGAATGGTCACGTTTCCACTATGAGGATGAACGCACTTTTGTATTACTCGGATGGCAAAATTGCTGTGTGAGCGTTGGAGAGAAAAATATATTTCTTTCATTAGGCCTATACATTAAAGTAAATTTGTGATTAATCGACCTCTCACTATTATTATTTACTTATGGAAATGTGATGAAGTGTAATGTTATTCATGTAGGCATTAGTGACCATCAAAACATTTTAGTCCAGGATCTTCAACCTCTTTTACCCAAGGGCCACATCGAAAAATCTTTGGAGGAAAGGCGGGCCTTAAAGGAAATTGGTTCCTTTACGTTTGAAATGTAAACACAAAAACTATATTTGAAAAAACCTATATACATAGCCTTTTAATACTGTTTTTTCTTTTAACTTCGGAGCGGGTTTTAAACTGCCCGAATCACTGCTACCTTAAGGTATATTGTACTTACCTCCCTGATCTAGTCAAATAGCCCCTTCCCTCTTACCAGGTTTAGGAGTTTCCTGATTAGTGTTTTACCTTCAGCATCCACCAAAGCCGTTCCATCACCAAAGAGCTTGAAGCGCCTCTCGGCAAGTGCTTCACATCTGTAAATAATGTGTGTGGCAGTCTCCAGTTCCTGCCCGCATAATCTGCACACGGGTTCATCTTTGTAGATACCCATTTTATGCAGATGTTTCCTTAGTCCACCGTGTCCCGTGAGTAGACCTGTAGCTATATTCAATTCCTGCCTAGACAGATAGCTGAGACTCTTCTGCAGCCTCAAGGAAGGTTTCCTAAGAGTTAGCTTACTGTGTCTCATCCCTTCAGCCCTGATCCAGTGCTCACAGTGTCTTTCAGCCATCCACATTCGCACTGCCATCTTGACCATGGATTTGGAAATACCTACCGCAGGCTCCGGTCCAATCAGGGGAGTCGAAGACCCCTCTCTGGCCAGCGCATCTGCGGCTTCATTTCCAAGTATTCCCCTATGCCCTGGCACCCAACCTATCTTGATTTGACTGTGCCTTGCCAGGGCTTGTAGGTTATTTAGGCACTCCCTGACTATGGCCGAGGTGACCACATGTCTGTTTAGTGCCTTAATTGCTGCCTGACTGTCGGAGAAAATAGCAACCCGGGTCCCGTGTGTTCCCCTTCTCGCTATCTCTCCCAGACAGGCATTTATAGCATATATTTCGGCCTGAAAGACAGAGGTATGCCTCCCCAAGGAAAAAACTAGTTTTACCCTTGGGTTTTTACAATACACCCCCACTCTAGTGCCGAAGTCCATCTTGGAGCCATCTGTGTACCAGATCTGAGCTCCCCTGCCACCTCTACAGAAATGCTTCTGTTTGTTAACATGGAACTTATCCAACCACAAGTGGTCGCATCCACTCCATGACGTCTTGCACCATTTACCATCGTCTCCACTGAGGGGTTATTGAAAGCCCCTTCAATGTCGAGGAAGGCACCTATGGCACAACCTTTCTTAGCGATCATTTGCTCAATCCTACCAACCACTTGATGGAGAGCTCCCTCGCAGGATTTCCACGGTTGATAAGCATACTGGTTCCAATGCAGTGGTTTTATGGCCAAAGCACCCACCCTAATATGCCTATCAACCAGTTTTTCAAGTCCCTTAAGAACAAAGGACATGAGTGTAATAGCTCTGTATCCTTTCCCTTCCGATTGGTTACCGGTGGGCTTAGGTACAAAAACCACCTTACTAGATTTCCAGGCTGCCGGCACATGCCCTAGAGCAATGCTTAGCCTGTATAATTTAGTAAGCACCAGCATATCCATTCCCTGCTGCAGCAGCACAGGATAGATCCCATCTGGACCTGGAGATTTGTAGGGTTTAAATGTGCCAATAGCCCATCTTACCCTTTGTGGAGTTACTATCCTCCTTGCCACTTCCCAGTCCTCCCTCTTACCACGTCTTGTGGAGATTTTGGCAACTGGTTCAGTGTCTGCTCCCCCAAGTTTCCTCAGAGTACTGGAAGGGAAATGTGTTCTGGTTAATTCTTCCACAGTTTCCCCTGCAGTTTTTGTTATATTTCCCAGTGAGGTTCTTAGCATCCCCACCGGGTTAACTGGGTCCTTAGAGAGCACTTTATGCAGTCGTGCCCCTTCCCGAGTTTTGTCAATCTCTTGACAAAACTCCTTCCAGGACTTCCTGCGTGCTTCTCTAATTGCCCTGTTGTATTCGGTTAGTGTTTTCCTATACTGGTACCACTCCCCGTTCATGTTTGCTCTATTAAAGAGTCTCCTGGTGGTCTTCCGAAGTTTGGCTAGCTTCTTGTTCCACCATGACTTTTCTCCCCTCACTGAGAGGGCAGTTATCAGTAAAGGATTCTACTATAGCCTCGCCAACCAATGTGGCAGAGTCTTCTAGCTCTCTCCTCCCACCATACTCCAATCCAGCCTTCTCAATCCGAACACCCAGTTCCCTCCTGTAGGAGTCCCAGTCTGTTCTTCTTGGATCCCTGGTTGGCCGAAGCATGGCTGGATTTAGGGAGATATCATACCTAATATGTCTGTGGTCAGAAGAAGATGGTTCATCCGACACATGCCAATTTAGTACATACCTAGCCATCTGGTTCGATGCCACCGTAATGTCCAGGACCTCCTGTCTGGCCCTAGTGACAAACGTCGGCTCTTCCCCCTGATTTAAGACTAGTAAATTCTTAGAGCTAAGATAAGCTAAAAGTTCCTCACCTCTAGTGTTGGTACCGGTGCTTCCCCATGAAGTGTGATGGGAGTTAGCATCCATCCAAACCAGCAGCTCCTCGTCCACAGCCTCGCAGTGCTCGACCAGCCTCCTCAGCTCTTGTGTTGGTAGAGCCCCCGCGTAGTCAAAGGGAAGATATGCCGTGGCCAGGTTCAGCCTCTTCATCCTCCCCTCCGCCCGCAGCTCCACCATCACTGCTATCAAGTCGCTGCAGCAGAAGTCAGTTAGTCCAAAAGCACTCAACCCCCTCCTAACCAGGATACACGTCCTGGGAACACCGGAGTCCTTATCATACAACAACCCACCTCCAGATGTCGCCAGCCCGCATATTCGTCCTCCAGAAATCCATGGCTCCTGGATGAGCACCAAGTCCACCTCTCCCCTGTATAGCATCCTACACACGACAGCACTAGCCGCCCTGATATGCTGTAGGTTCACTTGGAGGATCTTGATCATTGTTCTGCTTACTTCGCAGTTGCCTGGGTCCGCAGAGCAGCCCTAGTACTAGAGAGCCCCTTGAACGTGGCCTGTCTTAGCCCCACGTTCACCCTCAGGTTGTTGTTCCGCAGTGCCCTGAGGGAGCCCTCTCCTATATACAGGATCAAGGTAAGACCTGCATCCTCCCTTCTCCTAACAATCACCTTCCAAGTATCCTGAATTATTCCAGGGTTCTGGGTTTTGATCACCTTCAGGATCTCTTCCGGCTCCTTGTCATTGTAGGGTTTGGATACCCACATTGAAACCTTTGCAATGCAAAAGATCTCCTTGGGTGGCCCTGCTCTCAACTTGACCCCCTCACTCAGGGTGAAGCTTGGCAGGACCCGAAGGACCCACTCCAGGCTCTCCCGTGAGGAACATACGACATTTAGAGCCCCCCTCTCTAAGTATGCTGTCCTGAACCCTCTATCCCCACTCTCCGTCTCAGCGGACAGCAGTTCCGAGAAGAACAGCTCCTCCAGCTCCAAGGCCATCTCTTCCGAGAGTTGTCTATCTGGGTAACTAACTGTTACAATTGCTAGCTTTTGCCGAAGGGTATCGCCGTATGTGCCCGAAGACACTGCAACATCCCCCTTTATCCCAGCTTCACTTTCTTCTTTCCTCCCTCCACTGGAGAGGGATTGGACGTCGCACTCCTAGGCCTTTTGGACGTGCTGGGTTTTGGTGCTCTTGGTTGATTGCTTCCCTGTTGCACCTCCCTCCTCACAACATCCAAATCCTGGACATTTACAGGCTCGGCTCGGTTTTGGCCTCCCCTTCGTTTTTTCAGGATTATTGGCCCTCCCGCTGCTCTCATACCAGCCTTTTGGCCGCTCCCCTCATACGCTTTCTCCGTAAAGACAGCGTGCTCAACTCTACAGCCACTTCATCGGTTTCTGCAGTCGGCAGCTTGACAGCCGCCCCCGCACCCCCAGTGATGGTTGCCGTTGACACATCTGCTACAGACTCACGGTTTGCCGTCTCATTGGCTCCCGCTGTCTGTGCAGTCTCAAAATCAATTGTTTTACTTTTTTGGTCCATTAACGTCCCACGAGTATGGGGGAAATAACGGTCGACCAGAGCAGAGCCCCCACTGCCCTGGCAAGACAACATACAATGAGGTTTTGTCTGGTTCCTCAAGGGGATCGTGTGCGACTGCATTTTATACCCTGCAGGTGAGGGTTACAAGCATGGGGCCCCATCGTATGTCACGATGTCAGGCCATAATAAAACCAAAGTAAAATTAAAAACAGACAAAGTGTATCAGTTACTGAGGTGAGGGTTACAAGCATGGGGCCCCACCGTATGTCACGATGTCAGGTCATAATAAAACCAAAGTAAAATTAAATACAGACAAAGCGTATCAGTTACTGAGGTGAAGGTTACAAGCATGGAGCCCCACCGTATGTCGCGATGTCAAGCAATAATAAAACCAAAGTAAAATTAAATACAGACAAAGCGTATCAGTTACTGAGGTGAGGGTTACAAGCATGGGGCCCTATCGTATGTCGCGATGTCAAGCAATAAGAAAACCAAAGTAAAATAAAATAGAGACAAAGCATATCATTTACTGAGGTGAGGGTTACAAGCACGGCGACTACGGGGCCCCATCATATGTCGCGATGTCACTCTATAATAAAACCAAAGTAAAACAAAATACAGACAAAGCGTATCTGTTACTGAGGTTAGAGTTACAAGCACGGGGCTCCATCGCATGGCGTGGTGATAAGCAATAATAAAACCAAAGTAAAATTAAATACAGACAAAGCGTATCAGATACTGAGGCGAGGGTTACAAGCACGGGGTCCCACCGTATGTCGCGATGTCAAGCAGTAATAAAACCAAAGTAAAATTAAATACAGACAAAGCGTATCAGTTATTGAGGTGAGGGTTACAAGCATGGGGCACCACCGTATGTCGCGATGTCAAGCAAAAATAAAACCAAAGTAAAATTAAATACAGACAAAGCGTATCAGCTACTGAGGTGAGGGTTACAAGCATGGGGCCCCACCGTATGTCGCGATGTCAAGCAATAATAAAACCAAAGTAAAATTAAATACAGACAAAACGTATCAGTTACTAAGGTGAGGGTTACAAGCATGGGGCCCCACCGTATGTCGTGATGTCAAGCAATAATAAAACCAAAGTAAAATTAAATACAGACAAAGCGTATCAGTTACTAAGGTGAGGGTTACAAGCATGGGGCCCCACCGTATGTCGTGATGTCAAGCAATAATAAAACAAAAGTAAAATTAAATACAGACAAAGCGTATCAGTTACTGAGGTGAGGGTTACAAGCATGGGGCCCCATCGTATGTCACGATGTCAGGCCATAATAAAACCAAAGTAAAATTAAATACAGGCAAAGCGTATCTGTTACTGATGTTAGGGTTACAAGCACGGGGCTCCATCGCATGGCGTGGTGATAAGCAATAATAAAACCAAAGTAAAATTAAATACAGGCAAAGCGTATCAGTTACTAAGGTGAGGGTTACAAGCATGGGGCCCCACCGTATGTCGCGATGTCAATCAATAATAAAACCAAAGTAAAATTAAATACAGACAAAGCGAATCAGTTACTGAGGTGAGGGTTACAAGCATGGGGCCCTATCGTATGTCGCTATGTCAAGCAATAAGAAAACCAAAGTAAAATAAAATAGAGACAAAGCATATCATTTACTGAGGTGAGGGTTACAAGCACGGCGACTACGGGGCCCCATCATATGTCGCGATGTCACTCTATAATAAAACCAAAGTAAAACAAAATACAGACAAAGCGTATCTGGTACTGAAGTTAGGGTTACAAGCACGGGGCTCCATCACATGGCGTGATGATAAGCAATAATAAAACCAAAGTAAAATTAAATACAGACAAAGCGTATCAGATACTGAGGCGAGTGTTACAAGCACGGGGTCCCACCGTATGTCGCGATGTCAAGCAGTAATAAAACCAAAGTAAAATTAAATACAGACAAAGCGTATCAGTTACTGAGGTGAGGGTTACAAGCATGGGGCCCTATCGTATGTCGCGATGTCAAGCAATAAGAAAACCAAAGCAAAATAAAATAGAGACAAAGCATATCATTTACTGAGGTGAGGGTTACAAGCATGGGGCCCCACCGTATGTCACGATGTCAGGTCATAATAAAACCAAAGTAAAATTAAATACAGACAAAGCGTATCAGCTCCTGATGTGAAGGTTACAAGCATGGAGCCCCACCGTATGTCGCGATGTCAAGCAATAATAAAACCAAAGTAAAATTACATACAGACAAAGCGTATCAGTTACTGAGGTGAGGGTTACAAGCATGGGGCCCTATCGTATGTCGCGATGTCAAGCAATAAGAAAACCAAAGTAAAATAAAATAGAGACAGAGCATATCATTTACTGAGGTGAGGGTTACAAGCACGGCGACTACGGGGCCCCATCATATGTCGCGATGTCACTCTATAATAAAACCAAAGTAAAACAAAATACAGACAAAGCGTATCTGTTACTGAGGTTAGGGTTACAAGCACGGGGCTCCATCGCATGGCGTGATGATAAGCAATAATAAAACCAAAGTAAAATTAAATACAGACAAAGCGTATCAGATACTGAGGCGATTGTTACAAGCACGGGGTCCCACCGTATGTCGCGATGTCAAGCAGTTATAAAACCAAAGTAAAATTAAATACAGACAAAGCGTATCAGTTATTGAGGTGAGGGTTACAAGCATGGGGCACCACCGTATGTCGCGATGTCAAGCAATAATAAAACCAAAGTAAAATTAAATACAGACAAAGCGTATCAGCTACTGAGGTGAGGGTTACAAGCATGGGGCCCCACCGTATGTCGCGATGTCAGGCCATAATAAAACCAAAGTAAAATTAAATACAGGCAAAGCGTATCTGTTACTGAGGTTAGGGTTACAAGCACGGTGCTCCATCGCATGGCGTGGTGATAAGCAATAATAAAAAAAAAGTAAAATTAAATACAGGCAAAGCGTATCAGTTACTAAGGTGAGGGTTACAAGCATGGGGCCCCACCGTATGTCGCGATGTCAAGCAATAATAAAACCAAAGTTAAATTAAATACAGACAAAGCGTATCAGTTACTGAGGTGAGGGTTACAAGCATGGGGCCCTATCGTATGTCGCTATGTCAAGCAATAAGAAAACCAAAGTAAAATAAAATAGAGACAAAGCATATCATTTACTGAGGTGAGGGTTACAAGCACGGCGACTACGGGGCCCCATCATATGTCGCGATGTCACTCTATAATAAAACCAAAGTAAAACAAAATACAGACAAAGCGTATCTGTTACTGAAGTTAGGGTTACAAGCACGTGGCTCCATCACATGGCGTGATGATAAGCAATAATAAAATCAAAGTAAAATTAAATACAGACAAAGCGTATCAGTTATTGAGGCGAGGGTTACAAGCATGGGGCACCACCGTATGTCGCGATGTCAAGCAATAATAAAACCAAAGTAAAATTAAATACAGACAAAGCGTATCAGCTACTGAGGTGAGGGTTACAAGCATGTGGCCCCACCGTATGTCGCGATGTCAAGCATTAATAAAACCAAAGTAAAATTAAATACAGGCAAAGCGTATCAGTTACTAAGGTGAGGGTTACAAGCATGGGGCCCCACCGTATGTCGTGATGTCAAGCAATAATAAAACCAAAGTAAAATAATTACAGACAAAGCGTATCAGTTACTGAGGTGAGGGTTACAAGCATGGGGCCCTATCGCATGTCGCGATGTAAAGCAATAAGAAAACCAAAGTAAAATAAAATAGAGACAAAGCATATCATTTACTGAGGTGAGTGTTACAAGCACGGCGACTACGGGGCCCCATCATATGTCGCGATGTCACTCTATAATAAAACCAAAGTAAAACAAAATACAGACAAAGCATATCTGTTACTGAGGTTAGGGTTACAAGCACGGGGCTCCATCGCATGGCGTGATTTCAAGCCACAATAAAAACAAAAGTAAAATAAAATAATGCTTTATAAAATAGACTCTAGCATAGTTTATGGTATTAAAATATATTCTAAATACTTAAAGTTTATATGAAAAGGCACAACTAACACGATTCGCACAACAGTATCGCTGCCGGGCGCCGTTGCATCAGCCAAACTGTCTGTCTAAGATATTGATTACATATATTAATACATTCCTTGGTATAATTCACGTAAAATCCTAAAGCACAGTAAAAAAATCGTACCACAATTCTTTCTAATTAGTAGATCCTCCGAGTTGAATTTGATAGAGGAGTGTTCCATACCCCTAAACCACGGTACTAGGGCCCCGCAACGGCTAGAGTAGCTACATTTTAAATATTTTAAGCTGGCACTTTGCTCTTGGTAGAAATTGTGTATTCGTCGTCTAGAACATATCAGGCACTGTCTTCATCCCTCTTCGGGGCCACACATCGCGGTCTACCCGTCCTAACCCTTAGACAATGCTTCCTTGAACCCAACCCAACCCTTAGATCCAACCCTCGCTTCCTTGAACGGCCCTATTTACACTATTTGTTATTTTACCATACATTTAAAAGGGTTTATAAGTTAAAAAAACCTAATGAGTCAGCGGATGTTCAAGTGCCAATGTTTTTGAAAATGAACAGTGAGCGCCTCCACTCAGTGGCGGATTTAATGGGGGGGGGGGCTTTAGGGCTCAAGCCCCTCCCAAAATATGGAAAAGTGAAAATTTTTAAACTATAAAATAACACTATAAATGTAAACTAAAATGTCATTTCCTATAACTGCGTTCGTCCCCGATTTAAATCTACTTAATAATTAGTAGAATATGTTTACAAACCCATATTATGCACTACAATCCCACAATGTAATCATTAATAGATAGGGCCACCCACAATGTAATAAATAGGTTGTTTACATTGTAAATAAATGGTAAATGGGGGCTAAATAATGCGTGTGTAATATTACATAGCAGGGCTATAACTATTTCCCTCGGATAGAAGACCCTTAGAGTTTACACAATATCTACCATGTTTCCTAAATATTTTCCAGACGGGGGGCCCTTCCCTCCCCTCACACCAGCCCTCCCTAAAATGTTTTTCTCGATCCGATCCTGGCTCACCTAATACACGTGAGCCTATGGCAATAGCAAAATGCGAATGCCCCTGGACTCCAGGTCAGTTTCTCTCGCACGCACACACACTCACACTTACGAGTGCAGAGGATTAGGACAGACCCAAGACCAACCTTATTTCCGCTCCATCGGTCATTTAATGGTATCTTCTAACCAAACTCTAACTTTTAAATTTCTAATTTTAACTAAGTATAGTTAATAAATATTGATTCTACTTAAAGTTACAAGAAAAATGAAACCAAACAACCCAGGATTTACTTTAGAAGTTACTAGTCACTTTAACGCCAATACTATTACAATGCCAATACAGTTAACACATTTTTATTTCATGTTATCCCCTCATGAACAGTGACAATAAATTGTACATTGTTTGGTATTATTTTTTTCGTAATGATGTGCAGAATTAATTTATGCTAAACTTTCTGAGGTGTGTTATCAAATTTTATTAAATAGAGTTCGATCAAGGAAGCATCAGTAGGTGACTAATAAACAGAGCGCCGGGAGTATTACGGCCCGTCCTAATCCTCTGCCTTTGTGTGAGTGAGCCTACCTGCCTCTGACGTTAAGGGGCAATCTCCTTTTGCTATTACTATAATTGCCTGTATTTTAATAATACATGTAAATAGCGTAAACGTACTTCTTCTAAACATTTCAGAAAAAATTCAATAAATTGTATTCATCATTAGCCTGATAATGTATGAAGTTAATTCATCTAAGCGTATTTCTGATGGCTATTTCGAGTTCTCCATCTTTCTACGCCCAGGAGCCAGAATATGAAGGGGGATTGACTGTTTGGTCACTTCTCCATTAGCAGTTCTAACCCCAAGCCAACCAATGATATCCAAGATAGAGGTCGCAATGCAGGTAACAGAATCGGATTTAGGTAACAGGTTTCTGCCCCACCTCTCCAAGGAGGAAACCACTAGCGCGCTGTCAGACGTTAGCACCACGTCAGTGTCATGACGTTAGCATCTTCTATTGCTGTATTGTTATTTGTATTTTTAAATTTCTTGTCTGGGACAAATCAAACAATTATAACAAAATTTTTAAAGTTGTTATAACAAATATATGAGGAAAATGGTATGTATTGCTAGAAATCAACTTAAATATCTTTTTTACTCAAATATAAATGTTTACTTTGATTTATAGATAGCAGAAAAGAAATATCTAAAGGATGGTTAGGAAGTATTCTGGATTGCTGCTTCCTTAACTAACGGTGTAACTCTCTTGGTCTTACCTAAACAACAAAATGCAGTGGCAAATCCTCTCCTTTTTCAGAAGATGTGAATCAGTCAGGTACTATTAGTAATTGATTAATTAGGATTTTGAAAAGAATATGCTTCAACACTGTAATATTTATTCTTGTTGTTGCTTTCCTTTTTAAATTCCTTCTATTAGCTCATACTCTCCTGATAATACCTTGTACTCTTCTTAAAGGGCCTACCTCGTACAAATTTTAATCGTTAATAAAATACGCCATCATTTATCGAATCAAGTTCAGATATATGTTTTTAAACCTATAGTGGATGAGATGCTAATAAAGTTTTTTTCAAGTATTTATTCAATAATTAAATTACAAAAATTTAGGGTCCTATCCGGACTCGAACTGAGAAACTTCGGGTTTTGTAGTCTAGCGCGCTTTGGCTCTGCGCCAAATCTGCTTCTGAAGATGTTTACGAATTGTAGGCTACTACCTTAAACTGTTGCCAAAGTTATCACACAATAACGTAATGACCTCAGTAGGAACTTACTTTGAAATTCTGTTTTATATTACTTGTTTATAATTGTGCACTGTGTTCATTGAGTATTATTTCCCCCCAGAATTAAGTTACGGTTAGGGTATTTTGATTTAAAAACACAAGTGAATAACAAACTACACACCGTAAATACAGCTTTACCAATCAGCACATATAGAACACATAAAAGACATACACAAGACTCACAAATAAATCATTTATTTATTCAAAATTCTATATTAATGTAGGCCTAATTAGTGTGACACAAGAAAATTTGATTGTAACGGTTAAAATCTTATAATAAATAGTAATAATCTATAAGTAATAAGTAATAGTAGTAATCTAAAAATAATAATAATACTGAAATATTAATTATATATTCTCTTTATATGTAATTTTATGTATGGATAAGAATTTTATTGTAATTAATGAGTTAGGTATAAAATTTCTATTTGATGTATCATGTTTGAAGTAATGTTAATATCTGTTGTTGCGTAACCAACGCCCACAGTATAAATATAGAATCGTAACCTTACTTTCACCTTAGTTGTAAGTTAGAGTTTGTAGTAGCAACACTCACTGATGATGATGACTTTGTTGTTGAAACGCGTACGAGTAAATAAATGATTAATTTGTGAGTCTTGTGTATGTTTATTAATTGTTTTAACATAACCTCACAAGCTAAGCTCAAAGAATAGTTGTATGAACACACATAGACTACAATCCTTTCTCCTCCACCTATTTCAGGTAACTACACTGGCCTCTCCAGGGAATACTACCCAACTTTTTTATATTTTTCTGATAACATCCTTTTTAATTGTTAATAATTTAAAAAGATATATCTGAGATGCTCACAATATTATAGTGAAATTTAGAATGCACCAAGCAACAACAGAATTATAAATAATTGCCTTTTTATTTAGCTTGTAATATCCATTTGTCCTGAAAGTAAATGACCCTTCAAACACACCATTTAAATTTTAATCAACTTCTGTGGAAGGGCACCAGCTCCCTCCCCGGTAGTCACCACTCCCCTAAAATTTGCCTACCCAATACATAAATCCTGACGTCGCCCCTGGAAAACTGCCTTTAACGAAACAACATGTTTCCTCTTCCACTCAGTCGATGATATACACTCTATAGGTCACATTTTATAAGCTGGCACTTAGGTAGAAATTGTGTACTAGTCACCTATAAAACATCAGGCACTGTCGTCATCCCTCATCGTGGCCATAAATCGTGGCCTACCCGTTACAACCCTTAAACAATCCTATTAGCAAGCTTCCATGAACGCCCTATTTTCATTTCTTGTTATTTTTAGTATAAATTAAAAAGCATTAATTAGTAACAAAATAACGAGTCAACCCTATGCGTCCGCGGAAGTCCAAGGGTCGATGTTTTTGAAAATGACCTTCGAGTACCTCCACCCTCCCCTCGTTCTTTGCCCCTCAGCAAGGCCCGCAGCCCTCAAGGGTCAGCTTAAAACATTTTACCTACTTCCAAACGTCTACTGTCCAGTATGCTCCTTCTCGATCCCCATTACTACACATATGTTTAACTTTTTCTCTAGTAAGATGATTTATGTGATTTTTCTTTGCTTAAAAATTACTTTTGTAAATGTCATTTTATAAATTTTAAGTTTTTAGGCGCACCACTGTATTTAATAGATTTAGTCTAGTCTTGATTCAGACTTTTATGTGTATATATATATATATATATATATATATATATATATATATATATATATATATATATATATATATATTTGTAGATTATGCAACACTGTTTTCTTGTATACACTTATCACTTTCACTTATGTACTTGAACAAGTAAGATGTGATACCAAGTAAGATTCTTGTTTAAGTACATAAGGGAAAGTGATAATATATATATATATATATATATATATATATATATATATATATATATATATATATATATATATTTATTTATATGATAACATACTCCACGTATATTTAAAACTCTCACATTTGTACTTTGTGTAGGCCTAACTGTAAGCTTGTAGAGTTCAAAGTTGTCAGCTAGTCTCCCTCAATGACATAGATAAAAACGGTCCTTCAGAGATTTACCCGTACACATTGAAAATAACCCCTCCTTAATTCCAGTCCTAAACCAAAAGCCGTGTTTCCACAATGTTACTCGAATCCTATTTTGCGTTACGATCGCTGCATAGACTATCCACGGGACCACCAAACTAAACAATAATTTCTATTTTAGTATTCTTCATACATTGAAGCTTTTCGCTGATTGGCAGTATCAGCATTATCAAAATATTCTAAGTACAGTACCTTCTATGACTACATCTGGATTGTTCATATAATCGTACTATGTTTAAAATATTAGTTATTCTCATCTTATCTGCCTGATCAAATATTCATCAATAATCTGTAATTATTTTAGTCTTTCTTTCGTAAGATTTCATTGAATACGCTAAAAATGGTATTATGTTTAGATTTTACTTGCATTTGCAATAAGTGTATTTTTAATTTCTTTTTATATATTTATAAATTTTCAGTGATGTTCATTCTTACACAATATGGTGTATGTTTAATTAATTTCATATTAGGCCGTGATTAATATCTATACAATGTGTCGCTAAAATAGATTTATATATATATATATATATATATTAGGTTTTTTACATACGTTTAAATGTTCTTTAACTTATACTTTTCCTTTATTTTCTTTTTAGTTAGTCCTACATAGCATTTTGACACATTGTAGGGGCTACATATGATAGCCGCATAATAGAGCTTACATCCAACTTATTTAATTTAACATTTGTATTATTATATTATTTATTTTATTCTTTGTATAATAAACTAGATAATATTAGTGTCATTAAATAATTTTATAATCGGTTTAATTTCGTACACGGTGAATAGTTTCTTTATTATAAATTGTAGGCCCTATAGTCATTTTTGTTAACATTATTTTCTAATATTGTAATGATATTATTATTAAATCTATTGTTTCCTTTTTATATAAATTTTTTCTTGCTATTTGGTATATAACATTTAATTCTTTTAACTTATTTATACGATTTAACGGAATTTTATTCATTCTATATAATAAGCTACAGACAATATAAAGCTGTCATTTTTTATTATATGGATGATTTGAGTAATTAGATATTATTTTATATGTGTGAGTAGATTTTCTGTAAATAGCGAAATGAAATTTATTATTTTCCTTTATAGTGATATCTAACAAATGTAATGCATTAGGTTTCATGCGTAATCTGTACTTTATTGTGTAGCCTATATTATTTATCTCGTTAATTATTGGGTTTAGATTTACAGCATTATTTGTAGAAATATACCAATAATCTGTCTACATGTCTGTACCATTGTCAATTGTCTTATTTTTTAATAACTTTAATTATTTCCTGATCAATAGCCTATATTGTAGAAATATTTCGGACATGATACACCGCAGAGGTGAACCCATTACTAAACCATCTTCTTGTCTATATATTTTGTTAATATAGTAAAAGTAATTGATTTAATATTACGTTAATTACATTAATCATTTCAAAAAACTTTTTATTAAATGTATATACTGTAGTACCTATTAAATTATCTTTCATTATTTTATATGTTCCAATTAAAGGTATATTTGTATAGATTAACTTTATATCGAATGATAATAATATGATGCTATTGTCTATTTTTATAATTTGAATTTTGTGTACTACTTGATAAGGGTTTTTCATAATGTAGTTGTTTTTATTAAACATATTACGATTATATGAACAGTCCAGATGCAGTCATAGAACTATAGGGTACTGTACCTAGAAATATTTGATAATGCTGATACTGCCAATCAGCGAAAAGCTACAATGTCTGAAGAAAACTAAAATACAAATTCTTGTTTATGAATCTGTTATTTAACCATATATATATATATATATATATATATTTGTGTATATAGCAATATTTATATATATATATATATATATATATATATATATATATATATATATAAACTGAGAGCATATTTAATGTAAAATATGCGCAGAAATGACTTTAAAATCACATAATTCATTTTATGTGACTTTTTTTGTTCTCCAGTGTTATTATTGAGATTTGTTTAAGTTGACAGAGTTGTTTAAGTTGTAATTTGAAAAAAAAATACTGAGTGTCTCTCCCTATCCATTCGTCTGCGTGAGTAATAGAGCCTATTACAGATATTCAAATATGATATAAATATACTACCAATAGTTATAAATAAATAGAACGTTTTAAACCAGAAAATTTTTTAATTTTCGTCATGATTTACATTTCGATTGCAAAGCAATAATATTCACAGGGAATTACTACAAAAGTCCACTGCATGAAATCGGGCGTGTCAAAAAATGCAATGTTGCCACATGAGCGAGAGACGAGTCAGTCACGATAGACCGACAGCCCGACGCTCGAACTAGGCAACACTGTTCGGTCAGGGTCACCAATTAGTGCAGGGGTAAGCGATGTTTCACCAAAACTCGCGAGGCTGGGTTCTATACATTGGAATAACGCTAAACAACCTGCCTGCCCGATTTCGTTAGTGGACTTTAGTAACAGATTATTGTTTCGGAAATTTCCTTTCCAATCGAAATGTAGATCAGGACATTAATAAAGAGTTTTTGTGGTTTGAAAGGTTTTATTTAGTCTATTTATAATTAAAAATTACACTAGTTGCTTACATATACAAGTAGGTCTGTCAAAGTGTGATAATTTTTTATTATTTTTTTCTACTTTTTTGTTTAAGAGATATCTTATTTACGCGCAGTAAACAAAACATGAGATTAAATCATTGCATTCGCGTCACGCTATTTCTGAAACGCATACCTTACAACATAGGATTTCATATATCAGCTGTTTTATTAATTTATAATTAAAAATTACACAAGTTGCTCACATATAGGTCTGACAAAGTGTGATAATTTGTTCTTATTTTTTTCTACTTTTTTGTTTAAGAGTAACTTCTTTACTCGAAGTAAACAAAACATGAGATTAAATCATTGCGTCACGTTATTTCTGAAACGCATACCTTACTGTATAACTGCTCTTTTAACACATAGGTTATTATTAAATAATTTAAATAAATGAAACCTCTATACCAAAAATAACCTTTTCCTTTATTTAAAACCTTATGTAAATTTCAATTGCATAGGAATCATCCTCAGACGTAATTTACAATAAAATACGTATTTTTATTGTAAATTACCTCTGAGGATGGTTGCTATGCAATTAAAATTTACATAAGGTTTTAAATAGAGGAAAAGATTATTTGTGGTATAGAGGTTTCATTTATTTAAATTTAATATTACTCTACAGTTGCTTTAAATAGTTATTATTAAATAGTTTTGAACAGTTAATAAATAGACCATATTATCTTTTATAAATCTCAATACAAATAATTCAATATAACGATAATAATAAATTATGTCCAATAATAAAAAATCCAATGTTTTAAAGGAAAACATTTTTAGCCCGTCTTATACTTTTTAAATAAATTATTTGAATTGTTGGTAAAAAAAGGTTTGTATTCAGTACTAAACATCAAATAAATGTTTTTTTGTGTCCTACATTATCTGATTATTTACAACAATAAATATTAGTCTTTATTATTCCTCAAATAGAGATGTAAATATAGAATGAAAAGTGTATAAATTCATATTTTCGGTGCTTTTCGTTGAAACTGTTAGCTCTATATTTTGTCACCACTTATGTTGGAACTCCCTCGAGTGCAAGAACCAATTTGTTTTCAACATTTACACACTGAATACTTATGAAGGTCACTTAAAGCCTTGATCAGCCGTAGTTTGGCAGGTGCTGGTCTTTATGAATCTTCACACTGACATAACTCGTGACAATGTACATGACGAGTTGTGTTAGTAATTATTAGTCCATTTCAAAAACTGGATTAAAAATACATAGTCTAACTTAATATTAGTTAGGCCTATATTGAATTATTTGTATTGAGATTTATCAAAATTTAAATAAATTAATATATCTATGAATTGACCAAAACTATTTAATAATAACCTTACTATTTAAAAATGTTCAATAAATAATGTAACATAACCTACGTTTAAAACAGATATTAATACAACATAACCTATAAAATAAAATCAGCTGTTGTATGAAATCCTATGTTATTTAATTCAATTGAGGTGACTCATGCCGTAATCTGATGAGAATTATACTGTGAAATTGTATCTTTATGTCCATTCAAATAGTTTTTGTAAGTGTCGCTATAGAAGTTTTCATTTAAAAAACCACTACCCTGTGATATTTTTCAGCAGATGCGTTGCCCACTAGATCAGTGCATTATTCAATGCTGCGAGGGGCTAGGAGGCAAATGCCCAGGAGCCCTGACAGGTTAGTGTTTTTTACTGCGGAAAATAATTACTCGTGTGCCGAATTCCATAAAAGAAATAAAAACATTTTACCAATAAAGTATAAAAATGACAATGTATAATTGTTCAAGCTTTTAATGGCAAAGTTGGGTCATTAAATGAAATGTTGTATTTACACAAAAAGCAATGTCTTAGTCGCTGTAAACGAACGGCAGTTTATTTAAACAAAAGTAAACATACAAAGATTAGATTCAGTAAGCCTAGTTGGTTTTAACACGGAAGTAATAATTTATTTATAATGCCATGCAAAATACCCGGTCGTATAGGCCTATGCTGCAAGTGATGACGGCCCGGGAAGTAAACTACTATAAATTAATCAACTCTTGTTGATGTGCATAAACAATAATCTATGTTACGATGTATTTGACAGTTGGGGACAGTGTGATAAGAATATGCTGAAAGACATGAGTCATTAAGTTTACAAGTCTGACAGCTGTGTTTTGCGTCTATCGATACAAAATGTAGTCCAGGATCTAATAGGCACTGAAAGTCTAACACAATTTTATTTCAGATTATTGTTCTGGCCACTTGGGTAGTTTTAAAAACGTATATCGTCGCTCCCTCACGGAGGGAGAGGAGGGGAACATCACGGGAAATGCGTTGTACAGGAACCTTTGTATCTTTTAACTAAAAAAAGGTAGAATAACCAAAAAAATGTTTTTAAACTCACAAAAATAAGTGCTTCCATAATGGCTGTTACGTAAAAATGGCTAACTATAATAAAACCAGAGTAAAAAAGTAATTTTTGTCAAACTTGTAGTTTTACTTGGGTTTTTTAGAGATTTTTCATTGGAAAATAAAGCGTTGCGGTAAACGTAAGCCGGAGACATGAGGAGAATTACAAGTTTTGTTTTGAGGGGTACAAGATTGCCCTGGGGGTATCAAATGGGGTCCGGGGGAACTCCCCCTCCAAAATAGAGAACATTTCAAACTTTACGCTGAGCCAGCATCCAAAATCTTACATTATAAGGTCCGTGTTTCAATCTACTTTTTTATTACAATGGTAAAAAACAAAATAGACAACTCAAAACCACCAAAAATTGGTTTTTAATAAAACAAATAGTTCTAACACAGACTATTTTCGGCGACGATATCGCCATCCTCAGTGTTTAGAGATTTTGAGTTGACTATTTTGTTTTTTACCGTCGTAAATAGTCCTGGCTACCTAAGTTCTAATTAACTAAATATTCTTTTTTTAATCGATAAGTTAGGGTTTGGTATTCAACAATATGTTTCTCTTAGAAAGTAAAAGCGGGAGCTTTTAGACTTACAACTTTGCAAAATTTAAATTCATTTGTCGAATTTTGCAAAGTCATAAGTCCAAAAATAGGCTCGATTTTATTATTTATATAAGAAACATAACTATCCGGAGATACGAGTTAACGGAGTCCGATTTATCGAGGTTATACTGTAATTTAAGATTATGTGTAGGCCTATAAATATAGTTTCGTACCCAAACGACTTGAATGGAAATAAGCATTCAACTATGAACTTTCCTGGACCAGAAAAGAAATAGACTTCAATAAAAACTGAAATGTATAAAACTATTGGTGCCATATATCTAAGGGATCTACTTTTGTAGATCAACTATTGTAGTGTAATAATCCTAACAATTGTAGTGTAATAATCCTAATTACTGGTAAATAATAATCCTGTCATACAGTAATAATCCCAACTATTGTAGTATAATACTCCTAATTACTGGCAAATAATAATCCTAATTATCAAAGTGTAATAATCCTAACGGTCGTACTGTAATAATCCTAACGTTTTCTGAATAACATAATAATCCTAACTGTCGTACTGTAATAATCACAACTATTGTAGTATAATACCACTAATTACTGGCAAATAATTATCCTAATTATCGTAGTGTAATAATCCAACTATTGTACTATAATAATCCTAACCTTTTCTGAATAACATAATAATCCTAACTGTCGTACTGTAATAATCCTAACTTCTTCTGAATAACATAATATTCTTAACTCTCGTACTGCAATTATACCAACTATTGCAGTGTAATACTCCTAACTACTGGCAAATAATAATCCTAATTATCAAAGTGTAATAATCCTAACGGTCGTACTGTAATAATCCTAACGTTTTCTGAATAACATAATAATCCTAACTGTCGTGCTGTAATAATCACAACTATTGTAGTATAATACCACTAATTACTGGCAAATAATAATCCTAATTATCGTAGTGTAATAATCCAACTATTGTACTATAATAATCCTAACGTTTTCTGAATAACATAATAATCCTAACTGTCGTACAGTAATAATCCTAACTATTGTAGTATAATAATCCTAATTACTAGTAGATAATAATCCTAAATAACGTAGTGTAATAATCCTAACTATTTTAGTGTAAGAATTAATTTTAACTACTGCAGTGCATGAATCTATTTTTGTAATGTAGTACTGACCAAGGATTTTTTTCGACGAACTTGTAGACTATACAGGATGTCTTTACGCTACTGGAGAGAATTGTGTAAGCAACAAATAATATATATGGCTATTTGATGTGGATGTTATTATTAGGAAATGATAATATAAAATATGTAACTCAGTCAGGCACCAAAATATCGTTGTTCAAGATATTAAACAGCTGGGGTTGGTGTGTAGTGAGCTTGATTCGTGTATAAGCTGCGTTGAAAATGTTTTTTTGTATCACAGATTTTACCAGTTTCAAAAATTATGGTAGAAAACTGTCCTTAGAATTATTTTTTAATCTTAATGATGAATTTTTCGTTCAAAGCAAGTATTCCTAGAAAATTGGTAAAACCAAGACGTTGAAGAATCCTCTTTTGGAGAGCATACGGTACTTTATGGGTACACATTACCACCATAACTTATTACATTATTAATATACATTAAATGATAAAGTAATAGTAATACTATAAAATGCCACTTCATTTTTATTTCTAATATAAGAAAAAATAGAAAAATAAAACAGTATAAAGTGTATCAACTATACCCGGTCTCCGCTAATGTATAAAATAAAATTTCATCATGACTTTTTAAACTAAGCCCAAAAAGGGGAGAACATAGTCGCCTCTAAGGTGTGGGTTGAGGCTATTTCACAACTTAACCTAGGGGCGTTTTGACTCGGAAGTCGGAGACACCTAGAGACATCGGTCCTCCCCTGAATAGTGTAGTTTGCTAAGTGATATTAGTTTCATGCTCAGTGGAGAGAGTTTGCCCGAGAAGATGTTTTTCAACGCTGCTATTTACAAAACCAGAGTTCTCTATGCGTATAAAGATACTTTACTTATGTCTGAGTAGTAATTTGAAACAAAAGTATACACAATACCTCAGTACAGAATATCTAATCACCACGCAAAATGTTAATTTGTCGAAAATTCGTTCCAAAATTAGGTTTCTATCAGAGGTATAGCGACTGTTGCAGCTGTTATTCTATTTGCCTGCTAGATAGCAGCACCTGCCGGCACTAAAACCCAGAGCCATGTTTTGCCTATTCGTAGCCTACAGCACGGAATTACTAGGATTCACTAAGATTATGATTGTAGTAACAGTTGCAGCTGTTACTCTGTTTAGCTGCTAGTGGGCAGCACATGCCTGTAAAAACCAGCTACCATTGCATCTAATGACCCCACAAAAAAATTAAATGTTTAAAAAATAGCCGTGTCTGTAGTTACAGCTGTTGCTATAATTGGCTGTTATATGACAGCACATATCTGTGATTATGAGCAATCCTGTTTCTTTTACTCACGGTAGAGATACTAACCGCATGTACATGTGAGATGGAGGCAGTTCGTTAAAGGTCGACTGCCAGGAGGGCTGGGTGGATTCTGGGTTCTGAGACCCGGGTAAAGACAAACGCATTCCAGTGGGTGAGAGCTGACGTTTCTAGGTTGAAGTGTCCCTGACTTCGAGTCGAAACCCTCTAATATAGGCTTTGCGAGGGAATTACTACACCTTAGAAGCGACCATCTTCTGCTTTTTTAACATTTTAAATAATGCTATGCCTTTTTTCCCTTTTCAAATTTTAATTAAAAAAATCTTTTGATTATATATTTTTCCCAATTTAAATGGTATATATTTGTTTGTTATGATCTGGGGCTTAACGTTATTATCTATGATAGGGATCTGAAGTCCTGCATGAAGAAACCTGAGGAGGGTTCTAAAGTACAAACTGGCTGACTGTGAATTATTCCGGACAGCATTCTACCTGCCTTCCTAAATGACGATACACCACTGGACATTGACAAAACCGTCGGTAGCCTTACAACGGCAATACGTACCGCGATTACTAACGCGGGGCCAGTTAAATGTCAGCCCAGGCACTAAGTACACATATCAAGACACATACTACAGCTCATCACCCGGCGTAATAGGATACGGCGGGCATTGAAACACGGTGTTAACAGATACGTTCCACACTCAACTCTCAACCGCTTTAAGAAGCAAATTAGGCAGGAAATAATTCAGTACAGAGTCGATGGCTTTCAAGCAGAACAGATACACCCATCAATTCTCGGGAGAATAGTTGCCCTACTCCCCACTCTCTCACTAAATCCAGGGATGCTCGTGGACCAGACACCATTACGAACACAACGCTGAAACACCTCATGGAGAAAGCGATCCCCTATCTCTGTAACATCTATACTTCGGACAAATATAAAGCTTTTTTCAGGACACAATACTTCCCAGATGCTTGGAAGAAGGCATCTTGGTCTTCTCGAAACCGGGAAACAACCTTGGCATACCGGTCTCATACAGACCCATAAGCTTGTTGAATACGATGGGCAAGATATTTGAAAAAACCCTGCTGAAATGTACCACAAGCACAACATCCACACACATTTCCTCACTGCGTAGGTACGACCCCACCTACTGATAATTTATTGCTTAAATTGATTACACATATAATAATGTAATAGGTTTACTTGTTGTACACATCCACCGAAGTTATTTACATGGTCACTTGTTTATTTGGCCTAACCTGCTGCTTTTCTCTGCCCCTTCACCCTGTACTATCTATGTGCACAGCCAGGCTACCCAAGCTATAAACATTTAGCTTAAAAGATTCAGATGAGGAATGCAACCCTTATTTCTCTAACAGTCAGGATTGAAATAAGTGTTTGAATTCACAAGCCTAATTTTAGGAATATTGGTAGCTATTGCTGGAAATTATAACTACAAAATAAATATTATAAATAATCATAATAATCTAGCCAAGCAGTAATTCAGCTTCATATCAATGTTTGGCACTGGCAGAAGATGATAATGGAGAAACACAAAACAAAGCTCTTGGCAAATTCTTTGTTTCTCTAGAATGTTATGAGATTGCATGGGATGTATATTTGATTTACGTGTAAATGGTGTTGAAACTTAGATTGCATATTCTACATTAGAAACAAAAAGACGATTTTATGAAAGTTTCATATGAACGATTTCAAAGTTTCCAATAACCTACAGTAACCATCAACATAGAAAATCATGAACTTAGGTTTTGGGACCAAAAGGCGAGAGTTTGGTGGAATTATAATTTATTGGAAAAGATTTAGCAGCATTTAAAATGTGAATTTAAATCAGGAGCTTACTAAAGAGATACAGAACCAAATTTTTGACAAAACCTATGGTGAAGTACACAAATTTAAAGAGCAGTAGAGCTTATTAAATAATTAGGTATGAAAAAGAAGAAAACAATATGATGGATCGAAGAAGGCAAATTGAAAGGAATTGGAATTTATGTTTCATAAATTTCATTTTCATGAATTTGAAAAATGTTTGGAGTTTCAGAAATGGAATGGTAGAATTAAAAGAAAATTATATAAAAAACTACAAAGGAAAACAGAAAGAATTTTTAATTTGTTGCGGAATGGTGGATTACAAATGGATGAATACAATAAGAAATGAGGAAGTAAAGATTAGAAGCATTTGAAATGTTAGCTTGAAGAGCGAAGCTTTTTAAATACAGCAAGCGACTAATAGTTCGACACTCGATACTTCAGCAGTCTATATACTTTAATACTGACTGTGGCAATATAACAGTATAGCGATCATAGCAATCACTGCTTGACATCTAAAAAGGTCATTTACTGGCTCTCACTAATACTCTGCTTCTACCACATCTTCCCCATCACACTATTTCCCACTTTATGCACAGTATGACATGTTATTAAGTTTGTGATGCTGCATTCAGTTAAACACGATATCGTTCTCTGAAACTGTAGTTCTGATATAAAAGCTGTTCATTATATTTTACTAAGGGAATAATACAGTTCCTCGTATTGTACAGTATGATAGAGATAATTCCAAGTTGTGGAAGAATATCCATTAGTGTTACTAAAGATTGAAACCATTTTAAATTCACTGATTAAACTATGAGTAATTATTGCCTTCGAAGTGAATACCTTAGAACTTCCTTGCTGACTCATTTTGAAATAATCGTTTTATTTACGAAGCTGACACCCTGCACACAAAGCGGAAGAGTGCCAGCTTTGTTAATGAAAAGATTGTTTCCAAACATGTCAGCAAGTAATTTCTCAAATATTCACCTTGTTACCCAATAATTATTTATAGTTGTAATTCTAATCACACTTGGGAATGAATTATTATTTTTGGTATAAAATATAAATGGGTCAAATATCGGAAAAAAATTAAATGTTTTACTAATGATATTTTCATAACAATATAATTTTTTTGACAGGATGTTTATACAACTACAAGCATTTTCATATGGAGGATAAACCTAATATTGTATTTATAGATTTATAAATTTGTTTGCAGTATTGGCTATATTACTAGGAATAATATACAGGAACATACGGTAGTATACTCAACTGTAACAATTTTACTTCAATGAAAACATGTTATTAGGTGTGCAACAATGGGGTTTTACTGTGGCACATGCAATACACAAGGGTATCAGAATTTGATACATAATGTCAAATATTTTTGGTTAAGTATACTTAATGAAACTGCTATTAGTGGACATAATTACTACAATCCGCCATTAGACAAAAAACCTTTGGTGGGTTAAGAAAGACACACAAGTGTTTGCATGTTATTTCAAATATAAATATGCTGTGATTAATAAAAATCTAAAGTCAAAGTTTAATTTGTCGTTATTTAGTATATCTTCAATTTTAATTTTTACTCTCAACACATTATTTAACCAAATGTACGTTGTAGGAATCAATGTGTTTTAAGTTACATTCGAATATGAAAACCACATTAAAAAAATATCCTCAACCTATAAATTTCATATTTCAAAATTTAATATAACTTGATAAATTTAACAATAAAGAATAGTTACTTTTACTTATAAATGAATAGAGTTTAGCAGGCGCGCGCACACACACACACACACACACACACACACACACACAAACACACACACACACACACACACACACACACACACACACACACACACACACACACACACACACACACACACACACACACACACACACACACACACGCGCACACACACATACACACACACACACACACACTCACACACACACACACACACACACACACACACACACACACACACACACACACACACACTAACACACACACAAACACACACACACACACACACACACACACACACATACGCGCACGCACACACACACACACACACATAATAATAAATAAATAAGAATAACAGTGACATCTTTAACTTAGGGGTTTTCTAATAATTTTTTTCTGGTTTATTATTATTTTTTTTTGTCCACGTGTCACAGCAGTTATTGTAATGGTCTTAAAACTAGAGCAACTGAGTTTCTTTTATTTATTTATTTATTCAGTTCCCTATATATTTATTTTTGTTAAATAAATGTACTTCTTTTTGTTCAACAATGTTTGGTAAACATTTTCATAATTTTCAAGTAATGATTGGCCCTGTCTCTTTTGTTTCATATTTTGTAAAATATACGTACATTTTGTCTTCACTAAGGTCTAAATTACTGACTAGCAATAAATTTGAATCACTTCCAATTCCTTCTATTAGTTCACATTCTCCTTTTAGATATATTGTTCAAATATTCAGTCACTATGAAAATACATTTTATTTATCCGCTCAAGTTCAAATACTTTTTTTTAAACTTGTAGTAAATGGCAATTCAGTGTTTGAAAAATTAATTTGTTAATTAAATGTAACAAGAAAACTAATTTACCTCTATATGGAAGAAAAACTTTTCACAAAAGGGGTAAGGTAAGCAATAGGCCTATATTTATTTCGTCTTGTTTCACTTAAAATAAATGATAACGTATGATTTCATTAAAGAATTGAATTTATGTTATAGGTTATGTGGTAGAACAGCTGTTTTAACGCATAGGTTATGTTAATTTATTTATGTTAATTGTAATTATTTGAGAAAAGGTAACTAAAATAAAACATTTCTTAAATAAGAATTGACTTTATTTTTCTTATACTACTTTGTTCTTTTGTGACGAAAATTAAATTCCTAATTGCAAACACAACTATAAAATAATTTACTAAAATTCAGTGGCTTCAAGCAGAGGATGTACAAAGTGATGCATGAGTGTTCTATGCATAATCAATGCAGGGAATCGTAGTTAGAGATAACCGACACTAAAAGTCAATTTCTCCAGATTACATTGCGAAACCTAATACAGCGACTCTGAGATAATGAGTAAATAATTTATAACTGTTAATTGTTAACCATTTATAAGAGTTCCTAAAGGAGTTCACGTAAACCTAGTTAAATTTCCTGAGCAAGGTAGAAGAAGCAAAAGGGTTTCTGAATTTTAGAATAAATTTCAAATTTCCTTTATTAAATAAATAACTGTAAAGAATTGTGTAAGTGTGGTCATTAAAATAGTTCCACTAAGTTACATTGTAGCATAGATAAGTAGGAATTCTACCCTTAAGTGATAGGTGGAGCCCAGCCATTATTATCCCATTTAACTGTTGGTATAAAGTATAAATTTTCCAACCTTATTAATTAAATAAAAAATAAATAATTCACTTCACAATTATTGCAACAAAAAAGTAAAATAGAAACGTTTCGTTATAATATAACCTGAAACAATAATGCATATGAAGGAAATAATTATTTCTGCCTTTATTTTTTCTCTAGCGGTAAAATATTCCATTATAATATAACCATTATTTACAGGTCGTCCAAGAAGAAACTAAACCCACTAGAGACCTTGTACGATTACGTCATCCGGCTTTACAACAGAGGTAATAAAGCCGCCTGATGCAATGAAAAAACAACGGCCGTAAAGTATTAATTTCTCGGACCATTTAACCTGTCGAGAAACAATTGATCTCAGTGGTTGCCTGAGCTAATAAACTGCTTCTAGTTGGACGTTTTCCCAGAAACACATATTTCGACGCTATTATTGTGGCGCTATTTACCCGCATAGGCAATCGCAAAATAAGTGTTTAATTAAAAATTCCCTATTACGTTGATTCAGCTTTTATAAAATATGTCACTTAAATTAAATATAGTTAGCGCCTATTAGTGACAGCGGAGCACTCAGAATTTCGTTAAGCAGGAACAAAGGACATCAACAATAGGAGGGGGCATCAACTTTTTTGTAATATTATCACAAATCAGTCAAGTAACTTCAATGGGTACTTTGTTTTACTTAAAACTCAACAACTGTGTATTTTCATGGGATATTCCCGAAGCTTTTATTACTCACGCATTTAAATATTATTAACATTTAAAATCGCTTAATAACTAATGCTCCTAATAGTTCAGGCACAAATAAAACTAAAAAATGTATTCAAAACACGTATTTATTGGTCAATCTTGGTAGTTAAATTTATGTACGGCACATGCACACTATACCTTTTGTAATGAAGGATGACTCGCGTATTTATTGTTCTTTATAGAAATGGCCAGGGAAACCAAGTTCCTATAGCCTGATTAGGTTCTGTGCGCCACTGATTAGTGAATAATAATCGTATTATTTACTACCTAATACAAATCTATGGCTATACGAAGTTAGTAATATATATTATTATAATAATAACAAAAATCATATTTAAAATTATATTATTGTCTGATCTGTAATGGAAATAATTCACAATTTATTTGTTGCAGAAGCGGAAAGAGTGTAAAGGCGATAAAACAACCTATTTAACTAAAGAACTTACTTATTATTCGTTTGTAAAGTTATTAAATTGTTATAGAAATAAATGAGATATTCTACTTTAAACCTATTTAGGTGTAATTCTTAATATAATCACCTTTATTCAATCCCTAATTATTTTTATTTATTTCATCCCTACTAAATTATATAAATATATATATATATCGCACAATATGTATTCTTGTGTATTAATAAGGAACTAAGTCAAAATACAAATACAAGAATTATAATTGAATTTACAATTCATTTAAAGCTTTTCGTTGGCTAACAGTACCATCATCATCAGGAATAATAAACAATTAAAATTAACATATGTGCAAATTAGATCAAATAAATAGCTATGCCAAATCAATTACAATGTTGTTAAACTTTTATTTTGCTGCCCTAACATCACAAACACTGAATATAATATCAAATTAAGATTTTACTTGTATTTGTTCATTTATCAACTCATTATTAGTATTATATTTATGTATTTCTAAAGCTTCATAAATATTCATTCTCAGGCCTTTGTTAATTTCTTTTATAAGTATCATATTATCTATATTAGAAAATATGTGATTATATTTAATACAATGACTAGCAAAATTTGATTTATAAATTTCTGATTTATAAATTATATATATATATATATATATATATATATATATATATATATATATATATATATGAAGTTAATATATTACTATTGTAAGTAATTTTTCCACCATTAAGTGCAATAATTTTACCTTGAGTGATGAGGCACCTTTCGGTCAATTGACCATTGTCGAATCACTGATGTTTTTCTGTTGTAGATGTTCGGTCTGTGATATTGGTGTTTGTTGACGTTACGCGCACTTACTCTTGATCTGTGTGTATGATGTTTCTATATAGTATGTCTTCTGTATAGAAGTAGTATATAGAAACATCATACACACAGATCAAGAGAAAGTGCGCGTAACGTCAACAAACACCAATATCACAGACCGAACATCTACAACAGAAAAACATCAGTGATTCGACAATGGTCAATTGACCGAAAGGTGCCTCATCACTCAAGGTAAAAGTATTGCACTTAATGGTGGAAAAATTACTTACAATAGTAATATATTAACTTCATAAAGTCAGTGCAACGGAAAAACAATGGATAACGTTAAATATCAAGAATATATATATTCATCTATTCAATTTCAAATGCATTTTTATAAACTTGAAGTGAATGACAATTTCAATAATTCTGTTCTTACAAATATTAATTCATTAATTAAGTTGAATTAAGAAATATAATAATTAATATCCTTTTCTGTTTTTCCACTTAATATTGTGATTGTCATATGTATATACATATTAATAATAATTGTAATTAATTAATAAAAAGTTAGTTAAATGAAATATTTCTCTGTTTCCAAGTAGGACGTGACTTGAAAAAAAATAATTATTACTAGTTTCTTTTAGGAGTGTTGGTATATATTTGAGAACATTCTTCTATCTACCTTAACATCAAACAATATTTTTCGTCAACGCATTATGTATTAAATCCAATATCCATTTACTTTTGATAGTTGTAAGTATCAACAAAACATAAGAAATTGAATTCAGAATCCGAATGAATTTTGTAATGTGACTGTTTTTAGGAATTTGTAATTTAGATATTTCTTTAAAAATACGTACTGAGATGAGAGGTTTTCAATTGTACTAGCAAAGGAAATCAGTATTTAGTTAAAAAAATTTAAAACACTTCAACACAAAGCCTTTGTAAGTTTTAAGGATTTTGAAATATTCACCGTAGGTTAAGAACTGTAAAATCAATGCATTAAGGACTTCCCTTGCAGTGTTGCGGAGATCAGCCAATTCCTATCGCCTACACAGAATAGATAAGTTAGGAACATAAAATCACCTGAGGCAGAATATAGGGGGGGGGGGTACATTATTTTTTATTATCTTATTTTTTCAATAAGTTGAGGGAAAAAACGGGTATTTGACCTTTGATTTTAGAAACCCTGCAACAGCAAAATATCCTCATGACCTGAAGGCCCAGCACAGGGTTATGGCTGTTCATCATTACTTCATGACTACAGACTCAACTGTAAGAGAAACCTAAATCCAACTTCATTTACTTCTTCTAACCGCTCTCTGTTGTCCCCTGGGACCACCGTAAGGATTACTTCAGGGGGCGACGTGGCCAACAACAAATGATGTTTCAACATGAAACAAAAAATTGGATAATTTCCTTGTTCATTTGACTTATTTAAACTGTCTGCCTGATAAGCTATCTGAACCTTCTTTTTATTCAAATCTTTTTAAAATGAGTCCCCCAGTAGGGGATATTATATGACACCACGTGTACAAGTAAAGTTATCTAAGCCAGAGGTACACCGAATAACACCTGACGCAGAATGTAGGGGACATATTAAGGTGCCACGTGTACAAGTATAAGTATCCAAGGCAGAGGTATACTGAATAACGCCTAGCGCAGAATGTAGGGGATATATTATGGTGCCACGTGCACAAGTATAGGTGTCCAAGCTAGAGGTATACCGAATAATACCTAGCACAGAGTGTAGGGGATATATTATGGTGCCATGAGTACAAGTATAGGTATCCAAGCCAGAGGTATACTGAATAACACCTGGCGGATAATGTAGGGGATATATTATGGTGCCACGTTACAAGTATAGATATCCAAGCTAGAGGTATACTGAATAACACCTAGCGCAGAATGTAGGGGATATATTATGGTGCCACGTGTACAAGTATAGGTGTCCAAGCTAGACGTACACTGAATAACACCTGTAGCGGAATGTAGGGGATACATTACGGTGCCGCATTTACAAGTATAGGTGTCCAAGCTAGAGGTATACTGAAAAACACCTAGCACAGAATGTAGGGGATATATTATGGTGCCACGAGTACAAGTATAGGTATCCAAGCCAGAGGTATACTGAATAATACCTGGCGGATAATGTAGGGGATATATTATGGTGCCACGTTTACAAGTATAGGTGTCTAAGCCAGAGGTATACTGAATAACTCCTAGCGCAGAATGTAGGGGATATATTATGGTGCCACGTGTTCAAGTATAGGTGTCCAAGCTAGAGGTACACTGAATAACACCTAGCACAGAATGTAAGGGATATATTATGGCGCCACGAGTAGAAGTATAGGCATCCAAGCCCGAGGTATACTGAATAACACCTAGCACCGAATGTAGGGGATATATTATGGTGCCACGAGTACAAGTATAGGTGTCCAAGCCAGAGGTATACTGAATAACACCTGGCGAATAATGTAGGGAATATATTATGGTGCCACGTGTACAAGTATAGGTATCCAAGCCAGAGGTATACTGAATTACACCTGGCGGATAATGTAGGGGATATATTATGATGCCACGTGTTCAAGTATAGGTGTCCAAGCTAGAGGTACACTGAATAACACCTGGAGCAGAATGTAGGGGATATATTCTGGTGCCGCATGTACAAGTATAGGTGTCCAAGCTAGAAGTATACTGAATAACACGTAGCACAGAATGTAGGGGATATATTATGGTGCTACGAGTACAAGTTTAGGTGTCCAAGCCAGAGGTATACAGAATAACGCCTAGTGCAGAATGTCGGGGATATATTATGGTGCCACGAGTACAAGTATAGGTATCCAAGCCAGAGGTATACTGAATAACAATTGGCGCAGAATGTAGGGGATATATTATGGTGCTACGTGTACAAGTATAGGTGTCTAAGCCAGAGGTATAATGAATAACGCCTAGTGCAGAATGTAAGGGATATATGATGGTGCCACGAGTACAAGTATAGGTATCCAAGCCAGAGGTATACTGAATAATACCTGGAGCAGAATTTAGGGGATATATTATGGTGCTATGTGTACAAGTATAGGTGTCCAAGTCAGAGGTATACTGAATAACACCGAGCGCAGAATGTAGGGGATATATTATGGTGCCACGAGTGCAAGTATAGGTATCCAAGCCAGAGGTATACTGAATAACACCTGGCGCAGAATGTAGGGGATATATTATGGTGCTACGTGTACAAACAAGCATTGGTGTCTGCGCTAGAGGAATACTGAATAACACATAGCGCAGAATGTAGGGGATATATTATGGTGCTACGCGTACAAGTTTAGGTGTCCAAGCCAGAGGTATACTGAATAACGCTTAGTGCAGAATGTAGAGGATATATTATGGTGCTATGTGTACAAGTATAGGTATCCAAGCCAAAGGTATGCTGAATAACACCTGGCGCAGAATGTAGGGGATATATTATGGTGCCCCGTGTACAAGCATAGGTGACCAGGCTAGAGGAGTACTGAATAACACCTGACGGATAATGTAGGGCATATATTATGGTGCCACGTTTACAAGTATAGGTGTCTAAGTCAGAGGTATACTGAATAAAGCCTAGGGCAGAATGTAGTAGATTTATTATGGTGCTACGTGTACAAGTATAGGTGTGCAAGCTAGAGGTGTACTGAAGCGCCTCTAGGTATAACACCTAGCGCAGAATGTAGGTGATATATCATGGTGCCACAAGTACAAGTACAGGTGTTTAAGCTAGAGGAATTCTTAATAACACCTAGCATAGAATGTAGGGGATATAATATGGTGCCACGAGTACAAGTACAAGTGTCCTACATTAGGGAAGGTAGGGGACTACGCAAACCAAACACATTAATGCAAAGATTGCTAGTTTGCCCAGAATGGTATACACTGTGGGTAACTGCTGCACCTATGTACTATCGAATCCTAACACATTCATGCAAAGAATGCTAGTTTGCCCAGAATGGTATACACTGTAGGTCACTGCTGAAGCTGTGTACTATCCAATCCAAACACATTCATAGAACAAATTACGCAAAGATTGCTAGCCTGCCCAATATAAACACGACTGTGGAAAACATCTGAAGCTATGTACTATCCAATCCAAACACATTCATAAAACAAATTACGCAAAGATTGCTAGCCTGCCTAATATAAACTCAACTGTGGATAACTGCTGAAGCTATGTATTATCCAATCCTAACACAATCATGCAAAGAATGCTACTTTTCGTAGAATGGTATACACTGTAGGTAACTGCTGAAGCTATGTACTATCCAATCCAAACATATTCATAAAACAATTTACTCAAAGATTGCTAGCGTGCCAAATATACAACACGACTGTGGATAACTGCTGAAGGTATGTACTATCCAATCCTAACACAATCATGCAAAGAATGATAGTTTGCCACAGAATGGTATACACTGTAGGTAACTGCTGAAGCTATGTACTATCCAATCCTAACACTTTCATGCAAAGAATGCTAGTTTGCCACAGAATGTTATACACTGTAGGTAACTGCTGAAGCTATGTACTATCCAATCCACACACATCCATAGAACAAATTACGCAAAGATTGCTAGCGTGCCCAATATAAACACGACTGTAGGTAACTGCTGAAGCTATGTACTATCCAATCCTAACACATTCATAGAACAAATTACGCAAAGATTGCTAGCGTGCCCAATATAAACACGACTGTGGATAACTGCTGAAGCTATGTACTATCCAATCCTAACACATTCATGCAAAGAATGATAGTTTGCCACAGAATGGTATACACTGTAGGTAACTGCTGAAGCTATGTACTATCCAATCCTAACACTTTCATGCAAAGAATGCTAGTTTGCCACAGAATGTTATACACTGTAGGTAACTGCTGAAGCTATGTACTATCCAATCCTAACACATTCATGCAAAGAATGCTAGTTTGCCCAGAATAGTATACACTGTAGGTAACTGCTGAAGCTATATACTATCCAATCCACACACATCCATAGAACAAATTACGCAAAGATTGCTAGCGTGCCCAATATAAACACGACTGTAGGTAACTGCTGAAGCTATGTACTATCTAATCCTAACACTTTCATGCAAAGAATGCTAGTTTGCCACAGAATGGTATACACTGTAGGTAACTGCTGAAGCTATGTACTATCTAGAACAAATTACGCGAAGATTGCTAGCCTGGCCAATATAAACTCGACTGTGGGTAACTGCTGCATCTATGTACTATCCAATCGTTAGACATTCATGCAAAGAATGCTAATTTACCCAGAATGCTGTACACTGTATTTAACTGCTGAAGCTATGTACTATCCAATCCAAACAGATTCATAGAACAAATTACGCAAAGATTGCTAGCCTGACAAATATAAATACGACTGTGGATAACTTCTGAAGCTATGTACTATCCAATCCTAACACATTCTAGAACAAATTACGCAAAGATTGCTAGCCTGCCCATTATAAACTCTACTGTGGATAACTGCTGAAGCTATGTACTATCCAATCCTAACACATTCATGCAAAGAATGCTACTATGCCCAAAATTGTATAGACTGTAGGTAACTGCTGAAGCTATGTACTATCAAATCCAAACACATTCATAGAACAAATTACGCAAAGATTGCTAGCGTGCCCAATATAAACACGACTGTGGATAACTGATGAAGCTATGTACTATCCAATAATAACACATTCATGCAAAGAATGCTAGTTTGCCACAGAATGGTATACACTGTAGGTAACTGCTGAAGCTATGTACTATCTAGAACAAATTACGCAAAGATTGCTAGCCTGGCCAATATAAACTCGACTGTGGGTAACTGCTGCATCTATGTACTATCCAATCGTTAGACATTCATGCAAAGAATGCTACTTTGCCCAAAATGGTATACACTGTAGGTACTTGCTGAATCTATGTACTATCCAAGCCTAACTCATTCATAGAAAAAATTACGCAAAGATTGCTAGCCTGCCCAATATAAATTCGCGTGGGGATAACTGCTGCACCTATGTACTATCCAATCCAAACACATTCTAGAACAAATTACGCAAAGATTGCTAGCCTGCCCATTATAAACTCTACTGTGGATAACTGCTGAAGCTATGTACTATCCATTCCTAACACATTCATGCAAAGAATGCTACTATGCCCAAAATTGTATAGACTGTAGGTAACTGCTGAAGCTATGTACTATCCAATCCAAACACATTCATACAACAAATTACGCAAAGATTGCTAGCGTGCCCAATATAAACACGACTGTGGATAACTGATGAAGCTATGTACTATCCAATCCTAACACATTAATGCAAAGAATGCTAGTTTGCCACAGAATGGTATACACTGTAGGTAACTGCTGAAGCTATGTACTATCCAATCCAAACACATTCATAGAACAAATTACGCAAAGATTGCTAGCGTGCCCAATATAAACACGACTGTGGATAACTGCTGAAGCTATGTACTATCCAAGCCTAACACATTCTGGCAAAGAGTGCTAGTTTGCCCAGAATGGCATACACTGTAGGTAACTGCTGAAGCTATGTACTATCCAATCCAAACCTATTCATAGAAAAAATTACGCAAAGATTGCTAGCCTGCCCAATATAAACACGACTGTGGATAACTTCTGAAGCTATGTACTATCCAAACCAAAAACATTCATAGAACAAATTACGCAAAGATTGCTAGCGTGCCAAATATAAACACGACTGTGGATAACTGCTGATGCTATGTACTATCCAATCCTAACACATTCATGCAAAGAATGCTAGTTTGCCACAGAATGGTATACACTGTAGGTAACTGCTGAAGCTATGTACTATCCAATCCAAACTCATTCATAGGAAAAATTACGCAAAGATTGCTAGCCTGCCCAATATAAATTCGCGTGTGGGTCTGCTGCACCTATGTACTATCCAATCCTAACACATTCATGCAAAGAATGCTAGTTTGCCCAGAATGGTATACACTGTAGTTATCTGCTGAAGCTATGCACTATCCAATCCAAACACATTCATAGAACAAATTACGTAAATATTGCTAGCCTGCCCAATATAAACTCGACTGTGGGTAACTGCTGCACCTATGTACTATCCAATCCTAAGATATTCATGCAAAGAATGCTAGTTGGCCCAGAATGGTATACACTGTAGGTAACTGCTGAAGCTATGTACTATCCAATCCAAACACATTCATAGAAAAAATTACGCAAAGATTGCTAGCGTGCCCAATATAAACTCGACTGTCGGTAAGTGATGCACCTATGTACTATCCAATCCTAACACATTCACGCAAAAAATGCTAGTTTACCCAGAATGGTATACGCTGTAGGTAACTGCTGCACGTATGTACTATCCAATCCAAACACATTCATAGAACAAATTACGCAAAGTTTACTAGCCTGCCCAATATAAATTCGACTGTGGGTAACTGCTGAATCTATGTACTATCCAATCCTATCTCATTCATGCAAAGAATGCTAGTTTGCCCAGAGTGGTATACACTGTAGGTAACTGCTAAAGCTATGTACTCTTTAATCCCAACATATCAATTCAAAGATTGCTAGCTTACTCGGAATTGGTTAGACTGTTGATCACAGCATGAGATATGTACAATAAATTCCAAACACATTGATCTATACATATTAAGGACATGATTGCTAACCATCCCATTCCCATAATGGGGTAGAATGTGGATAGTTACTGGAGCTATGTACTATGCAATCCAAACAATGTAATGCAACGATTGCTAGTTTACATTGTAACGGCTAGACTGTGGAGAACTACTTGAATATCCAATCCTTCCAAACACATTACGCAAAGATTGCTAACCTGTCCTGTATGGGCTAGTTTGTGGATAGCTGCTGGCGGTATGTACTATACAATCCTAACACATGCTTCCAAACGTATTACGCAATGATTGCTAGCCTGCCCTGTATGGGCTAGTTTGTGGATAGCTGCTGGCGGTATGTACTATACAATCCTAACACATGCTTCCAAACATATTACGCAATGATTGCTAGCCCGCCCTGTATGGGCTAGTTTGTGGATAGCTGCTGGCGATATGTACTATACAATCCTAACACATGCTTCCAAACATATTACGCAAAGATTGCTAGCCTGCCCAATATGGGCTAGTTTGTGGATAGCTGCTGTTGGTATGTACTATTCAATCCTAACACATGCTTCCAAACATATTACGCAAAGATTGCTAGCCTGCCCAATATGGGCTAGTTTGTGGATAGCTGCTGGCAGTATGTACTATTCAATCCTAGCACATGCTTCCAAACACATTACGCAAAGATTGTTAGCCTGCCCTATATAGGGTAGTCTGGGGATAACTGCTGGAGGTATGTACTATCCAATCCAACCACATTGATCCAAACCTATTACGCAAAGAGTACTATGGTTTGATTTAAAACAGAATCTGATTATTCGTAGGTAAAATGGACCATAGGCTTGGGGATTACAGCCTTCTAAGCGAATAGGAGGTTCACATCTTGCTGCGTGGGTGAGCCTTGTTGCCAATTCGACGTTAAACTCTCAGTCTCAATGTAGCTGTGGTGGAGTGTTACAAGTGGTGTAGCTTACTTTGTTCTGCAATTTCAGTTTGGCTTCAGTCTTTTTCAAGACTCAACTGTCTCGATCTATATATACATTTAACTCGGAATGTTTTAAAATTCACTCTCCTTATATATATATATATATATATATATATATATATATATATATATATATATATATATATTTAAGATTAAATAATATACACTAATACAGGTATATTTAGTTTATTGAATAATATACTCAAAGCTTTCGTTGGTTGACATTACCAACATCCTCAGGAATTACAATACTTCCTTAGTAACTGCAGGAGTTATGTACTATTATATCGTAACACATGCATAAAAAAATATAACGAGCATCTTTAGAAACAACAATGGTCCTGAAATATTTTAATTTATTAATTATAATTATACATATATACAGATATCATAGCTCAATACGGATCGTTTATCATGACTAAACATTTAAAAAATAATAATTTACGCAGATGGAGATTAGTCTACCCTCTGTAACACACGTCCCTCGTATATAGGCAATATTAGTGCACTTCTCTAAATCTTCTGGAACGCACACCTCTCGTATGTGGGCAATATTAGTGCACTTCTCTACATCTCCTGGAACGCACACCCCTCGTATGTAGGCATTATTAGTGCACTTCTCTACATCTCCTGGAACGCACACCCCTCGTATGTAGGCAATATTAATGCACTTCTCCACATCTCCTGGAACGCACACCCCTTGTATGTAGGAAATATTAGTGCACTTCTCCACATCTTCTGGAACTCACACCCCTCGTATGTAGGCAATATTAGTGAACTTCTCCACTTCTCCTGGAACGCACGCCACTCGTATATAGGCAATATTAGTGCACTTCTCCACATCTCCTGTAACGCACACCCCTCGTATGAGGCAATATTCGTACAGATCTCCACGATTTTCCACTTCTCCTGAGAATCTTCTATTTGTATTGTAATTGTATAGAAATCTACAAAATTTTATAATTTTCTAATTTGTTTATTAAAGTTGTTTTACTATTTGTTTATTTGTTAGTAATTTTTCATTTTTGTTTTTCACATTTTATTAATTTTCTAGAACATTATCAAAATTACTTTTAAGTTCACATTTGTTTAACAATTTGTTTAATAAAAGTCGACCATAATGAATTATTCATTTTTAATGTTTCCTTTTCGACTTCGTAATTAAATGACAAACCTCAAAAACTATTTTAGTAACAATGTTCGTAAAATTACTTTCAAATTCACATTTGCTTAATACTTTTTTTTTGATAAAAGTCGTTATATTGGATTAAACCATTTAGAATTATTGTTCTCCGTACAAATATAAGTTCATAACTTTGTCTTTTGCGTCATTACAAAGTTGCTTGAGGAGGTTTTAGGGCATTTGGGGGATTCATTACGAAAGACAAGCATGCACAACTATTCCCGTATTTAATTTCAAGTTTAAACCAGAGACGGCCAAGAGGCATATACTGGCCGACAAGCATTTTAATCTTGCCCTGTCAGGTATTCAGTGTTTAGATCCTTAAAACAAAAAGAAACATACGATATAATATCAGACATTTGTAGATATTTTTAATCGAATATCTCGCAGTATTATCCATTTAGGCAGTGCATAGATAGGAGGCCTTTCATTTCCTTGGTTTTATGTTACAACTTTTAACAATAGTACATAACAAATATGGTTTATAGAATTGGAAAGGAGGTGGTTAGGGTAGGCTGTAATGGCGATGGTACCTCATATGGTTTTCCGCCAAAAAAAATCTAAAATAACAACAATACAATAAGTAAACTATTTTACTCTATCCTATGGCCTTCGGTAAAAATAATACACTATTATAAACTTGTATTCCAGTTCCATATCCATTATCAATTATTAGTTGTTTATACTTTGTATATTAACATATAAAGTGACAATTTTAAACTAGTGCAGCCAAAACCGCCGAGGGGCGCGAATGTAACAATATTTTTTTAACGAGATCCACCCTAAGTTATACTTTCACAGATATGTTCTGAGATATTATAACAGAGCTACGTTTCTTGTAAAAAAAAGGATTTTATAAAGTTGTATACTTATTATGAATTTATTTTTGTCTATTTTCATTATTTTAATGCTTTAGGTCGTAATATTTTTAAGCTTTTAACAATTCTTATTTTTTCGACTTCTTTAGACTTTTTACATAACCAGGTAAATTGATTTGTCAATATCCATTATGTACAGAAATAATTAACTAGTTTTAAAAATGGAAATTGGCTTCACTTAGCCATATGTAATTGAATATTTCAAGGCTCTAATAATTATAAATGACCTAAACATTTTATTATTCTGATATAATGTATCAATTCGAAGCACTTTTCACGGATGATATTTACAGAACAATTAGGTATTGTTTCAATTATCTTGAAATAAAAATATGATATATAAAAAGTACAATGGCTAATAAAGCTCTTTAAAACAATGACCAAATTCGTAATGAAGCGTTAACTTTAAAAATACAACAACAGCTCCTGCACAAGGCCAGCGTTTATCTCAAATTTTATAAATTGCACTAATTTTCTGCGTTCATCCTTAAACACTGCAGATTTTATTTGAACCAATAATGTACAATTTAGATTTATTTGTTTACACATACTCTAACCATAAACTGCAACTATTTGTCGATGCTTAAATGTGGTCTTTGCTAAACGTATACTGAGAGATGGATGTCAGCACACTATACCAGGATACCATCGACACTATACTACTTCTTGCCCACGCAATGCCGGAAATTCCCCTATATCCTTACTTATATATAATCCCCAAAACCCTACCTTACTTCTCGTTTTTAAGAAACTGTGAAGGATGAACAACTCTTTACGTCTACTTCAGGCACGACATCTTACCCACTCAATTCAGAACCTCCCCTATATCCTTACTCATATATAAACCCAACCACTCAAACTTACTCCTTATATTTGAGAAACTGTGAAGGATGAACAACTCTTTACGTCTACTTCAGGCACGCCATCTTGCCCACTCAATGCCAGAAATTCCCCTAAATCCTTACTCATATATAATCCTAACCACTCTACCTTACTTCTTGTCTTTAAGAAACTGTGAAGGATGAACAACTCTTTACGTCTACTTCAGGCACGCCATCTTACCCACTCAATGCCAGAAATTCCCCTAAATCCTTATATATAATGCCAACCACCCTACCTTCTCGTCTTTAAGAAACTGTGAAGGATGAACAACTCTTTACGTCTACTTCAGGCACGCCATCTTCCCCACTCAATGCCAGAAATCCCCTATATCCTTCCTCATATATAATCCTCGTCTAATAAGGGCTTCTAAAAGATGGATACTACCTTAGGTCATTAGGTCAGCGACCATGAACACTTGATACAACGGTGGCACGAAAAATGAGTGCTGCGAAATATGAGTACAGGAAGAACAATAGCATTTGACGAAGGTTAGTGGTAACTTTAATAAATGAATAAAACGTGCAAACCAATCTCCCGATGTCACCCCAGAGCATAGACCTTTAAACTAGAGTTAGACGTAACTGTATGAAGCAACTGTGGCGTAATGTTTATTTTTAAATAAATAAAACCTCTAAACCACAAGTAACATTTATTTAAACCTTATGTACATTTCGATTGCCCAGCAATCATCTTCAGAGGTATTTAAAAAATACAACTCTACAGAGTTGTATTTTTTAAATACCTCTGAAGATGATTGCTGGGCAATCGAAATGTACATAAGGTTTAAATAAATGTTACTTGTGGTTTAGAGGTTTTATTTTTTTAAAAATAGAGTTAGACGTGTTTAAAGCGGAACCGCAAGGGAACGAAAATATTATCCGCATTGGACTATTTTGCAATATACAAATAGCATTAAAGTCATAAATACTGTAATAGTTTTAGTTCCTGCAGTACAATAGGATTACATACCTTTTAATGAGAGAAGCTGTTGACTTTAGAAATAATATGATACACTATTTAATTCTAATAAACTAAATCACTACACTATGCATTTGGCAAATATAAATAAAGCAGACATTATCCAAGCATAAATAAATTAAAACCTAATATTTTTACACGAAAGTTTCTCTAGATAATATTATTCTTATTTTTCCCTAAAGTCTAACAAAGAAACTTCCCACTGTTACGTTACCTTATCCCGTTGCATACAGTCCTTTAGAGAGTACAATAGTTCAAGAATCAGCAGTGAACTGCGTGACGTCACTTATGCTTTGTAGGGGGTCTTCATGAGTACGTATCTTTGTTTGGACCTACAATCCTCTGGGTTCTTCCTCTTCTTCCCCATCGTCAACGTACTCCTCCTCTTCGTTTTCGGCAGATCTAAAAATCTCGGTGGTGACTAAAAATCTGTAGGCGATTCAAAGGTATAATGTGTGGTTGGAGTCCTTGTCATCATAACACCAAAGAAGACATCGAACAACAAAAACTGTAGAAGGCTGGCCCTCAAGATCAACTACACACTTTTGAACCCTAAACCAAGAGTAAAAGACGTCGTGTATTGTTTGAAAGAAGAGGATGGAACTACGACTCATATGTACATGAGACTGAAGTTACACTTAGTGGGAAAGAAAAGAAAAACAAAATATATTTCTTTAAACTGTCTAGAAAACAGTACAAAAAGGCCTAGGAACTGGAGGCATTATGTCTTGTTTAAATTCTCTTTCCTACATTTCAAACAATGGATTAGATCAGACCAAAGAAATCAAATGATAAAATCAAATAAAATGGTCGATTTGCAATGTAGATTAATTTTTTTTAAAATGAAAAATATAAAAAACAAAAAAATGACAAGGTAAAAGCAGATTGTATACAGTCAAAGTGATATCGTTATCATTTTGTCAGTCCAAAGCCTGGAAAAGTGTGATAGAAATCAGGTTTAATAAATAAGGTTTTAACGGATCATCACCTTAGTAAACTAAGCGACCTCTTTGTTTAGCTTAGAGGTAAACTCATTTATGTAGTGCATTGATTTTAAAAGATCCACGCCTAAATGCTATACTGATTTTACGCCTGTCACAATGCTCTGACGTCATAGCTTACCTGTCAAAACGTGATACGTACCCATCTTTGTCAAGATTCTTTGTGTACGCATATTTAGTTGTATTCATTTTTCGAATATTCCATATAACGACCCTACCATGGCAGGTTAATGCTACCGTTTCTATCCTACCTAAGGATATGTTGGTTTGCTCTTACCTAAAACCAATGCTTTTCTAGCCTTTGCAGACCACAATATTCATAGGCCTACTGAACGTTCGCATTAGTGTTGCAAAAAAATCAAAACTAAGGCACAAAACATTTGTTTAAATTGTTATACATTTTCATATTTGTAATGTCTGTAATGTAGGTTATTAATTACTCAGTACCTTAAAAAATAACTTCGTACCGCCTCTTGAAATATAACTTCCAGTTGGTTTTGACGTTTGTTTACTGAATTAAAATGATGGGAGCTAAATAGGGACTACTATATCATATATATGCCATAACGGGTAGTCTTGAAATGACCAAAATTCGATGACTGCAAATCTACATATAAAGTTACACTATGAAATCGTGTTGAGGGACTACAGGGAAATCTCTCTTCTGCTTTGGTGAGAAACATTTTCTTACATAAACAGGCACAAGGGAAATTACGCAGTTTTTCTTTTTTATTTCAAGGCTATTTCAATTGGTTTAGTGGTGTTACATCTCACATAATAACACATAAACAGTAGTAGTATAAACACACAATAAGGAATAATTATCAGTTTCAATCCTAAATAGTTAACAAAATCATTACAAGAAACCTATTTAGCAGAAAAGTTAGCTGTGTTGTACACGGTACAGATCATCGTAATATCAGGAGTTATAATTATATCAACCACTGTATTTAACAGTACAAGAATATATTCTATGAATAACTGCAAACGTGTGAAAAGAATGAAGAACGAACCTAGTAGGAAATATTTAAAATTTATTACAAGTGTAAAGCGTTGCTTCAAATTTTTAGTAATTAGTACTTATTTCTAGGCACTTTCGTTGAAGTAAGTTAAGGAATGTGAATATATGTACAATAGATCATTTTCCCCTTGATCACTTTAAAGGACTCTATTATAAAATACCAGCTAGAGTAAATATAATATGGGTAAGCTTCTTTATATAAGTTATAAGAGAACACTATATTTTGCAATGATCTTCCTGTCTAGCTTTGTTCTTACTAATTTAATTGTAAGAGATTGTCACATGCATAATGCAATCTGGGGTTTTTGTATTTAGTTAAATATTTATATTTTGCCAAGTGTGCTCCAAGGAAGCCATGACTGTTGTCAATTTGAGTGTTCCACACTTGCTTCTTCATTGTTTGATTCCCCTTTCTCTTGCCTATTAACAAGTATCCTTTTTTTTATTTATCTCCCAAATTTGTCTGATAATATTTATTTTATATGACCTTGGTTGTGCAAAATTTCTTTGTTGGTTTAAGCCCTCAATGATTGCCAAAATATTTTAATTACATATAGGTCTGGTATATAGGAAACTTTGTCTGGTGTGCAGCACAAACCAAATTTTATGCCACGTAATTTTTGCAACAAACTGACTAGATAACTACATATTCTGGGCCCACTACCCAGAAATTTCGCAATTGGAGTTGTTTGTTGTATTCATATTAACTTCACTAACTATTTCATAAATACTTGTTTTTGTGAAACTAGTGAAAACTAAAGCTACTTACTCTACTGATGTGTTTCGAAAGTGTTGTTTCATTGACAAAACCTGATTGCCGAAGTACACAACCTACCTTACACCACCACATCCTTAAATCTCACACCTGCAACCTTGAGGGAAAGCCATCAGTAGCAAGTAAGCTTTTTCAGTGAAGTAACATTTTGGAAAAGTGGCAACACCGTAAGAGGCAATAGTTTTCCATAGTTTTTGGTCTGAAGGTACTAAGCTTTTAATCTTATTTCTTAATTACTCACTAAGTAAGAAACAAAACAAAACCTTTTCGTTTAAATAAATACGGTTGATATGTGGTACCTAATTCCCAATTCAACCGTATTTATTCAATTAATAGCCACTGTGATGGTAAACAAGGTTAAATAAAAATATTTTCGTTTGAAACAAATTTTAAATATAGAGTTTATATAAAACGAAATAATACTGACTAACTTAAAGTTGAGTCTTTGTCGTAAAACAAAATATTTTCCTACTAAAGTAGCTCCTAAATTATTCACACTATTTCAATGTTTAGAATTTACTTAAATTCTTATGAATATTTCCCAATAAAACAAACATATAAACTTTCTACATAGTATAAAAAATTAATTTTTTCAACTTTTGTGGATTTCGTTGTACATGACAATTGTCAAAATGTTTATTGAAAACCTAATGACCACATGTCTTCTATGCAAACTAAATCTTATATAGTGCTTCAGTTATATAATCTAAAAATTATTTTTTTCTTACGCACGTTCAGTTTTTAATACTTTAAAAAGTTTTGGGACAAGTCTCAGCAAGCCTGGCCGAGTTGGTGTTTTATTACTGTGGACATAATCACACGTGTTGCGAGATCGTAAAAAAATTTAATCAATTTATCAATAAAGTTCGGAAAGTACAATGTGCAATTGTTCTAGTTTTTAATGGCAAAGCAATACTTATTAAATGAAATTTTAATCATATTAAGATTAGATTGAATAGGCCTAGTTGGTTTTATTATGGTACCAATAACTGATTTATAATGTCGTTCAAACTACAAGGTTAAATAGGTCTATGTTGGAAGTAATAAAAAAGCCCATACTCATGTTTCCCCTGGTGCCCGAAAATTCTCTGTTGGGGCTTGCCTAGAACCACAAAAACGACCCACCAATTCATTTTCTTGGGAATATATCTTAAATCAGGGGTTCTACAACTGGGTGGCCTAGAGGAATTTCAGGAGATGATTTTATAAGTGTACTGAAACTGCCTACAGACATAGGTGTGCTCCTACAATTAGGTGTACCAGCGAGTAGACTGACGTGACGTGTGCGTACTGAAATACGTCGTTGTTCCCTGACGAAATTTTGTTCAGTCTTGCTAGACTCTTGTTACTTGTGTTAGGGTCTCAAGGATAACCTCTCTGGAGCATAGGCAGGAGTCTTGCTAGACTCTTGTTACTTGTGTTAGGGTCTCAAGGATAACCTCTCTGGAGCATAGGCTGGAGTCTTGATTTATTATATAGTCCTCTTCTCTATTTTATTGTGAATACTGCATATACATGTGTATATATATATATATATATATATATATATATATATACACACACACACACATGCGTGTATATATACACATGCGTGTGTGTGTGTGTGTTGTATACGCGTTCTGTGCGCATGATTGTGTGCGTGTTTGTGTGTGTGCAGATTCGATGTGTTCACGTGCGCACGAGCGCCTTTGGGTGAGGTTGTGTATGCGCTTATGCTTGTGCTTGCGTGCGTGCGCGTGCTTGTGTGCCCGTGTGTGTGTAGGTTCGATGTGATCACGTGCTCACGAGCACGTTTGGGTGCGATTGTGTATGCGCTTATGCTTGTGCTTGCGTGTGTGCGCGAGCTTGTGTGCGTGTGTGTGTGTAGGTTCGATGTGTTCATGTGCGCACGAACGCGTTTGGGTGCGTTGTGTATGCGCTTATGCTTGTGCTTGCGTGCGTGCGTGAGTGCGCGTGCTTGTGTGCGAGCGTGTGTGTAGCTTCGATTTGTTTACGTGCGCACGAGCGCGTTTGGGTGCGGTTGTGTATGCGCTTATGCTTGTGCTTGCGTGCGTGTGTGTGTTAGGTTTACCTAAGTTATGAATTTTCAACATTTTTTTAAGGCATAGATTTGATTGTGCAAGGCTTGAATCAAGTTTATCATTAGAGGATTGCAGCCATGGAAGTCCATACCCTTGGGCGATGGGGGATCCGCGGCCCTCCAGATTACCCAAACATTTAAAAAACATAGTAAATACCAAGGGTTGTATGTAGACCAGTGGACATTTCCGTGAATGTTATTTTAAAAGTTCGTGAATTGTGAGATATGACTTAGGACTGAAACATTTATATAAAGAAAAATGAGTGATTTCCTTGAATATTCACGGGCTATTCTGCATTAATAAAAAGAACGAGTAATTTGGTTAATGTTTTTTTTCTTTATTTATTAGGTACCGTTGCCTAGCACTTTATAGTGATAGGTTAAACAAGGTTAAAACTTGAAGTTTTTAGTAAGGCCTAATAATAAAGTCGTTTCCATACACTCCTTCCCGGAATGACCCGTTTGGAGGTGCTTATATAGACATATTGGCAGTTGCAAGGAGACTTAGTAGATTTTGCAGCGTATCCTAGGTCTGTTTATGTGACATCTCCTTTTATTTTATAAATTTCGTTTTTCTTTGACAATCTCCTCACTGGCTTAAGCTGTAATGACCATCTCGTAGTCCACTAGTTCTTCCTTCGTCAATCTCTCTGCCTCCTTTGGTTGTGGAATTAGAGAAACTGTCGGCGATTTGGTGGATCTCGGCAGCGTAGGTAGCATTGTCGGATGGAGTCCCTGAACTACGCGTTAATGTCTCTCCATACACCCGGCGCCTGCGATGCTTCAAAATCAGCTTTCTCCTCAGTTGTCAGTGAAGATTTTTTTCGATGGTGTCTTTTGTGTTAGGTCTGAGAGAGCTTCAATGCTAGAGAGGCTCATGCCTGTCCCCCTTGTTTCTCCTCTGTTTCTATATTCCTGTCGTGTTCACTGCCGCCAATTGTCTTACGTTCCGTACCAACCTTCTTGTCAGTTGTCAGTGGTGAAGATTCTTTTTCGATGGTGTATTTTGTGTTCAGACTGAGACGGGCTTCATTCAGAGCAAACAGAGCTTAAGGGGTGAAGATAAACATCAACTCCATCTGAAGAAAAAACAACGTTTCAACGTAAAGCTGACAGAAGAAAGTTGTCTGTTTTGGTTTTCCCAGCTTAAACGAAAAGCACTTGAATTATGTTCACGATTGTGAAAAAATCGATGTGAATATTGTTAACTGCAACGTTGCTTCTATTACAATTATGTCGTTTTAATTTTTAAATAGCAATTAAAAGTTTTTACAAAAGAAAACGAATTTAGTTTGGGCAGAAGATTGAAATACTCTTTATGAAAAATAAAATAAAATTACACTGAACATAATAAACACTTGTAAAAGATAATATTTCAGAAAAGTAACTGGTGACTTACAAAAATATAGTTATGAATTGTATTGTGTGATTTGTCGAAAAATTTGAACAGTTTATACATTTATGAAATCGGGTCCCCACAATTTATTTGTATAACATGCAAAATCAAACACGCAAATTTATACATTTAATACTTAAAGAAAAACGAACTTGTGAAAAATAATACGTCGCCTAGTACCTTCTAGAAATAAATCGAATAGAAATTACTGGTAAACGCAAGCAGATATATAAAGGATGAATTAAGCATAAAGAATATTAGTGTTTACAATGTAGGAAAAAGAGCAAATATTTAGTAACAGTGACCTTGGGTGTTAAAGGTTAGAGAGACTATTATTTATTATAAGACACTATTTATAAACAATAAACTCTGGTTAAATAATAATAAATAATACTCATAAACCTACTTCTAGAGGCATAACATGTGCCTTGGAAGATGGTTACTTGGTCACCGAAACCTATGTTCATCAGGTTAAAATAAAAATATTTGTTGAGTGTGTAAATAATAGCAGCCTCAAAGTGTGTGAATTAATAAATAGTTATTTAGTCTTAATTGCTTCAAGACTGCTGGCCAGCTCAAGAGCTCCAGCCAATGGAGCTGTTGGAGAGTTGTTTTCTACTAAGAAAAGACCACATGCTGCTGGTATAAGAAATGTTTAATAAGATTTGTATCTGCGGGAACACGAAATTTTGTTTCATTCAAAATTGTTAAACGTTTGCTCGTTTGTACATATTTTTATGAATAAATAAATAATATAAACAAGTAAAATATGTTTACTTGGGTTTAATTGGATTCTGGGCCACGAGAAGGAATTTTACCCTGAAGTACTTGATAAATGATATAAATTTATATGATGTTTAAAAATCTTTCTTCAGTTTATTTTCAACTGAAAATAACATATATGTAGTCAGAATGAATTATCGTTTTTGTATAAAAGCATATTCGTATCGTTGAGTACCTGGCATTTTATGTATTGCTGTTTATTTTGTCACATTCTGTGAAGGTTAGGGTTGTATATTAGACAGCACAATCGTTAAAGAAGAAGGAGATCCCGTATAAAGAGCATGTAAAGCACTTAAAAGCCGAACATATAGCAATATAATCTCGCTTCGTATTATATTAGATAGGACAAAACAAAAAAGAAGTTAAAGGATGTGTTAAGAGTATGTAAACGGATTTATAAACGGTACACACTGCAACGGGGTGAAAGACCGTCGCAAGTGGGAAATAAGTAATTTCCTGTTTTTTAGAAATAAAGCTGTTTTTAAAATAATCAAGTAGGGAATTATACAATTATTATAGAGGGAAAAATTAAATAAAACAGTAAATAGAATAGTTAAGCCACATCAAAGAATATTATAAAATGAATTTGTAATAACTAACTAAATTTGAACATCGAGAGTGAAGCGAAAAAATTCTAAGTGCCTAAAAAAGCTATTTTTCGAACCAAACCACGTAGAACTTTCATCGACATTTCAAAAGAACCACAATAACCTAGAATGAACATTAAAGAAAACAGAATTCAAAAAACTTAAGAAACAAAAAAGTTACAGCCGTTTAAATAAAATAGACATTTTTCAGTGTTCTAAAATTAATTATCAAACTATGCAAGCTAAAACAGTTTCGTTGCCCGACTTGCCTGTACAAGGAATAAATCGAGTGATAGCAAGCTTTGCAGGCGGGGTGCGGTAGGTTGAATTCACCGCTATATATACTTGGTCTCTAAGCCTTTAGAGACAGTCTGTAAAAATTTTCTAACACGAGGTGCCGCGGGACGCTATGCTGGACCGCGAGTAGAGACCGTCAGCAGGCCAGATGGACGATAACCTCAGCGCTTTCGACATCCAGGACCACCAAGGATGAAGGCTCCAGACTCAGCCTCCAGGACGCTCGAATAGAGGGAAACCACCACCGACGAACCAGGGATGGCGACTTCCGGTGTCCAAGGACCAGGGAATCCAGACGAGGGACCCCAAGGACCGGCAAGAACATCTTTGGCAAGTCATTTTCTTTATTCGAAATCAGTCACGTCAAATTTAGTTAGTTAATTTTATTAAATTCAAATAAATTTGCAAGCTTAAAACAATGACTTCACTCTTTATAAAATTTTAATAAATTGTATGCTAAGTAAATGAATTTATGTGCTCAGAATATTTAAAATAATGAATATTAAAATTACAAAAGGTTTTTGGCCATAAGCCGTTTATTTAAAGAAAATGAGAAATTTTCGAATATTATAAATTTAAAAATTAAAGGTCATAAGTTATGAATTTACCAATTCCATATAGGAGATAAAATATCATTATGTGTAATTTTGAAAATGATTTTATGTTAATGTAAATGTAATAAATCTATATGCAAAGTATAATTTTTTAAAGCATAAGAAACAAGAAGTAACTCAGAGAATTGTTTTGCTAATATAATTGTGTAATACTTTGAAGGATAAATTTTCTTTTTTATTTCAATAAATAGAGTTAAATATGTCAAAAAAATCAAGATTATTTGCATTCCATCCTGTGTCAAATAACCAATAAAAACTGTTTAGCTTTTTCCAACTAATATAAAAATGATTATCAAATCAGTAAACAAATTTAATTAAATTTCATTAAATGGCAATAGATAAAGCCTAATGTTTTAAAGAGTTTCTCTCTACTAATTTCATGAGCTAGTCTAAAGATTAGTTGGTTTTTTTTGTAATAAAAGTCCAGAGATTTATCTACTGGCAGATTGTGTTTAAGAGGACACAGGAGCCTTTTAAAATAGGTATTTTTAAACAAAATCATATTTTGCACGTTCCCTTGCTGTTTCTGCAGATCATCATCAGGTGGTAAGACTCTGTGTTTTTTATGTGTATTATTCTAAATGTGTTTCTTTCCAGCTGACTATTAATTTGACATGTGTGACTATACTCAGACCATACACAATTGATAAACTTATGTAGGAGGGTTTATATGTATTTTAAATAGTAGTCAGCGGGAATAGGCTTGTTGTGGGTTTGGCCCTACGAGCAGGAAACATACACTCAACTCTGGGAGTTTAGCACGGTTTTACCAGCAGGGTGATAGGCAGATTTTTGGTTGTTTATAAATATGTTTTCTTGTAAACAATTAAATTCTAGTATTCTGCAAGAATGGATTTAAACAACGCAAACAAAATGACCGCCTGGAGATGCGGTGGTAGGGACGTTGAGGTTGAGGTGAGGTGGGGGGACGTTGCAGAATTGGCGCCCATACGGTAGGGCCTTTGAACAGGTTCCCTATATCAAAATTGAATAATTAAATAATGGAAATGAATCGAGATAGTTTAAATAAATGAAGTCAAAATGTTTTAAATAATGTAATTAAATTTTTAAATAATAATATAAATTGAACAAATCTAAGAGCGTACAAATAAAAATAAAATAAATAAATAAATAAATGTGAATAAGGATCTAGTCGAAAGAGCGGGTAGGAACCATCTGGCCTAAACCAAATCGAAAAGAAAGGAATAAGGAAATAAATAAATAATTAAATATTAAATAGTAAATCAAAATGTCAAAACCCGAGATAGATAAATTGATGGCCTATTTCAAGGCAAAGGAGGAAAAAGACAAAGAAGAGCGAGAGAAAGAGAAGGCGGAAGCAAAACAAAGGGAGAAGGAGAGAGATGAAAAAGAAAAACGATTGAGAGAGGAAGCAGAACAAAGGGCGAAGGAGAGAGAGGACAAAGAAAAACAATGGAGAGAGGAAGAGAAACAATTGAGAGAGAAAGAGTGGGAGGAAGCAAAACAGAGAGAGAAGGAGAGAGAAGACAGAGAAAAACAAAAGGAGAAGGAGAGAGAAGACAGAGAAAAACAAAAGGAGAAGGAGAGAGAGGACAGAGAAAAACAATGGAGGGAGGAAGAGAAAAAGGAAAGACGACATTTATGGGAGGCTTTCCAGGGAAAGTTCGATGACTACCAAAAAGAAAATGAGGCTAAGACAAGTCATATATATGAAAAGTTAAGCGAACATGAGACAGAAATAGAGAGACTGAAAACTAAAACGGAAACAAAAACGGCTAAATTAAACGAGAAAGTACAGGATATCCAAGAGGACATTAAATCGGTAAAGCAACAAGTTGCAAAGGTAAAGCAAACAGCTGGAGCGGGAATAGTAACACAAGTTTGCTTACCAAGGGTAATAGACAGGAACGGGGAGGCTACGTACCGTAGGATTGAGTTCTGGGGGAATGACAAGGAAGATCCAATGACATTCCTAGGGGAAATAGAAGATCTATTTTCTGAAATAGACAATACTATGGACGAGACTGCAAAATTAAGAATTGTAGAACGATATTTGAAAGGGGCAGCGGATGCATGGTGGAAAGCCATAAAAAACAATACAGAAACTTATTCTGAATTCAGGCAGGAATTCACGGAGCATTTCTGGAGTTATCGCCAGCAGGATAGGGTACGCAGACAGATAAATCAGGGGCGCTACCATAATAATGGACCATACTCTATGGCAGAGTATTTTATTATGATGGTCAACAGGGCGAAAAACTTAGACCCGATAATCCCAGAGAACCATCTCATCTTCATGTTAATGAAACACTTTGGGAGTAACGTTCAGCTAGCTAGTGTGGGGAACCCCACAAGTAACATCAAACAAGCGATAGTTTTCCTACAACAGCTAGACAGCGTTACTGACAACGGAAATGGTAATGGGATCGCTCAAAGAAGTCAACAGAGGCAGGTTGCTCCAAACCAACAACCTAACCCTAACCCAAGGTCCCATGGTGATACCGCAAAATACCAAGAGACCAAGTATCCTAAAAACCCTCATCCTAAATCGCCTATCCCCGGACCAAGCGACCACAAGCCAAAAAACTAAATATAAGGATCTCTGGCAACAATCAGGGAGATAAGTTAACCAGGTTAGAGATCCGAAGCACAAAGAAGTCAAAAATAATTCAGAGCGAGAGACCGAAGGAAAAGCCGGTTTACCATCATAATAAGATCAGGCTAGGCGGTTTTTCCATGTCTATTAGGGACGATTTGTTAGAGGAAAGAATTGACTCGGTTGTAAAACTGGAGAATATAGACCAGTGTCCAGTGATAGAGTGCGAAATTAAAGACCATAAGTTAATTGCACAAGTTGATACAGGTGCCCAAATGTCTGTGATTAAAACAGAAAAATACATAGCCCTAAAGCAAAACGGGAATTTATTCTATGAGCTACCTATAGCTAACGTAGCGATAGTCACAGCATTAGGGTCAACCTGTAAACGAGTCAAGTTACAAACGATGCTACCTCTAACATTAAACGGACACACAAAGGAATTTGTTTTCTTGATTGTGGACAATCTACGGGTTGACATCATCTTGGGAGCAAATACTTTGTGTGCGTTAAAAGCCCGGATAAACATGGAGAGATCGTTCATGTCGTATGAAATTGATGGATATCTGCTGCACCAGGAGTTTCTTGTATCGAATAATAATAAAAATAATATAGAACAAGAGATAGGATGTAATAAAATTAATAAAATAACAAACAAAAATACTAACAAAAATGTAATATGTTCCGACGTTACAAGCGGGGAACAGGAAATAAATATAATAGGCTCGTCTTATATAGACGGGCAAATTAACGACGGCAAATTAACACCTGTAGAGCCGACATTGGAGTGCCCGATAGTGAATAGCGTGCAGAAGGGGCTGTTCACGGGAAAGGATCAGGAAGATGGGTCCTTGTGCGAGTTAGGCGATGACAAACTAAAAAATAAACAAACACGAAACAAAAATATGACTAAAAATGTAAAATGTCCCACCGATACAAGCGGGGAACAGAAAATAAAATTAAAACAATTGTCAACGAGTAAGGTTAAGAACGAGATTACCAAAAATTTAAATAACAAATTGTGCGAAAATTCGAGGAAGAGTGAATTATTAAACTGTGAAAGAACGGAATCAAGTAAGCTAACGGGATTAAACAAAGCAAAAAATGGGTTAACCAAGCCTACAACAAACAAATTAAATAATGACGAGGGAGGATTCAACGAATTAAATAAAAATGGCTACAAGCCGAAACAAATAAAATTCCAACAAGTTAGGGAAAGACCTAATTGTCGGGAAACAAATCCGTTAGACTTAACAAGAATTCCAAAGCACTTTAATTCTAACCAATCTTGCTTGAAAACGAAGTCCAAATTGTTTGCTAAAAATAAATTTAAAAGTAAATCTCACCAGTATAAAAATTATCAAAATAAACCAAGTAAAAATAAATCAAAAACAAAAATAAAATACAGGAATTACGCACAATGGCGTAACACAAAACGCCGAAAGAAAACCAGAACGCGTAAAACATATCTTAAAATAAATACGATTAAGTTGGAGAATACAAATAATCATTGCATCTTAAACAAACAAGAAATGTTGAAGTTACAAGAATTGATAAACAATTATTCAGACGTGTTTAATGAAAAACCAGGTAGATCCAATAAATATAAACATGCGCTCAAAATTAAGGAAGGCACAACTTTTGTGAACAGGAACTATCCTATTCCAATGAACTTCCGCAAACAGGTTCAAGAAGAAATCGATAAAATGCTCCGATATGACATAATTGAGAGGTCAAGGACGCCGTATGTTAATCCTATGGTTGTTGTCATAAAATCAGACAATACGGTTCGACTTTGTTTAGACGCTAGGAAGTTAAACGAGATAACTGTACCCGATTATGAAAGTGCACCTAGTATAGACGACATCCTAAGAAAAGGAAGGAATAAACGGTATATTTCAAAGATTGATATGACATCCAGTTTTTGGCAAGTGCCATTGACACACGATTCCAAGAAATATACCGGCTTTTTATTCGACAATAAGGTGTACAATTTTAAGGTCGTTCCATTCGGGTTACAGAATTCTCTAGCGGCCCTAGTAAGAACAGTCGATTTAACACTTGGCGTGGAATTAAGCGACAACATATTAGCCTATGTTGACGACTTGTTATGTCTATCGGAGACGTTTGAAGAACATCTCGAGCACTTGCGTATAATATTTTCCAAATTCAGGGAGGGAAATTTAACAATAAATCCCAATAAGACATTGTTCTGCCAACAGGAAGTGAAGTTTTTAGGGTATATATTTGACCAGAAAGGGGTAAAAACTGACCCAGATAAGCTCCAAGCGATTCGCGACTTTCCTAGTCCTAAGAATAAGAAACAGCTACAATCATTCTTAGGATTTGTGAATTATTATTCGCGATTCACAAGTCAATACGCCCGAGAAACTTCACCCCTGTTGAAGCTATTAAGAAAGGGACAACCCTGGGTTTGGGATATAGAAATGCAAGATGCATTTAGGAATGTAAAAAACCTGTTTGTGGAAGCAGTTACTTTGACACATCCGGTGGAAGGTCGGGGAACGTTTTTACAAACTGATGCGAGCGATAACGCTATAGCAAGTCAGCTGTACCAGGAAGACCAACAGGGCAGGTTACAAGTAATTGGATTTGTATCGAGAACACTGAAACACGCGGAATTAGGGTATACAGTGTGCGAAAAGGAGCTTTTGGCAATAGTGCATGGCCTAAAGAAGTTTCGGCCATTGATAGTAGGGGCCCCATTAACTATCATTACAGACAACAAAGCACTAAAGTTTCTCTATTCATGCAACTATACCAATGCACGCATAACTAGGTGGATTCTCGCGATACAGGAATATCAGCCAAAAATGAGACACTGTCCAGGTAAAGAAAACGTTCCTTGCGACACCATAAGTCGGATGTATCAAAGTAATACAGGAAATAATAGCGGGCAAAAGGGATTAAATATAGTTAAAATAGGACAAATTAAGGTAGAATGCCCTACAATAATACAAAAGATGTTTAAAGAAATGAGACAAGTCCAGGAGCACGAACCTGAACTTTCTCATATAATAAATCACATAAATCAGTTTAATTATTATAAAATATGTAACAATATATTATGTAAAATTGTAAACAATAGAACGAAGGTTGTGATGCCAAAGCAAAATATCGTTCCATTTATAGAGCATGTACACAAACAATATGCACATTTAGGTAGAAATAAAATTGTCAAAATGATAAACAAACATGTTTACATTAAAAATATACATAAACAAGTCATAGATGTCATTCGGAAATGTCGGATTTGCCAGTTTGCAAAAGTAACAAATCGATATTTGCAAGCAAGGACTAAACCCATTTTAACACAACAGCCGGGAGAGATTGTTGCTGTCGATTTTTTAGGACCTTTGCCCCGGAGCACAGGAGGTGCAAGGCACATTTTAGTGGTTGTAGATGTATTCTCGAAATTAGTAAAATTATATGCAGTTAAGCGCCCAAATACGACGAGTACAATCGCCAAACTGTCGCATTATTTTCAGACAATAGGGAAGCCTAGGCGAATACTATCAGATTTCGGATCGGCCTTTATGTCCCGACAATGGAATTTATGGATGCGCGACAACAGTGTTGAGCATACATTAATTCCGGTCAGGCATCCACAGGTAAACCATGCCGAGAGGATAAACCGAGATCTGGGCAGGATTCTTAGGACCTATTGTCATGAAGCGCAGTCATCATGGATGAGATATCTGCCATATATGGAACAGGTAATTAACATAACTCCCCATGAAGTAACTGGATATTCACCTATCCAGGTACACCATGGGGAAGTACCGATATATATATGGGAGAGATTTCTGCCAGATGATTGTAGAAATGCGGAACAAGCGACACAAAGACAAACATTACAAAATGTATTCGATCGTATAAGGACAGTGGGAGAAAGACGGGCTGCTATGAAAAATATAAACTGCCGAGAAACGTCGTTTCAACCGGGCGATTTAGTCCTAATCACTAGGCACAATAGATCAGATGTGTCTAAGAATGAGACAGAAAAGCTGCTGTTAAGGTACCAAGGTCCTTATAAAATTAAAAGGAAAATGGGTCGAAAAACCTACCAAATTGCAAACATGGTTACAGATAAAATCCGAGGCATCTATGACATAAAAGATATTAAAAAGTTTTATGAATGATTAAAAAATATTTTAAAACTAAATACTATTAAGAAAGGCAGTACAAATAAATAACCGCTGTACTTTTAAATAAACCAGAATTGTCTAGGTTGAAATAATTCATAATAAAGTATTCAGATGTTTGAATGAAAGACCCACCGAGTCGAACAAATGTAAACAAAGGCTCAAGGTTAAGGGCAATCACTTGTGTTTGTAAACACAGCCGCAAGGAAATATCCGGTGGACGGGCGGGGAACGAGTTTATAAAAACTTTCCTTGCAACAAAATAAGCCGGACGTACCAGAATGTAAATAAAGCAGGACAAAGTTAATAGGATGTTCTACGGAAGTTCCAAAAATAATTTAAAGAGAAATGTTTAAGGGATATGAAGCAAACTCAGGGACAATAACCTGATTTGTTACAATTAATCAAATCAACTGTGTCAACAATTATAAAATATCTTGTAATCTATTCTGTAAAATTGTATATGATGTTAAAAACGTTAAAAAGGTTGTATGACAAGTAAAGGGATTCTAGAATGTGACCCTTACACTTATCGTAATCCTAAAAGTACGGAAATGCCAAATTAGAATATTGCTGCAATAATAGAACCAGTACGCAAGCAATAAGCTAAGTTAGGCAGGAATAACATTGTCAGAATGATTAACAAAATGATTTAACGTAAAAACAAGAATAAGCAGTAATTGAATAAGGCTAAATCTAGACTTTCAGATTAGCTACTTATTTATAAAGGGACAAATGTTTAAATCTAAAACAAACTATTTAATAACTAAATCAACATTACAAAAGTATTATTCAGGAAGTCTTTGTGTGTATTGAGCAAACATTGGCGAGCTACATTCGCTGCTTAAATCAAACAAGCGGGTTAAATCAGGCAACAATCAGAGAGATAGCAGGCGAATCTTAATGACTTGTACAACAAATACGCGGACAGACTTTTGCAAAATCAAACAAGAAATTTGTGTGCATAAAATAGTGGGTCGTTAGATCAGACTATCACTGGACAATATAAAACAAGAAAACTTGTGTACTGACGATCAAGGTCGCAACAATAGAAACTTTGCATTAAAATCAGAAGCAATCAAGATTTATCAAGTGGACTTCGATAATCTGGACACAAGCCAGTTTTATAAACTGTACAATCTAAAGATAGAGAATTTAAAAGGCAAGTTTCGTTCCGTTTAATATGATAAGTCGAATTGTTGTTGTATTAGAACGTTTACAAGCCAGCTCATTGACCTTGCCAGGTAGTTTGGAATGTAGAATCCACGCAATAGTTAGCCGCTACGGAAGGTTTATCGGAAAATAAACAAATTAAACTCGATAAACTGTACTTCCACAGCTGACACAATAATACGTAATAGTTAAGATATGAAAGGAATATGTTTAAAAAATAGTATTGTAAGATTAGTTAGGTTTTTAATTGCAAGTCATTGTTTTTAAAGCCATAACTAGTATAAAATGAAATTGACGTGGTAAATATATAAAGGAAATGACAGCCATCAGTGTGGTGAATGATGTGTAATTTGACAAAATAAAAGTTAGTGTAAACAAAAGTGACTAATAAATTACTAATTGACTTGTGTTTGAAGTGTTTCAGGGTGAAAACTTCGCAAGAGACAAGAGAATAATAATAAGAAAATTTTGTAATAGAATAAGATAGTTTAAGTAATAATAAGATAAGGAATTGGTAAAAAACATTTTAACAAAGTAAAACATTTTTAACCTCTCAAACGGGGAAATTGCAACGGGGTGAAAGACCGTCGCAAGTGGGAAATAAGTAATTTCCTGTTTTTTAGAAATAAAGCTGTTTTTAAAATAATCAAGTAGGGAATTATACAATTATTATAGAGGGAAAAATTAAATAAAACAGTAAATAGAATAGTTAAGCCACATCAAAGAATATTATAAAATGAATTTGTAATAACTAACTAAATTTGAACATCGAGAGTGAAGCGAAAAAATTCTAAGTGCCTAAAAAAGCTATTTTTCGAACCAAACCACGTAGAACTTTCATCGACATTTCAAAAGAACCACAATAACCTAGAATGAACATTAAAGAAAACAGAATTCAAAAAACTTAAGAAACAAAAAAGTTACAGCCGTTTAAATAAAATAGACATTTTTCAGTGTTCTAAAATTAATTATCAAACTATGCAAGCTAAAACAGTTTCGTTGCCCGACTTGCCTGTACAAGGAATAAATCGAGTGATAGCAAGCTTTGCAGGCGGGGTGCGGTAGGTTGAATTCACCGCTATATATACTTGGTCTCTAAGCCTTTAGAGACAGTCTGTAAAAATTTTCTAACACGAGGTGCCGCGGGACGCTATGCTGGACCGCGAGTAGAGACCGTCAGCAGGCCAGATGGACGATAACCTCAGCGCTTTCGACATCCAGGACCACCAAGGATGAAGGCTCCAGACTCAGCCTCCAGGACGCTCGAATAGAGGGAAACCACAACCGACGAACCAGGGATGGCGACTTCCGGTGTCCAAGGACCAGGGAATCCAGACGAGGGACCCCAAGGACCGGCAAGAACATCTTTGGCAAGTCATTTTCTTTATTCGAAATCAGTCACGTCAAATTTAGTTAGTTAATTTTATTAAATTCAAATAAATTTGCAAGCTTAAAACAATGACTTCACTCTTTATAAAATTTTAATAAATTGTATGCTAAGTAAATGAATTTATGTGCTCAGAATATTTAAAATAATGAATATTAAAATTACAAAAGGTTTTTGGCCATAAGCCGTTTATTTAAAGAAAATGAGAAATTTTCGAATATTATAAATTTAAAAATTAAAGGTCATAAGTTATGAATTTACCAATTCCATATAGGAGATAAAATATCATTATGTGTAATTTTGAAAATGATTTTATGTTAATGTAAATGTAATAAATCTATATGCAAAGTATAATTTTTTAAAGCATAAGAAACAAGAAGTAACTCAGAGAATTGTTTTGCTAATATAATTGTGTAATACTTTGAAGGATAAATTTTCTTTTTTATTTCAATAAATAGAGTTAAATATGTCAAAAAAATCAAGATTATTTGCATTCCATCCTGTGTCAAATAACCAATAAAAACTGTTTAGCTTTTTCCAACTAATATAAAAATGATTATCAAATCAGTAAACAAATTTAATTAAATTTCATTAAATGGCAATAGATAAAGCCTAATGTTTTAAAGAGTTTCTCTCTACTAATTTCATGAGCTAGTCTAAAGATTAGTTGGTTTTTTTTGTAATAAAAGTCCAGAGATTTATCTACTGGCAGATTGTGTTTAAGAGGACACAGGAGCCTTTTAATATAGGTATTTTTAAACAAAATCATATTTTGCACGTTCCCTTGCTGTTTCTGCAGATCATCATCAGGTGGTAAGACTCTGTGTTTTTTATGTGTATTATTCTAAATGTGTTTCTTTCCAGCTGACTATTAATTTGACATGTGTGACTATACTCAGACCATACACAATTGATAAACTTATGTAGGAGGGTTTATATGTATTTTAAATAGTAGTCAGCGGGAATAGGCTTGTTGTGGGTTTGGCCCTACGAGCAGGAAACATACACTCAACTCTGGGAGTTTAGCACGGTTTTACCAGCAGGGTGATAGGCAGATTTTTGGTTGTTTATAAATATGTTTTCTTGTAAACAATTAAATTCTAGTATTCTGCAAGAATGGATTTAAACAACGCAAACAAAATGACCGCCTGGAGATGCAGTGGTAGGGACGTTGAGGTTGAGGTGAGGTGGGGGGACGTTGCAACACACACACACACACACACACACACACACATATATATATATATATATATATATATATATTTATAAAAGAGTGTATTGCACCTGATTTACTCCCATTCTAATCTCTATTGCCCCTCAGTAAATGTGTTGTGTTAAATATAAATATAAACAAATTTACCGTCGCTAAAATACAAGTTATTGTAGTTGAACATGGAATATGTTCAAAATATTAGGTTTTCGGCTTGTATTTATTTGCAATTATTTGTTTCCGAAATGTGTTTTCGATGAGGTTTCAATAAAATAAATAACATATTTCGAATTTATATTCGCTGAAGGGTCTTTCGCAGACATTAACTTTGTGTTTTTTAATAGAGAAACATATGCATTTTTATTGAAAGTAATTTTACGGGCTACAAAATGAAATTATTGAGTACTTGGAAACTCATTTGTGTTTTTAATTTCCATTTATTGAAAATAAATTTCCAAATGAGTAAAATAAATTGTTTATAAATTAATGGAATACATATTTATTTAATAATCTGTCTACCTACAATATGCCTGTTAACAGTTAACATAAAAAAATTACTTTAGAAATATTACTACAAACTAATTGAATGATATAATTGATAAATGACATTTAATATTTGAGTCAAAACTTGAAAAATTCTTAAATAGGTTTTAAATAGGCAAGTAAAATAATAAATCAAAATATATATTGACAATCATGAAATATAGCCATAGCCAAGTTTACTCATTAAATTTTCTGTTTGCATAAGTTTACACTTAATAACGAGCCAATCATAAAGCTTTCGTGCGTACCTCTCGGTTTATTCAGTTGCAAGTGAGTATTTCTAATGGAAAATACGTTTCCATTGTGACCTGAGAAAAATGTAGTGTATTATATCAATCCTACAGTTTAAATACGAAGATATATACTTGGGATCAAGAGAAATAAATTTGTGTGACAGAATAACAAAGCACATACATCTAACTCTTTTGAAAACAATCTAAAAATTAAAAATAACATTTTAAAAAAAATATTTGTTATATTTCCAAGTCATATTTTGGAAAACATTTTATATTTACTTATAAAATAACAAGATTATTTTTGACGCATTTTTGGTATAACAGTCATCAATTAGGTATAAATATTCTTCATGTACTATTTCCTCACTAAGCATTTATTATATTAGGAAATATTGAATGCGATATTACTGTAAGATACAAACACATAAAGTTACTGAGTTTTTTAAAGAATATTCATATAAGCCTTTCATGTTACACCCATACACAAGAGTAGTGAAAACATTTTGTGTCCATACGTTCAATTATTTCATTTCATAAGAACACAAAATCGGCTTTCGTAATTAGGAAGAGGTAAAATGTTTATTTTCAAGTTTTTGGCGATTATAATTCAGGTGTCAATAACTACTATGCAAAGGGCCAAAAACTATATTTTCTTGTATAATGCATACAACCCTAAATATTTTATTACACGCTACTTAATAGATCCTTCAAAATTTTTCTCGAAATTAGAAAAAAACGTTTAATTGAAATATCGGTTACGTGTAAAGATTTGTAAAAGCAGAAAAATTTTCTCAGTGTGAATAATTTTAATTGATGTCATTAAATCAGAATTCAATAATTTTTAGTGTTCTATTTATTAGAATTCCATATTTAAAGGTTATATTTTATTAGGGCGTGGCTAATGATAAGCCTAGCTCGTTACGCCCGGCGGTCTATTCTGACGCGTAGAACTAGAGCTATATATACATGTGCAGCGGCAGGAGAAGGCACCATTGATCTTCTAGACATCATGAGCAACTTCTCGTTCGTCTTACTTGCCGTGTTTGTTGGGAGTGTGGCTGTAAGTACTATTTGTATTCTGGTTTAGATTAACAGCAGTTCATAATTTTAATTTAATAAAAATAAATAGAATAATTTAAAGTTTTAAATGAAAATAATTATGGGAATACCAGTTTTTTAATTGAAATCATTTATATTTATTATATTTTAAATATAAAGTTAAAAATATGTTAAAGATCAATATTAAACATACACACACACACACACACACACTCACTGCTAAAGGCACCTGATTTTGTAAAGTAAATTGAATAAATTAAAAATTTACCTGTATAATTTTACTAAATTTTGATTCCTTTGTTATTTATATAATTTACGTATTTCTTTTAAGGTATATTTTATTTTACCCATATTAATACCTTATTTTACCCTATTATTTCTAAATTAAACATTTTAATATAACGCGTCCTGTAGATATAGCCTCTTTTTATAATAAATTAACGATGTAACAATTATTTAGCAAATGTTTTATACATCCCATTTCTTAAATAACTAAAGTGAAAATCAAATGAAATTATTTTATTAGCTTTTTATCAGAATAGTATTATTTCTGAGAACTTCTAAAGAATTTTAAAATCTCAAGTTGCTTTCAAATTATTCTCCTCGTGGAAATGAGTCTTCCATAAGGGCGACTGTCTTTATTAGGGCAGTTTATATCTTATTCAAAAGTTTAATGAATAAAATCAAATAGTTATTTTATTATAAGACCTGTCTTAGTTTCAAAATTTCATTTATTGAGATCATACGAAATGCCCATAATGAAACACAAATAATTTTAATTTAGCAAACATTTCAAATTTGTTGTACTTTATCTATTTGTATTATTAATTATACTTTTACTTCCAATACAGTTCTTCTTTATAAACTAAACTTTATTTTTAATATATTTAAACCTTTTGTTAAAAAAATAGTAACATTGCTTAGGCCTACTATATCATATTGTGGTTTAACAAAAACTTACTCTAAATATGATACAACAAATATTTTATATAGAATATTTTATTATTCATTATGATGATGTTGGTACTGTTTACCAACGAAAAGATTTGAATAAAAATTAATAAATATTTCTTGAATTTGAATAGCCTCATTGGTTTTTGATTACTATACAAAGAAAAATGTATAGGTAAATATATATATAGTATTGTATAATATATATATATATATATATATATATATATATATATATATGTAAATATATATATATATATATATATATATATATATATATATATATATATATATATACACTTTCGTTCATGATGACCTAATTATCCAAAAATGCAAATTTACCTGATGATGTATTTCTGAAGTAGTGATGAGTTGGATTGCACGTAAAAATACGTTACTTTTGGGGCCGCTTTCACGTTTCGTCTATCTTTAGTCTTTTGGGTTTGGTCCTATGTTACAAATCTAGGATAACCTGCTGCCATCCAGGTTGTTCCTAAGTCCGGTGAAGCGATCTGTTTACCTGATACATGGAACGTAACTGGGGATATTAAATTTTGGATCATTTCAAGTTTCGTCCATCGTTAGTCCTTTGGGTTTGGTTCAATGTTTCCACTCCAGGATAACCTGTTGCTATCCAGGTTGCTCATAACTTTGGTGAAACGATCTGTTTACCGCTTATATGTCACGTAAGTAGACATTACATTTCGTCAACTTCTAGACGACCAATGGATCCTCCGTTGGAATCCAGCTTGTCCCTTACTTTGATGAAAGGATCTGATTACCGCGTACATGGTATGTAACTTTGCATTACATTTCGAACATTTATAGTTTTTGGGGTCGGGAATACATTGATGCTCTAGGATCCCCCATCAGCAATCAGATATTTCTGTGTTTGCTGAAGATATGTGCTTACCTCTTGCATGGCACATATCTTTGCATTACATATCATAAATCCGTAGTCCTTAAGGTTAGGTTCTTCGTTGCCGCAGCAGAATCCCCTGTCGGCATCCAAGTTTTTCCTAACATTGGTGAGGAGATCTGCTAACCCCACACATGGCATCTACCCAACATTACATTTGGTCCATTTCTAGTCCTTAGGGTTAGGTCCTACGTATTCGGTATATTATCATATTATATATATAGTATGGAAGAAAAACAAAATTATCTACATTTACAGGTACTTAAAATTTGTAAACATCAACTTATATTTATATTCTCTTATAGTTTTTAAAAATACTCTAGGTATTTTCTGGCTCACCAATCTACTAATGTTTATTATATTGTTTCTTATTTTTCTGTGCAGTGATTTATAACTATTTTTTCACGTTAATAATTTAATAAATGAATTATTAATAATGTGAATTTACAGTTGCAAACAGTCACTCCAGACCCTAAGGGTGAAACAACTAGGATTTCTGAATATGGGAAGCCCGAACATTCGTCTTTGGAGCCATTGGTAAATATCGTATTTGGTTTAATTGCTATTGACTCTGTCTGCGTGTGTGAGTGTGTGTGTGTGTGTGTGTGTGTGTGTGTGTGTGTGTGTGTGTGTGTATGTGTATGTATTTGTGTGAGTGTGTGTGTTGGGTGTTTTTGAATTTACTTTTATTTGGGCGTGTGTGTATTCTACTTGTAATATATCACAAAACCCTCTTTGAAACAGTTTGTTTCCTAATTAAACATTGGTTTCGTTAATGCGTACATTTGTTTTGTTTCAGATGAGGAGAAACTTGTTGGAGAAAAAATTAAGGAGTATTATATTAAGTTCAATATACAATATAAAGATATTCGTGTTGAGTTGCTTGGAAGGCACCTCTTCACTTACTAATAAGACAGTGAAAAATTTGCATAATATTTTAACAAAATCCAGTAATAATTTGAAACATCTGGTAGTTTTTAAGGCTTCACAAGTTATTAAATTGTCTGATATAAATTTTGTAAATGCTAAGCGACTTGCGAAACACTCTGCCATCAAAGTTACTGGTTTGTTTAACAAAATTAATAATAATATAGAAACTTTTAGCGATGGGTCCTTAAAAGGTCTCCAGAGGTACTCCAATACTTCCTTAGAGAAAATTAATAGCTTTTTTAAAATTCTGACAAAAACGGTAAATGATTTGAGCAAGAAAATTAAGAATAAGGACTCAGTGAAGTTGAGTCTAAAGAGAATCGCTCTACTACACGACTCCACCATCAAGATATTTACAGACTTCAGAAATGCAAACAAGAAGGACGTAGAACGCTTAGTAACAAATTGCAGAGCAGAAACGCAGATTGTCGAATTGTACTGCGTTAGTCAGTTTGACGCAGTATCACAGTTTATTAGCCGCGGGGAAAAAATTTATAACTTTCTAAAGAAATTTAAAACTCAAGCCCAAAAGAGGTTTCAAAATTTAATTTTAAAGTTTCATTCAGAGGTTACGCATGCTAAGAAAGATGTAAATAAAAGTGAAACAAAAGCGAGTAAAAAAATTAATAACATTTATGGGAAAGATATATCACACGAGCCTGAGGGCCAAAATTTTTATTTCAGTAGCAAAGCTGAAGAGTTTGTAAAGGCTATCCATAAGGTTTTCTATGTGAGTATCATCTTGTTTTATATTTTCAGAGAATGTAATTGTTTTTTTAATGTGATTTTTGTTGTTTTACAGAACTATAAGTGTGTAATTTTGTGTTCTTACTAGTCTTTAAGTACTAGAAGAACTCACCATTTTTAATTTTAAACGAATTTCCGAAAAAAAACATATTTAGGCACAAATACGTAAACGTTAGAGTATCATAAATTCGTTTTTTTTTGTTTTTTAGTATGATTCAAACATTACCGATATTGTTTTACATTTTTTCTGATATTAAAACATTTTTCTTAACTGTCATTACCATAAAGCCAAAGCAACATAAGATGATGGCGTATAAGGTTAATCCTTCTTCAAAGTGAGCTTCTAACAAATACTAATTAACATTTTACTTTCAGATTATGCAATTGTTCAAAGTAATAAATTGTTATAATATAATGTTACAGGAAGAGGAGGCAGATCAACGTAAAATTCACAGTGATACAATGAGGGATATAGAAGCTTATATTCAAAAGGCCAAGAAGGATAGACCTTAACTATCTATTGCTATTATTTGCCAAACCATGTACCCGTATTCAATTACATAGTATACCTGGGACCTATATATCCATTAAACTATAATATATCACTATCTGTGTATCCATTATACTAACTGTAATGTAGCCAAAGTATCCATTATAATTTAATAAATAACTATTATATCAGAAATCTATATATGCAGTATTTTATAATAAATAACCAAATTTATCAGAAACCTATGTATCCATTATACTATAATAAATACATAGTAGGTATCTGAAAGTGTATTGAATGTCATATTGTTCTATTTCCATTTCTTTGTGAATATGAGAATCCTTAAGTTTTTTTCGATGATGTTTCTATAAAATAAACATATAATTTTAGAATTGTTTTTGCCCTAAGTTTCTTACTTCGCAAATGTTAATTGCTTGCATTAACAAGTAAAAGTTCATATAGTTTTCCATGGTGTATTTCCAAGGTATCGCATCTAGGAATGCATCTTGTTGTTATGAGATATCGAATATGTTATTTAATTTTTTTTTAATGGTAAATAAACTAACATAGACACATTTTACTATAAGCAATCTTTTCGGACTCTAAAATCAAATTAATAACCACTCTGGGACCAATAGTGTTTTCTTCATCTCTATATTTTGCATCTAAAATTTCATCGGTTTTATAGCGAATTATTTCTGAAGTTTACGAATACGTATGAAATAATTATATAAATAGGCCTACAGGGAAATTATTTTTAAAATACAAGTTATTATTAGGGTGCATAAGGGTCGTATATGTAGACAGTTCTTTTAGACGGATAATCTTGCCAAAGCTGTTAGAATGACCCAGTACATTAGCGCTACTAGACGATTAATTCCTCAGTATGGAGGAAATTAAGATCTGTTTGTGGTACTTCCATTCCGTTTACAGTTATTGCGCTGATGCAACCGAATGGAAGATCGATCACAAACAATGCCGATATAGATAATGTACTTTGAACGTCACTTTCTAACTTATCTTCTACTACAGCTTATAATAGATTAATCCAAGCGTATAAACTGAAGGAAGAAGCAATGCCTTTTACTGTTGAATTGTCTGGAGATTCTTCTTTGAACATTCCGTTCCCTATTGGGTAATAGGAATCAGTTCTCTCGTCAACGAATGTTTTTGCACCAGGTCCTGATTCCATTGTTTGCGCTATGATAAAACATCTATCATCATCGGCAAAATAAGTCATACGTCGGATATACAATCGTTTATTCGAGGACCAAGATTTTCCCTACGCATGGTTACAAGCGACAGTAATTCCTTTTTTAAAACCAGGTAAAGGCACAACCAATCCCAGTAGCTGTAGATCTATATAAATTACAAGTGCTTTGTGATAACTACTGGAGAAAATGGTTAATCGACGTCTTGTCTGTTACCTAGAAACCAACGAGCTTATTTGCAACGAACAGTGTGGTTTCAGGCAAGGCCGATAATCAGTTGACCAATTGCTATTGTTAGAATCTGCTATTGAAATGCCTTTATCTTGCGTCAAACACATCTTGCTATTTTCTTCGACTTCGAGAAGAGGAATTCTGAAAACTTTAAAATCATGGATATACAGGGCAAACTCTTAGCAATCATCGTTAATTTTGGGTGAAATAGGTCTTTTCCAGTTCATATTCAAATAGTTACAAACAGGAGAATTGTGTATCGCAGGTTAGTCATTACCATTATTTGCTATACTAATAACGCCATATTTGCCATTTCCATTAATAGTATAACTCGTAATGTACGGTTCACTATTCCCTATTTGTAGATGCTCTCTCTCTCTCTGTCTGTCTGTCTCTCTCTCTGTCTTTCTCTCTCTCTCTCTCTCTCTCTCTCTCTCTATATATATATATATATATATATATATATATATATATATATATATATATATATAACTCATTTTATTACTAAAACTCGGAGGTATTTTAACGATGTGGAGCACTTAGCTCCAGCCTTTGTACTTCCCGTCTTTACCACAGGACTAGCTTAGTGGATACCTACCTTTTTGCAGAAACCAAGTATCCACCTGATGCTAAACCTTCTGATATCTTCTGGTCTACATACCTGTCAGCCTAACCACTTTCTCCTTGCAGCTCCCAAAGCAGGACACTCACAGAGTACGTGGATTGGGCTTTCCTTTTGGTTCTCGACGCATCTTTTGCACACAGGGGACCTAGATCTTTCAATTTTGTATTAAAGCCCCATCAGATTCCCATGGTTTGTGACCAGCTCTACAGCAACTCTGAGTTGAGGTCTACTTAAGGAGAGTAGTTCTTTTCCCTACAAGTCTCCCGAGTAAGCCACAGCAACTTGGATTTTGTTGCAATCCAAGGTCTCATTCCATTCTTTCTTGCGTAACTTGTCTATATGTTCCGTGATGCTCTTGCGCCCCGCCTGTCCACTGCCCTCAACAACGGTCCTTGTGTTATACACCCTTGTTTTGCTAAGGCGTCAGCTCTCTCAATCCCTATCCAGGCAGAATGTCCTGGAATTCAGGTTAGGTTAGGTTACTTACTTCTCTCTGCTAGAGAAGCTATAGTCTCAGCCACCAGCCTAGAGCTGGTATTAGCCTTACCTAAAGCCTTCAGAGCTGCTTGACTGTCCGAGCAAATCCAGATGGTCTTGCCCCTCTTGCCAGGCCCTATTATTTCCTCAGCACATAGTTTTATCGCGAGCACTTCCCCCTTGAAAACAGAGTTGTAGTCTTTCAGGCAATGACAAATTCTGTTTTGGTGTCTCGGTCTACTAAATCCTGCTCCCACTCCTTCCTTCATCTTGGACGCATCCGTGAACCTGATTTCACCATTTTTGGGTCTACACTCTGCCCATGCTCCTCTTGCATATGGAGTTTGTAATGTCCTTTTTTCTCTTTAAGTGGCAGTATCTTATTCTGAGGTTCTATCCAGAGCCCCTTCAGTGAATCAATAAATAGCTGTTTATGACGTTTGCTACTTGTCTTCCACAGTCCGGTACAACTTAGCCGGTATGCAGTTTTTATTGCCTCATCCTAATTTGAAGACTCAAGGATGGAAAACCCAACATAACCCTCATGGCCGCACATGGTGTGCTTCTCCTTGTAGATGTTATGCCTCTACGGTAGAGCCTCTTTAACTTGTTTCTTTTGATTTAAGTTTCGAAAATGGAGTTACTCCGAAATACGTCAGCAGAGAAGAATAGTGAAACGTTAGGAATGGCAGAAAACTGTACTTAAACATATAGACGAGGAATAAGTTAGGGTGCATGGGAATATATTTGACAGTAGCAGCTGGCATTGCGTCGGCAAGATAGCGTGCCTGGTTCAGGGTATAGATAGCTGGCATCAGTCGCTCACTATACATTTAGCATAGGCCACATTTCATCATCGACAAATAGTTGCAGTTCTTGATTAGGGTATGTGTGAACAAGGAAATCGAAACTGTTTATATTTGCTTCAAATTAAATCTTCAGTGTTTAAGGATAAACGCAGAAAATTAGTGCAATTCATGAAATTAGGGATAAACGCTGGCCTTGTGCAGGACCTGTTGTATTTTTAAAGTTAAACGCTCCCATTAAGAATTTGGTCATTGTTTTAATGTACTTTATTAGCCATTGTATTTTTTATATATCATATTTTTATTTCAAGGTGATTGAATCAATACCTAATTGTTCTGTAAACATCATCCGGGAAAATTGCTTCGAATTTATCCATTATATCAGAATAATAGAATGATTAGGTCATTTTAAATTAACTAAGCCTTGAAACTATCTAATTACACGTAGCTATGTTTAGGCCAATTTCCATTTTCAAAACTTGATAATTATATCTGTGCATAATCGATATTGATAAAACAATTATACCTGGTTATGTAAAAAGCCTTCAGGTACTTGGTCACGATGATCCAAATTTTAAAGTTTTGAAAATAGACAAAATTAATTTCATAATAAGTATAGAACTTTTTAAAATCCTTTTTTTTACATAACATAGCACTGTGTTATAATATCTTAAAACATAACTGTAAAAGTATCACTTTAGGGTGGATATCGTTAAAAAATATTGTTATACTCGCGTCCCTCGGCGGGTTTGGCTGCACTAGTTTAAAATTGTCACTTTATATGTTAATTTACCAAATTTAAAAACAACTAATAATTGATGATGAATATGGAACTGGAATAGTTTATAATAGCGTATTATTTTTACCGAAAATACATGCAATTGCAGCAATCATGTATATTATTCCTGTTTTTGTAATTTTTAGCCTTTAAAATTAAATTTTACAAAATCCTTTCTTATTATTTGTCTACGTTATGAGCGAAATATTCCCTGAAAATTTAACCCACTACCTTTTATAGTTCCGACTCTACGTTGATTTTTACATAGTCAAAAGTGACTAATTTGTTGACAAGTGAAGTGACCGAGCAAGGAGACTATGTGTAACGGCTACCAACGGTTTCCCTTGAGCGTTAGTTTTTTAACAGCAAATATCTTAAATTATTAATTTGTAACTATATTCTAATGTAGTTCTATATAACATTTGCTCTGATTTGAAAAATTATTTGTAGGAATTGTGCGCATACACGCGTGTGTGAATCGTAGGCCTACTGCTTAAACCTCAGTTTAAACCTTAAAACTAAAAAACGTAAATAGGCTATTTCAGTTTATAGCATGATATTATTTGTAGCAAATTAAGCCCTTATAAGTTTAAAAGCAATATTTTATGTAAAACACTGGCTTGCAGCTAGCCTCGAGTCTGGACAAGTAAGCAAAATTTGATTAGAATGTACAGGTTCGAACCAAGCACTTTAGGTCAACAAACCGTTGCTAGTATGCTAATAAAAATTAGATGCTTGATTAATAAATAAAATGTGACAAATATATCTTCAATTTAAATTTAATTAGATCTGTTTTATTAAGAATTTATTAACTAAAAGTACCATATTAAACGGCCTGATGACAATGAATACTGGTAGTTGTCTCAATGTTTATAATAAAACAACATCTTAAAGGTTTTATGTGTTTGTATAAAACGTTAATAAATTAAAAATCAAGTGTTAAATATGTGCTACTAATGTATATTTATAGCTCAAAAAATGAAAGAAATTTCGGTTTTTCAGTGACCATTTCTCTCATTATTATATATATACAGTATATATATATATATATATATATAGAAGAGGTCCCCTGCTCTACAACATTATGACGTAAAAGGTTTCATCACTTAGGCATATTGAGAGCAAAGTAGCTGGTCATTCAAATGTCTATCAAGAATAATTGAACAGTAAGAAGGAATTAGTTATTACAAAACTTGCAATTTTTGTGTTGCATATAATGAGGTTTCTTAACAATTGTTTATATTGATATCACTTGGGAAAATCATTTACTGATATTTTTTTAACACTTGCTACCAAGTGATATCAATAAAACAAATAAAACAGAACTCGCAAAAAGCCTTGCATTGGAAAATTGAGAAGAGCGGAGGAGACAAAGTCTATGGGAATGTATTAGGCCTTTATAAAAAAGGATCTGCAGAGGAAAATATCTAAATTTCTTTTAAATTGTTTGGCCGCGTATTTTAAGAACATCATGACCTTCAACCCTATTGTATGCATGGTTTAATCAATCTGGTAGAGGATTAATATTTTTTTGTCAGTTGAGTTGCAAATGACGGGGGGTAGTCAAGAAGAATTGTCTTAGAGTTCACTCGGGGATCCAAGATTAAGTGAGATATTTAATTGAGCTGTGTGAAAGATACATACATCCATGAGAATTTTAATACATCAGCAGTTTCTCTTATTTTCTTATTTTCTACCTATTTTCCCACTGCATATGTTCTAACTTTATCATTTGACCTATTTTTATCTTCTCTTCCTGCCAAGCTATCAATACAGTTAATTATTTTACTATATTATGGTATGTTGTGAATTCAATAATATGCTCTTCTTATAGTTATTCAATATGGATTTGTTACATTATTTGGGGCTACATTTCTCTTGGCACCATTATTTGCTCTGCTAAACAATGTTGCGACTTGATGCATTTAAGGTGGTTACACGAGCTAGGCGCCCCCTCGTAGAAAGAGTACTAGACATTGGAGCAAGGTATGTCATACTTCAAGGGGTAACATACTGCGTTGTTGTAAGGAATGTAAGCAGCACCATTATATGCTCTGCTCAACAATGTTGGAGAGGTAAGACTTGATGTATATAAGATGGTTACACGAGCAAGGCGCCCCCTCACAGAGAGAGTACAAGACATTGGAGCAAGGTATGGCATACTTCAAGGAGTAACGTACAGCGCTGTTGTAAGGAATGTAAGCAGCATCATTATATGCTCTGCTCAACAATGTTGGAGAGGTAAGACTTGATGTATTTAAGATGGTTAAACGAGCTAGGCGCCCCCTCGCAGAGAGAATACTAGACATTGGAGCAAGGTATGTCATATTTCAAGCGGTAACGTACTGCGTTGTTGTAACAAATGTGAGCAGCATCATTATATGCAATATAAATACATGGGAACAACTTAATAAACGATTAGTGTTTTATAACTTTTCATAACAGTATAAGTAATATAACTCAGTTATTATTAGTCATAATGTATATTATTATATATGTTCTTTCAGTTCTCTATGACTAATCTTCTGCGTCGTTCCAGTTCCCAGGGGTAGGAAAGTTTCTCAGGCAGGGTCTTATGGAGTCTTTCTGATCACTTCATCTTCCCTCATTCTCTTTTTAACTATTCTCTGAGTGCCTATATATTAGATAACGTTGACTGAATTCTTTTGTTTGCATTCTTTGAACATCAGGATCTTACCAGGATGGTTTTTCCTTGTTCAGTTGTAAGATATAACGGTCGTCTATAACCTTTTTAACAATTTTGTTGCAGCACATCTCAAAACTTCGTCTAGTTTTCTCAAACTGTCCAGTTTTATTGTCAGGAGTTACAGCTTGTAGTGCTCGTTAATTTGGTATATAATTATACAATTGATATATTTTATTCCTGTTTATATTTTTTTACCATAGTATCAATCTCTTATTAATATTTCCACTTTCTTTATTCGGTCTGTTATTTCTATGTTAATATGAGACACTTGCCTGTAGTAGGGCTTTCTTACTTATCAAGTAAGAAAGTAAGTACAGTACTGTGCTAACTAGTAGCTCAAGTTAGAAATGAGGTAAATAATAATAAATATTTGTAATCTTCAAATGCATTGATCCATTCAGAGGTTTTTCTCATTCCCTACTCTCACACTATTCCCCTATGCACATATATTTTTTAACTAAAAACACTACTAAATATGTTAACTTGCCTATAGTAGTACTTACTTTTATAATTGCTGAGGATTGCGGTTTCAGGAGATGTGCCCCATTCTCAACTCAGACTGTAACCTATCTCTTGGGTTTTGTATTAGAATGGGGGTGGGATATTAGGGTGGGAATGTAGGTGTATTTTGGTGAATATTAGGGGTTATGATGCCAAAAAGTGTATGTGATATATGATGTAATTGGGTGTTGATTATGTTTGTAGGGTGTAGTTTGAAATTCTTGTATATCTCATACTGTGTTCCATTGTGTTGATATTCCATATCATTGTGTTGCATTATAGTTGGTTATTTTTCAGTTAAAAGCTAGTAGCTCACGTGAAAATGGAAACAATTAACAAATATTCTTTCCTCCGTGTTGATGATTTTTCAAAAGTTTTATATTCTTGGATAAGTTGTCTGATCTTGCAGTCAACATCTTTTTTTCAAACTTGAAGTTTTTGTATTTTACATCTTGAGGTTTTTGTATAAATTACACTTTTTTACTGATCAGAAATTCTCAGCATTAAATAATGCGCTGACCTAGCACAGAACGCATCTGATGATTAAATCAGTAAGTAGTGCTTTTTTTGCCAAGAAAATGCAAAAATGAGTAATCTTCTTTTCCTTGAGCAACTACCATAACACATTAGTAAAATGGATTATGTAAAATGTGCTGTTATCATTTAGGGGCAACTCATGTCCTTCTCTTTCTGATGGCAGTAGTAAAAGTATATTTTGAATGGGGTAGGGGAAGCAGTTCTGCCTTGAAGCTATTGTCACTAAGTTATAGTCACGTAATGATTGACCTATTTCATTCTAAACGTTGTAAGCAAGTACGTGTCTTCAGGTATAACGAAATATATAACAACTAGTTAAGGAAATAAGTGTGAATAAACCGCGCTAATATATAATCACCTACCTAACAAACTTATTTTGTTTACTAAAGGGACTTCGCTGCCTTTCATGGCATACCCTGAAGAAGTTTTAACTACTTTTAAAGTTACTCATTACATCTTATGGGAACAGTATTTGTGTAAATCAATATTTATTGTTATTTTTGTTGGTTTTTAAAACTAATTTAAAGAGAGAGATTGATTAAGGAAATTGATTATGTAAGAAAAACTTCTTATGTACATTTCAACTCCAAGTTGGAACCATACAAAGCCTAAATTTAAACATAAACTCCAATAATAATTAATATTTTTAACAATTATTCACAGTTTCAGACTTTTGTTATTGCTTACACAAGTGATTTTATTCATTCTGGTTGTTTACTTACAAAATAAAACTCTTGAAGGCTATATAAACTCTTTATTGTCAGGTAATGTAACCAAATGTAACATAGACTATTCAATGTTATGCAGCATACATGTTATAGAATACAGTTTGTACTCAGAGATTATACTTTACATTTTCTGATATAAATGTGTTTATACTTAAAGATATCTTAAATAAATTACTACTTTTTGTATCACATGGCAACATAATCTACTACTTACTGATGATATTTCTTTAGCAGACGCATTTCGGATTAGGTCAGTGCATTGTTCAATACAGTGAGTCACGGACAAAACTGTTTCTCAAGAATGTTGTATTGGGTTTGTCAAAAGTGAAACCAAAAGCAGTATTTAAATAAAAAAACCTTAAATAAAAGATGTACTACACAAAAACTGCAAGTTTTAATATCTTAAAAAATAAAATATGAGCATTATAGAGGAATTAACTGATTCTTTTAAAAACGAAAACAATATTGAACCTAACTTTTAAAATTTTGGGTTGATACGACTTTGTATTTTACTTAAAATTAGTGGTATTTAAATCATAAGTAATTATTAAGCATATATATATATATATATATATATATACATACATACATATACAGAAAATGAACACATGTTACAAGTTGTAAACAGAACATTCATGTGTAAACAGTAATAACTTTAGAATAAGTTTTCGTATTTGATATTTTGTTTACTGTATTGGGGTTTTCAGATGAGTATATCATTTCCAACACAGTTGTTTCCTGTTGAGCGCCAACCAAATCATCATGACCACAAAGAAAATTATGAGATTCAGTTTAACACAGGCATACAAGTTGAATTGCATATTACAATGGTTTATTATTAAACAAACCTAATTTGATTAAATATTGGTCTATATTACATCATTCTCTTCAGAACCAAATTCTCTATAAATTTTGTTTATAAATTAAACGTATTTGTTAATCATTTTAAGAAAGTTAATGTATTTCAAAACTATAACATGTTTTATGTACCAAGGTTACGTAATTTGTCAAATAATTAAAACAATTACTGTAGATACAGGTATAGGACCTGTTTTATTTAATTCCTCAGTAATTTTCTAGATACATTTCACTAAACTTTACTACTTAGATAACAACCAACAAATAGTGATGCCCTGTATATCTATAAAAGCCATCAAAATATGGAAGTTCGGAAAAAAAGGGTAAACCCTTAAAATAGCCTTTGTTAATTTACTAGCATTTTACACATTTCAAATTCCACGTTCTACATTGAGAGCTGAATAATTTGGTAAATAGATGAAAAATGAATTTTCCTTCCAACTTCTTTCCCTAATGATTTTTGACTTTTTTTGTTATATAAAAATTGAAAAAAAATTTATTGAAAACTTCTCTTAAAATATCTATTTTTTACAAAAATAAAATTATATGTACATTTAAAGATTGTAAATCAATAAAGAGGCAACACTTTTACAAAATTCCTAACATTAAATTTGTATTTACACTTGACACGTTTCAGGATATCCTCATCTATTGATGGATGGAGCTTCTATTTTTAATTGGTCACCCTTTCTTTTGTAGGTCTACTTGTTCAACTGTGTATTCGGACAACTTTGTTGATGTTAAACATTTATTACGAAAAATATACATAAATATAATGTAATATTGTGTATGTATCAAAGCAAAAGCGTTATGAAACAAATTGTAACATTATTTAGGTAATGTTGATTATTAAAGCAGATTCAGAAAAATATACATAAATATAATGTAATATTGTGTATGTATCAAAGTAAAAGCGTTATGAAACGAATTGTAACATTATTTAGGTAATGTTGATTATTAAAGCAGATTCAGAAAAATATACATAAATATAATGTAATATTGTGTATGTATCAAAGTAAAAGCGTTATGAAACAAATTGTAACATTATTTAGGTAATGTTGATTATTAAAGCAGATTCAGAAAAATATACATAAATATAATGTAATATTGTGTATGTATCAAAGTAAAAGCGTTATGAAACAAATTGTAACATTATTTAGGTAATGTTGATTATTAAAGCAGATTCAGAAAAATATACATGAATAAAATGTAGTGTTGTGCATACAAAAAACAGAGTGTTGTGCATACATATATCAGAGTAAAAACGTTATGAAACCAATTGTAACATTATTTTAGCTAATGTTGATTATTAAAGCAGATTCAGAAAAATGTACATAAATATAATGTAGTGTTGTGCATACACAAAACAGAGTGTTGTGCGTACATATATCAGAGTAAAAACGTTATGAAACCAATTGTAACATTGTTTTAGGTAATGTTGCATATTAAAGCAGATTCAGAAAAATATACATAAATATAATGTAGTATTGTATATGTATCAGAGTAAAAACGTTATGAAACAAATTGTAACATTATTTTAGGTAACAACTTTTTGTTAACTAAAGGTTGTTAAATGGTTAACTTACACTTCTAGGAATCGTTTTTGTCTTACGACTTCTTCAGCCTCCTAGAAGGCCCCTCCTCTTCGGAGGAAACGTTTCCTCCAAGTGTAAGTTAACAATTTAACAACCTTTAGTCAACAAAAAGTCTGGTAGCAAGTAATAGCAAAAGTGTTATTAGTAATATAATAATGTTAATCTCTTAATAAATATATTATTTTATTTAATTTTGTATAGATCCCAATACAAATAATTCAATGTAACAATAATAATAAGTTATGTATTTTTAATCCAATTTTTTAAATGAAAACATTCTTGGGCACGCCTGACAACAAATATTTAGGTAATTTCTCATTACACAAAATTAAATGTTTTCAATTCAAAATATCTGTAGATGTGGCTACAAAGGTTTTCACTACTATCAGATCTCCCCCAAGTGCCACTACCTATTTTTTCTTAAATAGAATGAATCATGATACGATAATCCTCCTATTCCTTTTCGTCGGTGCCTTTATGAGAACATGCACAAGGTGTTCCTTCACCATCATTATTCCATTTCCTAACCAATCCCTAGTGCATTGGTTCTAACAAAAAGTTATTAGTTCTTACTTTCACATTTCCATACTGACCCATTGTTATCTGGTCTCTAGTTTATCCTATGAAACTGTGAGTTTCATAAACAAATTAAACTTGAGAATAGTTTTTCATTTACATCATCTCTTCTGGTATTACCAAATCTTCTTTAATAAGACATACAAATTGGGTCACCTAGGTCGAAGTATTGAACCTATTGGATAAAAACACGATTATATACTAACTTGTTGAGGCATTATAGACCAGAGAAAGGATTGCTTTCTGAAACAAAAGTAATGGAAGTTTTGTTGGATTCGTGTTTGCTGAATCAACTGCTATCTGTAATTCTGGGTAAAGTTAACTTCAAAATATTTTGATAATATATATACCTTCACAATGCGTCACTAGAAGTTTGATTTTTTATTACAGAAAACCACTTATTTTCAGCCAACGATTTATAAAGGTCCGCTATGGAAACAGAAGTTCTCAGTTCCGTCAACAGAGAAGGGGACTCCCGCAAGGAGCGGTCAGCAGTTGTACCCTTTTCAACCTTACATTAATGATTTAATCTGCAACATTAAGGTAAATAACCCGGGAATAGCTGCGTGCGTACACAGATGGATCGGAAATGCATGATGCATGCGGAGCCGGATATCTCTCCTCAATTGAGCAAAAATCAATAACAGTGGGGGAAAACGGAACCAACTTCGAAGGAGAAGTGACTGCCATTGGCGAATCGGCCAGAGAGATTCTTCTATCGGCCAAGACCAAGAAGGTAGTTTTCCTCTCGGACTCAACATCCGCTATTCAGGCGATCGCCTCCCCAAAGCCACAAGAAGGGAAGGAAATAAAAAACTGCCAGAAAACACTCCGCATGTTACAAAAACAACACAGATCGCAGTACAATGGGTGCCGGGGCACTGTTACATCAGAGGAAATGAAAAAGCAGATATTTTGGCCAAGCATGGCTGCTCCACGCTCAGCCGATCCTCCCTCTCTCATACCGCAGTGTCTGTCGGAGTATAAACAGCACTATCAGCGATTCCGTGAAACGGGACAGGAAACAAGCTGCTACAGGAAAGCAATCGGAAAAGATCATCCAATCAAGCATACCACTGGATATTCCGATAGGCGTAGCAGTGGCTTTGTGTAGGATGACCACTGGACATGACTACCTGCAGAGACACCTGCATCGCATGAAAGTGGTAGACACACCAATCTGCCCTTTCTGCTCCGACACCGAAGGGACGGCAGAGCATCTTACCACTTGTGACGGCCTGAAGCATACCTTTCACGAGGAGTGCAAGGAAGGACTCGCTACATTATACTGGGAGGCACGGCGTCGGATGGCTGAGAGGCCAAGGACGGGCGTTGGCTGAAGTAAGAAGAAGTACTTATTTTCACTTATGTCATAGTATATGGCATATATTATGATAATGGGTTATAACGTTCAGACAGCTTAGATATTCTGCTTGAGATAAGATGATTTTGTTAATTATATTTTTATCAGTAAGTAGTTTATTTACGTCTCAGTATACATAGCTATAGTAGAGTTTTAATAAACTGAACCATGCTAATCAGAAAAATTACCTATGCTCGACATAATAGGAGCTAAAAAATAAAAAAAATATTTAAACTACAAGGTTACAGTCAAAGCCTAATTTATTCATATACTTTACTACCAATTCAACAAATAAGAGCACTGTAATTATAAACATTAACTACTGACCTATACTACATTAGTTTCTTTTATGCAGAAAAAATCCTTTTGCCGGCACGTTTTACATGATGTAGAAAAATTGAAGTTTTTACTTAGTACATCTTGAGTTTTTTTTATATTACACTTTTGGTATTAACTTGGCAAAAAAAAAACTTTCAGCAGATGCGTTTTCACACTAGGTCAGTGCACTATTCAATGCTGTAAGTCATTGAAAAGACTGTTGCTCAGGTGTGTTGTGTTGGTGTGAGTGTGTACTGTATTGGTGTTCTGTTGTGTGTTATTGTTCATAGAGTAGTTCTTAATTATGTGTTCAACTATAGTACTAGATTGTGAGTGTGTTTTGTCATTTAGACTAATACACTAACATAGACACCAATCTAAAAATCCTACACTACATAAAAAAAAAACGTTCAGACGTTTTGCTAAGTTAATACCAGAAGTTAAATGTAGAAAATTATTTCAATATTTTACTACCACTTAGTAAGGATTACCTTTACTGGGGTCAAAGCCGACTTTTGCTTTTATTAAAGGTAATTCATTTCTTTCTATACCTTGCTACCTCTAGCTTAGGCAATATTAATTTGTTTCCCCTTTTACTGTGTGTTTATTATCATCTATGAAAAATATGATAAATTATGTAAACTGTATTGTGAATATAGACTGCTTTTTTCTGTGTGATTTATGGCAGCATCCTCAACCCACCTTTTGACATACCAAAAATAAAACTAAATGACACATCATTATATTTATATGAACTATATAAATATAACCTATATATTTGGGTCATTTAGTTTATGAAACCCTTTTAAACTGAAGATAGCATTGAATTGTGAAGAGTGCTTTTATGAGCATTACATTAGAAGATTTTTTCCCTCTTAAGAATAATTTCTTTTGGATTTATGCTTTGTATTGTCCTGTCGTCTATTATGATTTGATTTTAACTTGATGTTCAAAACAAGAAAACACTTAGTCATGTTTTACTTATGTGAAAGGTTTATTAAAGTAGAAGATCCATACTTGATGTTAAAGAACAATACTGTATCTTTCCTAACTTTTAGTAACAATTATGAATTTATTTCGTAAAAGGATTTATATCTCTTGTTTATTTTTTGTAGAAAATTTGTTTTGTTTTCAGTGTACCTTTAAAGTTATTTTTATTCTAGATGTACTCAATTTGTTTTTGAAATTTCTGTGATTACTATTTCGACTAACACACTTGTAAATATTTTACAAACTTGCATATAGTAGCTCTTACTTATATTTGTTGAGGACGGCAGTTTCGGGGGATTTATCTCATTGTCAACTCAGACTGTAACTGATCTCAAGGTTTTCGTACTTTTTGACATCATAACTCCTAATGTTTAGAAAGTACACTCACACCCTCACCATAATATCCAACCCCCACCCTTAAACCCTAACCTGCAAAAATCTTGAGATCAGTTACGGTCTGAGTTGGGTCTGAATGGGACACATCTCCCGAAACGGCCGTCCTCAACAAACAAAGTAAGTATAGGCAAGTTTGTAAGATATTTACAAGTGCTTTAGTGAAAACTAATAGGTTACGTGAAGATCGAATCCACAAATATAAATAAATTATTACTATTTTTAGAGTCAACATTTTTATATATTTTTTTTAACACTTTGAGTGTGCCAATGTTTTATAGTAGCACATCAAAACTGCTGAAAAAATTTCCTCTTGCCATCTTTTGCACAAGCTCGGCATTTTCTTTGAGCTCTACGTTCATTTGCTTGTATTTTGTTATTATTTGAGAGCCTGTGTACGCTGTTTCAAGTAGGAGTCACCATAATAGGAGCCTTTTGAGGGGTAGAAGTCCTTCAATGACTTTGAGACGGAAATCATACACGCCAAGTTTATTTTGGTATGAAGCAATAGTCCCAAAAAATTCTAACTTCAGCCAAAGTCACGTCTTTCCAATTTGTGATTCATAACTTGGCAGTGTTTTGTGGACCACAAAAAATTCCAAGGCATATCTGTTTGTCTCGGCAACAATTGTCTCTAAAAAAAACTTCTATCAATAAATTAAACCAATCAGTTGGAGTATTGTTACCGGGAATTGGCACTCTAAGTTCAGAATCTCCTGTGATAAGTAAGTCCATCATTCCAGCGGTCATGAGCTGTCAGAGCTATACTCGGAGCCATATTCGTTGTCAGAGTAGACATTTTCCAATAATTCAACCTCATTATCCATATTCATTGTACAAAGTATATTAAACACAACTATAACACACTTCAAGTAACACTAATACGACAACACAGTCCCCAATCCGATAGAAACCGTGGAACCAAAAATTAAAAGCACCGGAATGTTCACAAAGACTGGCACAATTACCGATAAGCGATACAATATTTCCCAGCAATGGCTAACCTCACACTGAACAACTGAATTGAGAGTGAACGTGGGGCGTACATGAACGCCTATCGTTATAAGTGCCAGTAGGGTAAGGTCGTTCATGTACGCCTACCGCACTCAATTTGTTATTGTTGTTGCTACATATCTTCGTTTTGAATTGTATTTTGGCTGTTGTTACTTTCTGACAATATTTTAGAATGATTCTGAGTAAGTGGTTTAAGTGTATATTTTAAATATTTTGATTGTTTAACTTTGTGTTACTCCAAGCTTCCTCTCATATAACAGGTAATACTTCAGAAAGTGCAGTATTATGTGAAAGATGGAGCAGTATGTAAGCAGTGTATATGCACTTATAAATATTATGATGCATGATTTACAACATCAAAGAATTAGCCTAATTGATGATTTAAAATTCCTTTTCAAAAACCGAGCAAGAGAAACAGAATGAAATTAGTTTATTATTGTTTAAATAGTTGTTTTTTTTCGCAAAAATAGTCCTAGAAAATATTTTTGTGCTTCAAATTTTTTTGAATTTTCAACTTAAAAGTTATGAGAATTTATAACTCAGAAATTAGTTTTACTATATCCTTCATAAAATCAAATATATATGTCTACAGAATAAAAACCCCAAACAGGGACTAACTTATTATTGTCCCCATTAATATAATCCCCACTCTCAGTTAATACGCTTTTGTCATAACACACTACTTGAAAACACATGCAAAAAAACTGACTACAACCAGCTTAGTTGACTTTTTAAAAATCATTTTCTAAAATATGTTGTTTAATGAGCATGGACATTGATCTTCAATAATTATCATATCAATTTATATCATTTTAATAATTTTTTAAAAGTTCTAAAATTATTTATAAAACAATTTGAAATTATTTTATAGTAAAATTATTTTTGAATGTTTGCTTTAGAACTTCTTCACATCAACATTTTCACAGGCATATTTTTAGATAGTTAATTATAGCTTAGTATACAGACTAGTTTTGGTGATGATGTCGTCTTCATCAGTTATTGGCTAATACTAAATTGTTTTATTAACCATCAATGTAAATCAACAATAAAGCTTGTCTTGTACAATTTATCAAGAAAGGCAGATTTGTGAAGATGCCAAAGAAAAGGTGATTATCTGAAGTTTATGATATATGATTGTCCACTTGGACAAGGAATAACAAGTAGGCAAATAACAGATAAGATAAAAAATGACTGGCTTAGGTTGAAAATCAGAAGTCTGTATTCTAAACAGGCTACACTGGAACTGTAGACATACCTTGAAGAGAACTTAGCTTAAAAACTACTAAAAATTTGGATTCTCACTCCTTAAATGATTTTAACCTAAAGTTTTTTAAGATGTCAGAAGAAATAAATTACTTAAATGATTATAACCTAAAGTTTTTTAGGATGTTAGAAGAAATAAATTACGTAAATGATTTTAACCTAAAGTTCTTTAAGATGTTAGAAGAAATAAATTACTTACATGATTTTAACCTAAAGTTTTTTAAGATGTTAGAAGAAATAAATTACAACACGTACATATAACAAGAACCATGAGACAAAAAATTGGGTGATCTCTGTAATTAAATAATTTATAGTGATTCTAAATGTTAAGAGAAATTCTTAGACAGTAAGAAATTCAATAATTTCCAAGAAATTGTTAGATGTTGGATGAAATTCAATAACAACAGTTGGATAAAGGTTTTAGTGATAATTTAATACAAAATTGGAGCAATTATACCCTAAAACAAAATTATGTACAGTTATAAAGATCAATTGAAGACAATTTCACAAAAAAGCATTTTTTTAAAACTAAAACATGAATAAAACTTTTGAAAAGAAATACAAAAACTTGTATTAGATCAGAAATGGAAAAAGGCTAAGATTTTACCTACAAGAAAGTTTTCGGGTTAAGCAATAAATATTTTTGACAATTATAGATTTAAAACATAATAATAATTTTTTTTAAGCTGATATAAATAATTCGATAGTCATTGTAAATAAAAATGATTACTGTAAAGAACATAAAAAGATGGTCATTGCAGGCCCATACATTAATGTGAAGAAACCTGACAAAGAAATTTGTTTCATAAATGAAACTTTAAAAAACTACTTTTTTTGTATCACTTGGCAAAAAAACCACTACTGATATTTTTCACCTGACACGTTTAGCATTAGGTCATTGCTTTGTTCAATGCTGTGAGTCACGGACAAGACTCACTCTTATAAATAAAAAATAGTAACTTATAAAAAAATTTCAAGATGTACAACACGAACACTTCAAGTATTAACAAACTGTATCAATTTGATCGATGGGGGTTTCAGAGAAATACTAACAATTAGCAATGCTTTTTTACCTAAGATAAATTACCTGGATGCACTGAGTGATATCTATCAGTATGTAGGTTGGCTGGTAAAGAGGATTGTTAACCTAGTTGACGTTAGTATTAAGGGCAGCTTTTGTATCATATGGTCCAATACTGTAAGGGATTTATACTGAGTTTGTACATTTAATAACATATTATTTTGTTTTGGCATGTCTGAAAATTTCACAGTATTTTCTTGTTTGGATGTGATTCTTTATTGTTGGTGTGATAATTTCTTGGTTATGGTTAATGTTTAAATAAGTGTAGCCTGTTTCTATCACGTGGTCGGTAAAAGCTAAAACAGTGTCATATTTAATACAGTGTATTTGTACTTTAAATCTCTATTAAAAGCTGCTACCTAATAATCGTCAAATTTAGAATTTGCTACAATCTAACAGAAGATGTTATATGGGAAACATAAACGTATTAGAGTTCGTTAAGGCGTTCAAAAAGAAACTTTGGGGAGAAAGAGCTAAAGAGAGAGTCCGATTTGAATTTGAATTTGGAAGATACCAGGCTAATAGAAGCTCAACAATGGTCGAGTACGTGCAAAAAAAATGGTTATACGTAGGCTTAGAACCAAAGTTAAAAAGTAACAGATATAACACTGAAAACAGTACAACACAAGTTCGGAGGGTAAAGAGTCAACGACCCGAGACAATAAGGTCAACGGGTGGAAGGTAGGAATCAGGCTCAAAATAAATCTTTTGAAAGAGACAAAAACGTAAGGGTTTGGGACAAACCCACAACCATCGCCTAACAAAAAATGTATGACATAGTCGGCCGAGGAACAACATTTAGAATCAGGAATGCTATGCTATTTTTCCCGACTTGAGGGACTTGCTTGCACAAGACGAACCTTCTGAACAACCAGCTGATTACCTTGCCGATTATCCCGAATTGAAAGTGAACTTAGGAGATGTTACTGTAGATGCATTACTTGCTAGTGGAAGTCAATTAAATCTACTAAGCGAGCAATTTTATATTAATAATAAAGACAAATTTAAAGATTGTTATGAATGGGGAGTGTCAAATGTAAAATTGTTCAGCGCAATGGAACACAAATCAAATCCTATAAAACAACAGGTAGTAACGACAATTCCAATAGGAGCTTACGTGTTGGAAACTCAGTTTATAATAGTGCCAAACTTGAAAACACCATGTATTTTAGGAATTTATTTTGGACAATGAAGCCATTATGAATTTCGTACAAAAGACGATAGAAATTGGTAATAAAAACATTAATAATAACTCGAGACAGGAGGAAAATAAATTTAAATTTTGTCAAACCCATCAGCATGTAATTAACTGTGATGTAATTAAGGCTCAATATGAAGATAAAATAGCTAATATTAATACTATTAATGAGGAACAACAGGACAAGTTGACAAATTTACTAATTAAATATATAACAGTTTTTAATTCAAAATCTGGATTGATCAGTTCCTACTACCAGCATAGCTTTGGAGTAATTGATTATATGCCTTATAAGCAAGTGAGTTGGCCGATTACTTTGCCATATAGGGATGCAGTTAATGACGAAATAGCCAGAATGTTAGAAAATGGTGTGATTGAAAGAGCAAACAGCCCACATACAAACCTAATTTGTACCCACAATCAAGATAAGACATACAAGCGTGCGGAACCCCCAGAGTTTCAGATCAGAACGCACCATGAGAAAATTAAATCAGTTGTTTAGAATACTAATTAAAGAAAATCACCGTGCTTGGGAGAAGATAATAAACACTCATCAACGAAATCTACCAAGACACAATCAGAACGACTCCAATTGAAGCTCAGTTTGGAAGGAAACAGCAAAGAATATGGCAGAAAGTGGTGAAGTCTCCAGATAATCGGGAACCAAATGTAAAATCATCGTCAGAAATATGTATTCACATGAAGGAGAGGAGAGAGAAATGTGCTGCCCAATTTAATAAGAACCCAGCTACAGATTACGAGGTAGGGGATTTGGTACTACTAAGGGCTTTAAATGCATCAAAAACGGCAATGGGGTTGTGTGCTAAATTCTATAACTTATATAAGGGGCCATATTTAATAAACAAGTGACACGGGAATTCTGCGTATCAGCTTGTGATGTAACTCACGAAATAAGTGGTATTTTCAATTGTCGACTGCTAAAAAAAATACTATAAGCCAGCAATATAATGAAATTCATGTTAGTTTATTTAAGACTTGTGAAATTGCATAGTTAGTTAAGGCGGTAGTAAAAACGGCCGAGAGCCTTGAAAAGAACAATAAAAGACCCAAGTAAAAAGGTGGTAAACCGACACTGCTTTGGGGTAAGGATATTGTCTAGTAGTAAAGTCATAAATACAGTTGTCAGACCTTTAGGACTTTCAATTGTTGTCTTTTAACTTAGTTTAAGGTAAACAAATGTACTAGTTTTGTATTTTGTTTGTTAAATATTTAGGAGATAAAAGAGAATTCATGTCAGGCTTGTAACTTCTTGTTTGCTAGATTGTATTTTGTAATAAGACCCTCTGATGATGATGACATGGTCACTGAAAATCTACATAAAGGTTTAATCTTAAGTAACTTGTACTACTTGGTAGTATAGATTAATTTTGTGATATTGGGGTTCTTTCAATATTGGGGTCCAATATTTTCATTGTAATAATTTATAGTGTCAATATAGATTTTTTGTTTATTTTTTCGAATTGTTAATTTTGCATTTATCATGTAAAGTGAACTCATAATTCATTATTTGAAACCTTCAAGTGTTTTATAACTCATTAAACTTCATAAAATTTAAAAAAATTTGAACTGGAAATGTTTTTCCAGTTAAACAGTTCAAGTTAAAAAAACAGTTTTAATGATAAATCATATACCATTTATGTAACAAGTTGACTAAGAGATAAAATGAATGTCTTGACAATTTTAATATTTTTTACTATTAATAAAGTTTAAAATATATATTTTAAATCTGAGTCTTTCTATCAAAATCATACAAATTAAAACTCCAATAGGTACTCCTACATATTTTGTTTTAGTTTTAAAGTTGGTACACCTGATTTCTCTTTGAATGTCCCACAGGATAACATTTTCTATTGCATCATGTTAAATGTTCCACACAACGGAAAAATTTACAAGTCATGTTTCCGTAAGAAAATTTTGCTGTTAACATTGCAAGAGAATATATATTTATGGATTTTGATGTGGTATCACAACAGTTTGAATATAAGAAGAAAGTGGTTTAACCTGAAAGCTTTCAGGTAAGTGCATATTTCTCTAACCACTAGAAATTTCATACTTCCTGTTTCAATATAATAAATATTTTGTTATTAATTTAGTCTAATTTAGTGGTCTGTTTTACTATGAATTTTTTTAGTCTATACAGGTTGCTGTATATAGCTTTTGTTTCTCTATATTTTCTTATTGTAAAACCATAGTTTGTATTGCCAATAATCTTTGTTCTTATATAGAGTGTAATTTTAGTTAACATATATGAAACTAGAAACTAAAGACATAAATCTTTTTATACCATTATCATATAGCGATGTAAACATTTGTTTAATGTTTAATATGTGTTTTATTCAGGTTATAATTCACAATAAGCAAATAATTTCAGAATAAAGTGTATTTGTTCCAAACCATGAATACACTGTATTTTAGGTAAATGTTCACTCTTTTGCATATAAGCATAAAAAAATCAAATAATTACTCATTTTCCTCTAATTTATTTTAACAGTAATTAATTATTCTATTGTAATAAGTTTTTACATTATTAGTAGGAAAAGGAATATATAAGCAAACCATTTTAAATGTACATGATTAATTTTTTTGTATGACATTAATTGCAGAATAACAATAAGTAACAAACATAGTTTTGTATAGTAAACAAAACATTTACTTACTTTTGAAAAGGCTATACATTTTAATTGTAATCAGAGGCATGCCTTAAAAAATAACTGGCAGGAAGTTAGTGTTATATTCTAGGGCAACAAACAAGCTTCTGTTCATTCACTTCTAAATATTAAAAAAATGGTATTTCTTATACACACGCGATTTAAAATATATTTAGGATTACTTACAAACTTTTTACAACACTACAGACATTTTATTTAATTAATTAGTTATGTTCCTATATAAACTGACGGAACAACAAAATCTTAAAACCTACCTTCGTTAAGCAGTTTTAGGGATTGAAAATGACAATTCTGCCAACATTTTTCTTTGCAAGCATATTACGTACACATTTAGCTTCAGAACTAACTACACCATAATATTGAAACTAAGCAAATAAATTAGCCAAAGCCATGATATCAAGAACGGACAAAAACCGTACCTACCTATGGTAAAACTGTTGTAACAAAAGAATCTAATTACATTTTCCTTTGTCGGCATGTTACAAATAAATATAACACTGTTACAATTTTTGGATGTCAGTATTAAATTAGCTACAAGGAAACTAAATTAAATTAGCTGCAATATTAAATTGGAATACCTACTATAGTCTATCCATTTTGGGAAGGCGGGTAAAAGATTAAGTCACCGCCCGAGCTCCCAACAATAGCTTGGGTCAGGCGCTCGGCGGCCGGCTGCCCGCGCTAATGAGGCGTAAAAAGCACTCCACTCCAAAATATTATCACATAAAAGTAAGCGTATTTTTTAATTTTTTATTACAGTTTTGATGTCTACGTGTGATTTCATGAAAAACTAGTCCAAACACGACGGAGTTATGTCAATTAGTAAAATTGTACTCACTACAATTTTTTTTAACCACTAATTTTACTAATTGACATAACTCCGTCGTGTTTGGACTAGTTTTTCATGAAATCACACGTAGACATCAAAACTGTAATAAAAAATTAAAAAATACGCTTACTTTTATGTGATAATATTTTGGAGTGGAGTGCTTTTTACGCCTCATTAGCGCGGGCGGCCGGCCGCCGAGCGCCTGACCCAAGCTATTGTTGGGAGCTCGGGCGGTGACTTAATCTTTTACCCGCCTTCCCAAAATGGATAGACTATAGCCCGGACACTCGCCGTACCTACCTATTGTTTAGCGGCTGTAGAGTTTAGAGAACATTATTGTAATGGAATAATTATTTAGGCATGTTATGTATACAAGTAACATTTCTACATTATTTGGATGTCAATAACAAATTGCCCTACCAAAAAAACTATACCTACCAATAGTATCAATCGTTGAACTATCTTAAAAGCTACAACAACGAATTATGGGCGTGTTATCTATACAAGTAACGTTATAGCTAACATTACCACAGTATTTGCAAGTGAATATAAAATTAGTTACAAGCCATAATAGCTAACCCAGACGACAACCATAACTACCCATCGCAGTTGTCACATTTTTTGAGTGTCAAGTATACATGCAACTTTAGTTGGAATTAAGTATAACTCTTTCAGTTATTCTTTATTAATTAAAATTTTTATAATTCTTATCAGTATATGCTCTTTATATTTTGACTACTGTAAATGTATTATTTTTCATACTTGTAATAGAAATACTGTATTGTAGAGAAAACTGTAAACGTCTAACACCTTTACAGTTCTGTAAGATGTCGACAAGCAGTAATTTTTTGAAAATCTGAAATAACTTAGTCTACATTAATAACTGTCATATTACTATTGTTAGTTTTCATTGCATTATCTCAATGAAGCTACATGATACCTGGAAAAGATTTAGTTACTGATTTTTAATTACACAAATTATTCTTATGATATCAAGCCATTCATGTTTGAATGATGAAAAAGGATGGCATTTTCTTATTGTTAACCCTCTGCAAAGGATGTTTGTATCCCTGTGGGGTTGGGACTACCACAAAGAAAACTTACACAACAAAGTTTACAACTTAAGTTTTACTGCTGTGTTAGACATGGAATGTATTGTGACCAACAGGTCATCTGCAATTTCACATAGACATTTTTAACAATTAAATGAGGTGATTAAAAGTGCAAAATGAAGCCACTCGTTAGGTTAATTTTCAAAAACGTACTCAATGCAACTATTTTTATTTTAAATAATTTAAACATAATTTAAATAAATATACTTCATGCAAATAGCCTTTTTGACAAGAAAATAATCATGCCAATTTTGTTTCTGTTTCTTGTAAAGAACCAAATACAGCTAACATTACCTACACAAATAATAAACTAATATAAAACTAAAAAAAATAAAACTAAATCCTAAACACATCCTAGTACTAAAACCTTAGGACTAAACAGCTAGAATAGTAAACTAGGTAAATGAAAAAAATATATTACAACTATTCTTTGAGAATAGCTTGTGAGGTTATGTTAAAAGAAATAAAAGACACACACAAAACCCACAAATTAATCATTTATTGACGCATACGTATATTATTAAATGATTAATTTGCGAGTTTTGTTTATGTTTTAATTTTTTTTTAACATAACCTCATAGTATAAGAGTAACCTTAACATAAGAATTTAGTATATAATATAACTAAAGAGTTATTTATACAATAGAGGATTTTATAAGGAAATAATTATAAAGAATAGTTTATATCTCAAGACTTTACAATAGGCTATCTACAGCCACACCTGTCAGGAGTTTAAGCAAGCAATTTAACTCCTCTTATCCTGTTTTAGCCAAATAGGATTAAAGTTTTAAATATTGAACCATTGAACCTTTTGCCAATGGCTTTTGCTGTTTGAATTCTTCATTTTATGTAGCAGTTACACCCTGCTTGTGTGAGTTCTTTGACCCCTCCAGATGTCAAACTTTCCCTTACACTTGTTTACAGAATTAGTTTAACTTTAGAAAACAATTTACACCAATCTAAAATTCTACCTTTACATGGTTCCAGCACCAGCTAGTGTTAACACTAACTTCCTGGCAGCGAAAAATGAGGCATGTGGTGATAAATATAGAAGGCCTGTTTAAATTCAAATAATAACATGAAAATAATAACATGAAATATTAATATTAGTAATAAATAAAATAGTTTATAATTAAGTAATAATATTTATAATAAAAAATCAACTTTAAAAATACAATTAATTGGTATTAGGTAATTATAACGTTGCATATTTCAGTACCGCTCTTTTTATATATCTATACACCACGTATAAGTTTTTGGTAGTACACAGCGTAACATTAGTAATTCAACATTTTGGCTTTATTTATTTATTTTTTTTCATTGAGGTAGTGTGCCTTAGAAAGTAATTAAAGGTACTGTTGATTCCCAAGTACAAAACTATAACAAAGCACTATTATTACCACACACCTTATAGAATTATTAAACTTGTGCACACATCCCATTTTTTTGTGATAACAAGTCGACAGACACTATTCCATGCACAAAACAGAATATATTGCATCAAACATTCATACATCTGTCATTTCTAACTGGGGTCAATTATGGTCTAAGTAGACAATGGGAAAAATGTATCGGGCCAGCTTTGCTCATGAGCACAAAAAAGTAAATGCTTTAACAGGCAAGTATGAAATTATTATATGTTAAGTTTAAAAGTAGTAATTCAAGTTAAAGATGGAATAAAATAATGCTATTGATCATTTTATTGAAAAAATTTTGAATTGAATTTTTTCCATTCTACAAAACATGGAAAATTAAATAATTGATACAAATTAGCAGAATCCTGCTTCCCTATATGAGCAAATGTTCTACAAAAAAAAATATTTCATGCTATTGACTGTATTATTACAGTCAACTATAACAACTGTTTAAATATATTCAGGATTGTTCAAATTATGAAGTGTTTCTTAAATCCTTGTGAGAACTGACAATATGGGTTGTATCTTCTGCATTTTGATAAGTGGTATCTACATTGCCATCAATCATTGTGTAACTATAACTTTCGTGTGTACATCACCAGTAACAAATTCTTACACTCCTATTTTATATAAATACATTTTCTTAGCCATAAACTAAATTTTGATTTTAATGATACTATTGAACTGTAATAAAATAGATTGTACTTTATTTTTATTTAAAAAAATTGTTTTATATAAACATAATCATAACCGAAACTAGTTTGTTTATTAAAAACTAATTTTTGGTGAGATTTTGAGCTCACTAATTTGAATATTACCTTTGTGAATAGTTCTCACTAGCTAAGCTCTAATTAAGTAAATGTTTTTTATATTTACATAAATAAATGCCCAACAAAGAACAATAGTGAAGTTTTAAAATTTAATTAGCAAAATAGCTTATACGGATTTAAAAAATAAATTTTGATAATTTCTAGTATTAGGACTATTTAACTCTATATTTTGTTTTTAAATTGATAAATAAATAAAAGGACAATATTTAAATTTCACAAATATAGGTAAACTAATAATAGAAACGAATTTTAAAAACAAAGATTTCTTTTTCTTTTATTAATTGTCAGTATATTGTGAGAATAATTTCTACAAAAACGTTAAGATTCAGTCACAATAATGAGCAGTTACTATAAAAATAAAGGATTAGTAAAAATGATGAAATTTTCTATATGAATAAATGATTGAAAATAGACTCATTTTTACAATATTATAATAATATGTGTGTGGCACGTCGTGTAAATGTCGATAAGTTGAATGTCGTTCAAGTGTCCGTCATTTGAACGACATGAATGTTGGTTAATTGATTGTCGTAAGTTAGTCGCATTAGTTGACATGTTGGTTATTTGAAAGCTTCCATTTGTAACAATACAAATAAAATATTATTATTTTTATTGTTCAAAACATTTTTATACATTATCTATTTAAGTGAACCATTATTTTGTTTCAGAACTATTGAAAAAAAAACATTGCTGTTTTAACTGCCGCAGGAAGGACTATTATTACTGTGCGTTTAAAAGATCTTTTACATTCTAAAATCAAAATTATTCTATTGTATAGTAATTGATTAAATATTTATGGGTTTACTTGATATTACTTTTTACAGCCACATTTATTTTTATAAATATGATTTAAATATATTTAGGATTACTTATATAGTTCAACACCTCAAACCATTTTTTTTTTATTAGTTTTAATTGTACATTGACTCACAAGTTTCATAAAAATCCTGTTTTAATACTATTATTTAATTTGTAAAAGGATTTCATGATAACTTGAGAATTAAAGTAATGTCTTACAATTATGAGGTAAGACATTGTTAAATATTGAGTAACAAGATGACAAATGGTAAGTTTTTGAAATAATGTACATTTTTTGTACGAGTACATTTTTCTGCCTTTCCTAGCATTACTATGTTTTTTTTTTGTTTACTCGTTTTGGAAAGACTCCATTTTCAAAACTTAAGTAGTACCTCTTCAAAGATAATATGATAAAACTTTTGTAAGTAAAGTTATTTCAAAATTCGTTATCAAAGGAAAATATAATGTTAAGAAAGAGAGGAAAGTATACTCGAATATATAAAAATATTCCTAGCATAGGCGGAGGTTAGTATACAGTAGAACATTAATAATTTGAACATCTATAATTCTAAACTGTTATTAATTCAAAGTTTTGGGTTGGAATCTGGTTTTTTTAAAGCCAGACTTTTATTCAGACATTTGCTTGTACCTATTTGGTGTTTTATGCAATATTAGTGTATTATTTTCTTACAATATTCTGAACAATGCCTATTTAATTTGTTAGACAATTGTTAGATTAACCATGAAAAGAACCGTGAGGTTTTATAGTGACTTATTTTGAACATAAAGACAAATATCGGACTTGTGTTATTTCCTCATTTTTGTTGACTACACTGGATATTAGGACTTGTTAAATTATTAACTCATTAGTAATCGTAAAGTGTTACAGTGAACCTGAACTGCTGGTGAGTGATTACTAAGGACTATGTTTAAACACACAAGTGGTAAGACTTTTACATTAATTTTAGGAGCAGACATCTTGAGCTACTTTCTGGTCAGTGGACAACGCACCATCATCGAAGGTCGTCCCTCCGCACTCAACATTCTGTTCAGACGGATGTCTTGGGGTCACTTCGTTGGACGGAATTAACGACTACACACTCCAATCCAAGGATATAGAAAAAGTCATCTTCAGCAGTAAAATATGCAACTCCATGGGAATCTAACGATGGCTACCACACCTTACGTGACAACTTACGAAGACTTCAGCTACAAACTACATCTCCGACTCTCTCCGCCGTTGAACGTCTTTCATCGACTCCTCAGGGTGAGCAACAGACTTAATCATTCATCACTCAACATTGCTTTTCAGAAGTGCAGCAATTTCTTCAGACAAATGGATATGTTTATTCATCACTGCATAGTGCTTAATTATTTTGTTAGATTAAGTATTACTTCATCCGCCAGTGTTTTAGTGACTTTTTTTGAACATAAAGACAAATATCGGACTTGTGTTATTTCCTCATTTTTGTTGACTACACTGGATATTAGGACTTGTTAAATTATTAACTCATTAGTAATCGTAAAGTGTTACAGTGAACCTGAACTGCTGGTGAGTGATTACTAAGGACTATGTTTAAACACACAAGTGGTAAGACTTTTACATTAATTTTAGGAGCAGACATCTTGAGCTACTTTCTGGTCAGTGGACAACGCACCATCATCGAAGGTCGTCCCTCCGCACTCAACATTCTGTTCAGACGGATGTCTTGGGGTCACTTCGTTGGACGGAATTAACGACTACACACTCCAATCCAAGGATATAGAAAAAGTCATCTTCAGCAGTAAAATATGCAACTCCATGGGAATCTAACGAAGGCTACCACACCTTACCTGACAACTTACGAAGACTTCAGCTACAAACTACATCTCCGACTCTCTCCGCGCGTTGAACATCTTTCATCGACTCCTCAGGGTGAGCAACAGACTTAATCATTTATCACTCAACATTGCTTTTCAGAAGTGCAGCAATTTCTTCAGACAAATGGATATGTTTATTCATCACTGTATAGTGCTTAATTATTTTGTTAGATTAAGTATTACTTCATCCGCCAGTGATTTAGTGACTTTTTTTGAACATAAAGACAAATATCGGACTTGTGTTATTTCCTAATTTTTGTTGACTACACTGGATATTAGGACTTGTTAAATTATTAACTCATTAGTAATTGTAAAGTGTTACAGTGAACCTGAACTACTGGTGAGTGATTACTAAGTGATCACCAGTGCATGGTACTTAATTGTTTTTGTTAGATTAAGTAGTCAACTGCGAATGTTAGTGACTTATTTTGAACATAAAGACAAATATTGGACCTGGGTTTTTCCCTCCTTTGTTTTGACTGCACTCTATATTGGAACTTGTTCGATTATTCATTAATTGGCCATTGTTTATTGTTACACTGAATCTTGAACTACATAGTGAGTGTGGTTACTAAAAACCACTTTTCAATGCCTCAATAGTAAAACTTTTACATTAATTTAAGTTGTGTTTTATTAACTTTATAACTTTGTTCAATCGCTTATACCTATTTTAATATTTCCTCACCTTGTTGTAGAGAAGTACTTTAGCCAGAGATTGTTTACTGAATTTGTATTTTCTTATACCTTGGAGTGAATCCCTAAATCTATTATGTATTGTAATCCTTTGTTGTTTTCTTTCTTTTTTGTAAATTTTGCCATCTTATTCTAGTTAGTATTTTTATTGAAGGGCTAAGAGTTAACTCTAAATGTCACTGCTGTATATCTCAGTATGTTGTATTGTATTACATTGTACTCTATTGTATTATTTTTATAGTTGCAATATCAGACTCTCCTCATTTTGACCTACCAATACAGACTGATCACCTGTGTTTGTAGGAATCCAATATATTTTATTTTTTTTTTGTTTAACCAGTATGTTTTAGTTTCAGAGTATAATTTTTCTAACATATACAATAACTGATTATGTAATGAAAATTGAATAATTTATTTAGAATAATTTCACTTGTAACTATGTTATATTGGATTTTATTTCAAGGTGCTGTTTCTCATTTCTGTTTTGCTAATAATTAATGTATAAAAACATCTGTCTTAATGAAGCTATTTGTATTTTATTCAATTTCGTTTAATTAAATGTTGAATTGGTTATTTGTTTATTAACCTTGGTTCTCTATCAATGTAAGGTTACAAGAAAGTTGTTAAATTATTAACTTACACTTGGAGGAAACTTTATTGTCTTACATGGAAAGACGAAAACGTTGCCTCCAAGTGTAAGTTAACAATTTAACAACTTTTAGTTAACTAAAAGTCTGGTCGCAAGCAATAGCAAAAGTGTAATAAGTAATTAACAACCGGCTCGACATAAACAGCAACAATATTTTGATAGTTACAAGAAAAGTTGCAGGTATGTATTTTTTTTATTATTTATAATTAATAACTCATTTCATAAAATCACAAAAATTGAAATAATATTTCAGAGTTAAACATCTTGTCTGTTATTTATTAAGGAAAATACAGCTTATATATGGGTTAGTAATTTACAATTACAACCAGATTGGTATTGTAGGTATACCTTCTTCTCTGTAATAAACTTGCAAAATATTATTTCTGTGTTTTTATTTAAAATTTCATTTTTTTTGTATGTATATTCTCCATCTTAAAGGTAGGCTCTGTATTGTTTCTGGATTTATATAATAATTATTTGTGTGTAACATAAATAAATGAAACCTCTTGAACAAAAATAACTTTCTTTTATTTTTTGTAGGTTTTAAAAATAAAAGAAGAAAGTTATTTGTTTGAGGGGTTTCATTTATTTATGTTAAACATTACACAACAGTTGTTTCATACAGTTATTATCTGTGTGTATTTCTATATTTTGTTTTTTTTCTTTTATTTGTGTATATTTATTTCTGATTGTCATTAATTTGGTTGGTTTATTATATTGGTTGTTTTGACTATTTCTAAAGATTATAATTCATCAAGGATTATTTATTGTAGTTGGGTTTACAATTTTTTTTTGTAAGATAATAATTTAGTTGGGTTTACAATTTTTTTGTAAGGATAAAAATTTAAAATATATCAATCCGGTTTTAGGCTTGATAAGGGCAAATAAGTTGCAGAAACTATAATTAAAATCAATATAAATTGACTCGTTTATCAACTGTATTTTTCTTCCGAAATAACTAATAGTGACAACACATAGTGGTGCCATTATAAACTTTAATAAATTTATTCTGTAATATTTTTAATTGCTGTTCAACTTTTTCCTAAGTAACTAACATTTATTTATCATGTGAATTTGTTTTACACCTTAACTGATCTTTCTAATTTTTGTATAAGTTATTTTACCTGTACATTACTTGAAATGTTCCCCCATAATACTTTGACAGCTACAATGTTTTTTTAAAATTCGATAGGCCTACAGGAATCTTTTCAACAGTTTGGTTTTGCTATAATTAAATGATTCTTAACTAAGTGAAAACCTAAGGGCATATAGTTATAGTTAATTTAAATAAATAAAACCTATACCATATAACCTTTTCAACACCTTTTTCATATTTCGATTCCACAGCAACCGTCCTCAGTGGTTATTAACACAATAAATTATATTTATAACAAGATTTTCATCAAATATATACAATTATCACTAATTTGCCACACCTTCTTTACATTGTCTGACTAATGATGTAATAATTTCCTCTGCAGCAAGGTCTTGCCTCTTAACCTCTTTGTTAGAGAGTTACTATAACACATTTTCCAATTTTACCAAAATACAAATATATTTTTTTTTTAATAAAATTAGAACCATCTCCTAATTAACCAATGTAATTGAGAGTTCCAGATAGGCTCTTTATCAGTAGTTATAATGATATCGTCATAAATTAATACACAAACTTCTAACACTTTAACAGCCTTTTTGTTTTAACATTGTTCACTAATTTAAGATAATTTATTTTAGCCTGTTTAGTGTTTAAGATGTGTTCAGCAATACTTGATTTTTCAGGTTTAAAATTTTTATATGGCTAATATGCTCTTTGAGTCTTTTGGAAGTTTTTTTGTTTGGTCAATGAAAACTTTAAGAGAATTAAATTTTTTGTTATAACTCCCTGATTTATCAAACTTATTTACTGTATTTTGTCTTTTGGGTCACCTGGTAAATATTTCAGTCTTTATACTTTTATATTTACCTTTTTTAAAAAAAAAAACTTCTAAACCTATTGTTATATCCATATCAAATGGTAGCCTAATGTATTTATTTTTAATATTTTCTCTTATTAAAGTGGTGAAATCTTTTTTGAATTTTGTTTTCTTCATATATTCCTTATTCTGAAATTATATCCATTAAATTTATCTATGTGATTCTGTCAAAATTCAAATTATTTTTATTCAAAGGAATTGTAATTATTCTATTGACCATATACTTGAATGCTGCTAATTTGAGATTTACAATGATAGAATTTACTGCGATTTACCCAGCATTATTTGTATTTTTTTATGTACACTATATCTAATTCAGTAGGCTATTATTATTATTATTGTTTCTAATACTTGAAACTTAACATTTATTATCTTCTATTTCATAGGTAAATTTTATGTTGATTGTTGATATATTGATAATAAATTAAGAAATGTTCTGTATGCTCTTTAATATTGAGAATATCTTCTACATCAATTTCTTAGTTTAGGAAAATACAACTGTTTATTTCTTTACTTCCACTCAAAATTTTTCATATAGTTTGGCAATTAAAGGTGATTAGCTGTATCATCATTTTGTTCCTAAAATGCATTGAAATCAATCTGTTGTGCAACACTTTGTTAAAAATCATTATTCTTGACTTTATTTTCAATTCTTTAATGTTAAATTTTCAACAATATATTTTACAAGCTTTCCTGGCTCAATTTGTATCCGTTTCATTTTAAAATGTTATACCACTCAATAATTTCTATTCACTTATCTGTATCTCTTTCCTAATATCAAAATTTAAACTTCTACTTAATATTTCCATTTCTCACTGGGTAAATTTTTATTATTGTTTCATTTTCAAGCAAAGCTTGGTTATTAGGTCTGTCTGATATATTTCTTATCAATCTGCTTAATTTTCTTGGAAATGTTTTAACTTCGCTCAAATATTTGTTCGCTACATTAACGTTTTTACAAAACGTGTCCCAATTATCTTTAGTATCGCTTGCCAACTTTTAATTGTAATTTCCAATTATACTCTACTTAATTTACTCTGCAGGTATTTTATTTCTAAACCTAACCATTTCACCTTTGAAAACTGTAAAATTTATTTGCTCTAGAACATTAATTTATTAAGAGTTATGTTTTTTTACACACCTCAAGATATTTTATATTTGTTAAAAATAATTTATTCTAATTTTTAGAATTAAATTGCAATTTTGTAAGGTAAGCATACATTTGTTCAAATGAAGGGGTTGTAGCTGGTGATGAAATTGTGACATAATCGATAACCTATATTTTATCCCTAATTAGGGCACTCGTGTCCATCAAATCAATTGAAGCTATTGTATTTCATAAAGGTTTACAATTTGGTAATGTAAAACTAAAGGTAAGAATGTCCAATATGGCATAAAAATCATGAAGGTAATTGAGAATATTCAAATTATGATAGTTTCACTTTTGCTAACTGGAACTGGGGTTTTTAATAGTTATTTTAGATGTAAAATTGGTAGGTTATCAGAGTACATTTATAGATCACAATGAGACGAAACTACCTGTTTGTTTTAAAGTTTAAATTAAAAAAGTTTTCCACAAAGTAAAAAAATTGCACAACTTCTCCCCCCTCCTCCCACATAAACAGAAAGAGGTGGCCCATGACGGCTAAGGTCTTGTGTCGAATTAAACAACCTAATTGATACACAATATCAAGAGCACAGTGCTACAATATATTACAATGAAAATATTGGAAAGAACCCCAATACCACAAAATATAACAAATAAAACAAGTCACTTAAGATTAAACCCTTATGTACATTTCGATGACCATGTCATCATCATCAGAGGGTCTTATTACAAAATTACAATCTAGCAAACGAGAAGTTACAAACTAGAATGATGATTCTTGTTTGCTAGATTGTAATAAGACCCTCTTATGATGATATGGTCATCGAAATGTACATAAGGGTTTAATCCTAAGTAATTTGTTATTTTTGATTGTATTGGGGTTCTTTCCAATATTTTCATTGTAACCTAAATAATGGAGCTGTAATTGGAGATAATATTTTTGACAAATGTGCTAAACGTTATTTTGACATTTAATAACATTATCCAATAGTATTCTGGAGAGTGTCGAGAGGCATTATTTTACCTATTATTTCCAATAAACCTATTGTATTAGCCAAAGACAAGTATGTAAATACATTGCTTCAAGTTGATAGCCTAGTTATCTATAATTTTTTGCTGTGGTTATAATTAGGATTTTTCCAGGTAATTGGCATAAAAAATATAAACAAGGAAGTGATTACATTTTGTATCAATGTAAGAGTTGACACCAGTCACAACGGTAGCAAAATTTGGTTTATCAAACCCAACCTGAACCAGCAAAGTATATTTACAAAACCTTTTGAGGTCATTTGTAGACGCGATCTGTATTGCTCATGTGTAATATGCAAGTTGTAAGCGGACAATGTTGAAAAAGGCCAATGTCGGGCGTGCCGATTTGTGGTATGATTATATTCATATCGACACAAAGATGACTTTGTTGTGTAAAAATCACCCCCCACTCTTACCAGTATATATAAATATATATATATTTTTTTATGCTTCCTTTTCTTGATCTGGCAGGTATAATTTTACCAATATCGTTGCGTCTAGAATGTAGACAATGTATTATATCTATGAATTTCTGAGCGGGTAATACTGCAATCTTGTTTGTGGGGCACTAAATTTAGTCTTTTTTCGGAGTTGTGATTACAGTAAGCAATAAAATAAACCCAGTTTATATTTTAAATACAGTAAAGCTGTTCTCATTATTTTCATAAAAGAATTGCACAAGTTATTGTCAAGAAATAGGCTATTCATTTACAAAATGTGAACTTTAAAAAAAATGAATTTAGGCAATTCTGAAGACACGTTTGTGAGTCTATAAATTCGTGTTATTTGCCTAGTCGAGTTAATTGCTAATAAATAAAATATGTGAATGTTGCTCTGCTTCACGTTATTGTTTAGGTAACCAAATTCGTGACGAACTCGCAATAAAATTTGTACTTTCAAATATTTGAAAAAAAAATTGCAGACGCTATATTATTATACGGTATTTTATTCATTTGCTCTTTCCTATTAGCAATTTCTTTCCATGCCCTCCCTTTTATCTATGTAAAAATATGCATAGCTTTTATTTTGGAATTTCTTTAGTACAAATATGTAAATACTAGCTTTACCCTGCGCACGTTGCTGCGCCTGAGATCATAATTTTCTAATAAGAAAAGCAAATTAAACATATTTCTTTTACTGCAACGCTAGAGGATAGACAATGTTTTTCTTCAATACATTATGCTTATAAACATACAAATTTTAGGTGTCGGAACATGTAATAGTGAGAAATTGAAGTTCGAATGTTCAAAATTTAATCCAGCAATGGTCGACGATTGGGTTTGTGCCTTGTTTATGGTTATTGCGAATGCAAGACACAAAGGAAACTATAGTCGTTTGAAATCAATGGGTAGATCTGATGAAATTAAAACCATCTCTCCTTTGAACTTGTCCCCTATGATTTCTGCTTAGCTCAAGTTGGTTGTCAGTTTTTTTGTGGATAGTCTGGCACAACTTTGGTGGATTCAAATTTCGCAAGAGTATTATCGTCGACCTTGCTTTTAATATTAATATGCGTGATAGCAATAGGCCTAATTTTACATAGAATCTACCTATTTTAAACAATATAAAATATGTATAATGTATTTTTATTTTTGCATTATGTTTATAATTATTTTATTAATTACGTAACCCTAATATAGATATACATTTTAACATCAAACTTATGGAAGGCTGTACACTGAACAATAATAAATACACAAAAACCTCTTAACCACAAACTTTCTTTAATTTACCCTAATGTACATTTCAGTTACAAAGTAACCATCCTCAGAGGGATAACATACAAAGACTCACACTGAACCTGTACACTGAACCTCTGGAGCTGGATGGATGGATATACACCAAATTTCACAGATGGAGGGAAAATGTTAAACAAACCCTCCAAATTTATAGTTCAGCGGTTTAGGCGTCTATAACATACAGACAAACATTCATTTTTATATATACATATTAAAAAAATATTTAAGTACGGTATTGGTATAGATAAAAGTTTTAGTTGTTCCAATTGCTTTATGATTTTATTAAATCAAAATTGACAAGTTTTCTTCTTTATAATAATGTATTGTAAGTTGTAGTTCCTTGATGAAAGACTAGTTTAGTTTAATATTAAGGTCTCAGTATGCTGTTTACGTCTAGAAACATTTCTAAAAATATTCAATTTCATAATATTACTTATCGTTTTGTAATTAGGCTTTTATTCAAAACGATATTTAAAAACATAATAAGATTCAATAAATATGTGCTATGCTATAACCAAGTCGAAAGATATGGCTATTTTAGACAAAAAGTTACGAGGTTTTAATTACGTTAATTATTTATGTTTCAATATGTTGTTAAATCTGTAATTGTTTACAAAAATAATCACTGTATCATTTCCCATTATTTTGTAACTATACTCAATGTTCAAAAAGATGTTTAAGTATATTATTTACAATTATAAGAAGATGCTTTACGATCTATGGTCTAATCAAACCAAATAATATTCCAGCATTACATTTATTCTAATAACGATAAAGTTAAACCGTAGCATTTTGAGAAATAATTTAAAGGTAGTAATAATAACTACTAAGTTTAGATATTTATAGAAATATTACTTCCCATTTATTTATTAACTTCAAGTTGTACGTTGAACGCCTGCGGAGCGGCATAGCGATAACCCGCAACATTACTTTTTGTTGAAGTCGGTGTATTTGGTTATTTGAAATGGGCGTATTTGGTTATTTAAAGTCTGTGTATTACGATTATTTGAATGTCGCGTATTTGGTTAATTAACGGCCGCGTAAATTGTGTGTGTACATTTTGGTTAATGCATTTTTTAGGTTTTATAGGTAGTTATATTGGGCGATTTGTTAATTACTTTAATATTTAGGTCTCAGTATTTTATTAAATCTATAATTGTTTTAAATATAAACACTACATCATATTACTGTCGTTTTGTAAATTCCACTTAATGTTTAATACGATGTTTAAGAAGACTATTACAATTATAATAAGATACATACATACATACATACAAATATTCATTTATATATACACAGAATAGAAGAAAAAAATATGTACGGTATTGGTATAGATAATATTTTTAGTTGTTTCCAATTACTTTATGGTTTTATGAAAAGAAACGTGACAAGTTTTCTTCTTTATAACAATGTATTGTAAGTGGTAGTGCCTTGATGAAAGACTAGTTTACCTTTTACTTTGACTAGTTTACTCTAATATTAAGGTATCAGTATGCTGTTTACATCTAGAAACATTTTTAAAAACTTTTGAAAAATTATCAATTTATTATATTAATTGTCGTTTTGTAACTACACTTATTCAACACGATGTTTAAATATTTATTACGTTAGTTATTTAAGTTTCAATATGTTGTTAAATCTGCAATTGTTTACAAAAATTAACACTGTATCTTATTTCCCATAGTTTTGTAATTACACCTAATATTTTAAAAGATTAGACTAAAAGTATACTATTTATAATTATAATAAGATACTTTACGATCTATGGTCTAATCAAACCTAATAATATTCCTGCATTACATTTACTTTAATAATGATAAAGTTAAACCGTAGAATTTTGAGAAATAATTTAAAGGTAGTAATAATAACTACTAAGTTTAGATATTTATAGAAATATTACTTCCCATTTATTTATTAACTTCAAGTTGTGCGTTGAACGCCTGCTGTGCGGCATAGCGATAACCCGCAACTTTACGTTTATTTGAAGTCCGTGTCTTTGGTTATTTGAAATGGGCGTATTTGGTTATTTAAAGTTCGTGTATTACGATTATTTGAATGTCGCGTATTTGGTTATTTGACAGCTGCGTATTTTGGTTAGATGACCTTTGGTCATTTGAAGTAGCCCCATATATATATATATATATATATATATATATATATAATTATAACATAACGTTTGAAGCTAAAGAATAAATTCAGCTTATTTCAAAAAAAAAAGTCGGAAGAAATATTAAGATAGTTTCTAAAATTACGGACCAGGTTAACCATTGTACTATTTCGAAGTAGTCATAAAGGGGCTGGGGAATCTTTAACAAAAGAAGGGTTCAACTATTTTAAGATAGGACTTCCCAAATTATCTGTGTTATAAAAATGTACCGTTGCGGCAAGTTCCTTGTAGATGGTTATGGGAATAACCAAATTAACTGAAAATACGTAAGGAGGGAGAGATGACGCGGGGTTGAAAAAGGAAATGATCGGGAAGTCTTATGACTTTAAAGGCTAAAAGTTGTAAAACTGCGGGATTGCTTGAACCATCTGTATAAAATTACATTTATTGTCGGTTAGATAATACGCTATTATAACTTTGTACTCCCGTTCCATAATCCTTATCAATGTCAATTGTTTTAAAATTGGTTAAATTAACATATAAAGTGACATTTTTAAACATTCGCTCTTGTATTAATATTTTTATTAACGAAATCCATTCTAAAGTGATACTTTAACAGCTATGTTCTAAGATATTATAAAACATCAATTTTTTTTAAAGCGATTTTAACAAGTTTTATTCTTATTATCAAGTGATATTTCTCTATTTTCAAAACTTTTAAATTTTTGTGTCGTCGTCAACAAGTCCTATTTTTTCGAGTACCTGAAGACTTTTAATTAACCAGGTGAAATTGATTTTATCAGTATCGATTATTTATAAAAATAATTACCAAAGTTTTAGAAGTGTATAGTTGATACGAAGGAAATTGGCCTAAACGTATCCATGTGTAATTAGAAATTTCAAGGCTTTGTCTATTTAAAATGACTCAATCACTCTATTATTCTGATATAATTGATCAATTCGAAACAATTTTCATGGATGATATTTACAGCACCATTAGGTTTTGCTGCAATTATATTACAATACAATTCTGATATCTAAAAAGTACAATAGCTAATAAAGTTCTTTAAAACAGTGACCCAATTCCTAATTGGAGCTTTTAGTTTTAAAAGTTTCCCCTATATCCTTAGTCTTATATAGTCCCATCTACCTTTCCTTATTCCTCCTCTCATAAGGGGTTAAAAGGAGGGACACCACTTTAGGTCCACTTCAGAGTGCCATCTGGATCACGCTATCCTCACTTCCCCTACATCCTTAGTCCTATATAACCCCATCCACCCTTCCTTATTCCTCCTCTCATAAGAGGTTGAAAGGATGGACACCACTTTAGGTCCACTTCAGAGTGCCATCTGGCTCACGCTTTGCTCACTTCCCCCATATCCTTAGTCCTATATAACCCCATCCACCCTTCCTTATTCCTCCTCTCATAAGAGGTTGAAAGGATGGACACCACTTTAGGTACACTTCAGGGTGTCATCTGGCTCACGCTTTGCTCACTTCCCCTATATCCTTAGTCCTATATAACCCTATCCGACCTCCCTTATTCCTCCTCTCATAAAGGATTGAAACAATTGACACGACTTTATTTTCACTTCAGGGTGTGATCTTGCTCACGCTTTGCTCACTTCCCCTATATCCTTAGTCCTATATAACCCTATCCGCCCTCCCTTATTCCTCCTCTCATAAGGGGTTAAAAGGAGGGACACCACTTTAGGTCCACTTCAGGGTGCCATCTGGCTCACGCTTTGCTAACTTCCCCTATATCCTTAGTCCTATATAACCCTATCCGCCCTCCCTTATTCCTCCTCTCATAAGGGGTTAAAAGGAGGGACACCACTTTAGGTCCACTTCAGGGTGCCATCTGGCTCACGCTTTGCTCACTTCCCCTATACCCTTAGTCCTATATAACCCCATCCACCCTTCCTTATTCCTCCTCTCATAAAGGATTGAAACAATTGACACCACTTTATTTTCACTTCAGGGTGTGATCTTGCTCACGCTTTGCTCACTTCCCCTATATCCTTAGTCCTATATAACCCCATCCACCCTTCCTTATTCCTCCTCTCATAAAGGATTGAAACAATTGACACCACTTTATTTTCACTTCAGGGTGTGATCTTGCTCACGCTTTGCTCACTTCCCCTATATCCTTAGTCCTATATAACCCTATCCGCCCTCCCTTATTCCTCCTCTCATAAGGGGTTAAAAGGAGGGACACCACTTTAGGTCCACTTCAGGGTGCCATCTGGCTCACGCTTTGCTCACTTCCCCTATATCCTTAGTCCTATATAACCCCATCCACCCTTCCTTATTCCTCCTCTCATAAAGGATTGAAACAATTGACACCATTTTATTTTCACATCAGGGTGTGATCTTGCTCACGCTTTGCTCACTTCCCCTATATCCTTAGTCCTATATAACCCCATTCATCCTTCCTTATTCCTCCTCTCATAAGAGGTTGAAAGGATGGACACCACTTTAGGTCCATATCAGGGTGCCATCTGGCTCACGCTATCCTCACTTCCCCTACATCCTTAGTCCTATATAACCCCATCCACCCTTCCTTATTCCTCCTCTCATAAGAGGTTGAAAGGATGGACACCACTTTAGGTCCACTTCAGGGTGCCATCTGGCTCACGCTTTGCTCACTTCCCCTATATCCTTAGTCCTATATAACCCTATCCGCCCTCCCTTATTCATCCTCTCGTAAGGATTGAAACAATTGACACCATTTTATTTTCACTTCAGGGTGTGATCTTGCTCACGCTTTGCTCACTTCCCCTACATCCTTAGTCCTATATAACCCCATTCATCCTTCCTTATTCCTCCTCTCATAAGAGGTTGAAAGGATGGACACCACTTTAGGTCCACTTCAGGGTGCCATCTGGCTCACGCTTTGCTCACTTCCCCTATATCCTTAGTCCTATATAACCCTATCCGCCCTCCCTTATTCATCCTCTCATAAAGGATTGAAACAATTGACACCACTTTATTTTCACTTCAGGGTGTGATCTTGCTCACGCTTTGCTCACTTCCCCTACATCCTTAGTCCTATATAACCCCATTCATCCTTCCTTATTCCTCCTCTCATAAGAGGTTGAAAGGATGGACACCACTTTAGGTCCACTTCAGGGTGCCATCTGGCTCACGCTTTGCTCACTTCCCCTATATCCTTAGTCCTATATAACCCTATCCGCCCTCCCTTATTCATCCTCTCGTAAGGATTGAAACAATTGACACCACTTTATTTTCACTTCAGGGTGTGATCTTGCTCACGCTTTGCTCACTTCCCCTATATCCTTAGTCCTATATAACCCCATCCACCCTTCCTTATTCCTCCTCTCATAAGGGGTTGAAAGGATGGACACCACTTTAGGTCCACTTCAGGGTGTCATCTGGCTCACGCTTTGCTCACTTCCCCTATATCCTTAGTCCTATATAACCCTATCCGCCCTCCCTTATTCATCCTCTCGTAAGGATTGAAACAATTGACACGACTTTATTTTCACTTCAGGGTGTGATCTTGCTCACGCTTTGCTCACTTCCCCTATATCCTTAGTCCTATATAACCCTATCCGCCCTCCCTTATTCCTCCTCTCATAAGGGGTTAAAAGGAGGGACACCACTTTAGGTCCACTTCAGGGTGCCATCTGGCTCACGCTTTGCTAACTTCCCCTATATCCTTAGTCCTATATAACCCTATCCGCCCTCCCTTATTCCTCCTCTCATAAGGGGTTAAAAGGAGGGACACCACTTTAGGTCCACTTCAGGGTGCCATCTGGCTCACGCTTTGCTCACTTCCCCTATACCCTTAGTCCTATATAACCCCATCCACCCTTCCTTATTCCTCCTCTCATAAAGGATTGAAACAATTGACACCACTTTATTTTCACTTCAGGGTGTGATCTTGCTCACGCTTTGCTCACTTCCCCTATATCCTTAGTCCTATATAACCCCATCCATCCTTCCTTATTCCTCCTCTCATAAAGGATTGAAACAATTGACACCACTTTATTTTCACTTCAGGGTGTGATCTTGCTCACGCTTTGCTCACTTCCCCTATATCCTTAGTCCTATATAACCCTATCCGCCCTCCCTTATTCCTCCTCTCATAAGGGGTTAAAAGGAGGGACACCACTTTAGGTCCACTTCAGGGTGCCATCTGGCTCACGCTTTGCTCACTTCCCCTATATCCTTAGTCCTATATAACCCCATCCACCCTTCCTTATTCCTCCTCTCATAAAGGATTGAAACAATTGACACCATTTTATTTTCACATCAGGGTGTGATCTTGCTCACGCTTTGCTCACTTCCCCTATATCCTTAGTCCTATATAACCCCATTCATCCTTCCTTATTCCTCCTCTCATAAGAGGTTGAAAGGATGGACACCACTTTAGGTCCATATCAGGGTGCCATCTGGCTCACGCTATCCTCACTTCCCCTACATCCTTAGTCCTATATAACCCCATCCACCCTTCCTTATTCCTCCTCTCATAAGAGGTTGAAAGGATGGACACCACTTTAGGTCCACTTCAGGGTGCCATCTGGCTCACGCTTTGCTCACTTCCCCTATATCCTTAGTCCTATATAACCCTATCCGCCCTCCCTTATTCATCCTCTCGTAAGGATTGAAACAATTGACACCATTTTATTTTCACTTCAGGGTGTGATCTTGCTCACGCTTTGCTCACTTCCCCTACATCCTTAGTCCTATATAACCCCATTCATCCTTCCTTATTCCTCCTCTCATAAGAGGTTGAAAGGATGGACACCACTTTAGGTCCACTTCAGGGTGCCATCTGGCTCACGCTTTGCTCACTTCCCCTATATCCTTAGTCCTATATAACCCTATCCGCCCTCCCTTATTCATCCTCTCATAAAGGATTGAAACAATTGACACCACTTTATTTTCACTTCAGGGTGTGATCTTGCTCACGCTTTGCTCACTTCCCCTACATCCTTAGTCCTATATAACCCCATTCATCCTTCCTTATTCCTCCTCTCATAAGAGGTTGAAAGGATGGACACCACTTTAGGTCCACTTCAGGGTGCCATCTGGCTCACGCTTTGCTCACTTCCCCTATATCCTTAGTCCTATATAACCCTATCCGCCCTCCCTTATTCATCCTCTCGTAAGGATTGAAACAATTGACACCACTTTATTTTCACTTCAGGGTGTGATCTTGCTCACGCTTTGCTCACTTCCCCTATATCCTTAGTCCTATATAACCCCATCCACCCTTCCTTATTCCTCCTCTCATAAGGGGTTGAAAGGATGGACACCACTTTAGGTCCACTTCAGGGTGCCATCTGGCTCACGCTATCCTCACTTCCCCTACATCCTTAGTCCTATATAACCCTATCCGCCCTTCCTTATTCCTTTATATAAACTAGATAGGTGAGTGAGCGACGTTGGCCTCGTAAAAGCTAGGCTTCCGAACGTGGGGAATGGCTTCAAGCTTCAGGTTCATCATTGCCTGTAAAACACATTGGGCATAGGATGCCTTTCGTACTGGAAGATTTCCCACACATTGTTGACACTAATTGATACTCTCTCAGGTATTCAACTTGTGTCTTTTAAGAAAGGAACCAAGACGAGTTTAAGCTTTATTTCACACCCTAAAAGAATGGTTCTATTATTACAAGGGATGACTTTTAAAAATAAAAAAGTCTGAAAAACTGTGAAATCTATGCAAACAAAAATAAACATAATAAAAGTAGGGCAAAATGAATAAATAAAAGGTACTGTTTAGTATAAAACGTACCTTAGACGGATAACATTAAAAAATATATAAAAAAAATGTAAGGAGTATAATTATAATTATAACAGGTCCTGTTATTCCAGTAAGGGAGGAAAGGTACATGAGAGCGTGGCAGAGTGGAGCTACAATATTTAATGAAATAAAAAATATTATAAAATTAAATACCTGGGTAGACGATATCTGAATGGGGGCAAGTAAGGTTCTACAGAAAACAATAAAACAGTACGACCCTTTCACAGGTAATAAAACACTACTGTCAAACTTTGTGTAATGAAGCGTTATCCCCCATCGTGATGCCTCTAGGTACTTTCATGGGGGTCATGTCACCCATATAATACACGAACATTACTTTTGGCTGGATTTGAGCATTTTAATGTGAATCATACACGTAACTGAATCCTAAAGATCGTAGCATACACACTCAGGGAATTGAATCAAACTGGGCTAAAATAAAAAGAGACACGAGACGGCGAATCGGTAAAATATCTTCTCCTAATATAGAGACATACCTCACAGAATACACTTGGAGAAGTCTTCATCCAACAACTGAGGAGTTATTTATCGATTTCATAAATGAAGTCAACAATTTTATCCCGTTTAGGCGTAATATTTAAATAAAAAGATTTAAAAAAAAACAACAAAATTCATTCTTCAACGAGAAAATGTAAAAATGTAAAAAAATTATAAAAGTATAAAAAAACAAAAAATCGTCAAGAGGACAAGGCCCTATGGGCCGCTAATTTCATGAATTGATTGGGCAGTTTTATTATAGATGTCAACCAATTTATGTTTTTTGCGGCCCTGAGCAGAAACAACACTGATTACCTATTTGAGAAAGTTTAGTAGATATATAAACGTTAGTTTTTAATGTAAGCTATTTATTAATGTTTAATATCTATAGTCTATCTTAGAATTTTGTATATGCGACTAAAACCATTTGACGGGGGCTAACGCTTAGCTATTGTTAACTGATGACAAGGGTTGACAGGGTGGTGTCGTAAACTCAACTGGTGTCATAAAAGGCCATTCTTCCACTCACAATTTTCTTTGCCCCCATCCTGATACCGTCTACCCAAATACTTTAAAAATAAAAAAATAGTTGATAACTTACAAAAATGGCAAAGGAGATAGGAAAGTATGTATTAAAAAAATTCTACAGAAGTGGAAGGCGGAAACGAGAAAGTTGAGAAGGAAAAAGATAAGAGGAAACGGAGAATAGGTGGGAAAGGGAGAAACAGGGAGCAAGGGCTGAAAAGGAATGCGAAAAAACTGAAGTAAAGGCGAAAAGGGAACGTGACCGAGAGGAAGCTGGAGAAAAGTAGAGAAAAAAAAATTAGACTGCAGGAGATAGAGGAAAGGATACAGTATATGGAAACTGTAAGGGCAAGCCCTAAGATCCATCAAGTATCTGTCACCCAGGAGACAGGATGAATGAAAGAAAGGATGGAACAGTGGGAAAGTTATATTTCAGTGATGTAAGAAAAGTTAAAGGAAAAAGACAAAGAAGCAACAATCATCCCCGAAAACACTACTATTATAAAAGAAGAAGTAAGAAAATCGAACTCCTGGTCTAAAGGGTCGAGGCGAAAGTAAAAAAATGTAGCAGCAAAATACGTATATGCCGACCCAGATTAACAGATTACATGGACTCTCTGTATTTCAAGAGCATTGAGTATTGGGGGGAATAAATAGAGGATCCCATGTCATTCCTAACAGAGGTTGAAAGGTTAATTAATGAAATTTACCCAACAATGGGAAGAGATTCCAAACGTAACAATATAGAAAAATTTAACGATTTCGGGTGGTGAATGGTGACGGGCAATAAAAATAGGGGGAGAAGGTTATGAGAAATTTAGCGAATTATTTGTTAAAAGTAATTGGGGTTTTAATGAAAAGAAAGAGTTGCACGCATTTTAGATAATAAGCATTATAATAATTCGAAGCCAAGCAATAAGCCGAACGTAACCAACCTCCCAATCTCCTAATCATATCCGGAGATCCTATTGTGACTCCAAAGGAAAACCTGGAACTCTGTACCCTACAAGACCTGATCATACACAGTCCAATCCTAGAACTAGTAGTCAACCAAAAAACTTAACTGTAAGTTCCCTGTAAAAAGTAGCCTCAAAACACCTAGAGGAAACTCCGATCAAAAGTGGAGGAACATGGAGATGAAGGATACTTATCTCGTATACGCCCAAAAAGGCTCATATGTTAGGAGTAAAAATCTCGGTGTTATAGCGCAAAATTAGTCGGACTATCGCTAAATATTCGGGAATGGTTTCTGGAAGATGGAGAACACAGAAGACCGGTTAACTCAAATATCGAACATTGCCCGGCAATACAGGCGAGGATATACGATCACAGAGTATACGTTGAAATAGATACGGGAGCGCAAGTTTCGCTCATTAATGCTCAGGCATATGTAACACCTCTAAAACGTCACAAACCTCACTACCAGTACTATGCTAGCTAATGCAATTATTTACCTAATTGGTTTTTAAATGAATTTAGGAATTTCATATGCAATGAGATCTGTGTTTGGGAAAATCACAGGTTTCGAAATTTAGATTGAACACCCTGCTTAAGTTATTACAATTGCAGGGCCACACCGGTAAGTATTAGACAAGTTACGAAGGTAATTATTTGTATGGACAACGCAGAAGGAATGTATAAAAGGTAGTGTCAGCGGTAAAAGGTTTTGGATGTCAAAGACGTCGATGGAGCTGTCCTAAAATAGCACAATAAGGGAAGATAGATGCAGGAGTTAGAATTAGGGTTACAAACTTACTAAAATAAATTCATAAAAATAAATTCACTTATACTTATCGGGATATGAATATGTTGACATACATAATTTATATATGATAACACACAAAAAAACCAGAGAAGATAAGTAAGACAGGTGAGGTAAGGAAAGTTAAATTGGGCCCGTTGCAACGCACCCTTGTGTGTCTTTGATGGCTAGGTATGGTCTTTCAACTTCATAAAAATTCAAATTTCAATAATTTTTTGTATACTATAATTTCAACCTAATAATACCAAATTTATGTTATGTTGCAATATGTAGGTCACACAAGTAACTAAAGGTATAATAATCTGCCCCGGCAAAGGTCATATATAAGCAAAACTCACGGCCTATATCTGGAAGCTCTGTGTTATTAGAAACGTAAAAAGTAAAATCCTGCGTGGCTAGTAGCCTAAATCGTCGGCCGAGAGGGGTAACTACGATATTTTTCAATGTCTTTACTATAAATCTCCGAATAATCTCGTATACTCAAGGTGAAAATATCGTGAAATTTCATCATTTAGTCGTAATATTAAGTTAAACTTGAAAAGTACGAACAGAAGAAATGGTAAGTAGATCTTCAGCAATGGAGGAACAAATCTCGGAAGCCGGATGTTTAGAATGACGTTATGGCTATGGGAAAGTGCCGAAAATCAATTATTTATACAAAATTTTAAATAAACTTAGATATAATAATGTAAAATAAAGGAATCAAATTAAATTTAACAGAAAAGATGGCTTCACGTTTCCTCTTAAACGCCCAAGTTTATATAATAAGGTACACATTCATAAGAAATATTTAAAAAATATAGATAATATTAGTATACAAGAATCTATGTAATAAAATAATGTAAATAAATAATATCCAAAGTTTAATCAATATTAAAATCAAATAATACAAAGACAGGAAAAGTAAGTCAGGTTTTATCATTCAGTCGTAATATTAAGTTAAACTTGAAAAGTACGAACAGAAGTGAGGGTAAGTAGATCTTCAGCAATGGAGAACAAATCTCGGAAGCCGGACGTTTAGAGTGACGTTATGGCCATGGGAAAGTGCCGAAAATCAATTATTTATACAAAGTTTTAAATAAACTTAGATATAAAAATATAAAATAAAGGAATCAAATTAAATTTAACAGAAAAGATGGCTTCACGCTTCCTCTTAAGCGCCCAAGTTTATATAATAAGGTAAACATTCATAAGGGACATTAACAAAATATAGATAATATTAGTATACGAGAATCTATGTAATAAAATATTGTAAATAAAAAATATACAAAGTTTAATCAATATTAAAGTCAAAATAATACAATGACAGGAAAAGTAAGTCATGATTAATTTGATGGTCTTTACCATAGAATTAGACATCATTTACATAAATTCGAGCAGACTTTTCTGACTTCCTAAGATTACAATATTTTCACTTGTTGATCCGTTTCAGAATGACTCAGTTTCCAATATTTAAATAGTTTTCTTTATCAGCCGGTACCAAAATTTTCAGTTATTTCAGATGAAAGTAAGTTACAAGTTGTATTCAAACAATCACTAAATAGGAACAAGAATTTTAAAAAAAATTTCCAAAATTTTAACAAATTTTGTAGAAATATAAAAAATTAAGTAAACAATGAAGATAAAACTTCAATGATTAATTCTTTCCACCTTAAACTAAATATAGCTAATATGTTCATTTGTCAGTGTTGTTTCTTTTAGACAATATATGTCATGTTTTATTATAAAATTTTTCAAATGTAAATTATGTTTTGTATAAATTGTATGTGCATAGAATATTTAGGATTAAAAAAACAGGGTTTTAGAGAACACCACAGGACAAATTAGGACAATTTTTTACCAAAAGTTGGAATAAAAAGACACTCAAGCCAACAATTTATCAATTTTGAATAGTTAAATGATCATTACTGTATTTTTGCCTTCAATGTTTTGCAAAAAAATATTATTTAAAAAATTTTTGAAGTAAAGAAGGAATATTTTTTTGATTAATTAAATTGTAAATTAAAATATTAAAAAATTAGATAAAACTTTAAATACATTTTAAAGATCTTAATTCCTATGGAACCAAATTATAAAAAATACTAATTGGGAACCATTTTTTAGAAAATATTGTCGCAATTTTTAAAAGTTTTATAAAAGTTGAATGAATTAAATGAACAATGAATCTAAAATTCAACGATTTTCTGTAATACAATAAATATATATGTTTTCATCTTTATATCTATAATACAAAATGTACATTTATATATCGTGTTTAATAATAGGTTACTTGAGAAATCTGCAATGTATTTTGGTGTGTGCATAAAATTTAATATTAACAAGAAGGAACGCCTGGCAACAAATTACGAACTGAATTAGTAACAGATTAAATAAACAGACTCTCAAAGAAATCCTATAGTAAATTTAATTGAATAAATGGATATGTTTGTACTTTCTTACGTCACTCTGCAATATGCATAATTTTTGCAACGGTATTTAAGAAGCGTTTGAAGTAACGAAGGAAAAAACTGATTTAATAAATTGTAATTAAAATTATTCAATAGTTTCAATCATTTTAATAATCCAAATTACCAAACATTTAAAGTCTTACCAATTTAAAACATAATATAAATGTAATAAAATCTTATTACATAGGGATACTCTTATTAAAGAAATCGTTCTTGGAAATTCATTTAAAGCTTGAGCTAGCATATTGAAAGAGTCGTTTTTTAAAAAAAAGTCTGGGTATATATTCCTCCAGGAGATCCTGTTCGACAGTTTGCAAGGGCCTGTAGTGGAATGCGTAATGCAGGATAGGGCAATAATTTTAACCAGTCTACCTGGTTGTTTCGTCGTTAGGATGTAAGGTGAGTCAATGTATGACACGTTATTTTAGCTGGTGGATTTCAGGAGTGCATCATACGACGTAAACCCATCATATTTAGAAACCCTTTAATGTTAACAAGTAACAGACTTATACACTAATATAGAACAGGGAAAGGCCAAATAAATACAAAGGCGGAGTGAGTGAAGTAAGGTTTGGCCGTGGAAGTGCACAATAGGTGAATAAATCCAGGACAAACACTTTAATGTTAACAAGTAACAGACTTATACACTAATATAGAACAGGGATGGGCTAAATAAATACAAAGGTGGAGTGAGTGGAGTAAAGTTTGGCCGTGGAAGTGCACAATAGGTGAATCAATCCAGGACAAACACTTTAATGTTAACAAGTAGCAGACTTATACACTAATATAGAACAGGGAAGGGCTAAATAAATACAAAGGCGGAGTGAGTGAAGTAAAGTTTGGCCGTGGAAGTGCACAATAGGTGATTCAATCCAGGACAAACCCTTTAATGTTAACAAGTAACAGACTTATACACTAATATAGAACAGGGAAGGGCTAAATAAATACAAAGGCGGAGTGAGTGGAGTAAAGTTTGGCCGTGGAAGTGCACAATAGGTGAATCAATCCAGGACAAACACTTTAATGTTAACAAGTAGCAGACTTATACACTAATATAGAACAGGGAAGGGCTAAATAAATACAAAGGCGGAGTGAGTGAAGTAAAGTTTGGCCGTGGAAGTGCAGAATAGGTGATTCAATCTAGGGCAAGCGGTGGAAATCAATTGAAGCCGTTAATTTCAATCAGTCAAGAGCTAATTAATTAAGTAATCTAAATCTGCGGAACCGATCTATAAAACCTTCAGTATAACGTTTAGTATAATGTTATACAATGAAATATAATTTCCATTACATATAAACTCTATTGTTTCCCTTAATATTTCTTTCTTGTTTGGTTCTGGTTTGCTAATTTTTTAGAAGTTACTTTCAATGAAATCACAGCTTAAATTCTAAAATTTAAGACTAAAGTCAGAAAATAATAGGCATTATTAGGACGAAATTTAGAGAAGTAATATATTTGAAATAAACAGCAACTTATAAAATTTCAAAGTTGAATTTGCGGCTACGTGTAAGAAGGTGAAGCCAAGAGCAAAGGTAGAGGGGCGATAACCAGCTCAACCAATGCTGAGGAAAGGACGCCCCTGTAACCACAGAAAATATCGGAGGAAACCCAGCAAATTCTGTATCCAAATTTTGCCAACATCACAAGGACCCGGGAATCTGCCCGAGTTACAAAGAGTTAGAACAATTTTATCTTTTTTTTGCAAATAACTACAAATTAAAATGAAATTTTTGTAGTAAATTGGCAAATTTTAATAAAAAAATGTTTTTGAATAGAGTTTCCTTATCTTCTCAAAATATAACATGAAGGCAAATGCGACGCTATGTTGAAATACTTCATAGAGCCAAACTGGCGGGCATGGAATTAGTAAGGTGTAAATAAATGCAAAGAAATAGAATCAAAATTGTTTAAAATATCTCAACTTTAAATAAAGATAATTTTAAAAGAGTACTAAAATGCATAATGAGTTAAAATGTTTGTAAAATGCTGCTAGTTGAGATGTGAAATAAATAAATGGGGTTTCACAGGAGTCCAGGGTTCAGAAGCAACACAAATATATTAAATTGAGTTACTCTGTCACAAGTAGAATGATGGGTATTTACTTTAATAATTATTGTGTCTAAATGTTTTTGCTTTAAAATAATATTTTGTTGTCTTTTTTATTATGTGATAAATAAAAGTAATAAAATAGTAATATGTTAAAGAGGTAATAAGAAAAGTATTAAATCAGTTGCAAATCCAAAATATCCAATGCCAGTTAGAAATAAACAAAATATAAAATGGTACAGAAATACTTGGCAGTCGAAATGTGATGTTTTGAAATAATTTCCAGATATTTTTAATAAATTTGGAATGAAATAGATTCAGGGATAACTTAATCTGTTTTCAAAAGGTTTTTCATTGCTCGGGTTAAAGACAAGAAATTACAACAAAATGAGGACAAATTTTAAAATAATTTTGCTAGATATTTTGGTAATTATCTAGGACAACAAATATTTGTTTATTCGGTGGTTATTTAATTATGAGTGTGACCTTCTGAGAGGAACGAGTGTTGTACATTCTTAAGGCATCAACCACTTCAACTGAAATTGTTTTAGAAATTATTTTTAAAAACTACAGAATTAGGTTATGTATTAGCAATATATTAGGAAAGAAAAGTAAGAGGTTTAATTTTAAATAATCAATAGTCTTTTAAAATATAGATGTGTGTGATTTTGTGATTTAATTCTGATTCTCAGGTATGTTTTTTTTTATTTTTAAATATATTACATTTTATAATTTAATTTTATGATTTAATTTTAAATTTCGAGTATGTATTATTTTTTAATTAGTTTTATTTTTAAATATGTTTGTTTTATTGAATAAATTTTTCGATTCCGGTTATGAAGTTATGGGTTTAAATATATACTTTTCAAATAATAATATTTATTCAAAAAAAGTAATTTTTCTTACATCGTTGAATAAAAAATCATAGTGTTTTTTTAGATGTTAATATTAAGATTAATTGGGTAAAATGTTGAACTGATATAAATTATAAATGTAATAAAACATTTTTGAACTTGCTATTTATATACTTCGCTAGTTATATATTTTTTTGAGAAAATTTAAAAAAAATTAGTAACTTGCAAATTGAGTATAAATATTATTTTATAAAGCTACTTTCTTGAACAATCATAAACCATGGTAATTAAGCTAGATACTTTCAACTAATTATTCTCCGGGAAACAAAAACTCAAAGGGTTAAATCTACAAGAGCAATGTTTTTTAAATCCAGTTACTGTTTCTCTGACAGATTTTGCCAAGCATTATCACAGGTACTTAGTGAGGTCAGAAATGCTATCTAGCTTTGGAGGACTGGATGTGGTACCAACATTAAACTCACTCGATCAGACGCACGCACACACACACGAACGAACATACATGCACGCACCTACTTGCACACACAGACTAACACGCGCACGTTTACATCACACACACACACACACACACACACACACACACACACACACACACACACACTCACACACACACACACACACACACACACACACACACACACACACACACACACTCACACACACGAACTCATACAAAAGCACGCATTCGCGCACACTCACACAGACACGCACGCGCACACACATACTTACAGAGACACACACAAACGTGGACGCACGTGCACACACATCTATACACTATCAGAAAATCTTTTTTAAGTTACTGTAAAAGTTCACTTATTTCATATTGGTAAATCTTTAGGTTATCCAGTAAAACATAGGATTTATACACACTTCGTGTTAAATGTCTTCTGTGATCATCGTTCATTTCGGACGTTTACTTTTATACACTCAGTTAATCTTAGGCTTAACCACAGAGACAAGTTAAATATTATCCAACTATACCAAACCTATCATAACCTTAATTGAGACGCTTTTACTTAGATGGAAAATGATAAGGCAATACTCATTTGTTATTCTCAAGACCCACATTTGCCAACCGTCATTAGTAAAATCTCCACATTTTTATTTTGGAAAAATTTTCCAACATCTTCAAAATTTAGTGGTAAAAGCCCAAAAACCCTTTCTGTTATTGTACAAAATACTTACATTTACCACTTCATGTTTTTCAATGAAAGGTTTACTAGTTAATCTTGAGGTTTACAACATACAGTTACATTTATACAACAAATATAGTAAATTTGGCTTACCATGTACAATATACAGTACTGTACAGACCGAGATATAACAAGGCGTTTCTAGGCAATTTAGCTTCATTTACGGCGTATGTAGGCAATTTAGTGTCAGTGATACTGCGAACTTGTGACTAAAAAGAACAACTGAACCAAGCAAAGATATAGAGCTACGACACGATATTACTGCAATTATCTGCTAAGTACAAATGTAAAGAAAGATGAATACGTAACGCTGGTCTGAGTAAAAAGCAATGTTTCAACTCAGTTGTCAGGACAGATGTCTTGACGTGTTCAATTTTATTATGCCATTTCCCATTAAATATTAAATTTGCCGATTTGATTGAAAAACATTTAGAAAACGTTTTTGTCACACCAACAAATGAAGTTATTTTAGACACTAATTTTGCACTTAAAACCATTTCAACATAAGTAATAATATAAAGTATATTTAAATTTATGTGGGTTTTAAAACCTTTTACAATTTTAGAAACTCTCACAAAATTAGTAATAAATAAACATTTGTGTTTAGTACACAACATAACCTTTTCCAACCGTTCTGATTTTCAACTGTTCCAACTGATTTGAACAACTGTAACAATATTTAAATTCTCACATCTCTGGTTTTGTACGTCTCCTATCTGTAGGCAGCTCACAGATTTGCTATTTTAAATTTATCTATGTAGTCTTCCAGGGAAATTCAAAACTATTCTAATTTCATTCTTTTCTCTATCGCCTGAATGTATTAGTTTAGCCACCAGTTTGTATTAGCATTGGAAATTCCAGCGATAGTGGTTAGAGGGTAAAAGTGCTAATAGATAGCAATATTAAGGAACTTGACGGATTACAGGGACACAGAATTGTTTAGGGCCACAGGTTTGTAAGTAATATGCTGTAAATGGCGCGTTGTTGTGGCAGAGGAGGGGTAATGTCTATATCCTCAGCCCTAATATCTTAAGTTTAGCTTATGGGTTAGCTTATTTTTTCACACAAATGTTTTTACTACTAAATTATATAAATTTCTGTAGTAGTAAATGAAAATAGATATGTAAGAAGAAATATATTGTGTCACTTTTGCTGTTTCATCGCCACACTCTTTCCAGGTATTCCAAAATACCATTGCAGAGTGGTTATTCCTTCCCCATGGCTATTATGTTGTTTGCAGATTTTCTTATTTCAGTGAAAGGAGACTTCTGCAGTTGAATATGAGACAGCCTGAAGGGCATTCAGCTAATATGCATATTTTCGTCTCCTTTGTTACAAAGCAACTCAAATAAGCAAAAAATAAAATAGTCAATTACGTTTTAAAGACAGAGTTTCACAATATTTTAAATCAGAACTCAAGATCACCAGTATTTATTGCATGGAATAACGGAGAGTTATACCAAGCAGAAAAAGATTGTATTCTTATAATTAAATAATTATGATATAGAAACTTTTATATTTAGCTTGTAGCACAATGAAATCTTTATAATTACTAATTTTTTAAAGAGCCACAACTGGAATTATAGCAATCTGCTGTTTGAAAGCAGATATGACGCACAAACCAGTTTCGGACATTCAACACACAAACAATATGAACAGGAAACAGAAAGTCTAATTCACAGCAAATACTTAATCCACCTAACTTTATTTAATTAGATATCAGGATAATTAATTGCGTAAAATAAATGGAAACAGTTACTGTCTTGTTGAGGTGATAGGCATTACACTTGACGAGATAAAAAATTCTATGTCCAACTAACTCTAGAATCATATGACAAGTTTAGAGGTTACTAAAATTATTTTGACAATTAATAAAGTAGCATTACATTCTCAAATTAGGTAATATAAGATTCTGCCCTCAATATATATACCTTACAGAATAAGATACTAATTTATTGCAGAAAAATTGTACAAAATTCTTTATAAAGGTCTAGTAAATTATCTAGGCATTTTAATTAGTATTTGAACAAAAACATATTACTTAGATCTGTTATACTAAGAAATTATTAATATTAGGTATCCACTAAGCTAGTCCTGTGGTAGGGATGGGAAGTACAAAGGCTGCAGCTAAGAGCTCTACATCGTTAAAATACCTCCGAGTTTTAGTAATAAAGTAAATTATATATATATATATATATATATATATATATATATATATATATATATATATATATATAATTATATATATATATAATTATATATATATAATTATATATATATAATTATATTATAATTATATATGTTTGTGCAATAATTAAGTAAAAGTGACTGACAAACTGTTGCTATAATTATATTAACGAAATAATAGTATTTGACGCTAATATACCCCAAAATAGAATGTAGGATGCTAAGGCAAGGTTAGCTATGAAATCTCAAAGAGTTAGTTCGAATGTTCACTTACTTGTAGACGGTTGTCTGTCACAACTATAACTGGTTGTAGTACTACGTACGGCTGCAAGATGAGTAGAGACAGCGCTCCAATCGTAGTAAATGTAGATAAAAAATGAATTATAATAGAAATAATTGTTACTCACTCACAATGTTGTATTTGAGGAAAAATGAGGAAATAGGAAAGGATTTACCCAACATTTCCCCCCACCGAAAAGAGAATAAAGTTTTCTCAATTAAATAGAAATAAAACACACATTAAATAACAAATAATAACACTTCTTGAACTAAAACAACTTGTGATATTAAAAATGTTCTTTAGTTATGGTAAGGGAGAGGACTTATCTTGACGACTGGGCGTCGGAAAGTCCCTCGCGTGGTTCGTACTGATACGACCCGCACAACACCAACCTTTCCTGGGAATGTATCTTCAATTCTTCCCAACTGCCAACGTAATGGTGGAGAGTGGGTATCTTGAAGGAGTACCAAGTCACCTTTAGACACGTTTGGTGATTCCGTTGTCCATTTACTACGCTGTTGGAGCGTGTGCAAATACTCAAACCTGTAACGTGTCCAGAAATGTTGGACGGCCTTTGAAATTAGTTGCCAGCGACTTAGACGATTCATGGGTAGTTCTTGAAGGTCATTTTCAGGTACTGCGGTCAGAGCAGAGCCGATGAGAAAGTGTGCGGGTGTTGAAACATCGAATTCATTAGCGTCTGTTGATAACGGAGATAATGGCCTGGAATTTAAAATTGCCTCAATTTTTGCACATAGTGTTGATAATTCTTCCAAGGTGAGAGCTTGTCCATTTAGCACTCTCTTGAGATGGTATTTTGTGGAACGTATTCCGGCCTCCCAAAGTGATGACCGTCAGGTGGGTTGAAATTCCAAGAGATTCATTTAGAGCTGCAATGTTCAGTTATCCTAGCTTTATTTTCACGCTCTTCGAAGTACTTGAATATGCCTGTCAGGTACTTGTTAGCTCCCACAGAGTTCGTTCCATTGTCGGAAAACATATAGTGGCAAAGACCTCGTTTACTGACAAATCTATCGAGTGCAGCCAAAAATGAAATCGGTTGAAAGATCCGAAACCACTTCGATATGGACGGATTTTGTAGATAGACACACAAACAAACATACATATGCCCTAAATATCTTAGCATTTTGTCGTCTAGATTCCTTAATTAAAATAGGACCGCCGAAACCCACTCCAGTAGATATGAACGGTCGTCCTTGACTTGTTCGTGAATGTGGAAGATCTCCCATAGAGGTTGTATGAACGTTGGCTTTATTTTATTACAGGTGAGACATTTGTAGAGTGTGGACCTAATAGCACTGCGAATACTCAGAATCCAATACTTTTGTTGAATAAATGATTGTAGTGTGCGTGGTCCAACATGTAAATAAGATTTGTGATAATGCTCGATTAAAAGTGTAGTCAAGCCGCTTAACTTGGGTAGTAGAATGGGATGTCTAAAGTCTTGTGGCAAGGCAGCATTCCGAAGCCTACCCCCACCCTAAGAAGCCCTCGATTGTCCAAAAAAGGGTTCAGTTTCCTAAGGGCATTTGATGTCTCGCCTTCACCTTTAAGTGAAATTAGATCTTCTTCAAAGTACCTTTTCTGTGTGTATTGAATCCAGAAATGTAGAGATGAACCTAACTCAGTATGAGATAATGAACCTTTAACTTTAGATTGTGTATGACAGTTTGTTATAAATCGTTTGCACCAGGCGGTTACTCTTATTAACTTGGTAAACGAAGACAATTTATCAATTAAATTAAAACTTGGTGTTTTGGTTTCAGCAACACAAATAGTATCAATATTCAACTTGATATCTGGTAATACATTCGTACTTGAGCAAGGTGCGTACCGCAGCGGCCATTCCTTTATGGGTGATGTCATGAACAATGGGCCGAACCACCAAAGCGAATGAACTATGAGTTGACTAGGGAACAGACTCCGAGAACTACAATCAGCTGGGTTTAGATTTGTTGACACATAATGCCAGCTGTTAGGATCTAATATCTCCAATATTTCTGTCACTCGGTTAGCAACAAAGGTTTTGAGCAAATAAGGAGGCGTTTTTAGCCAATAAATCACCACCATTGAATCAGTAAATGTAAATATACCTTCTACTTGAAAACCTTCACTTATACATTTTTTAAGATAATCAAACATTCTTGAAAGTAATAATGCTTCACAAAGTTCCAACCGAGGAATAGAAAGTGTTTTAAGAGGTGCCACTTTTGATTTCCCAATAATAAGATGAGACGTAGCTGGGTTGGTTTTACAGTCAATCAAATAAATTACAGCACTGTATCCTTTTTCAGAAGCATTGGAAAAACCTACAAGGTAGCATGGGCCTGACCCCGGAGACACTGTAAACCGGCTTAATTTTATATTAGATAGAAGGTGTAGTTCCGAAGCAAAGGTTGCCCATTCCTTTTGAATGTTTGGGGGAACTTCATCATCCCAACTAAGCCCTAGTATCCAAAGTCTTTGAACCATGGTTTTGGCCAATATAATCACAGGGGATAGCCAACCGAGAGTATCAAATATGCGTGATATATGGGATAAAATGGCACGTTTTGTGTATATTAGGTTGATGGGAGTTATACTGTAAGAGAACATGTATGATTTAGCAATCCATTGAAGACCTAAAATCTTGATGATGTAACTTCCATCTGAATCCAACGAAATAGGAACTTCCTTGTGTTCGTCAGGTATAGACTCAAGTAGGCTAGCGTAATTGCTGCTCCATTTATGAAGACTGAATCCTCCCAATGCAAGAAGATTTATAAGTTGATTTTGTAAATCCAATGCTTCTAGAACATTCGCTGCGCCTGTCAGAATATCATCAATATAAATGTCCTCTTGAAGAACCTTGGCTGCAAGAGGGAACTTATCTCTTTTGTATATAGCAAGTTGTTTCAATATTCGCAAAGCCAAATAAGGAGCAGATGAAACACCATAAGTAATTGTCATGAGTTCAAATTCCTGGATAGACTCGTTGGGGTTTTCCCGCCAGAGAATATGCTGATACTTTCGATCTTATGAACGGACTAATATTTGCCTGTACATCTTACAAATATCCGCAATCAAAACTACTGGATACAATCGAAATTTTACCAAAACATCAGCAATATCATTTTGTAGCTTAGGTCCTGTCAACAGTATGTCATTTAGTGACCTATTATTTGTAGTCTTCATAGATGCATCGAACACCACACGAACCTTAGTGGATGAACTAGAATCTTTGATAACGCAGTGATGAGGTATGAAATAGGGTTGTTCTTGAGGCGAATTATTTGATAAGAGACGCATGTGTGCAAGGTTAATATATTCCCTCATAAAGGACTTATACTCTCTATATAGATTGGCATCACGCCCTAACCTTTTCTCCAGGTACTTGAACCTATTGGTTGCTTGGTCGCGTGCCTGACCTAAGACGTTATCACTTTCTCTTATTGGAAGAGGAACAACATAACGACCTTCCATATCACGATAGTGTAATTTCTTAAAACTCTCTTCACATTGGACATCATCTGGGTTGGGAGGTATCATATGAGGAACTTCCTCTATCTCCCAGAAACGTCTTAAACTTCTGTCAATACTACTTGGACTTGAAATAAGCAAGCATGATGAAGTGAGTGCAAGCTGAGGTTGCTTATCCTTCAACTTACCTGTAATAACCCAACCAAAGATGCTATGAAGAGCGGAGGAGCAGTCATCCGTAGTACTGAGCTGTTGCCCATCACAGACCTTAGGAAATAAATCCGCAGCTATCAGAAAATCAATCTGAGAGGGTATGTGAAAACTGGGATTAGTCAAATATAGATGTTTGAACTTGGAGACGATGTGAGTGGGAATATGAACGCTAGGCATATGAGCAGTGATTTTTGAAGGTATCACAGCCTCAGTATTTAGTTGAGGAGTTATGGAGTCTCGAGGCTTTAGTATACACGTGACAACTCCTTTAGTACCCTTGACCTCATTTTGGGCTAGGCCAGCTATAGGGAATGAACATTTTCTTCGTACCAACCCTAAACGCTTTGCACAGGCAGATGTCATGAAGGAAGTTTTGGCACATGAGTCAATAATTGCTCTAACAGGTTGAAACAGGCCGTTTGAGTCCTTGACATGAATAACTGCAGTCCCTAGTATTATAGTAGAATAATGCTGCTGTGAATCTTGAACTAACCCAGTAGAGGTTGGGTTAGTAATTGAATCCTTAATCGACTGAAAAGAAGGATTGGATTGAGGTGATGCAACATGAACCAAAGTGCTGCATGAATCGTTCACAATAGGCTGAGTATGTTCTAAATGAAGGTATGTGTGGTGTCGTTGGCCGCAAGTTAAACAATTTGTCTTGGACAGACAACGAGAAACGCTATGTGTACCTTTCAGGCAATTGAAACATAGTTTTTTTGCTTTAACTAAATCTTTACGTTGATTAGGGGTAATACGTTGGAATTCAGGACATTTAAATATAGTATGAAGTAGTTTTCAGCATGGACAAAGTTTAGATGCATCAATAGAGGAAGTGACCAAAACTCTATTTGCAAATGGAATAAGATTTTTAACAGCGGACCCTCGCTTTGAAGATGTAACAGTTTTCAGAGCAGGGTTTCTATTAACTTGCTTATGAGCTGGGTGTATATCGTTATCTTGAGATATTTCTAATATACATGAATAGTTTTGTAAGAATTTCACTAAATCATCAAACTTAGGTATTTCGGAATCAATGTTCTGTAATTCAAACTGCTTGCATGTAGCAACTGGTAAATTTCTCAAAGCAATATACATAAACAAAAAATCAGCAAGGTCCGGAATACCCAGTGCCTTAAGTGCAATAACCGGTTCATAAAACATTCTTAATGACTCATTATGCTGTGGAGTACAACTAAAGAGTGTGTTTAATAAGGATATTCCTAGCACACGCTTGTTTTGATATTTGTCTACTAAGGATTTCCAAACGATGCAATAATTGTTCTCTGATATAGGAAGGCTGCGAACAATGCTCAACGCAGAACCAGAAAGTGCAGAGAGTAAATAGTGAAACTTTTCAATGTCACTGAGTGACGTATTTTCATGTATGAGAACGCGAAAATTATCGTAAAATGGTGTCCATTCATTGTGAGATCCGTCAAACTTTGGCAAGGCAATTTCTGGTAAACGAGGCCTACTAGAAATTTTATCCTTACTCCTACTGTCAACAGAGGATTGTTCCACAGAACTAATTCTATTATAGACTACTTGTATTTTAAAATACAACTAGTCAAAGGCTTCGGCTGTTTGAACCGTTTCGTATTGTTTTTCGGGATCAATTTGTAATGACGTTGCTATTATTTTCTCTTGAACGGCTTCAAATTGTGTATATGAGTCGCCTATATTATTATATCTAGCTTTAAATTGTTCTAACTTAGTTAGATCTGAGATTTCTTTAGAAAGATCATACAGAATTTGGATACGGCGATATAGCTTTTCTCTCTTAGCTATTAGTAATTTTAAATGATTTTATAGTTTATTCATAATTATATACAATTTACAGCATAGAAAATATTAAAGTTTTCTATAACTAATTCACTAAGTAGACTTGAACATTTAAAGCGAATAGGCCTAAGCTTTGCTATAATAGAATGCGGCTTTCGCCTAAACAAACATTGCAAAGATTAGATTATTAACTAACCTACAGTGGACTGTATTAAGCTTTATAATGTACAGTTTTATATCTTAATGTAGCGTTATATAACTTAAGAAAACAAAAAAAAACATAAATTTTAAATATTCGAATATATTTTGAAGCAGTATTTCAACAGATTATAAACATATTTCAAAACTTGAACACCTTTAAAAACACTCACGGGCAGGTTTATCCGTCCTGGGAGGACCAAAATGTTTGTGCAATAATTAAGTAAAAGTTACTGACAAACGGTTGCTATAATTATATTAACGAAATAATAGTATTTGACGCTTATATACAATATATATATATATATATATATATATATATATATATATATATATACTTCTAAAAGTTTTCAGAATTCCTCTTCTCGAAGTCGAAGAAAATAGCAGGATGTGTTTGACGCAAGATGAAGCCATTTTCAAAGCAGATTGTAACAATAGCAATTGGTTAACTGATTATCGGCCTTGCCTGAAACCACACTGTTCGTTGCAAATAAGCTCGTTAGTTTCTAGGTAACAGACAAGACGTCGGTTAACCATTTTCTCCAGTAGTTATCACAAAGCGCTTGTAATTTATATATATCTATAGCTACTGGTATTGGTTGTGTAATTACCTGGTTTTAAAAGAGGAATTACTGTCGCTTGTAACCATGCGTAGGGAAAACCTTGGTCCTCGAATAAACTATTGTATATCCGACGTATGACTTATTTTGCCGATGATGATAGATGTTTTATCATAGCGTAAACAATGGAATCAGGACCTGGTGCAAAAACATTCGTTGACGAGAGAACTGATTCCTATTACCCAATAGGGAACGGAATGTTCAAAGAAGAATCTCCAGACAATTCAACAGTAAAAGGTATTGCTTCTTCCTTCAGTTTATACGCTTGGAATAATCTATTATAATCTGTAGTAGAAGATAAGTTAGAAAGTGACGTTCAAAGTACATTATCTATTCCGGCACTGTTGTGATCGATCTTCCATTCGGTTGCATCAGCGCAATGACTGTAAACGGGATGGAAGTACCACAAACAGATCTTAATTTCCTAAATACTGAGAAATTAATCGTCTATATGCACTAATATACTGGGTCATTCTAACTGCTTTGTCAAGATTATCCGTCTAAAAGAACTGTCTTCAAATACGACCCTTATGAATCCTAATAATAACTTGGTTTTTTAAAATAATCTTGTTGTAGGCCTATTTATATAATTGCTTCATACGTATTCTTAAACTTCAGAAATAATCTATAAAACCGATGAAATTTTAGATGCAAAATATAGAGATGAAGAAAACACTGTTGGTCCCAGAGTGGTCATTAATTTGACTTTAGATCCGAAAAGATTGCTTATAGTAAAATGTGTCCATGTTAGTTTGTTTACCATTAAAAAACAAATTAAATAACATATTCGATATCTCATAACAACAATGAAATGCAATCCTAGATGCGATACCTTGGAAATACACCATGGAAAACTACATGAGGTTGTACTTGATAATGCAAGCAATTAACATTTGCGAAGTAAGAAACTTAGGGCAAAAAGAATTCTAAAATTATATGTTTATTTTATAGAAACATCATCGAAAAAGCTTAAGGATTCTCATATTCACAAAGAAATGGAAATAGAACAATATGACATTCAATACATTTTCAGATACTTACTATGTTTTTATTATAGTATAATGGATACAAAGGTTTCAGATAAATTTGGTTATTTATTATAAAATACTGCATATATAGATTTCCGATATAATAGTTATTTATTAAATTATAATGGATACTTTGGCTACATTACAGTTAGTATAATGGATACACAGATAGTGATATATTATAGTTTAATGGATATATAGGTCCCAGGTATACTATGTAATTGAATACGGGTACATGGTTTGGCAAATAATAGCAATAGATAGTTAAGGTCTCTCCTTCTTGGCCTTTTGAATATAAGCTTCTATATCCTTCATTGTATCACTGTGAATTTTGCGTTGGTCTGCCTCCTCTTCCTGTAACATTATATTATAACAATTTATTATTTTGAACAATAGCATAATCTGAAAGTAAAGTGTTAATTAGTTTTTGTTTGAAGTTCACTTTGAAGAAGGTTTAACCTTATACGCAATCATCTTATGTTGCTTTGGCTTTATGGATTACCTATCATTAGATAGGTGAGAATAATGTTTGAATCACAGAAAAAATGTAAAACAATATCGGTAATGTTTGAATCATACTAAAAAATAAAAAGATTTAAGATACTCTAACCTTTAAGTATTTGTGCCTAAATATGTTTTTTTCGGAAATTCTTTAAAAATTAAATATGGCCAGTTCTTCTAGTACTTAAAGACTAGTAAGAACACAAAAGGACACACTTATAGTTCTGAAAAACAACAAAAATCACTTTAAAAAACAATGAAATTCTTTGAAAATATAAAACAAGATGATACTCACATAGAAAACCTTATGGATAGCCTTTACAAACTCTTCAGCTTTGCTACTGAAATACATATTTTGGCCTTCAGGCTCGTGTGATATATCTTTTCCATAAATTTTAATAATTTTGTTGCTCGTTTTTCTTTCACTT